>CP125975.1:554019252-554733202 GCA_030063025.1 Avena longiglumis | reverse complement strand
GATAAATCAAATCCTAGTTTGAAAAGTCAAACGCCAATTTGAAAAGTCAAACGGCAAGTTTGCTTGGTGGAGGGAGAGTAGGAAACCTACTTGGGGAGGAGTTCCTCTCCCTCCACCCGCCGGCCAAGGAGGCCGACTTGGAGGAGGAATCCCTCCCCTTGGCCGGCGCCCTCCCACCTATAAAAGGAGGGGCAGGGGTGCCCCTCTAGACCTACACCTCTCTCCTCTAAACCCTAGCCCTATCCGCCGGCCTCCACCAAGTCGCCGCCGCCCCTAGGGTTTGCCTAGCCGTCGAGTTAGGTCCGTCCCCTTGCCCTAGCCGCCGGCCTATCCCTCTCTCCTTGGTGCCTATAAACCCTAGATCGCCAAGGCCTCTCTCATAGTCCACCATACTCGCTCCAGCTTAAGGCGAAGCCCTGCGAGATTTCCCTCTACTACGGTACCACGCCGTCGTCTCTTTGGAATCGCGAGGAGAGTGCTACAACCTCCGCCTATACGGACAAGGGAGAGGAAGGTCTTCATCGAAAACGAACGATGTGACCGATCATGGGAGCGCCGAACTTTACAGCGGAAGGATCGTCTACACGATCTTGAGATCGGCAAGAGTACGACTACATCACCCACGAGAATATGATCTCGTTAAACACTTTGGAATCTTCGAGGGTGAGTTATTTTATCGACTCGTTGCTACAATCTAGTAGATAGATCTTGGCTTGTTTGTTTGTATGCAGTAGAAATTTTTTGTTTTCCATGCTACGAACCCCTACAGCTCAAGCATAGTTGACAAATAATAAGAGGAAGGTGAACTAAACCGATATCAAGGACACTTGCTTGGTGCAGGCATGGTCACAAGTGTCCCTCGATGCGGTGACTGACACAGACCAAACTGGCAAGCGCTATTGGCAGCGTATCAAAGATAAGTTCTTCAAACTTATGCCTCGTGTTGCCCAACTGGTCTCTCGCTCATATCGTTCTATACAAGGATGATGGGATGTGATCAAACCGACTTGTATCCATTGGGCCAAAGCTATGCAGCAATTGCGGAACAATCCACCAAGTGGTGTCTCTCCGGATGAATATGTGAGATCATTGTTCTTCTCTTCTAGTTGAGCTATGGATACGAGTTTATTGGTCATCTCATTGTGCAATTTAGGAATACATTGCACAAGAGAGGTACAAGAAAATGAAGGGATCCAAGAATAAATCGTTCAACCTTCACCATTGTTGGAAGTTTCTTGAGTATATACCAAAATGGAATTTGAGGGATCAAGAAGGCACAAGAGGGAGGCCATGAAGGAAATGGGCGATGCTAGTGATGATGAAAATGGAGGAAGGAACAATGGGAAGGCCGGGCGATAACAAGGCAAAGGAGAGGGTGAAGCTTGAAGCCAAATCATCATCTTTGAGGATAAGATTGATGAGATAGTGAAGTCAAAGGAATTGTTGATAGCGAAGGCGTTGGAGATGAAGATGATGATGCGTGACAAGAAGATGGTTATGAAGCATTCAAGGTGGGAAGCAATCCGAAGTGATGCCAAGTACAAAACCGAGCTAGAGGAGAGGAGGCTCAAGATAAAGGAGGCCAAGGAAATGAAGGAGCGCATGGCCGAGGATAAGGAGATCATGATGATGGATACCTCGAAGATGAGTGAAGCACAATTGGAGTTGCATCAAATGATGCTTTCGGACATCTTGGAGAGGAGGAAGATGGTGCATCAAGGGGGTGTGCATCGTCACATGGCCTAGGTGAATATCCTATGAATGGTGGTGATTGAGGTGTGCGTGATGGGCTTGGCGACAACAGTATGGTTTGATGATATCTTGCATTCATCATGGATCCGATGGTTGAACATTTTCCAATCTATGTTTGGGTTGTTGTTATCTCGACAATTTGATGTAAAAAATATGAACCATTGCATCGTTTGATTGTTGGAGTATTGATCACCGTTGGTTCAAATGTTGGAATCATATGTTTTTACTGTTTGAAAACAGCTCATGTAGAATTCTCTTTCAAGGGTCCAGTTTATGGGCTTCGTTCTGCTCGCTTCCAGTGGCACGTAAACTCGATATACGGTTTGTGTTTTTACAGGTATCGTTAGAGTTGCTATTATATACCAACTCCCAACCTAAGAACATGTACTAAGAAATATGATTGTGTGTAGTGGATTATGTTCTTTGTCGGCAGATCCATTTCATTTGGCGAGGTTTCAGTCCTAGTTTAGCTAGGTTGATCTCCTATTGTCAGGGTTTTTCGCTTAGTTTTTTTAATTTACAAAGCATTATGAGGTTTTGGGTTCGGTTTTCCTCGTTAACCAAATCAATTCCATTATGCAATGTAAGACCATCTCCAACAGATGATGCAAAAAAAATTATAGGGCACAAGAGGCTAAAATGATGCTCCAACCGATGATCTATCCTAAAAGGAATTTTTCTACATAACACCCTAAAACTTTGTAGTTGGTGATAAAATTTGGGACACTAAAGCACAACCATACCACATAAAATGGTACATAGCATCAAACCGCCAGCTGGACCTCCATCTCGTCGCTCCCCACAGTTGCATTTCATGTTGGGTGCCCTAAAAGTCAAAAAAAAGTGACCTAATTTTTTTTTCGTGTACCCTAGTATACATCATATGTTGGAGATGCTCTATGGTAATCGGGATCAGAGTGCAATATGATGTATCTGATAAACACTAGGATTTGTGCCAATCCACGAATAGTGCTTAAAAGTTGTGAGTGAGCACCATAACAACCTCTACTAACTTTTGATTTTATTAATACTAAATCACAACAAAAAACTACAAAAATAGAAGAGTGTAGTACAAGATTATACTATGTCACACAGAATACTCGATGAGAAAACTTATAGTATGCTTGGTCGCATAAAAAGAACAATGGTAGAAAATATATGTCAATATAAAATTCATCATTTCCTTTTTTGGTTTCTCTCAAATAGCATAACTTATAAACCTCAAACTTCACAAATCAATATAACTATTATACTACAATATCAAAATTTTGGTACACCAAAAATGTCTAAAAAAAGTGTGGATGTAGGTGTACCCTTCCTTCATGAAATGTATCTCATGTTTTGTTTGTGTGTCATGCATATCGGCTTTGCCAGTGGGTTCTTTTTTTGCTTGGTGGTGCTTCAGTCCAAGTTTAGCTAGGTTGATTTCAAGTTGTTAGCCACTCTGTCTTTCTTATTGTGAGGTTTTGGATCTGGTTTTGCTCATTAACCAGACTAATTGTATTCTTGTTATTGGAATGCAGGAACCTGCCCCCTAGGGAGGCTTGTTTGAAAAAGAACAAGGTTGAACAAAAGTTACGTTGTGACCTCAGCCATAGTAACTAGAAAGTAGAAGAATGGATGTTGATTTTTATGAAAATATATCTTATTATAAATTTCAAATATTATTTCATTAAACTTTTAGTTAACTCCCACAAAATCCATATTATTTAAAATATTGTTCCGACGAAATTTCATTTATTGCAATAAAATTTCTATCAAAGTTAACATAAATTTTATAAAATCGAGTCATATTTTAGTTCATTTAAAAAACATTCAATAGACATTTGAATTTCAATTACTTTGTTCATATTTCGATGAATTTTGGTCATAGTTAATCAAAATTTCAAACTACTATTTTGAATATAGTGTTTCAATCTTTCAATTATTTTGGATTTTAAGGAAAATAATATTATTAAATTCATTGTGATCTTTTTAGTATTTACCGTGTGGGGTTCAGTGTGTCAATGTTAAAAAATCCAATACGAGAGAGGCAGAGGCAGCCCCCACCCCCCACCCACCCACCTACAAGAGTGGGTATCTCAGGGTAATTGTTTTTCTTCTCATGCATGTTTATTATTTTTTTGCCGCTTTCAGTTTGTTTTGGTGTTTTGTTTCGTCTTTAATGTTTTCATAATTTTTTTACTTTATCGAACATGAACTTTTAAAAAACATATCGTTTTAGTAAGTATGTCAGGGTTCTGACACGTCTCTTTGAAAATAATTTAGTATGATACTTTTTAATGAACTTGGTATCATTAACAGGTTTTAAAGTTAGTTTTTTGTAAAAAAAATGTTTCTAATAGTTAATCTTATTGTTTAGCACAAAATAACAACAATATTAGCACTACTAAATCCATCATAGTGCAAGTTTCTTCTTGGGATAACAACATTATTTTAAATACATGAGAACTAAAATACAAGAAAATTTTCCATGGGAATTTGTATCAAAACATGTGGACACAAGACATTCTTATGATCTACCAAAATATTTTTCATGAATTATGTGAAAAAAATCTAATATATAGGAATAAATTATACGAGCAAATGGAAGATTTTCATCTTGGGATACAAATTGTGAAAGCATGTTCTGTAGATATCTTTATTAAAGTGATTTTGTCTATACTTTCTTAAATATAAAGATAAATAATATTTTATTAAAGTAGTATTTGTCTTATATCCATGTTAATTCGAATTGCCTTAATATTTTATTGTAACTACATAGGTAGGTACTGAGATAAGTTTAACTACAATATATTAATAAGCATCATTTTTTATCCAGGACACAAGAATATGAGGCTTATATGCACAGTGCACCAGCGTGGTTACTTTGTCAAACCACCTTGCCACATTCTTTGAATATGAGCTTTTGCCTCTCAGGATTCACAAAGCACCGTGAGTTAATAATGCACATAGTGTGCAACTGGAATGCGAATGTAGTTCATATTGTGAGTACCTTTCTGAACATCAGCAATTACGCACATACATGGTGTGCAACCGGAATGCAAGATGATAGAACATTCGAATACAACAGTTAGCAAAGTAGAACTAACTGCAAGGAAATTCAGTGATATAAAACTGATAAATCAAGTTTCTTATGTTAACAAAATGGTAATCAGACAAACAAAGCTCGCAGTCAAATAAAAAAATTATTCATTTGAGGATACACCAAGACAGAAACACATTAAACACACGAGTTACATCAGACATCACAAACAGGCCTCGTATTATTTTGGTTCACAAGACAATGTATGTAGGGGATTTGACAAATGACGACAACACAAGTTGCAACGATGACGAAAGAACACGGCACGGTAGAAGCCAGGTCGATCAACGTTGAGCTGTTCGAGATGAACTCGACACTTGCTCGGAAGCACCAATGCATTACTCGAACGCGCCAGGATGCTCCATCTGCATCTTGACTACCTGCTCCCATGCCTTGCGCCTCGAGATTGTGTCAAACCACCTTGCCACGTTCTTCCTGGAAGTGAAGAGCTTCCTCCCCCTCTCAGTATCCACAATGTACTGTGAGTCTGGAAGGTGAGAAAGGTCAGCCAGGGTGAATTCATCCCCGGCCAGGTACTCATTCTTTGAGAGTATTTCATCGTAAACATTGAGGACTTGCTGGAGTTTCCTCTCATTCTCTGCAATAGCTGCAAAGTCTTGAGGAATGTTCAAGTAAGGAGCAAATGCCAGCTGAAAGACTAGGGCAGAGCTGGGAGGGTTGAAGTTTTGAGCCTCTGCTTGCAGCCACTGTTCTATTGACGCGCGTTCCAGAGAACCAGTTCCATAGAGGCTCTTGTTTCCCTGATTTGGGAACTGGGTACAGAGGTACCGGCAAATAGCCCTCGGATCTGCACACAAAGTTCACATCACCTTACAATCCTCAAAAGAAAATGAAGACAAAAATGTAATGGATCATTGTGTTCATGTTCTCCTTACCAACAAGAGTTTTTTCGCCATGCTTGAATGTCACTTGCCCACTCGGATCCTGCAAAAAGATATATAGGAAATTATTACAGGTTTTCACTCATCCAAGACATGAAACTGTATGAGAAGTGATCGAAGCATCCTACCCTCAGCTTAATGAACTCAGGAAGCTTATGTTGTTTCTTGAATGTATCAATGCGGACGAGATCAAACTCCAAGTTCTTCTCAAAGAGGCATGTCAGAACCCTGGCAACATCGGTGGATGCTGGCTGGCCAAATACTTGCAAGCCCGTTGCCATTTTTTCTCTTGGTTTGATTGATCTCTTTGCAAGCTATGCAATGGCAATGAGGAATGGTAGCAACAGGTTTCAGTGCAAGGTATTTAAAGAAACAAAAGATGAAATTCCATACTTGCCTTGCCTTGCTACCTAGCACAACACAACTGGAAAAGAGAAAGTGTAAAGAGAAAGGGGAATCTGGATTCTTGCTTGCAGCTATCATAGTGTCTGTAGTAGCAAACAAGCCCTGCAGAACAGCATTATTTATTTACAATCTAGTCTTTAATAAATTGAGTTGAAAAAAAACGTACGAGGGGCTCCTGATGTTGCATGGATTGTTTGGGCCAATTGACGAGAATTTGGCAAGCATAAGAAGATTGGAATCAAGTTCCAGCAGTGACGAAGATCTGGTGACTTCTGTCAGAGTAAAAGAACAAGAAAAGTAACATCCCTCAGATGGAGTCGGATATAATCCAACCGTCGGTCTGATGGAATATAAAACAAGGTAACTCTAAGTGTGCTTAGAATTGAAACCTAGTATATTTCATTTGGTAGAAAACAAAATTAATTTGTTAGGAGTAGTGCCTGCAAAACGATAAGACTAATTCATTTGCCTAAGTTTTCCAGATTAGATACTGATACTGGTATGAAGAGGAATGGATTTTCTTAAGTTTCCAGATTAGATTACTGATAATGATATGAAGAGGCAAAATAAGAAACTGCCATAATGCATTAAACCCAAGTCATAATCAGTATCTCAGTCTGAACAATTGAAATCAATATTCTTAAGCTTGCCCTTCAGCCACTAATGCTATCAGCTCAACATATTGGAGAATTCTCCGAACATTTTACTTCCTAAATTTGCTAGGACTCTATTTGTTTCTCAACTTCCAAGCCCAGAACGAATTTAGCTGAATATGTCTGAGAAAGCCAAATGCTACAAGTGACAACTGGTCATCATTGTCATCCTTGAATCATATAGTACATCAATCCTAACACTGCTGGTGAGAGAAATAATGGACTGAAAAATGAATCAAGATATCAATCTTGCACAGGTAAATAGATTGGTAGAATGACCACTGAGATTCACGGGGTAGAAGGCAAATATTTTTGTTAAAATATTTTGAATGCACAAATTTATCAGTCCATTGAATCATGTTCCTACAGCACTATGTTGAGAAACCAGAGGAACATATCCAACCACAACCATGCATAAACTCAATAGTACAAAAGATTTTTTTTTAGAAGGGGAAACCCTGGCCGCTGCATCAATTGATACAGACAGCCATATTTATTAAAGCGTAGTCATCTAGTGCCAATAGCACCAGAGATAGATAGCAGAATTACATGTAGTACAAAGCGTCTGAGTCTTTCACAGAATTAACATGGAGTAACAGTGATGGCAACACATAACATAATGTGACTGGTGCATTAGAAGCTGCTCAGATAAAAAAGGAAGGGAGCCTCAAGATCTAGGGGGGCGTGGTACACTCTGCAACTCAACAACCTTCTTCCATGACGGACGAACCGAGACCTCATCCCACCATCTGGACAGATTCTTCCTCTCCGTGATCAATCCCGCCGTCTTGGTCTTGCTCGCAAGAAGTTCAGTGTTGGGCATGTGAACAAGGTCCGCAAGGGTGAACTCGTCGCCCGCAAAGTACTGGCTGTCCCCCAGCCGCTGCTCGTACACGTCAAGCACCTTGGCGAGCTTCGCTTCGTTTTGCTCGACCACGGCCATGTCGGTGGCCCTACCCATAAGCGGGGCGAACGTGAGCTGGAATGCGATGGCCAAGCTCGGCGGGTTAAATGCCTGGCCTTCAGACTCTATCCATTGCTCGATGGCAGCACGGCCTACTGCCCCATCTTCTTCCCGGCCTAGGAGAGTCCGGTTTCCACGGTCTGAGTACTGGTCACAGATGTAACGGCAAATGGCCCTTGACTCTGCCAAAGATGAACCATACAACTTGTGAACACAAACGACCATTTTATAGATTTTTTTTTCTTTAGTTCTTTCAGATTCAAGTACCACTCAGTTATCCTCACAGGTCAACACTGGAATGCACGCTAAATTCTGAAACTGTACGATTACTGATGAAATTGACGCAGATCTAGGCAGATTTACAGTCTTCATTACTGAATGGCACTTGCAGTAGAGAAGCGGAAATCTGTTGCAGTGGTCGTAGCAAGACTGTGGGTACCGACCGAAGACAGTGGTGAGGTGGTCTTTGAAGGCGGGGACCTGGCCGAAGGGCTGGAGCTTGAGGAAGGAGGGGGACTTGTGCTCGCCCTTGGACATGTCCACCGGCTCCAGCTGGAACGGCACGTCCTTCTCCAGCAGGCACGCCGCCACGCGCGCCACCGCCGGCGAGATCGCCGGCCCGTAAACCGTCACGGGCGCCGACATCGCCGCTCCCTACAGAGACCTAAGTGGATGGAGAGAGGTAGGTAGGAGATAGGAAGTGGCCGCTCGTCGCAGGTCGGAGAAGAGTCAGGTGCTGCCGCACAGTGACGGGCCACTGCCCATATGCTTTGCACCCACTGTGCTGGGCTCTGTCTGACAGATGGGCACCTTCTCATCTCTGAGAAAATCTGTAAAATAGAAAAATGATTTTCATGTTCTAAAGATTTATGAAAAAATCATATGAACACACTACAAAGTTGATTTTTCAAGAGTAGCCAAAGAGTACCATATCTTTATAGCAGGCAGAATTTTGCCTGAAGGCTGCCGCCACAAACACAACAAACTTATAAAGAAAACTGTGAAAGAGTATTTTCTCGTAGTCGTTCACAGCTAATATAGCATATGGTGGTGATCATTTATTTTTCTTTTATGCACAGATCACATGCATGTCTTTTTTCTCCATGGAAGATTTAATTTCACATAATACTTCAATATTGACATGTATGGTTTTTCTGTATTTGTAATGGCCAAAAATATATATCTTCTAAGAGCACTAGAGCTCGAGCTTGTAAAAAACGTTGATAATATTCAGACCTCCTACTTGGGGAAAACATATAGTCTTATATTTTAAAACAGAGGGGAGTATAAACCTTTTGCACTATGGAATGGGATGTTACACCGTTCACATGCTCAGCTCAAAACGTATGATCTTGTATTTGCCAAAATTGGCTCAACAATGCCATACTAACAGCAGACGCTTGATTAATTCAAGAACGATTACATCAGGCAGAATATTACAAAACGTCAGAGGTTTGTGGCTATTGGACCAATGATTATTTCCTGTCCTTGCACTGTCTACAATCTGAATATAACATACATGGCATGATGTAACAACAAACAGGTTGCCATATACACACGAAAAGGGCACATGAGGAAAGGTAACAGCAAGAAAAATGTCTTATCTGGTGGTACAACAAGAGATCAACTCATGGCTGATAAGTGCCTTGTGATGATTTTGAGGCAAACAAACATGGCACACGGCATTATTCTCCGACGACTGTTTCAGTGTCAGATACTGGCTCACCATCTAGCTGCCAGGGCTCGAGATCTTCAGAATCATCGTCATCATGGCGATACCAATCGGCGGATGCGTCCCAGTATGAAGTGCCCAGTTCGTCTCCAGCACATGACATGTGTAAGAAAGGGCGGCTTCGAACAAGGGCATCCACCATGATCCTGTTCATGCTGCCTCTTAGCCCTAGCCATCGCAATCTTGGGAAGTACGGCTTCTTAAACCACCGCATTGCGAGCGGTGTGATCGCACAGCAGTCGTAGAGGTCCAGCAGCTGCAAGGTACTGCCATAAGTTCCACCATCAAACTGCATGGATGCAAGAGCCATCACTGTAGCATCCCCTATTTCTGGATTCTCTCGCAACCGGAGCTCAGTAAGAGGAGTCCGGCTCTGCGCTATCAACATGACACCATCATCAGTGATACTTGGGATTCTTGAGAGATCCAACACACGTAGGCTCTCTTTAACAGAACCGGCAAACAGCAATGGTATGCAGTCATTTGTCAGCTTATAGCAGCCCCTCATAGATAATGAAGTTAACGGGCATGCTCCAGCGCCCAGATACTTCAATGCTTGATTAGTGATATCGGTTCCATCCAACATTAATATGTGCAGCCTGGGAAGGCAGCTCAGAGCTCTCACAGCTTCATCGCCCAGACTCTTGCAATCTCTAAGATCCAATACATTGAGATCCTTGTTGAATGACAGCCTCTCAATCCCAACATCAGTTAACAGATTACACCATCTCAGACTCACATGTGTTAGGCAGAGTGAAGTGGCAACAATGTCATGGAAAACAAGATCAGTGAGACGGCTTCCATTGGACACCTTAAGCTTATGAAGACCTGAACAAGAGTGGATGATAGCCCTAAACCCGGTGTCTGTTACACGGAGAAACCACCAAGACAGATGCTCTCAAGATTTGAGCACTTTTCAGACATGAGCAGAATTCCCAGATCATTGACGCCCGGAAAGACGTGAACAGGAACTCCTGGCTTCTAATGAGGAAATGTGCTTCAACTTGCCCTTCGGATTGATCTCCTGAAGACCAGCATTTGTGAGATCTGTTGCGGATTCAGGTTCCATGATCGGTGCATCCTGAAGGTCCAGATGTGTCAATGATGGAAGTGCTGTTGATATGGACCCAATCAAATGGTCGGTAATGAAGTCAACCGAGAGGCACAACTTCTGAAGGCTAGGAAAAAACACTGGTGCCTTGACATAATCCATGCTTTGCTGTGACTCCACAGCCACAGTCAGAAGTGCAAGCAACATTGACAAAGGAATATAACCAATTTCAAGAGACGACAAGCCTTCAGAAGCAGATGACCACACATGGCTGAAATTGGGATTATCAAACTTCGAGAAATCAAGTGCCAAGCTGAGAGACTGCAAATAAAAAGTACAGAAGCTGTCAGTTCAATTACAGGCCAATGAAGGTACTCAGATCTCAAAGTAAACAGAAGGTAAATCGGTCTATCTGACAGCTATATCTATGGTTTATGGCAAAAGCTTTTCAGATTTGACTTAAGGGTCTGTTGGTTTTAGTTAACTAATTCAAATCACGCAATGGGGGTCGAGTCAACTAGAAGTAGCATCGTTTGGTTTTAGCTAGTAACTAATTCAACACTATTAAATGCTCAGATTGGAACTGCACGGTGCCATCAATTAAATGAGATTATGATTGTACACCAGTGACTGAGATCAAACCGATCCAGACATACCTCCAAACTGGAACATTCATTGAGCAATGCCTGCAGATCAGAGAATCCCATCGCCAGGCCTCTACGCTCAGCAAGCGAGTTCAGAGAAAGCACCCTACATGCGAGTAAAATATTAGGCATCTGAGAGCAGGCCAACATCATGGTCCGCGACAGAAGCAAAACAGAATTCGCCGTGTCCAAGCGATTTCTGATACGCGTACAGGTTCAAGCGCGGCAAAACAAATCACAAAGTGCCGAGCGACGGAGCGTGTGGGATGGTTTACCTGAGATCCTGGCAGGTGGCGCTGATCTCGCGGAGCAGGCGGCCGCTGATGTTGTTGCAGTTGAGGAGGGTGAGCTCGTGCAGGCCGGGGCGAGCGAGGCAGTCGACGGCGGCGTCCTCGAGCTTCTCGCAGTCCAGCCGGAGGCTCCGCAGGCTCGGGTTGCGCGGCAGCAGCGGGCGGAGCAGGTCGTGCGTGAGCGCCACCTCCTTGAGTCACATACACAGACACGAAAACGTAATCAGCTGCGGTCGGTCGGTGTTTGTCTCGATACGATACGATGCGAGGGAAAGCAGATGGGCGGGGCACCGACGAGGAGGTGAAAGGCGGGGAGGAAGCAGAGGGCGCTGGAGGCGCAGGAGCGGAAGCAGCGGCAGGCGGCGGCGGCGAGGAGGAGGGAGCGGACGTCGAGGCGGGAGAGGATGGTTGCGAGGACGGCGGAAGGGAGCGCGGAGTCCATCGCCGGCGCGGAGGCGGGGTCGATCGGATCTGGCGGGGAAGGCGGAGACATGGTGGTGGTCGATGGTGGTGGTGGATGGATGCGGTGTGGGAGAGAGAAGAGGTGGCGGTTTTTTGAGCCAGAACAGAGCCGCGCTGCTTCGCGGAAGCTTCGTTTTCGGATCAGAGGGGGCCACTCGCCGCATGGTGCGGTACGGCGGGTCTGCCCGCCGAGCCTCTGTTCTGTGGGCCCGGTGAATGCCCTACCGAGCTTCGCGCGTAATATTTTCTTTTTTTGCTCGAAAATATTACGTTGTCTAGCTTGTTTATTTGCTCGAAAATATTATTTGCTCGAAAATAGGCTGGATTATCGTGACTCCGTTGTCTACCTTTTTTTTGTCAATTCTAATGTTTCTTTGACTTAGTGTTTTTTTTTTCGAAAAATCTTTGACTTAGTGTTGTGATGTTATCTACTTGTTGCTAAATTTCACAGCTTTTTTAAAATTAACCATGTCATAGTTCAACAACACAACTTGAGTCGTAGGGATGGTAAAATTCATTGGAGCATAATAAGACCGTCCATGTATGCAAAAATAAATAAATTCAAAGCTCTCTTCAAAATAGTTCGATACATAGTATTTCCTCTATTCAAAAATAACTGACTTGAGTTATTTAAATATATTTAAACGCATTTTAGTGTATATGTATATTCAAATTAAAACAAACTTAAGTCACTTATTCTAAACAGAGAGAGTAGATAACCAATTCATTGTGTAAGGTGAAAAGGTAAAACCAACAAGTCGATGTGAGCCGTTAAAAAAAACCAAGTCGATGCCAGCTCAAACGAACCATTGTTTCGGGAGCAAGTACATCACACCCCCTTGCCAGGGAGAAAAGCAAGGAGTGGCCTTTGACAAAAAGAACCTCTAACAAAGTAGAAAATGTGAAGCAATTCAAATCTCTATCACCTTTTTCTTGGAACCGAACCCACATAGCGGTTGGTCCAATAAACTATTTGTTACGCGTTTTAAAAACAATAGAATTTGTACCTTAGGCATCATTATCATAGACGATGGACATATCAAGTGGAGCACAATCAAAATGCAAATCATTTCCTTAGCATATCCGGCCTCCCCTTAGGAGACATATGGAAAATCAAGCATTGTCTCGGATGGGTGACTATCTAGATATGTCACTGAATCATCTAGAGAAGACTACACGCACCGGAGCGAACCAAAGGTACAACATTGTTTGAAACGGGCAAAGATCATCATAGTAAAGATTGTTTTAGTAAACAGACGAGGAAGTTGTTATGCTGCAGCCCCAAACAACCATCACAATGGAGTAGGAACCATCGCCAATGATAGGAACTATAGATTGAAAGAGCCAAACATGAAATCACGCCAACAAACATAAAAACTAACCGAGTCCCAGAAGATCCATCGGCGCTTGGTGCACCACCGGAGCAAGCACGTCCGTGGTTATTCCGACGTCGGGATATCGCCACCATCTCACTGTCCTAAAGAACACATAAAAAACTAAAATAGAAAATGGGAACCCTCTCCCGTCAACAAGACGATATGGTCCATCGCACCTCCAAGGCCTGGAAGGCCATCAGAGGTAGGGCGGACCGACATTGGTGCCGACAGATAGGATAGAAACCCTAGACTTTTGGTTACTATGCTTCTACCATGGGTGACATGTTGACATACATTGAAACTTATGTTATCTTGATAGTTATGTTTTTCTATGGAACCAAGCAAGTTCTTACAAAGTAAATCCTAAAAAAGAAAATACTTCATAGAGGGATAGAGGTAGTTTGGCATGCTCAAGCTATATTAGCCTACCTTTCTACGAGGTACATGAATAAGAGAACATTCAGACACCTACAAGGATTATGAGAACAAAACATTCATCTAGACTGTAAGAAACACTATTCGCGAAATAGGAGTGGAGGTACATTCAACACACAACAGATGGGGCCATGATCCTCTTCTACCTCTTCCGCAAACCCGATGTACCATCGGACAACCTCTATCGCGGTTAAACACCTTTATAGCAACGGTGGCTACTCACGTGAGTCTTTTTTGGATCATGTGTCATCTTTCTCAAAAGAATGAAGAGATAATTGTTCCTTTTTGAATTTGACAAGATCATATCAATGAAGATGGATTGTTGCGGTATGATAAATTCCTTGAAAACACGTACAAATCACAATGGGTTAATCCAAGAGCGACCACCCTCCTCTTAAGCATATAAAAATAGGATATACAATGGTCAGCCAATATGGATGGGCTAGTTGGGATACAATTAAGGCCGAATGCAGACTAATTTTTATTTCCAATTGGGTACTTCAGTTTTAATGCGGATTTAGTTGTGGTTAGACGGACTTCACAAAAGTTGTTTTCAGAATAACAGGGACCATATAGCGCATGCCCTCGCCTCTCTCTCATATCAGCCTATTCTCTTTTAGCCTACTATCTTTTCTTTGATAATTTCAAACTTGTGTAGTTTTTGAACTAGAAGACTGGTCTAAAAAAGTTTGAATATTTGAGTTCCTAGTGAAGAGGGCTTCGAACAAGACTAATATTTAATATATTTTGAAAAAATTTAAAAGTTGACTATTCAAACTTGATAAAACTTTCCAAAAAAGTTACACCTTGTAAGTTTTATTCTAAAACAATTTGTTTCGTTGTGTTTCAAAATTTGTCTTTTTGTGCTTCGTCGTACTTTAAACTTGTGTTAGGTGTGTTTGATAAATAAAAATGATAGGGAACCCTTTTATGTTGTTTCATTGTGAATCATGATGTTTTATTGTGTTTCAAAATTTAAGTTTTTAATTTGTTA
Source organism: Avena longiglumis (assembly GCA_030063025.1). Classification (NCBI taxonomy): domain Eukaryota; kingdom Viridiplantae; phylum Streptophyta; class Magnoliopsida; order Poales; family Poaceae; genus Avena; species Avena longiglumis. Next base: position 554,718,457 of record CP125975.1, on the reverse strand, counting down.
ATTTTAGGCTTGTTTAAAAGATTTAATCAAAATAAATATATAGGTTGAAAAAGATTTTAAATTTGATAATTATTCTGAATTATATGACCCTTTAAAATCTAGGATTAAGAGTTAACGAGAAGGAGAGCGAGTCTGTCATATATTTTTCAGCTACTATAGGCAAAGATTCCTTATCGGTGTAAATCTTAGAGTTGCTGTCAGAGCCTGGGATCCACGCCACAGTGTCAAGCTCATATGCCCAACGAACATGTACTAGTCTTCTTCCCTGAAGGTTCCTCGATGAAGCAATAGTTCACTAGCCGATACTGCACAAGGGGTGCGCCCCGGCCACGGTTCAATTCAACCGATCATATGTTTATGCCCATCATGCTGGGTGGCTCATGTTTCTCTTGAAAACATGTACTATGGTTAGGTTAAATATTACACATTTTTTGTTTTATGTGGTTTCTAAGATACAATAGTTTTACGAAAGGTCTTTATTTTTGTGGCCTAACTATTGATGCATAAATATTATGATTGTGGCCATGAAAATATCAAAAGAGACAAACTCGTAGCCTGGCCGTACCCATATAATTTTGTACTCGGTTTTACATAGAAGGAACTTCAAATATGGGGTTCATGCGGACGATCCAAGAGCTTGAGGTGACGGAGGCCCTAAAAGGATGAAAGGAGAAAAGGCCATTGACCCCGATGATGTCCCAAACCCCAATTGAGGTGTGGAGATGCCTTAGGTGTGTGGCTAACTAAGCTATTTAGCCACATTTTTCATCAATCAAGATTCCAAGAGAGTGGATAAAAAGTATATTAGTACCTATCTTAAAAAATAAAAGGACATATTCAAAGCTATACTAATTAACAACTACAAAACCCTTATAATATCACTGGAATTTGATACAAAACTCTTATTATATTAGTACCTATAATAACACCAAAAGAAGTGAGCCTACCTCACTTGATTACGAAAGTGGATGTACAGTACAACCACCTAGGTTCAAGTCTTCACGGACGTAGATTTGGGTTCTTATTATTCCATAAACAAAATCGATGTAGAAGCTTCTCCTACCGCACACCTTTCAAAAAAAAATTTGATACCATGGCTAACATTGACATATGTTTTAGTACATAAGACTAAAAACTAAAAATAGTAGTAGGGAATACAAAAATAGTACCCAATCACTTCTTTAGTTCATCTGAGCCTCACATGACCTTATCAATAGTAGAAGAAGAACCAATACCTTCAAGAAATTAAAATATTTTATAAGGAAAGGCACAAATATGAAATGAAATACTTAATAATTGATACACATATGAGAAATTACAAAAACCAAGAGGTAACACTCCTCTACATGACATATCTGCTTGAAAACGATGTACACACATGAAATGAGATTTGTCAGTCGCTTGACTTGAGGTTGAAGGTTCACTTTGAGGAGTTGATCCAGTTTGAGGAGCTTGTTCGATTGAGGAGCTTCTTTGGTTCGAGGAGTTCCTTCAAATTGTGGATTTTCTCATTCGTTAATTCTTGAAATCGGTGGAAAATATATCTTCATTTTCTGCTCCTCAAACATGAAATCAATTTCAAACAATTGTTAAGCCATAGTTCCTTCGACTAATTGGACTTGGTCGCTATGGCCTTTAATCAAATTTTTTTAGAAAGGTAAATGGGTATAGACAATAATTTCTCTAAAAATAAGGTAGAGAGACAATAAAATAACTCAGATAATAATTATAAAATACGTGTACAAGCATTATTACTCCCCCTCCTTCTCTTCATCATCATCACCAGAAACAGACTCAACAGCGTGAACAGAGTCATCATCCTCATCGGGCACATACTCCACATCATGATAAGCTAAGTATCTCAATCCACTAATAACATCCATCATCTGCAAGGAGATCTGCTGGCATTCCCTCTTCTGATCACGAAGAAATTGCTTCGCCTCATCGTTAGCGTTGTCGTTGATTTATTTAATGCAACAAACTTATATTGCCCGAGTTTGTCTCTTTATTAGCTTTAACTCGATTTCGGAGACAACACAATGTTTGCAGAAGGTGATGAAAGTTGTGTGACGGGTCATCCCATAGCATAGCATAGCATTGCACTCAGGAGCCACGTGACCGCATCCAGGAACATGCGGCCGATGTCATATGACCATTTAGCATCACACACAACTCTGCGACGCGGTGGAATGTTACACCCCCACCGATGATGTGTAACCGAGTCGATGCCATAACATTGCAGACATTGGCGGAGCTCTCGGTAGGGCGAGGTCGGGCGCCCGCCCTACCTTGGCTCGCGACCGAACAAGGTATGTACGTATGCGTCTCTGCTACGATGGTATCGTGATCAAATAGGTTAGGTAAAACGCATAGGCTGGGTATATACGTGTTGGACTGTTAGGAAGGGCGGTGGGGCGGGCTCTATTGACAACCGAACGGCGGCCTCCCAGCGTGGCCACGACATGTGGGGCAGAGAAGTGGTGGCACATTTGTTGTGCAGCGATGCAGGGAGCGAGCCAGCGACGAGACACGCATAGGAGCATCACCGTACCTACGAGCGAGAGGAACGAGGGTTTCGCGTTCAGTCGAGTTGGGCCTGGCCTAGGCTACTCCACGAGCAAAAAAAAAAAAAACGGGAATAGTAGGAAGGAAATTTCCCACCGCCGCTCCACGCTGCCAGGGGACGTACATATGTTACGCTTGGACAGTCAAATCGTCCGACACCTAGTTCTTTTAGAATAATTTCTTGCTTTAGGCATCATTACATGATCATAAGGTCCTAGGAGACATATATGGCTCGACCTTGTCCTAACAAGAAAGAATCGAGCTAAGTTATGAGCTTTTGTATTTAAACTTGTTCCTTCAGGGATTGCGGTCATAAACTCTTTCAAGATTTTGACTGACGAGACATTTATGTTGTGCTGTAAAAGGTGAGCCTATACCCCGCCTGCTGCGGAGGGTGTAGGTTCCACCTTATAGATCCTTAATGGGCGATCCTATCGTGGCCCAGTAAGAGACATGTGGGTTGTTTTCTTCCATTTATTTTTTATTTTATTTTCTAGTTTTTAATTCAAAAATGTTAATATTCGAAGATTTTCCAAATTTAAAATTTGTTTAGATTTGCGATTTTTTCAAATTTTGAAAATGTTCAAATTTGAAAAGGTTTAGTTTTAATTTTTAAAAGTTTGAACTTGGGAAAACATAAAAGAAGCAGAAACAAATAATAGAAATAGTTAAAAAAAAAATCAGAAATAACCTGGAAACTACACGCGAAATGCTAGTTGCCACTTAATGCGATGCGAGTCAGCTGCGCCACACACCCTCTCCTTCACACGATTTAGTTATGGGCTAGGCCCGATAGTTTCCAGCAGAGAGGAGGAAGACCTCGCCGATGTCGACACGGCTGTCCGCGGCGCCCCGGTGGAGGTGAGGCAAGGACCTCACGGGAGACGGAGACAACGCGGCTGGCTGCAGCTTCTCCGGCGGAGGCGAGGAAGAGATCTTAGGGTTGGGGTGGTTGGGTCTCGTCGGACTTAGGGTTAGCGTAGGGGATGTCGCCGGCGACTAGTCTTAGGGTTCGAGGTGTAGGTTGGAGGGGTCAGAGGGATGTCCGGTCGGCCAGTACCTCGCCAGAGACGGGGACAACGCGGCTGGCCACGGTGTCGCCGGCGGAGGCGAGGAAGAGATCTTAGGGTTTGGGGGTGCTCGCCGACGACCGAAGGAAGGAGGTGGTGCTCGCGCGAGTGATGGCAGCAGCAGCATGAAGAAGACGATGTCGATGGGCCACGGCCCATGACACTGTCCGTGCATGCGACACGTCCAGCTTCAGGCGGCCAATAGCTAGTCACAAACTTCACCCTCGAGAAAACCGCCAGCATAACGTTGTTGTCACGTTAAATGGGCCGCGGACCCGTACGCGGGCTTCAACTACACCCTCCCTCAGCGGGCGGGATAGCGCTGTCCATTTTGTGTGGCAACTTGAGCCTCCTTGCTTCACATCGGTTCTGTGCGTGGGCCTAATGCGCCCTCCACGCCCTTGTGTTCTGTGCCTCGATCCGAGCTAACAGAGGATCCTTGCTTGTATCAAGAAAAACACAGAGGATCCTTGCGCGCCAAACACGCATGGATCGAGCTCGAGCGGCATGGCGATGGGTCCGGCCACGGCGACGACGACGACAAGCATTAATGGCGGCGGCGTCGGAGGACAGAGCGGAGCCGGCCGGTGGTCTGGTGGCAGGACAAGATTCCCCGCACCGCATTAACCCTCCCCCGCCTGCATCCGCAACCGCAGCTCGCAACATGCAGCAGGCACCACTTGCTGAACATTGGAGGGCAGGGACCATCGGTTCGGTCGATCGAGATCCGAACGCCCCGCATTTGTCTCTTTTGTCTGGCCGATTCAATGCCGGCCGCTCACTCGTGACGCCCAACCGCGCGCGTGTGGTGTCCCTGAGCCGCATGTATGCTGCTACGTATGCACAACCGTCTCGGCGTCGTCGTCAGTGCGCACATACGTACACACGTCTGGTAATCGAAAGCCACGGATCGATGGGGAGTCATGGCGGAGTAGTATAGTGTACAGTGTTCAGATGTTCACATTGCCTGCCGGCACGCCATTTTTCTCATGGGAGTAATAGTCATCCGGTAGACCGACACAGAGCGAGGCTAGGATGATGATCGGAAGACACCCATGCATGCACTGCACTGCACATCACATCACTTCTCCATGCCACATGCCACATGCCACTTGGTGGCGACTTGTTCAAGCGCGCGGCGCGAGGACCCTGCTTCCGGCAGCCAAGCACGCGCCGCCGCTCGCTGCATGTCTCCAGCCCGGCGCCGTACGGCCCGGCCCTTCTCTCCCCCCACGAGGAGCTCCTTCACGGCGGCCGCGATCTCCTCACGCGCCACGATGCCGTCCTCTCGCGCCGGCGGCCGCAGCGCCATGCCGACTTTCTTCCCTTCCAGGACAGTTGCGTTCATTCCCTGGTCAATGCCCTGCGGCAGCGCGACCATCGGCACGCCGGACTGCACGCTCTCCAGCGTCGAGTTCCACCCGCAGTGCGACACGAAGGCCGCCGTGGCTGGGTGGGACAGCACGCGCACCTGAGGCGCCCACGCCCTCACGGCGAGGCCCCTGCCCGCCGTCCTCTCCAAGAAGCCCTCGGGGAGCCAGCCCAACGGGTCGTTTCCACCTGCTGCTGCTGTTGTCTTCGACTCGGACGTCAGGCTTGGCATCCGCACGACCCACAGGAACCTTTGGCCGCTATCCTCTAGCCCGGCGGCAACCTCGGTGGTCTGCTCCAGAGACAGCGCTCCGATGCTGCCGAAGGAGACATACACCACCGAGCCTATCGGCTGGCGCTCCAACCACTCCAGGCAGCAGTCCCGGTCGCCGACGTCCGGTTCTGGTTCTGGCCGGCGGATGAGCGGCCCGGTGGCGAACACCGGCGGGAACGCGCCATGTCCCGCCGCCAGCTTGAACGCTTCCACCAGAGCAGGTTCCATCTCCTCGAAGGTGTTCACCAGAAAGCCGTCGGCCAGGAGGTACCGCCGGGCATTCACTACAACTTGCTGGAAATCCGGACTGTTGGGGTCACGGCATAAGGCGGGCAGGTCTCCGTGGCGCAGCGTCACACCCTCGCCAAGCTCCACATCCCCCGGGAAGCTACGGTACTCGCCGGGAGGCAGGCCGTGGTGCAGCTCCACCAAACGTCGCTCGAGGGCAAGCCAGTTCAGGTTGCTGGGGAGGAAGAAGTAGGCCGGAACGCCGAGCTCGCCGGCGACGAGCACCGCCTGGGAGCAGAAGATGTCTGGAACGAACGCCGCGAGCGGCCCGGCAGTGGCGCTGATGTGGCGGAGAAGGGCCCCGAGGTTCGGCAGCGAGCGACGGCTCAGCTGCGTGAACACCTGGACCATGTTGTCGGCGGGGACGTCGTCCATATCGACGGCGGGGAGCACGGCAGTGGAGACGGTCGCCGGAGGGAGGCAGCTGGCGAGGCCATGCGCCGGTAGCAGGGAGAGGTTGGCGAAGGTGACGAGCGTCACTGCCAAGCCGTGGTGCTCGACGAGACGCCGTGCTAGCTCTGCCAGGGGAATCACGTGGCTTGCCACAGGGCTGGCCAGCAGTACGACGTGCGGCCGCGGCCGCTCGGAGCCGGAACCGGAGCCCGTACTACCGCTGCTCCTCAACGACTCCATCGATTGTATTGTTGTGTACTGTGTAATACTGTACATATGGTCTGGACTCGAGAGCTACTCCTATATATAATGCTTGATTGATGGATGCTACAAGACTTCTGCTAACGGAATCAACTTCGATCTAGACCACGCGTTCGGCACGGTAGGACCATTTGTAAATGCCAAAACAGCTTTTCGTAAGGGGTCGTACTACGCGTCCCCCGGGGATAAAATTTCGATCGCCGGCTCTGGCGACGTGTCACCTAAATCCTTTTCTTCTGCACCAACATTCTACATATCGCCCGTTTTTGTTACCTGTAGCAGAAAACGGTTTGACGAAATAGAAAAACAGATTGGACCGTCGGAGAGTTCACGGAGACCTCATGGAGACCATGTAGCAAATTTTTTAACTAATGTAGCAAAATCATTAGTAGCAAAACCACAAACGCTATTGTAGCAAAACCACAAAACGATGGTAGCAAAAACTTTTTCTAGTGTAGCAAAGGAGACATCGCGAGACTCAAACCGAGACCTCGTAGCAAAATCATAGACATTGGTTGTAGCAAAAAAATTATATGAAAGTAGCAAAAATATATGAATACATAGCAAAAAAATATGCCGAGGTAGCAAATCCTAATCCCACGCGTGGCGCCGCCCGACTAGTAGCAAAACTTGGCGCCGCTTGTAGCATAGCCCGCTGGGTATGCCTCCATGTCGTGATGGCGGCACATGGTAGGTGGTCCCTCCGTCCTTTGCGAGGACGAGCTCAGCGTGAGCTCTCTCCCGGCCAGCTCGCCACCATCGCCTCGATTAGTTGGTGTCAAGGGGTGCGTCTAGGAGGCGTTAGGCGGTGGCGACATCTGAGGTTCTTGGCTGTGCTAGTGCTAGGATGGCGACGCGGTGCTCGCCGATGGAGGAGGCGGCCGGGCTCAAGTCAGAGAAGGACGATCCTTGCCAGAAGCACCGAGAGACGAGGCGCCTGAGGCCTTGCTCTGAGGCTGCCTTGATCTTTCGTCGAGCTCACGTGGAGGAGGCAGTGAGGGATGAGGCTTGCTTGGCGGAGAAACGAGAAAGATGGCGCGCTTGTTTGAGGTAGGCCAATGGCCGACGAGATAGAGCGCGCACGGGCATGGAGGTGGAAGAAGGATGTGCGGTCAAGCTTTTGCGTGCGCTGTGTGGGAAGGGAAGAGATAAGGCAGCCTCATGCGCGTACGACCCGGGGGATAAGTCACGAAAAATCCCCCGGGGGAGTAGTATCATTTTCCTTTCGTAAGCCAGGATGGTGTGGGGGATCATGTTCTCTCACTGGCTGGAGGGCTTTTGTTTTTGTTTAGCTTTTGCTTTTGTTTTTGTTTAGCTTTTTTCCGGTGTCTTCTTCGGAATATTAAGGCGACGGCTGCGTGCTAAAGTCAGAGTAAGTTCTTTCCCGCCCTATCCACGTTTCGGTGATGCGTCTAGTGCCGGCTGAGAACACGTGAAGTCGGATCCTATCATTTCCGTATTTGTTCCTGTGGTTTGAGGTTAGTCTCTTTCGGTCTACGGTTGTCATCATCGGCGATGGTTGCTGCTCTTGTGCGTTGGTCCTATGAGACTTAGCATGCCGACTTTCTGTATGTCTATTACAACAAGCTTAACTATGCAAGCTTTGCCCGGCTCCGGTGATGGAAGGGCGGGGACCGCGACGCGCCTTCGGCTCGTGTTGATGTCTGTAGTCGTCGCTAGGTGGCGCAATAAAGTATTTATAATTTTTATTAATTTTAAGACTCTTTGTACTGCTGCTGATTATTAATAGATTGATAAAATTTCGCAAAATATAAAATAAAATAAAGTTGATAATAATACATTGCCCCTTCAATGCTGCTAAATACAGTTGACAATACCCCAAAAAATATAGTTCACAATAATACTAGGCGTACACACAAAACAGGCCTTCTAAGGCCTTTTATCGTACACAAAGATCTGATCTTATACGGTGCCACAACTAGGAAAAGGCTTATAGGATATTCCATGACTTGCTTCGATCAGACTTCCTCGTGGCCTATAAGCACATTAATTCATTAATCTGTTCCTAAGAGGTTAGGGCATCGGCACCGGGCCGATTCAAACGGCTGACCGAAACAATTTATTTCTGTCCTTGGTCTGTGGTCGCTTTTAGGTCAGGGTCCGACTTGTCCGGTCAACCGCGCTTAGTGGTCCGTTCCACCTGTCTGTATGTCCTTGTTGTCATCGCTTGACATCCTCGCGATGAGACACTAATAGCAACACAACGTCGGCTATCAACGTTGGCGGCTTCCTGCGCGGCCGGCGTTTCCCGCCATCGAAGAATTCCATTTTCCGCGTGCGCCTCGCCTACCGCAGCGAGAAAACTTTGTGCTCCTTTCCGGTTGTTTCCCGCTTTCGTCACAGTCTATAAAAAAGGGCCGCCGACGCGGCGGATACAATAAGCCCAAGCAAGAGCAAACCAGCAACCAAAAAAGCGCCAACCACCAGCAGCCATGCCTCGCCGCAAGATCGCTAACTGGACCAAGATCTGGAACATGTGCCATACCCGCTACCCGGAGGTGGAAATCGACGTCGTCGACCTCCAGGCCACGTTGCTGGCCTAGCGCATTATCGATGCGCATGTGTTGGCCTTCGAGGAGGAACGGTGGCCGCGACAATGGTGGCAGCTGCAATGGTGGCCGTGGCAACGACGACAAGTAGCCGTAGGGACGGCCTCCTCCAGTAGTAGTAGTCATTTTTTATTTTGTTTAGATGTGCCTTTTTGTAGTTGGTAGGCCCTAATCCAATGAAAAATAAGTTTAAGTAGTAATGTTTCACTTATATATGGGACTAGACCGGCCGACTGGCAGACACCCGTGCGGTCCTCGCTGCGTTCGGATTGATGCTACTGCTGCCCAAATGTGATGCACGGATGGGTCGAGCCGGACACGTCTGTCCGGATGGGTCGTACCGCTGGGACGCCGCGCACATCCCGCGTGTTTGCGCGAATGCGTTTGGACATGCTCGGACTGGTTAGGTCAATCCGATGGATATGCCCTTATGACACAGCTGAACTACCTTGGGGGGGTGATGACCCACAAGTATAGGGGGTGTATAGTAGTACTTTCGATAAATAGGAGTGTCGATCCCAACGAGGAGCATAAGGTGTTGACTAGTGGTTTGGAGCAGGAAATATCTGTAAATACTTAGCAAACGGATTTTTAGGGTTTTTTGATAAAGCAAAGAAATAAAATGCAAGTAAATAAAGACAGTAAATAATTGCAGCAAGTGGCCCAATCCTTTCTTAGCAAAGGACAGGCCGATGGAAATACTTATGAGGACCAAACATTCTCGAGGACACATGAGAATACTGTCAAGTACTTTCGTTTCATATAGTTGATTAATCTTATTTGATTTTATAAGTGTTATGTGGGTGAACCGGTATAATGTACCGACCTTAATTGGACTAATACACACTTGTGATTAAACCCCTTATAAGCATCCGCAACTACAAGAAAGCAATTAAGATAAAAATCTAACCACATCCTTAAACTCTGAGATCCTACACTCCCTTGTGCAAAGGTTTCCTAATGGGGGTTCAGGTTTCTGTCACTCTGGCAACCCCACAATTAGTAGCCAAATACACAATGCATTCCCCTAGTCCCATAAATGGTGAAGTATCATGTATTCGACATTCACATGACACCACTAGAAAAATAGCACCACAACTTAAATATTAAACCATTGAATAATACATCAACACAATTCCACTACTAACAACATGACTTCTCCCATGTCCTCAAAAACTAAATGAACTACTCACGAGAAATCATATGGATCAAGATCAGAGATGATATAATGATGGATAATAATCTGAACATAAACAATAATTCAATAGTTCCACTCACAAGCATCAACTACATTAGTAATCAACATCGGGAAAGTTTCCCCTAAGAACTATGCAAGATTCAACACAATTGTTACAGCGGGATGGAGTGGTGATGATGGTGATGGTGGAGATGATGGTGTGGATGATGATGATGATCCTGATGAAGTATAGCTTGATGACGGTGTTGATGGCGACGATCTCTCCTCTTCGGGAAGGAATTTCTCCGGCAGAAATCTGTCTGCCGGAGAGCTCTTTCTCTCTCGGTGGTTTCCGCCTCGCAGAGGTGGCAGAATCTTTCTGTGGTCGCTCCCCCCGACTTTAGGATTTCAAGGAGAAGATATAGGCGAGAGGGCGGAGCCAGAGGTGGGCCAGGATGGACACACTGTAGGCGCTGCCTGGGTGGCTCATGGGGGGTGTGGCCCCCCTGTGGCCCAACTCCGCCTCCCCTTCTGGCATCCTTCGTTTTCTAGGAAAATATAATTTTCTGTAGTTTTTCTGGTATTTTTCTGATCTTCGCGAAATTGCATCAAAACACCGCTTTTTCCATCAGAATCCTGACTCCGGCAGTTTATCCTCCAAGAATCATCCAACATGCAAAAACAGATGAAATAACATAAGTATCACCTCTTAATATGAAATATATCAATAAATAGAAGCAAATTATGATATAGAATGGTGATGCAAATTGGATATATCAACTCTCCCCAAGCTTAGACCTCGCTTGTCCCGAAGCGAAAACTGAGCTCAGTAAATATGTTGACAGGTTTATGGAGTGAAGTGTCGATAAAAAGAATACGGACAAGAATCATCACACTTACCAATACACAACTCATAGAAGAAAGCAACTCACCATTATATAACTTAGCTTGCAACAAGTATGAGAGTCACAATAAAGTTGCATAAAGATAAATCATAATTGGGAATGGCAAACTTTGTTCTTGGTCAGAGAACAGTTGGCAAACAGTTTTCAAGTAAAGCTTTTGCAAAGAAGTTATAGGAATAGTCTTTGCTCAAACATGAAAGGATTTTCACAATGATGGCTTTCAAAGTAATACTCATTCAGATAAGAGTTTTGTGCAAACAAGGAAGATAAAGAACATGATTGAATAAATCATCATATGAATGCTTGAAACATAACAACTCAAATGCTTGCTAGAGATAGAGAGGAATAGGTTTACTGACTCATCTTAGAAGTAGAAGAAAGGCCCTTCCTAGAGGGAAGCAGGGATTTCAAGTTCATAAAGAGCTTTCAAAAGATTATGGTACTTACTAGCTTTGAGCTCTCATTGCCCCTATCATAAGCATCTTGAGGTGATTAAGGTTAAAGTGAACAAATATGGAGTATATGCTTGACGAAATATAAGTTGGCAATCTCATGTCCCTTGAGTACGAGGGACGCTCCTCATGCTACTCAACTTTAGTTACCGGTAAGTTCTTGTCATAGTAAATACATGTGTATCATAGAGAACCACCAACGGGGTACCCCTTGCACATGATACAGAAGCTATCCCATATCAAAATGACAAGGCAAGCAGACAGTGAGCATCTCAGCAATCTCTTATTTACCATGGGAAAATGGCAGACAGTGAGCATCTCAGCAATCTCTTATTTACCATGGGAAAATGGTGCTTTTTTCTCTCTTTCCTCTTTTCAACGTGTCTCTTTTTTTACAAGAAGAAAGCTTTATAGATTTCTCACTATGGTGATGCTGCAAGTTTCCACCATGATTAGGCATGGCTTAGGCTAGCGGCCCAGGCATTTCTCTAACACACATACATAACTCCATGGACTTACAAGCTCTCCTTTTATTTCACATCGACGATATCCATAAACAAAAGAGCATGATATCAACGGGGTAGATATTTACAGGTGTTGAAAGCATTCCCCGTGACAGCACGGTTCTGCTAATCCCAACTTATAGGTGCAAGCATATACAACTTTGATGACAAAATGGTTCAAGTTTATTAGGGGCAAGAAAATAAGGCGTGCCATCAAGTTCATGAGAGCTTTACTAACTAGTTTTCACATAACAAAATGATTTTTAATTTGAAATATAGATGAATGTTGAGAATTTACTTGGAATAGCAATAATGCTAATAGGTAGATATGGTGGACACAAATGGCATAGGTTTTTGTTTAAAGGATTGGATGCATGAGAAGTCTTCCCTCTCAGCACAGGTTTTTGGCTAGCAAGGTTGGGTAGCAAGCAAAAGAGTTGAAGGAAACAAGCAAACATACCAGTGATAAAGTCAAACATGCAACCTCCCTTGAAGACACAAAAGATCTTAAATAAAGAATACTAAGCTTATGAGCCAATCAAGAAAGAAAGAAAACGATATAAAATACCTGTAAGTGCTTTTCTCTTTTCCTTTCAAACCTCAAAAAGTGTTGCCACTGACCAGAGCTCGGTTTGCCAAAACCAATTTATATCTACTTGATGCTCTCAAAGTGATACCAATACTAATCAACAAGATCAATCATATAATATAGATTTCAAACTAAAATAAGAAGTGCAAAAAGTAAAAGATGAAACTTCTCATTAATACTCCATAAAGGTATTGGAGATATGCCCAAGAGGCAATAATAAAGTGGTTATTATCATATCTTCACACTTATGATAAATGTTTACATACCATGCTATAATTGTATTAACCGGAAACATTAATACTTGTGTGATTTGTAAACATAAAAGAGTCCCTAGTAAAGCCTCTTGTTAAACTAGCTTGTTGGTTAATATATGATCATGGTTTCCTGATCATGAACATAGAGATGTTATTAACAACAGGGTCATATCATTAGGAGAATGATGTGATGGACATACTCCTATAGATAAGCGTAGCATAAAGATCAAGTCATTTCATTAGTTCAATTGCTATATGCTTTCTGATACATAGTAACCTAATTCCTTCGACCATGAGATCATGCATATCACCTTTACCGGATGGATGCTTTGATGACATCAAACACCACACCGTAACTGGGTGGCTATAAAGGTGGCATTGAGTGTTCAGAAAGTATTGGTTGAAACACATGGATCAAGAGTGGGATTTGTCCATCCATATGACGGATAGATATACTCTGGGCCCTCTCGGTGAAATTTCATCCAATTAGCTTACAAGCATGTGACTGTCTCACAAGGGATCACATATCACGGGAACGAGAAAAGAGTACTTATCAGTAACGAGGTTGAACTAGGTATGCAGAGATACCGACGATCATAACCTCGGATAAGTAAACTATCGTGAGACAAAGGGAAATTGGTATCGTATGTAAGTGGTTCATTCGATCGCAAAGTAATCGTAGAAATATGTGGGAGCCATATGAATTTCTAGATTACTCTATTGGTTATTGATCGGAGAAGTGTCTCGATCATGTCCGCATAATTCACGAACCGTAGGGAGACACACTTAAGGATTCGACGTTGTTTGAGTAGTTATGGTATTATGAGAAAGAGACCGAATGTTGTTCGGAGTCTCGATGGGATCCGGATATCACGAGGTGATCCGAAATGGTCCGAGAATAAGATTCATATAAGGAAAGTCCCGTTTCGAGTTCGGGAATGATTCCGTGATTTCATCGGAATGTTCTAGAAGGTTCGAATGTCCCAAGACTCCGGGGAAGGGTACATGAATGTGTCATTGCATATTGGAATGATTGCATCATGTACTAAGTGTTCTTGCTTGTTACAAATAAAGGATTAAATTTAATCCTAAAAGAAAGTCAAATGGCCGGTTTGAAAGTCAAACGGCTAAAACAGAAACTGTGGGAAACAAGCAAGAGGAGGCAAACCGACTTGGGGAGGAGTCCCTCCTTCCAAGCCGGGCCACCCAAGGACGACTTGGGAGGACTCCTCCCTGGCCGCCTCCCACCTATAAAAGGAGGGTAGGGCCTCCTCTGAGACACACAAGTTCCTATCCTCTAATCTCCTGTTTAGAGCCGTTTTGGTTTAGAGCTTCTAATTGCCCTAGACTTGGTTTAGAGCCTTCTAATTGGTGTGTCTAAACCCTAGACCACTAATAGCTCTCTCTCATACTCCACCATACTGCTCGGCCAAGGCGAAGCCTTGGGATCTCCTCTACTTCCAGACCACGCCGTCAGTCCGAATCGCGAGGAGAGTGCTACAACCTCCGTTTCTTTGGAACAAGGAGAGGATGGTCTTCACGAGTACCGAATGTGTGACCGATCTGGGAGCGCTTGGGAATGTGGCGCCAGAAAGATCGTCTACGATCTTGAGATCGGAAAGAGTATGACTACATCACCCACGAGAATCGCTCTCGTTAACCGCTGGAATCTTCGAGGGTAAGTTATTCCATCGACTGCTACACAATGTAATAGATAGATCTTGGCTTGTTTGTTTGTATGCGATAGAAATTTTTGTTTTCCATGCTACGAACCCCTACAAAGGGTATCGAGCCGTGTCTATATGTAGATCTGCACAAGTAGAACACAATGGTCATTGTGGGGCGTTGATGCTTTATTGTCGATTGCTTCTTGTGTCGTTGCATCTTGCGGTATGTTGGGATGAAGCGGCCGGGCTAACCTTACATGACATCGTTCATGAGACTTGCTCCACGCTTGACATGCAACTTGTATTGCATAAGTGGATTTATGGGTGCCTGCTTTCTCCTAGCATAGTTAAGATCCAATTTACAACGGTGATTGGCAATACTAGTATCAATGTTGTGGTTCTTGTTCGTAAGTTAGAACGACACTTATTGAAAGCCCCAAACCACGTAAAATATGCAAAGAAAGTAGAGGCGTCTAACTTTGTTTTGCGAGGGTGTCTGATGATGTGATATGGCCATGATTGTGATAATATTTGATGTATGCAATGTTCCTTATTGTAAGTTGGCAACCGGCAGGAGCCATATGGTTGTCTTTAATTTATGTTAAGACCCGCGTGTCTATTCAAAATAGTTGTAATAGTTGAAGCCGGTGGACGACAACCATGGTGAAGCGTCATTGACCTTGATGCAATGCCGGTGATGATGGAGATCATGTTCGTGCTTGAAGATGGAGATCGGAAGCACAAAGAAGAAAGGCCATATCATATCACATATTATGAATTTCGTGTGATGTTAATCCTTTATGCATCTTGTATTGCTTAGTAGACGACAGTAGCATTATAAGATGATCCCTCATGCACATGAATTTCAAGTCATAAAGTGTTCACCCTTAGTTAGCACCATTGCTAAAGCTTGTTGTTTCGAAGCACCACGTGATGATCGGGTGTGTTAGATTCTACAAGTGTATACAACGTGAGCAAGCCAGATTTGCTCATGCGGAAACTAAGGTTTGATCTTGACGAGCCTAGCTTGCATGCACATGGCCTCGAACACGGATTACCGAAAGGTAGAGCATGAGTCATATAGTAGATATGATGAACATGTTGATTGTTCGCCATTGAAGCTATATCAACTCTCGTGATGATCGGTTTTGATGTGGTGGATTTGGTTCGTGATCACTAAAACACTGTGAGGGATATTGTTTTGAGTGGGAGTTCACCTAGATTAATTTAATTATTAATTAGAACTCAATTTATCATAAACTAAATCAAAGTGAATTTGCATAGTTGTTGTAGTCATTGGCATCCGTTTACCACCTTGCGCTTAGTTATAATTGAGATGATAGAACTATAGAATTACGGTTAGTTACTTTACGAACCGGTATCGTATTGTTTTGAAGTGTTAATCTAAAGTTTAAAAGTCCTATTGCAAACTTTCAAGAAGTTTCTACTCCATGAAGTTTAATAATTAGTATTAAATCAAGAGTAATAATTCCAAGTGTTAGTATATAAGTATCATGTTTGTCTCCATGATTCTTGATATTCAAAGGATTCTCTTAATATCAAGGTTATCTAGGATCCGAAAGAGTTGTTTGAAACCATGATGTGTGGAAGATATTGTGATATCTGAAACGAAGTATTGGTTACAACATGATAGAGTATAATATGGCAAAAGTCATGTTCTCATATTTGATGAGAATTTGCAAAAGGTTGGAGACACTAGTTGTCCTAATCATCCAAGAGGTTTTGGAGAGCAACATTATACTTGCGATTCACCGTTACAAGCTAAAAGTAGCTTGATCATGGATAAATCCATGATGAGGGTGAATATTTGATGTAGGTAAAATGTTTACTATACCAAGAGATTACTAAAGAAAGGAATTTGAAAGAACACCAAACATTTGATGATGGTGATCTACTTCAAAGTGCAAGTTCAAAGACATTGGTATTTAATTATGCATTCTTTGGATTATGTGTCATATGTATGACTCCACTATTGATGTTGATAGATTCTTTCAAACAGAAAAGGAAATACTGAAAGAGAATCTCATAAATATATGGCAGAAAAGAAAATAATAGAATTGTTCAGCTTAAGTATATAGATGATATACATGTTATGGCTATATTCTTTGCTTATTAAACAACGTGGTTCTTAAGTATTTGATACTGAATTTGTTGGTGTGAATCGTCATACGAAACAACACAATTCATGAACTACAATGGCCTAAGTAACTAGCAAAAGAATATGTGATGATGTTCATCGAGAACAAATAAAGGGTTATTGTGTTGCTCGTTAAACATCAAGGCTTGCCTTCAAGATTTGTTTTATCAGGTATTATGAGAACAAAAGGGTTGTTCAAATAAATTGCCGTAATCCATAAAAGATGGATGATTCACAAATCTCGTTGGAAAAATCACATCCATAAAACTAGTGCTAAAAATGTCGAAAGACAAATTGATTAAAAGATCGCTTAGGAAGTGACATCACCGTTTAAATTATATTGGAAAGAAAACATGAAGAAACTCCATATGGATGGAATTTTGGAGTCTATTTGTTTTTGATCACATGACGCTTGTGAAACTTTCCTAGAGATAATTAAAACTTCGTTCATAGGCCAAAAAGGGAACGAAATACTAGCTTATTGGAAATTGTACATATTGTTGTACAAAATCCATCATGTGTAGTCAAAAGCGATGGATTTCAACTTCATATGCTTTCTCCGAAAATTTGAGTGAATATATGAATATTTACTTAATAAGGATGAAGTATGAAACATTTGAAAAGTTCAAAGACTTTCAAGATGAAGTGAAAAATCATTGTAACAAGAATATAAATAGTTTATGATAGGATCATAAAGGAAGATATCTGAGTTACAAGTTTAGCATAATACCTAAGATTTAAGGAATCGTTCCGTGGATTTGCATTTCCCGAAACACCATAAGAGTATGGAGCATTCGAGGTATGTAATTAAACCTTGTTTGACATGGTGAGATCAAAGGTGTAATTCATAAAATGCCATTATATTTTAAAGATTAAAAGCTTTAGAGATTACCGTTTTTCCACTGAAAAGAGCTCCATCATAATCCGTTGAAATGACACCATATGTTATGGTTTGGGATAAAACCCAAGTTGTCCTTTCTTAAACATTGGTATGCTATGCATAAGAAAGATGTTTGCAACCAAAGTCGGATGAACCTGTCTTTGTATGTTATTTGAATAATCATAGTAATCCTCCATAACATCGGAGACAAAAGTGTTTGTCACTTAAAACGTCAAGTTTCTTTGAGAAGGAATTTTTCGTGAAAAGTTAAGTGGGAGGACAATAGAACTTTGATAAGGTTAAAGGAACCTTAGCTATATGTGCAAAGTTGCAGTCAGAAAAGTGTTCCGAGGCGCAATAATGCTCATGGCTCACGTGCCTCAAAGGTTGTGGTCACGGAGATCTAAGTTCCTATTGAAACAAGTAGATCGGGTAAACAATAAAATACCAAGATTTGAGGGTTGAATCATTATTTGAGAATAATGAATCGACTACATGCAAAGAAGCGATGATGGGACCTGAGTCCGTCAAATGGCTTGAAGCCATAAAATCCGTGATAGTTCCATACACGAGAAATCAAGTTTTGAACTTGAAGGACCCTCGAGAAAGGTGTAAGACCTTACAGTTGTGTTTGGATCTATAAAGAAATAGACATGGATGTTTTACATCTATGAAATAGTCGACATGTTGGGAAAGAGTTCACAAAATGTTCAAAGGTTGACTATGACAAGATTTGATCTTTCATAGTGATATTTAGTCTAGACGGATTAATGTAGCAACCACTACATATAATTTGTTATATGGTAGTTGAATAAACAAAATAAGTTCTTCTAATAGAATCGTTACCTAGGACATGTGCATAACACGGTCCATAGGGTTTTGTTAATTCAAAGGATGCTAAAAACATATGCAAACTTCAATGGTTGAAGTGAGCATCATGAGTTGGAATCTTCACAATGATGAAATTGTTAAAGAGTTTAAATTCATCGAGACGATGAAGATGCTTGCATTTGCAAGAAATTAAGTGGAGCGCTAAGACATGTTTCTAATACATTATGTGGAAGACATATTGTTGATTGGAAATAATGTATCTTTTATTAACACATATTAAGAATTTCATCCCGATGAAAGACTTAGGCAAAACCCAAATATTTGGCATCAATAGACGCTGATATGGTTGTGCCGTACATAGACGAGATATTGAATGAGTTCAATATAGAAACTACAAGAAAAGGTTCTTGTCGACGTAAAGGATTGAAAGAGTTCAATGTTGATGATATATTCAAGTGTATTGACATTTGGTAAAGTGAAACAAATAATCAAGTATAGATTGATACTTGATGTATGAAATCACAAAGAGTATTTATATCAATCATACTGTGATATGTACAAATCCAGATATGTCCTATGCTCTAAATGTTGTGAGCATATACCAGAATGATTCGTAATATGATCATTGGACAATAGTAAGGGTATTCTTATGATCTTTTGGAAGAACTAAGAGTATATTATTTGTAGAAGTGACAAATAGATGGTTAGTTCATTGTAAAAGTACTACATTGATACTAGCTTTGTCACAATGTACAAATTAAGTTTATCTCAATCTAAACTAAGGGTGACACAATATAATGGAAAGTGAGTTCCATAATGGATTTGGATGAGTTCCAAAGTTAAGACATTGTGACAGATACTACAACAAAAGGCTAAGTATATGACTGCTATTTTAGCAGCAAAAGAGGGCATTTGTGTCAAGTAGTTTGTTATCAAACTAGGTGTAGTTCATGGATAATACTATGAAGATATATTGTACGACAATATTATCAACATGTTTTAACCCCAAAGAACTAAAGGTCACACCAAAGGACCAAATTTGTGCAAGCCATCTCATTAGAGAATGAGTGATGAGAGACGCAAAGACATGCAATTACACACGGACCTGGAAGTGTCAGATCCGGAGATCAGTTGACCACTAGCAATCGTGTACATACAACACCGGAAAGCCATAGGTGTTGAATACACAAAGGTTTGAAACTAGATTATTGACTCTAGTGCAAGTGGGAGACTATTGGAGATATGCCCAAGAGGCAATAATAAAGTGGTTATTATCATATCTTCACACTTATGATAAATGTTTACATACCATGCTATAATTGTATTAACCGGAAACATTAATACTTGTGTGATTTGTAAACATAAAAGAGTCCCTAGTAAAGCCTCTTGTTAAACTAGCTTGTTGGTTAATATATGATCATGGTTTCCTGATCATGAACATAGAGATGTTATTAACAACAGGATCATATCATTAGGAGAATGATGTGATGGACATACTCCTATAGATAAGCGTAGCATAAAGATCAAGTCATTTCATTAGTTCAATTGCTATATGCTTTACGATACATAGTAACCTAATTCCTTGACCATGAGATCATGCATATCACCTTTACGGATGGATGCTTTGATGACATCAAACACCACACCGTGAATCGGGTGGCTATAAAGGTGGCATTGAGTGTTGAAAGTATTGGTTAAAACACATGGATCAAGAGGGATTTGTCCATCCATATGCTTGGGATAGATATACTGGGCCCTCTCGGTGAAATTTCATCCAATTAGCTTGCAAGCATGTGACGGCTCACAAGGGATCACATATCAGAACAGAAAAGAGTACTTATCGAACGAGGTTGAACTAGGTATGCAGAGATACCGACGATCATAACCTCGGATAAGTAAACTATCGTGAGACAAAGGGAACTTGGTATCGTATGTAAGTGGTTCATTCGATCGCAAAGTAATCGTAGAAATATGTGGGAGCCATATGAATTTCCAGATTCCTCTATTGGTTATTGATCGGAGAAGTGTCTCGATCATGTCCGCATAATTCATGAACCGTAGGGAGACACACTTAAGGATTCGACGTTGTTTGAGTAGTTATGGTATTATGAGAAAGAGACCGAATGTTGTTCGGAGTCTCGGATGGGATCCCGGGATATCACGAGGAGATCCGGAATGGTCCAAGAATAAGATTCATATAAGGAAAGTCCTGCTTTGAGTTCGGAATGATTAGGTGATTTCATCGAATGTTCTAGAAGGTTCGGAATGTCCCAAGACCGAGGGAAGGGTACATGAATGTGTCATTGCATATTTGAATGATTGCATCATGTACTAAGTGTTCTTGCTGTTCCAAATAAAGGATTAAATTGAATCCTAAAACAGAAAAGTCAAATGGCCGCTTTGAAAGTCAAACTAAAAAACAGAACTGTGGGAAACAAGCAAGAGGAGGCAAACCGACTTGGGGAGGATTCCCTCCTCTCCAAGCCAGCGCCACCAAGGCCGACTTGGGAGGGACTCCTCCCTTGGCAGCCCCTCCCACCTATAAAAGGAGGGGTAGGGCCTCCTCCTAGACACACAAGTTCCTATCCTCTAATCTCCTGGTTTAGAGCCGCTTTGGTTTAGAGCTTCTAATTGCCCTAGCCTTGGTTTAGAGCCTTCTAATTGGTGTGTCTAAACCCTAGACCACTAATAGCTCTCTCATACTCCACCATACTCGCCTCGGCTAAGTAAGCCTTCATGGATCTCCCTCTACTTAGACCACGCCAGTTGTCCGGGAATCGCGAGGAGAGTGCTACAACCTCCGCTGCTTTGGAACAAGGGAGAGGAAGGTCTTCGTCGAGTACCAACGTGTGACCGATCATGGAGCTGCTTAACGGCGCAGGAAATATCGTCTACGCGATCTTGAGATCGGAAAGAGTATGACTACATCACCCACGAGAATCTGCTCTCGTTAACCGCTTTGGAATCTTCGAGGGTAAGTTATTCCATCGACTCGTTGCTACAATCTAATAGATAGATCTTGGCTTGTTTGTTTGTATGCGATAGAAATTTTTTCTTTTCCATGCTACAAACCCCTACAAAAGGCACTCACACCAAGGGATACATATATAACCAACCTAAGGAGAGATACTTCCACAATGCAAACCGACCTATATGATACTTCTCTATCCAAGATATGAATCTACTAAAAGGTAAAAAGATAAAAGATAATGATGTGATACCGCGACACTCCCCCAAGCTTGGAGCAAGCCAAGGGGATGCCAAACCTAATGATGAATTACTCCTTCGGTGGTGGTGGTGTTCCCTTGTTGAGATTTTCAACCAGCTTCCTCAAGTCCTCTAACTCAAAGGTCAGATTACGAACCAACTCTGAATTATGCCCAATGCAGTTCATGATCATGTCGGGCCGAGAATCCCAGTCCTTGTTATTCTTTCCCCACTCTTCCTTCTTAGAGTGTTCCTTCCTTGCATGGTTAGAACGAGGCATATCCCAACTAGAGGGCAACTTCCATTTGGGCACCTTTTGGAATAGTTGCTCATGTATAAGAGTATGGAAGGGGTTCTTGGTGCGTGGAGGAAGTGACCGTGGAGCGAGGCAATGACGCGGGGGTTTTCCTCCTGTAGACATCCGTGCTGTCCTCCTGAGCTTGATAGGGTTTTGCCACCACTCCAATGCTTGCAACGGTAGCGCGGGTGTCTGGATGCTCGTCCCCCTTCACGTCCTCTTCATCCCCAACCAATATCTCCTCCTCCTTGGGGTTTTGAGGATCATATTCCACGGGCTTCTTGCCCTTGTCGTCGGCGGAGACCATGGTGACTCTAAACTTGAGAAAAATTCCTGACAAAAACAGATCGAAACGAAAACACGACGAGAACACGATACACGAACCTCAGGGAATCTAGGGGGTTATATATTCGAGGTTTTACAACATAAGGAAGGAACTGTGCGAAAATGAGGCGGAGACGGACTCCAGGAGGCTCACACCCCCTGGTGGCGCGACCAGCTGGGGCTCGCGCCACTGGTGGGTGTGGCCCACCTAGGCTCCGTTTCCTCCTCTGTTTTGTCTCATAACCTTCCATATGTAATAAAAACATCGAAAATATAAAAAGATAAGGTTTTCACGAACCTTATGTTTGCAACACTTTTTACCTATTCAGAGATAGACTCTGCAGATTCTGGAGTTTGGTTCTAATAAATTCTTCCGGAGTCACCATTTGAATAATACCAACATCTTCATTATAAGAATCTCTAGAAATATAATGTTTGAGCCTTTGACCATTCACCACCTATGTAGTGTTGTCCTTCAAAGAAGATATTTTAATAGCCCCTGAACGATACACCTCATCAATAACAAAAGGTCCTTCCCATTTTTAGAGTAGTTTCCCTACAAAAAATCTGAGACGAGACCTATACAAAAGAACTTTCTCACCAACATGGAACTCCCTTTTGAAAATTCTCCTATCATGCCATCTTTTTACTTTTTCGAGTCTAGCATTTTCATAAGCTTCACTTCTCCACTCATCTAAGGTACTTAAGTCAAGCAATCTTTTCTCACCAGCAAGTTTAAAATCTCTATTAAGTTCTTTCACTGCCCAATAAGCTTTGTGTTCTAATTCTAGAGGCAAGTGATAAGCTTTACCATAAACCATTTTGTAAGGAGACATTCCCATAGGATTTTTATAAGCAGTTCTATAAGCCCATAAAGCATCATTCAACTTTTTAGCCCAGTTTTTCCTAGATCTATTAACAGTCTTTTGCAAGATAGGTTTAATTTCTCTATTTGAAAGTTCTACTTGCCCACTGGTTTGGGGGTGATAAGCTGAAGCAATTCTATGGTTAACATCATATTTAGCAAGAGTCTTCCTAAAACCACCATGAATAAAATGAGAACCTCCATCAGTCATGAGATATCTAGGCACACCAAACCTAGGAAAAATAACATCTTTAAGCATTTTTAAAGAAGTCTTACCATCAGCACTGTTTGTAGGTATGGATTCTACCCACTTTGTAACATAATCAACAGCAACAAGAATATGAGTATACCCTTTTGAAGGAGGAAAAGGACCCATAAAGTCAAATCCCCAACAATCAAAAGGTTCAATAACAAGAGAATAATTCATAGGCATTTCATTGCATCTAGAAATGTTACCAACTCTTTGACATTCGTCACATGATAAAATAAACTTCCTTGCGTCCTTAAAAAGAGTAGGCCAATAAAAACAAGATTGTAAAACTTTTTGTGTGGTCCTATCCCCAGCATGATGTCCTCCATAAGCACTGCCATGACATTTTCTCAATATCTCTTGTTGTTCATATTATGGGACACATCTCCACATAATACCATCTAATCCTTCTTTATATAAATGTGGGTCATCCCAAAAGTAATGTCTTAGATCATAAAAGAATTTCCTTCTTTGTTGGGCTGTAAAGGTTGGAGGCAAATACTTGGAAAAAATAAAGTTAGCATAATCAACATACCAAGGACTCTCCTGCGGGCTTACCCTTATTGCAGCCAATTGTTCATTTGGAAAACTATCATTAACAGGCATAGGATAAAAAGAAATGTTTTCCAAACGAGATAAATTATCAGCAACAGGATTTTCAGCACCTTTCCTATCTACAATATGCATATCAAACTCTTGTAAAAGCAACACCCATCTAATAAGCCTAGGCTTAGCGTCTTTCTTTGTCATAAGGTACTTAATAAGAGCATGATCAGTATGAATAGTAACCTTTGAATCAACAATATAAGGTCTAAACTTATCACAAGAAAAGATTACAGCTAAGAACTCCTTTTCAGTAGTAGCATAATTCTTTTGAGCAGCATCTAGAGTCTTGCTAGCATAATGAATAACATTCAACTTTTTACCTATAAGTTGCCCAAGAACAACACCCATAACAAAATCACTAGCATCACACATAATTTCAAAGGGTAAATTCCAATTAGGTGGTTGGACAATAGGAGCAGTAGTCAAAGATTTCTTCAAAGTTTCAAAAGCTTCCTTAAAATCATCATCAAAAACAAAAGGTACATCTTTTTGAAGAAGATTAGTAAGGGGCTTTGAAATTTTGGAGAAATCTTTAATAAACCTTCTATAGAAACCAACATGACCAAGGATACTACGAGTACCTTTTACATCCCTAGGGTAAGGCATCTTCTCAATTGCTTCAACTTTGGCTCTGTCTACTTCAATTTCTCTTTCAGAAATTCTGTGTCCAAGAACATTCCCTTCATTAACCATGAAGTGGCATTTGAAGGGTTCGCAGCATAGAAAACAAAAATTTTCCTACGATGTGAACTATATACCAAGATCTATTTATACTAGATACAAACAACGGGCGGATGTATATCCGTAGAGAACATACCCTTGAAGACCGACAAAGTTTAACGAGTCCAAACTCGTGGTTGATGTAGACGATCTCTTGCCGATCTCAAGATCGAGAGGAAGTCCTAGCGCCGCAAATCAGCAGCGCATCCGTGCTCGCACACACGTTCGAGGCACCGAGCAACCTCCGCCTCCTCGCCCAAATGATGCATGAAGCACAACTCTTTCTTGCCGAATAGCCACCGGAACATGTATCTCGCTAGTCCGAGACCATGGGGATAAATTTTAGAGGAGAGAGATCCTTCACGAGGAGGTGTGAGTGAGAAGTGAGAGGAGGGCTTTTTATAGGAGAGGGGAACCCCAAGGGGTGGCACGCATGGGGCTGCCCTGCCCCTCCCTCATCATGTGGGTGGACACTCCACTCACAAAACTCCAAATTCCTCCACTCAAAATCCCACTCAAAGATCCCATTAAATTTCCACCAAATTTAATGCAAACTCTCATTAAATAAAACTCTTTTATTTTATTCAGAATTTTGTCAATTACTTTAATGACAAACATTCACAAATAACCCTTGCTAGAATTCTATTTCACATGCATAACCACTTTATGCAATTTCACCCAAAACCTGCTTGGTAGATCTAGTGAAATAAATTCTCGCTTGTTTATTCTTTTTCGGCATGAAACTTTTGCTCCAATTGGATGTCGGTGTCTCTTAAGTGTGTCACCCTACGGTTCGTGAATAATGCGGACATGATCGAGACCCTCTCGGATCAATAATCGAGCGGATCTGAGACCCATATCGACTACACATTCAACGATGACTTTCTTGTGATCGCTTGAACCTTTACGCTAGTATCTTAATCCCTTTGTCTCACGATATATTACATGTCCGAGATTCGATCATCGGTATCTCCATACCTAGTTTGATCTCGCTGACATGCACTTTTCTCGTTCCTGATATAACATTCTAGTGATCAAATCACTTGCTTGCAAGCTAATCAATGTGATATCACCGAGAGGGCCCAGAGTATATCTATCCGTCATCGGGATGAACAAATTCCACTCTTGATCCATGAGCCTCAACATAACACTTTATTAGTTCGAACCCATCTTTATAATCACCCCGTTACGGTGTGACGTTTGATGTTATCAAGAAACTCTTAGGTGTTAGTGATTGACATGATCTCATGGTCTAAGGATTAGGATCACTTAAGTTGTTATAGCAATATAAACTCAATGACTTTGATCGTAATGCTATACTTGGGATGAATGTTCATCACATCATTACACTAATGTTGTGATCCCGTTATTAACAACATCCAATGTCCATGATCGAAACCTTGATCATCTTGTTAATCAACGAGCTAGTTTATGAGAGAGGCTTAACTAGGAACTTTCGCTTGTTTATTAAACACACATGTATTAACGTTTCCGTATTAATACAATTATAGCATGCAAAATAAACATCTATCATATACTTGGAATACACATAATAAACAATTTATTATTGCCTCTGGGGCATATTCCTTGAGTCTCCCACTTGCACTAGAGACAATAATCTAGTTACATAGAGATATATCTAACACCCATTGAGTTCGGTGTTGATCATGTTTTGCTCTAGGGAGAGTTTTAGTCAACGGATCTGCTACATTGAGATCCGTATGTACTTTACAAATCTTTATATCTCCATCCTTGACATGCTCATGGATGGAGTGAAACCGCGCTTAATATGCTTGGAATGCTTGTGAGACCTTGGCTCTTTGGCATTGGCAATGGCACCATTGTTGTCACAATAGATCACCATTGGGTCCAACGCTGCCACAACTCCTAGTTCGGATATGAACTCCTTCATCCAAGCGCTTCGAGCCGCTTCGGCAAGAACATATTCGCCTCCGTTGTTGATCCCGCTACCACAGGTTGTTTGGAGCTCCTCCAACTAACCGCTCCGCCATTCATGAGAAATACGATCCGGATTGAGACTTAGAGTCATCCGGATCGGTGTCAAAGCTAGCGTCGACATAACACTTAGCGACGAGCTCTTCTTCACCTCCAGATACAAGAAACATATCCTTAGTTCTTCGTAAGTACTTAAGGATATTCTTGACCGCTATCCAAAGGTTCAACTCGATCCGATTGGTACCTACTAGTCAAACTAATAGCGCAGCCACATCCGGTCTTGTACATAGCATGGCGTACATTATAGAGCCTATGGTGAAGCATAGGGACTTTGTCCATTATCTCTCTTTCTTCCGCCGAAGCCGGACTTTGAGTCTTACTCAATGTCTTGCCTTGCAACATAGGTAAGAACCCTTCTTACTTCGTCCATTTTAAACTTCTTTAAAATCTTATCAAGGTATGTACTTTATGATAGCCTATTAGGCGCCTAGATCTATCTCTATAGATCTTTATGCCTAATATGTAAGACGCTCACCTAGGTCCTTCATTGAAAATTTGTTGCTTAGATAACTTTTAACACTGTTAAAAGTTCTATATCATTTCCGATCAATAATATGTCATCCACATATAGTATCGAAATGCCACATTGCTCCCACTCACTTTCTTGTAAATACAAGCTTCTCCATAAGTTTGGACAAATCCAAACTCTTTGATCACCTCATCAAAGGAGATTCCAACCGTGATGCTTGCTTCAATCCATAGATGGATCGCTGAAGCTTGCACACCTTGTTAGCATCCTTAGGATCGACAAAACCCTTTGGTTGTATCATATACAACTCTTCTTCAATATTACCATTGAGAAACGGTTTTGACATCCATCGCCATATTTCATAATCGAAATATGCAGAATTGCTAACATAATCCTAATCGACTTTAGCATCGCTACGGAGAGAAAGTCTCATCGTAGTCAACTCCTTGAATTTGTCGAAACCCTTTGCGACAAGTCGAGCTTTATAGATGGTCACATTACCATCAAGACGTTTTCCTTTTGAAAATCCATTTGTTCTCCACGGCCTTTCGGTCGTGAGGTAATTCCACCAAGTTCCAAACTTGATTTTCATACATGGATTCCATCTCGATTTCATGGCTTCTAACCATTTGTTGGAATCCGGGCTCATCATCGCTTCTTCATACGTCGCAGGTCATTATTTTCATCAACCATGAAATTTATGACAGGATTTCGTATAGCTCGAGGTACGCTGCGTCTTTGACTGCGAGGTTCGTAGTACTCTCTTGGAGTTTCATGATCATTATCATTAGTTCCTTCTTCAACAGGTGGAGCCAACTAACGACTTCCGGCTGCGCTACTCGCCATACTTTGAAGAGAAGGTTCCATAACCTCTTCGAGTTCTACCTTCCGACTACTCACACCTTTCGAGAAACTCTTTCTAGAAAGGATCCATTCTGGCAACAAAAACCTTGCCTCGGATTCGTGATAGAAGGAATACCCAATAGTTTCTTTAGGGTATCCTATGAAGACGATTTTTCCGCTTTGGTTCGAGTTTATCCGTTGAAGTTTCTTCACATAAACATCGCAACCCCAAACTTTAAGAATGACAGCTTAGGTTTGTTTCCAAACCACAATTCATACGGTGTCGTTTCAACGGATTTAGATGGTGCCCGATTTAAAGTGAATGCGCAGCTTCTAGTGCATAACCCCAAAATGACAACGGCAAGTCCGTGAGACATCATAGATCGAACCATATCTAATAAAGTACGACACGACGTCGACACACCATTTATTTTGTGGTGTTCCGGCAGTGTGAGTTGTGAAACAATTCCACACTCTTTCATGTGAGTGCTAAACTGTAACTTAGATACTCACCTCCACGAATCGTAGAAATTTGATCTTTCTATTACGATGATTTTCCACTTCATTGAAATTCCTTGAACTTTTCAAAGGTTTAGACTTGTGTTTCATCAAGTAGATATAACCGTATCTACTCAAATCATCCGTGAAAGTAACAAAATAACGATATCCACCTCACACCGACACACTCATTGGACCACATACATCGAATGTATGATTTCCAATAAATCCGCCTGCTCCATTGAACCGAAAAGGCGTTCTAGTCATCTTGCCCATAAGGCATGGCTCACATGTATCAAATGATTCATAATCAAGTGATTCTAAAAGTCCATCCGAATGGAGCTTCTTCATCGTTTAATGCCAATATGACCTAGACGGCAAGCCACATATATGCGGATATATCATCACTAAGTTTAATCCTTTTAGCATCAATATTATGAATATGTGTAACATTATCATCGAGATCCAGAAATAAACCATTCAACATTGGTGCATGACCATAAAAGATTTCATTCATATAAATGGAACAACCATTGTTCTCGATTTGAATGAAAAACCACTTTGCATTAAACATGATCCAGATACAATGTTCATGCTCGGCAGCACCAAATAACATTATTTAAGTTTATAACTAATCCCGACGGTAAGTGGAGAGGTAGCGTTCGACGATCACATCAACGCTTGATCCATTGCACACACATCTTGACCTCACCCTTGCTAGCGGTCACCTGTTCCAAATTTCGATTCGAGTTACAAATATTAGCAACAACCGTATCAAATACCCGGTGCTATCATGAGCACTAGTCAAGTACACATCAATAACATGTATATCATATATACCTTTGTTTGCCTTGCCGCCTTCTTGTCGCAGATACTTGGGGCGCTTCCGAGGCTGGCCCCTTACAATAGTAGCACTCGGTATCGGACTTAGGTCCAACTCGGGTTTTTCAGGCGCAACAGCTTGCCGCCTTACTTCCTTCCGCTTTCCTTCTTGTCTTTCTTGAAACCGTGTTCCTATTGATCATCAACACTTGATGTTCCTTTTTGATCTCCACTTCAGCTTTTAAGCATTGATGTAAGCTCGGGAGAGACTTCTTCATGCCTTGCATATTATAGTTCATCACGAAGCTCTTATAGCTAGGTGGCGACTGCAGAACACGATGGATGCCTAAGTCAATGGGAATCGTTATTCCCAAGGACACAAGCTTATCCAGAATCCGACATCTTGAGTACATGCTCACTAACGGAGTTCTCTTCCATCATGCGACTAAAGAACTTTTCTCAAGCATTGTAGCTTCACAGGCATGTGTGTAAAAATCATTTTCAACTCACCCATTGTATCAAAAGCATTGCCGTTTAAACGCTTCAAGTTCCGCTCTAGCCCATACAATATGCCGCAATGAACTAAGTTGTGGTCCTCCGACGAGTCGATAGACATTCTTCTCCTCGTGGGCATCGTCAAGGGTGGGGGCCTAACGCGCTTCTAGCACATATTGCTTTTGTGCAAGCAGAGAGAATCCTCAAATTCATGGCCCATTCAAGAAAGTTGCTACCGTTGCTAGTTTCTTCTTCTCCATGAACGCATTGAAATTAAAAGGTGGTGCCATCTACAACAGAATTTGTAAAGTTTAGACTAAGTGTATGATAGATTGAGTTCAACTAATCTATATTACGAATGAACTCCCACTCAAAAGCGACATCCCTCGTGTCCTTTTGGTGATTACATGAACCAAATCCACTATACCAAGTCCGATCATCACGTGAGTGGTATAGCTTCAAAGGCGAGCATCAAATGGGCATCATATCAACTATATGACTCATGCTTAACCTTTCTCTGTGTTTAGGCCATGTCAGTACATGCTAGGCTCGCCAAGTTAGAACCTTAGTATTTTTGCGTGTGTAACTGCTTTTACACCAAGTATGGTCGAGGATCCAAGTACACCCGATCATCACGTGATGTCTTGGAGCCGAAAACATAATCGGTGCATACTAAAGGAGAACACATTCTTATATTGATATTTAAATGAGGGATCATCTTATTATGCTTAACAAAACGCTAAATAAGCAATATAAGATGCAATCAAACATCATATGTTTAATAGTGAAATTATATGGTTCCGCAGATGATCTTTATCATGTGCATCGTGGTATGATCACTATCATACCTATATGTGTAAATCCACGCCTATGGGTTTTACGCTATGTGTTGTAAGAGTATCATCTCATACTTCTACTTACAACACTACCATATCATAACACTAGCCCAAAGAACAATCTAAACTAGACGCTTCTAATTTATCCATTGCAAGTTTTACGTGGTGAGGGCTTTCGAGATAGAACCGTTCTTACCTACGAACATGAACCACAACGAGGATAATCAAATTGTTGACAACTCGCTTGCAAAATAGATATTGACTATAGTAGGAGAGACAGACACCGCTAGCCACTTATGCAAACTAGTTGCATGTCAAGCGTGGAACAGGTCTCATGTGCGAGGACATGTAAAGTTTGTCCGCCGCTTCATCCCACTATGCCACCAATATCCAAAATCACAAGAAAGGAGCAACAACATGATCATCATCGCCCACATACTCATATGTGTACTACCCGTAAAGTATCTACGCATAGATCCGCTCGATAATCAAGGGTTCGCAGCATAGAAAACAAAAATTTTCCTACGATGTGAACTATATACCAAGATCTATTTATACTAGATACAAACAACGGCGGATGTATATCCGAGAGAACATACCCTTGAAGACCGACAAAGTTTAACGAGTCCAAACTCGTGGTTGATGTAGACGATCTCTTGCCGATCTCAAGATCGAGAGGAAGTCCTAGCAGCAAATCAGCAAGATCCGTGCTCGCACACACGCTCGAGGCACCGAGCAACCTCCGCCTCGCCCAGCCGATGCAGGAAGCACAACTCTTTCTTGCCGAATAGCCACCGGAACATGTATCTCGCTAGTCCGAGACCATGGGGATAAATTTTAGAGGGAGAGAGATCCTTCACGAGGAGGTGTGAGTGAGAAGTGAGGAGGCTCCTTTATAGGAGGAGGGGGAACCCCAAGGTGGTGGCAGCGCATGGGGGCTGCCCTGCCTCCCTCATCATGTGGGTGGACACTCCACTCACAAAACTCCAAATTCCTCCACTCAAATCCCACTCAAAGATCCCATTAAATTTCCACCAAATTTAATGCAAACTCTCATTAAATAAAACTCTTTTATTTTATTCAGAATTTTGTCAATTACTTTAATGACAAACATTCACAATAACCCTTGCTAGAATTCTATTTCACATGCATAACCACTTTATGCAATTTCACCCAAAACCGTTTGGTATCTAGTGAAATAAATTCGCGCTTGTTTATTCTTCGGCATGAAACTTTTGCTCCAATTGGATGTCTGTCTCTTAAGTGTGTCACCCTACGGTTCGTGAATAATGCGGACATGATCGAGACCCTCTCGATCAATAATCGAAGCGGATCCGAGACCCATCTCGACTCCCACACATTCAACGATGACTTTCTTGTGATCGCCGGAACCTTTTACGCTAGTATCTTAATCCCTTTGTCTCACGATATATTACATGTCCGAGATTCGATCATCGGTATCTCCATACCTAGTTTGATCTCGCCACCGACATGCACTCTTTTCTCGTTCCGTGATATAACATTCTAGTGATCAAATCACTTGCTTGCAAGCTAATCAATGTGATATCACCGAGAGGGCCCAGAGTATCTATCCGTCATCGGGATGAACAAATTCCACTCTTGATCCATGAGCCTCAACATAACACTTTATTAGTTCGAACCCATCTTTATAATCACCGTTACTTGCAGTGACGTTTGATGTTATCAAGAAACTCTTAGGTGTTAGTGATTGACATGATCTCATGGTCTAAGGATTAGGATCACTTCGTAAGTTGTTATAGCAATATAAACTCAATGACTTTGATCGTAATGCTATACTTCGGATGAATGTTCATCACATCATTACACTAATGTTGTGATCCCGTTATTAACAACATCCAATGTCCATGATCAGGAAACCTTGATCATCTTGTTAATCAACGAGCTAGTTTATGAGAGAGGCTTAACTAGGAACTTTCTGTTTGTTTATTAAACACACATGTATTAACGTTTCCGTATTAATACAATTATAGCATGCAAAATAAACATCTATCATATACTTGGAATACACATAATAAACAATTTATTATTGCCTCTCAGGGCATATTCCCTTCAGCATTTCTCCCAATTAAGAACAAGATTAGTTTCTTCACATCTCTGTAAAACTTTATCAAGGTTGTGCAAAAAATTATCAAAAGAAGTTCCATAGACCGAGAAATCATCCATGAAAACTTCCACAATTTCTTCACAAAAACCATGAAAGATAGCATGCATACATCTCTGAAAGGTAGCAGGAGCATTACGTAAATAAAAAGGCTTATGCCTATAGGCATAAGTTCCATAGGGACAAGTGAAGGTGGTTTTCTCTTGGTCTTGTGCTCTCACAACAATTTGAGAGAACCCAGAATAACCATCAAGAAAACAAAAGCGAGTCTTTTTAGACAACCTTTCTAGCATTTGATCAATAAAAGGCAAAGGATAATGATCTTTCTTAGTAACTTTATTAACCTTTCTAAAATCAATGCACATCCTATAACCAACAACTACTCTTTGAGGTATAAGCTCATTATTTTCATTAGGGTGATCCCCCTTTCTTGGGGACACAATGAATAGGGCTAACCCATTGACTATCAACAATAGGGTAAATAATACCAGCATCAAGGAGTTTTAATACCTCATTTCTTACCACATCCTTCATCTTAGGATTTAAACGGTGTTGATGTTCAACAACTAGTTTTGCATCAGGTTCTATATTAATAGCATGCTGACATATAGTAGGAGAAATCCATTTTAAATCATCAAGAGTATAACCCATAGCTCCACGGTGTTTCTTCAATACTTCCAATAATATTTCCTCTTCCTTTCCTGAAAGTTTAGAGCTAATAATAACAGGATATATTTTCTTATTGTCTAGATAAGCGTATTTAAGATCATCAGTTAGAGGTTTTAAATCGATGAAGACCTCAATTTCATGATCTTCCATATACTGCTGCAAGGCATTGTTAGGAGCAAGAGAAATATCAACAAGTTATTCAACCCTGAAATCCTCATTAGGCAATTCATTTTCATAAGGAGTTTTAGCAAATTTGGAAAAATTAAACTCATAATATTCTCCATCAAACTTAGTTAAAACCTTCTCCTTCTTACAATCTATAATAGCCCCACAAGTATTCAAGGAAGGTCTACCAAAGATAATAGTACAAGTTTTACTAGCTTCTGAACCAAGTACTAGAAAATCAGCAGGATATTTAATCTTACCACAAAGAACCTCCACATCTCTTACAATGCCAATTGGACAAACTGTCTCTCTATTAGCAAGGTGAATAACCACATCAATGTCCTCAAGTTCACAAGGACCAATTTCATGCATAATTTCCCTGTAAAGCTCATAAGGAATAACACTAGAACTAGCACCAATATCACATAAACCATAATAGCAATGATCACCAATTCTCACAGAAAGCACAAGGACACTAGTTTTCCTAGCTTTACTAGGATGAGAGACAATATTAGAAGCGTCTTCACAGAATACAATGTGCTCATCCTCTATATTTTTAGTGACAAGATCTTTCACAACGACTACTATAGGTTCAATGTTTATTTGCTCATCAGGTTTCACAGTTTTCTTTGTACTTTTGCTAACCACATTAGCTATGATAGAATGTTCCTTTACCTTAGCAGGAAAATGGATTTTCTCAATATAAGGTTCAAGCAAAATAGGATCAATAGTACAAACTTCAGTGATTCTAATAGGAACATGGTTAACAACATCTTTATAAGTTGCATGGTACTTGTCCCACTCCTTTTTGGGAATTTCTATATAAGAGGCAAAGGCCTTAAAGCAATTTGCAAGAACTTGAGAATCAAGACCATACTCAAGTACTAATATCATGAAAGTCATCAGTTCCCATAAAAGATTTAATGCATTCATAATCATAGTTTATACCTGACTTTCTTCCTTTGTCATTTTCCCATGCTTCAGTGTTCTCTTGAATACGGTCTAGAAGATCCCAGTTAGCTTCTTCCTTAATGCGTGTGAATGATCCAGCACAAGAAGCATCTAATAAATATTTATCATGAACAGAAAGCCTTGCATAAAATTTATTAATAATAATATTGTTAGGGAGTTCATGAATAGGACATTTAAGCATTAGTAACTTCAATCTCCCCCAATCTTGGGCTGTACTCTCTCCATCAAGAGGCCAAAAGTTATATATTAGATTTCAATCCTTATAAATCTCACTGGGAGGATATAATTTAGAATAAAAGAGAGGTACAATTTCCTCCCATTCCATGAATTGTCCATTTTTCAGCAGCTTATACCATTCTTCAGCTCTTCCTTTCAATGATATAGAGAGTAACTTCTTCTTCACATGTTCAGTTGTGATACATGCACACTTAAACAACCCGCATAATTCATGGATAAAAAGCAAGTGATTGATGCGCTGGTGTGGAGTACTTCGTTGGAAACCCCAAGAGCAAGGTGTGATGAGCACAGCAGCAAGTCTTCCCTCAGTAGAGACCGAGGTTATCGAACCATAAGGAGGAAGGAAACGTCACACAGGTGTTGCAAGCAACGCGGAGACCTGCACAACACAAACTCAAGATTTTGCCCCAACGAATCAGTGAGGTTGTCAAGCTCACCGGTTTGCTGTAACAAAGGATTAAACATATGGTGTGAAAGGTAATGGCTTACAGCAATTAAACAAGTAACAGTGGAAGATGTATCAATGGTAAATATTGGACCGGGGTCCATAGTTCACTAGAGGTAGGGATGTAAACGGATAGGATAATTTCCACACCGAACCCGTCGCCGAATCCGTTTTGACAGCATCCGCATCTGATTTTTTAATATCCGACGGATTCGGATTCAGATTTCGGACCATGGATTCGGAGTAGGATCTGGTGCTGAAAATTGAGTCGGATTCGGAGTATCCGCGTAAGAAAACAGAGTATCCGATGAATTACAATCGGATTTCATCCGAATTTCAACAACTTTCATCGTCGAGCGGCCCAGCCCAACTACCAAAGGACTAAAGGAGGCTATAGGCCCAGCGGATTGCCTAAACCTAAATGTATACAATAATACTCCTCGTGAAATTTGCTGCCCGAGAAACAGAGCGGCAGCCACACGTGGCACGCCTCCCCTCCCTGCGTGCAACGCCGCCGGCCTCCTGCCGCCTGCTGCCCCTCCTCCCTTCCCTGTCGACGCCGGCCGCCGGCCTCCTGCTGCACGCTGCCCCTCCTTCCTTTCTTGTAGACGTCGACCGCTGGCCTACTGCCGCACGCTGCCCCTCCTCCCTTCCCTGTCGACGCCGGCCGGCCCCTTGCCCCTTCCCTATCGATGCCGGCCGCCACGATCCTCTCCTCCGGTCCTCCCTCTCAACTATGCAGATCCTCTCCTCCCGGGGCCGAACGGAGCTTGTTGTCCCCACTCCCCAGCGAGCAGATCGCAAGGTGAGGTACTGAGGTTGACGCCCCTGCCCCTTTTCTGACTGTTCTTACTGTCTTAGTGGTTGTATGGATGTAGAGGATCATCACTTAGTTTTAACAAAACAGTTTTAGCCGAGAAGCAATAGAAAACGAGTCTTGCTAACAATTCCATTAGAAACGTGTATGCTCAAAACAATGTTTGGATCAGTAAATCCTTAAACGAGTTTGTACAGCTCCTTGTTTTGTGGAGATCTAGTTTTATCTGTTCACGTTTTTGTTCATGCATCCAAACAGGATTTTAATTTGTTAGGCGGTTATTTTAGTCCACGTAAAACTTGTTCTGTCAAAATCTCGTATCCAAACAGGGACTTAGTGTATTACATGATGAATAAAATTGATGAGGCATCTAAAATCTATCTTATTTTCAGAAAATGGTACGTGGGAAAAGGCCATCAATTGGTAGTGCTAGTGTGGCTTCATCATCTGCAGCCACACTGGCGGAGCTAGCACAGGTCCGCTGGGGGGGCAAAACAGAAATCTTTATTGTCTGGGGGGGCAAAATACTGTAATTTTTCTAATCTAACCCCTTTTTGAAAAAAAATCTTTAGCAAATGTCTAAAACCTGGGGGGGCAGTGGCCCCTGCTGACCTCAACATAGCTCCGCCACTGTGCAGCCACAAGTCCTATGGCACCACCAAGCGCACCAACTGAGGGAAGTACCGCTGCTGATATTATTGATGTTGATGCACTGAAAGATCGACCTGCGGCGAAGAGGCAAAAGAAGACAACATCAGAATGTTGGGATCATTTCACAAGATATGAGAAGAAAGAAATGGTAAATGGCAAGGAAGTGAAAGAAGAATGGGCTAAATGCAACTACTGCAGCTATGAGGCTATACGCAACAGCAAGAATGGAACATCAGTATTTTTGAGCCATATTAAGATGCATTCTGTGAAGTCAGGCCAACAACTGCTGAAGGTTGAGAAGAATGGAGAAGATGCTGCAACCGTGGATACTTTTAGGTATGATCAGGCTGTCTCGTTGAGGAAATTCTATATGGCTATCATCATGCATGAATATCCACTTAGTATAGTCCAACACTATTACCTTAAAGAATTCATCCTTTCTTTGCGGCCTAGCTTTCCGTTAAGATGCCGCAAGACTGCTAGGGATGCAATAAAGGATATATTTAATGAAGAGTGGAAGACATTATATGAATACTTTAAAACCGTTAAGTGTCGCTTTAGCGCTAGAATGGATATGTGGACATCTAACCAAAACAAAGGGTATATGTGTGTGACTATTCATTGGATTGATGATACTTGGTCTATCCAGAAAAGGATAATCAGATTCATGCATCTAGAAGGGCGCCACACTAGTAGTAACATGGCTGATG
Organism: Avena longiglumis; assembly: GCA_030063025.1. NCBI lineage: Eukaryota > Viridiplantae > Streptophyta > Magnoliopsida > Poales > Poaceae > Avena > Avena longiglumis. The sequence continues at coordinate 554,681,191 of CP125975.1, read as the reverse complement.
AGTTGGTCAGTTCCTTAATTAGATGGTATATTGAGAAGAAGATGTTTTCTCTCTCTTTGGACAATGCAGCGGCAAATGAAGTGTGTGTCAATTCTGTTATCACACAACTGAAAAATCATGGCCCCTTAGTGTGTGATGGCTCTTTCTTTCATGTGAGATGTGTAAATCACATATTAAATCTGGTTGCTAGATATGGTCTGCACCAAATTGGAGGTGGGGTTTCCAATATTAAAACATTTGTGTTGATAGTGAAGTCCTCTCCTCCGCTGTTTGAGGACTTCAATAAATGTGCAGTTGAATGTGGTTTGGATAAAAGCGCTGGTCTGCCATTGGATGTTCAAACCAAGTGGAATTCAACTTATAAAATGTTAAGGGAAGCTTTGATCTATAGAAAGGCTTTTCAGAGGCTTTATGAGCTTGACAAGAAAAAGTTTGAGAAGTTTGTTCCATCAGCAGCTGATTGGGAAAATGCCTTACAACTTTGCAGATGCTTGAAGAAGTTTGATGATCTTACTGTTCTCTTCTCAGGTAATTCATACCCTACAGCAAATCTGTTCTATAAAGGGTTCTGTGAGGTTAAAGTCTTAATTACCGAGTGGTCTACTAGTATAAATGAGATCATTAAAAAGATGGCATGCTCAATGAAGACTAAGTTTAATAAATATTGGGATAAGTCAAATATTGCTCTCGCTGTGGCATTTTTTCTTGACCCTAGATTCAAGAAAAATGGAATAGAATATTACATGAAAAAGGTGTATGGTGAACTTTTGTATCCCGCTAAAGTGGAGGAGCTCATGATTGCTGTCAAGAAGATGTATGCATCATATGAACCATCACGTAGTGCTTCTCATCATACTTCTAGTTCTAGTAATAATGTTGAAGCAATTGAATTGTTGGATGATGAGGAGAAATACGAATACTACGAGAGTTTGCAAGGCAATATGGTTGATGAAGATGGCACCATTGCATCTGACTTGGATAAATACATGTCTGAACCACCAACAGTTCTTCCTACTAGAACTGCTTTTAATAAATTTGATGTCTTGTCATGGTGGAAAACAAATCAAGAAGTGTACCCTACACTATGTAAGCTTGCTCGTGATGTGTTGGCCATTCAAGTTTCCACGGTTGCTTCGGAATCTGCTTTCAGTGCGGGCGGTCGTGTTATTGATCCATATCGTAGTCGTCTTGACCCTGAGATTGTGGAAGCATTGATCTGCACCAAAGATTGGGTTGCTACTAGAAAAGGTTATTGTTATTCTAATTTGTATTTTGTAATTGTACAAGTAACTCTAATGTATTGTGTATTTATGTACCTATTTTTATGAATTTCAGGTAATAAGAAGCCTGGCTCTATTCTGAAAGATCTAGATGTTGTGGAAACGCTTGTTGCTAATATGAATCTTGAGAATCTGCTTGAGGACAAGGTAATCCTATCGTATTCAAACATGTCTTGCTCTATTATGAATATTGTTGTATATTTGATGCTTCTTACCATAAATTGTAGGCAAAACAAATGACTGTTGGTGCTTCTGAATCCGATGATGATGGAGCGAGTCCAGCTCATGGATCTCATAAAGATGGATAAGAAGATGCCTCATATGATTGTAGAGGGAGTTTCCCAACCTTTAAACAATATAAGGTGGAGTCTCCTGATTTTACAATGCTAGTCCCTGGATCAATAGCTAGCATCCACAGTTAAGATGTAATATCAGAAACAAAGGTCATATTATAACTTTATAACCAGGAATAACATAATTTTATTACATCTTACATAGCTCATTTGGCTATTACATTACATTACAGCGGAATAACTACAGTCATGGGGTCCTTCATCTTCAAAGTGCCACAGACAGATGTTGGTTGTAGACTTTGTAATCCTAATCAATCAATCTTCACTAAAATCAATCAAACCTGCAACATTACAAGTTACAGCCACAAGGGTCAATACATTTGAATTGTATTGGCAAGTTTCACTGCTATGTGGAATGTAAGTGGATCCTATCATTACATGCATATTTGGCTAAGTAGGGTTTAAGGTTCATTTGCAGAAAGCAATACTTTATCCTATCTTTTCAAAATGGTTTTGTTTCATTTGTCAAATCTCTTTATCAAAATCCCTTGTACTCCTTGGTATCCCCAAGTGTTCAAGTCTTTGTCAAAATCCCTTGAGCTACTTGGTAACCCCAAGTGCATCAAGTTTTATCAAAATCTCATGAGTTCCTTGGTAACCCCAAGTGGTCATGTTTTCATCAAAATCTCTTGAGTTCCTTGGTACCCCCAAGTACATCAAGTTTTATCAAAGTCTCTTGAGCTCCTTGGTACCCCCAAGTGCATCAAGTCTTTAAAAGTTTTCTTTTAGAAATTAGAATGTCGAGATCTCCCATAGCTTCAAACTTTAGTTGCTCAGTATTGTCCATAACCGGGGACATACTTAGATTTTATTATCTTCTGCAGAAGTAGTACACTTTACCCACATGTCACACTCCCATCTTGTTGCCACCAGTGGCCACTGGATTAGTGCTCACCAAGATGGAGTACCGGCAGATTGAGAATGTGACGAAGTCTTTCCAGAGGGTCCTCCCATACACCATTGCTAGCTTGTCTTCAAGTACCCATGTAGGATTCGTGTCCTCATGTCCAGTAGCTTGAAGACAATGCATGGGTCTTCCCAATGTAGTTGACTAAGCCAGAGCCATAAATAGCATGTGGTTGCACACGAAAGCCACAATTGGAGAAACATGTTCAATCTCTAAGTTTCCTGGGTGGTTTCTTTTGGAGCACAACACAAAGTGATTTCCATAGACATGGTTCCTTTTGTTGCCACCTTCTCCAAACTCAAAGTATCCTTGGCCACCCAGGTGGTTCATTGAGTCCTTGTTTTATTATATAAAAACACAAGTCCTTTTCTCCACTTCATAAAATCTCAACATGTATCTCTTTTCAAAAATATAGCATGGCTAAGCATGTATCAACTACATTGTTTTCACTAAGGAATGTATAGGGTATCCTATTAGGATTTAGCATAGCATAAGTATAGAAAATTCTTTTCATGCATGTTTTCAAAATCCACTAAGTATAATGAAAATAGTAGGACTTTAGATGATAGTGTCACTTGCCTTTTTGGTAGGGAATGATGGTTCACTTCTTGATCTTGATAGTCTCACACTTTTCTAATATTCACTACAATCAATCAAGCAAACACAATATCAACTAGCATTCCAAACCTATAATCAATCAACAATTCACACACACAAAACAATGGGATCTAAGTCATGCATGTGAGCATGCAAGAGATAGGTTTATTTGCAAAGGTGCTCTCCACTAGGCTTCTAAACTTGGTAAGTTTCAAAATGGTCATTTTCCAAAGTGACCAAGTCATTTGCAAAAATGTTTTGTCCATAAACTATTTTTAAATCCATTCATCATTTTATGTGGTGGAAAATATTTTTATCAAAGCAACAACTTTAAGTTGTTCAAAAAATAAGTTGTTGTTTATCAAAACTTGGTGTTTAGGGTCAGTAGGTTTAATCCAAATCATTTTCCCAAAGTTTTTATTCCAAAAATATTTTCATAACAAAACCATTATTTTTTATTTGGCTAGAAATGGGCTAAATCAATTAATCTATCCTAAACCTCACCAAATCCAATTTCAAAACCATGGGTTGGTTCCTAGGGTCAGTAAGTTCACCACAAAACAATTTGCAAAGGTTTTAACCTCAAAAACATTTTTGAACAATTTTTCTAATCTAAACAAGCAAACAAATGTTTCTGCAAAAACAAACCATCTAACAGATACTATTTGCTAAACAAATGGCATGGTTTTCTAGGTCTTGCTCCACTGATTCCAACGATATAAAGTTTGCAAATTTTGGACGTGTGGATCAAAAGTTACAAAGGTTTGAAATTCACATTCTAATCGGATTTCAAATTCAGTTCTAACCAAAGTCTGGCCACGCGTCGCAACGTTACTGGCTGGTACCGCTTCGGTCGGATCGGGCTCTGCGGTGCGTTGGATCTAAACAGATCGTGCGGCACAGGACGCGTACCCTTTCAGCGCTTAAGTGATCTATCTTATTCGTCCGATCTAGATCCTACGGTCTGTAGCACTTAACCAAGAATCGCAGCGGCGACTGCGGCGTGACGGTGGCATACTGGCGAAATAGGAAGCGAGGGAGGATGGGAAGGTGCTCACCGAGATCGCAGAAGGCTGGGGAAGCTCAACGTGGTATTCTTGGGTCAAGGGGCGCTCGGGGACTGCAGCAATTCCTCGCCGGAGTGAGGAAAGACGTCAGGCGGCTCTGGACGTGGTCGGAGACGGTGCTGTGGTTCACGAGGAGGCAAACAGAGGGTGTGGTCAGATGCAGGAGATCACGGAGATGACGCGAGCGTGAAGGAGAAGGCTTGGGGCGGTCGAGGCTTACCGGAGGAGCTCGACGGAGACGAGACAGACGGCGGTGACGCTCTGTGTCGTGCTTGTCGATGCTAGGGGACGCGCGCGGGCGATTGGATCACACGGGAAGGTGTGCCAGGGACTAGAGAGCAAGCTTGCGTGCAGAGGGAGGTGAGCTGCGGTTTGTCGAATTCGGAGGCTCGCCGAACAATGCAGGGCCAATTCGAGGCAGCCTGGTGGCTCTCTGGCTACGGGCTTTGAGGGGAAAGGAGGAGAAGGCGCAAGCGTTTAAGAATGCGTGGTCGCAGCGAGGTTAAGGCGCGGCATTATGGCGAATTGATCGCGGGCTTTCAATGGCAGCAACGACAGGCGTCAAGGCGAGGAAGAAGAAGGAACTTGTGGGACCGGTCAATCGGGAAGTGAGAGGGAGAAGAGGTCCACCAGTCATTGGCTCAGCGGGTGCGGTTCTGAGTGAAAAACGCTTCGCCGCGGGAGAGGGGAACTGGGCTGTTTGCTGGGCCTAATTGGGCTGCTGGGTTGGGTCGACCAAATCCCATTTTTTTCTTCCTGAAACCTTTTTCCTTTTCTATTTCTAATTTCTGTTTTGAAATTCAAACAACCAAACAATACTCAAATCAATTCAAACAATCACCAAACAAATGAATTGAATTTGGTTCTGTTTAACAACATAAACCAATTCCCAAAATAAAAATAATTTTTTTATTTTAGAGTCCATTTATAATTAAATAAAATGGACACTAGTTAATAAATCAAAATAGGTTTTGTTTTATTTAAATTCTTTATTTGAAATCTAAATAAAACCAAAACACTTCAGTAGGTTTTATTTGAGAAAATAAAATACTTAGAAAACTTATTTGAAATAAATAAATAAGTTTTGATGGTTAATTAAAATAGTAAAATCTTTATTTATAAAACTTGGATATTAAATCCTTATTATTTTATTTTTAATCAACCTTTACTATTTTTATCAAATCAAAGCATTTTATTTCATAAGCTTGGCCAAGGTTTAATTTGGCTCTATAAAACAATCTTTATTTATAAATCTACCTTTTCTTTTGAAAATAAAATCTTTAAAAGATTCAAAATAGTAATTCCAAAATATTTTATTTTTTCTTTATTAAATGTTTATCTTTTTAAATCCCTTTAGGATTTATTTGATCCAATTTGGTTTTAATTGGATTCAAAAAGTTTCTTCTCACCCTGAAAATCAAACAAAGTTTTATTTTATTCATTCATTTTTCACATTACAAGATTTGGAAAATCTTGGGATGTGACATGCTACCACCCTTAAAATAAATCTCGTCCCGAGATTTGGGAAAGCTAGGGTTACAAGTAGGCTCAAAACAACTAGGGTACTACCACCCTTAAAAATTTCAAACAAAAATTACATATTGGCCTTCTTGGGACCTTGGGAAAACTTTTCTGGGTAAACATCTGCATTGTGTCCTTTGTTTCCACACTTGACTCATGGGCCAAGGTAGAGTTTCTCCATAGGCTTCTTCAACTTGTTCTTCATCTTTTCTGGACAGTTGCTTGCATAATGTCCTGGGTTCTTGCAATTGAAACAGTTGATGTCTTTGTGTTCTTTACGTAGCTCTTATGGACAAGTTGCCACATAGTGGCCTAGCTCTTTGCAGTTGTTGCACACCACTTGGCCAATCTCCTTATTCTTCTGGTTCACTGGGCATTCACTGTAATAGTGTCCCATTTCCTTGCATTTATGACATTGCACATGGCTTTTTTCCTTCTTTTGCTTCTTGGGTTTCTTTGGTCCTTTGAATTGGGTTGTCTTGTTTGGAGGTATAAGTGGTCCTTTTCCTTTGTCATCAACCTTCTGGGTAGACTTGGATCCTTCTTGATGGTTTGCAATCATTTGTTGCACTCCACTTTGTTTCCTTTGTTCAACAATGGAATAGATGGGGCATTGGATAGGAACATGATTGTTCCCTTCACATAGGTAGCAAGTAGCTTGAGAAGTGGGACATTGTCCAACAGGATGTTTCTCTTCACAGTTGGGGCATTGATCTCCATGCTCCTTGGAAGTATGATCCTTGTCTCCACAAATAATGCAAGCTGGGGATCCATCTAAAATAACATTTCTGTCATCCTTGTTGTCAAAGACTCTTTTGGAATAGCTTTCTTCCATTTTGATCATTTGATCAGTCACCTTAAGCATTAGTTGGCCTTGAGTTTCCAAAAATCCTTGCAGGGTTGGATCTTCTCCACCGGAGTTGGCTATGAATTGAGCTGTCACTTGGTTCAGCTGGTTCTGGGTTGCTATGAGCTCTTTTATGCTGTCCTCTTGGTTGGTGTTGATGTCATCAACCTTGATGTTGGAGTCTCTTGGGGTAGTCATCTGTTTGGGTTTGAATGAGGATTAGAATAGGCAAAAGATTTTCTAAGGAAATAATTCTAATCACACACATCACATTTCACTCAAGCAATGTGCAAGCATTCACAAACAACTTTTCACTCAAACAACAAAGTTCAAGCACATACTTAGGCAATAAAATATTTTTGTTACACCACATAAGTTGGTGGGTTTGTCTTAACTAAAATATGGTGGTCCATCTATATGGTTCACTTGTGATCTTTCCATCTTTCTTTGGTTGATTCTTCTTGTATGAGATCATGGTTTCCTTGAAGAAAAACTCTTGGGTATAATATTTCAAGTGATGTGGGCTCCTTCTAACTTTTGCATTCCCCCAGTCTCTAAATCTTGAGCAAGATTTCCTTGTTTCACTTGTACTCCTTAGTGGTATTCAAGTTGGAAGTCCTTGGTGAATATGCTGAAGATGTTGAAGTCATTAGAGTTGAAGATGTTGAAGTCATTAGAGTTGAAAGTGTTGAAGAAGTCCTTTGCACATGGTGTAGTCTTTCGCCATGGGGTACGTTTTTCCATCAAGTTGAAATAGAAGAGATGTAGAGTGGAAACCAAAATGGTCGAGGAAAGAGTTTACAAGATTTGTTTGTAAATAAGTTTTGGTACAAATACAACTCCTATTTTTCTAAGGGTTTTTGTCCAATCCTAGGTTTACAAATCCTACAGGCAACACAATGCTCTGATACCATCTGTAGAGGGAGTTTCCCAACCTTTAAACAATATAAGGTGGAGTCCCCTGTGTTTACAATGCTAGTCCCTGGATCAATAGCTAGCATCCACATTTAAGATGTAATATCAAGAAACAAAGGTCATATTATAACTTTATAACCAGGAATAACATAATTTTATTACATCTTACATAGCTCATTTGGCTATTACATTACATTGCAGCGGAATAACTACAGTCATGGGGTCCTTCATCTTCAAAGTGCCACAGGCAGATGTTGGTTGTAGACTTTGTAATCCTAATCAATCAATCTTCACTAAAATCAATCAAACCTGCAACATTACAAGTTACATCCACAAGGGTCAATACATTTGAATTGTATTGGCAAGTTTCACTGCTATGTGGAATGTAAGTGGATCCTATCATTACATGCATATTTGGCTAAGTAGGGTTTAAGGTTCATTTGCAGAAAGCAATACTTTATCCTATCTTTTCAAAATGGTTTTGTTTCATCTGTCAAATCTCTTTATCAAAATCCCTTGTACTCCTTGGTATCCCCAAGTGTTCAAGTCTTTGTCAAAATCCCTTGATCTACTTGGTAACCCCAAGTGCATCAAGTTTTATCAAAATCTCATGAGTTCCTTGGTAACCCCAAGTGTTCATGTTTTCATCAAAATCTCTTGAGTTCCTTGGTACCCCCAAGTACATCAAGTTTTATCAAAGTCTCTTGAGCTCCTTGGTACCCCCAAGTGCATCAAGTCTTTAAAAGTTTTCTTTTAGAAATTAGAATGTCGAGATCTCCCATAGCTTCAAACTTTAGTTGCTCAGTATTGTACATAACCGGGGACACGGCTAAGTACTTAGATTTTATTATCTTCTGCAGAAGTAGTACACTTTACCCACATGTCACACTCCCATCTTGTTGCCACCAGTGGCCACTGGATTAGTGCTCACCAAGATGGAGTACCGGCAGATTGAGAATGTGACGAAGTCTTTCCAGAGGGTCCTCCCATACACCATTGCTAGCTTGTCTTCAAGTACCCATGTAGGATTCCAGGTCCTCATGTCCAGTAGCTTGAAGACAATGCATGGGTCTTCCCAATGTAGTTGACTAAGACAGAGCCATAAATAGCATGTGGTTGCACACGAAAGCCACAATTGGAGAAACATGTTCAATCTCTAAGTTTCCTGGGTGGTTTCTTTTGGAGCACAACACAAAGTGATTGCCATAGACATGGTTCCTTTTGTTGTCACCTTATCCAAACTCAAAGTATCCTTGGCCACCCAGGTGGTTCATTGAGTCCTTGTTTTATTATATAAAAACACAAGTCCTTTTCTCCACTTCATAAAATCTCAACATGTATCTCTTTTCAAAAATATAGCATGGCTAAGCATGTATCAACTACATTTTTTTTCACTAAGGAATGTATAGGGTATCCTATTAGGATTTAGCATAGCATAAGTATAGAAAATTCTTTTCATGCATGTTTTCAAAATCCACTAAGTATAATGAAAATAGTAGGACTTTAGATGATAGTGTCACTTGCCTTTTTGGTAGGGAATGATGGTTCACTTCTTGATCTTGCTAGTCTCACACTTTTCTAATCTTCACTACAATCAATCAAGCAAACACAATATCAACTAGCATTCCAAACCAATAATCAATCAACAATTCACACACACAAAACAATGGGATCTAAGTCATGCATGTGAGCATGCAAGAGATAGGTTTATTTGCAAAGGTGGTCTCCAGTAGGCTTCTAAACTTGGTAAGTTTCAAAATGGTCATTTTCCAAAGTGGCCAAGTCATTTGCAAAAAGGTTTTGTCCATAAACCATTTTTAAATCCATTCATCATTTTATGTGGTGGAAAATATTTTTATCAAAGCAACAACTTTAAGTTCTTCACAAAATAAGTTGTTGTTTCTCAAAACTTGGTGTTTAGGGTCAGTAGGTTTAATCCAAATCATTTTCCCAAAGTTTTTATTCCAAAAACATTTTCATAACAAAACCATTATTTTTTATTTGGCTAGAAATGGGCTAAATCAATTAATCTATCCTAAACTTCACCAAATCCAATTTCAAAACCATAGGTTGGTTCCTAGGGTCAGTAAGTTCACCAAAAAACAATTTGCAAAGGTTTTAACCTCAAAAACATTTTTGAACAATTTTTCTAATCTAAACAAGCATACAAATGTTTCTGCAAAAACAAACCATCTAACAGATACTATTTGCTAAACAAATGGCATTTTTTCTAGGTCTTGCTCCACTGATTCCAACGATATAAAGTTTGCAAATTTTGGACGTGTGGATCAAAAGTTACAAAGGTTTGAAATTCACATTCTAATCAGATTTCAAATTCAGTTCTAACCAAAGTCTGGCCACGCGTCACAACGTTACTGGCTGGTACCGCTTCGGTCGGATCGGGCTCTGCGGTGCGTTGGATCTAAACAGATCGTGCGGCACATGACTCAATAATGCTGGAAGAAAGGCCTTTTTGTAAAGTGTGACACCCCTGGGATCAGAGCTAAACAATCCCAGACCTTCGTCTGACATAAGCTTAACCTTGAGCTCAAGAATATCCAATGAAGAATCGTAACACAACAGTGACCCTACAACACAAAATTTATTACAGCAAGCTCATAACTGAGCAGAGAACCAAATTATTACAAGCAGAGGTCACTTACCACAAACATCAAACAACGGAAGGCAAATTATGCTATTAAGTATAGCAAACTTAACAAATGGCCTAAGAGGCCTGAAGCATAATGATGATGTCCCAGCCCATAGATTCCAGGCTGCCGGCCGGGAACCCCAAGCTACTCGTCGATGTCGATGTAGTACCAAACTGATCTTCAGGGAACACTTACTCTACCAAAAGTATCAACAAAGCAAGGGTGAGTATATGGTGTACTCTGCAAGACTTATGGCTGGTGGATTTGTTTTTCATAAAGCCATCTTTTGTTTATAAAACAAGAGGGAGAAGAAGCTCGTCTATTCAGAGTATTTTAAAAGGGGATAAGGGAGCGACATCTCCGAAAATATTGATCATCATATTTATATCCAGCAAGTCATCATCATCTACCAACTAGGATCACCCCCTCGTACCCATGAGGAAGCATCCTTAAGCACACGTTGATCTGCCAAGTTTTATGATTAGGTTATAGTTCTCTATGATCTTAGAATCTGGTCACCAAGCGTTCATAACCATGAACACGGATTTTCGAAAATATTATTACCCTGCGGGGGTGTACAACTTTACCCACACGTACTAACCTTCTCTTAATGACACTAGATAAGCCCTCTTCCTTGGAAGGCCGGTAGAGGGTGGTTAGAAACGACCTTTACCTTGCTTTCGCCGAGACCATGAGTCACGCAATAAGTATGGTACCGCCGTAACGGGTCAAATCCCAAAGCCGGTACTTAAAGATGTGAGGCGAGGTTAGTTCACCAGGGGATCCATCAACCCCAAGCAACCCGGTCCATGCTTACCTACCTGTTATGAATGCACCTTCACCCGGAAAATCTTTCAAATGGTTTTCTATGCATATGTAGAATGGAACGCCCGAACTATGTGACTCATGGAATCTACTAGGCAAGTTAGTTGCTCGTGAGGTTTTCTAGGCCCCGTGTCATTGCACGCTTGTCTCGGTTCCAAAGGCAAGAACTCAGGTCCAAATGGTGGCGAGCATGGGACTAGAAAAACCACATCCCGCCGTGGCCTCCCATACAAGCCTTAGCATGTTTAATCTCATATCACCTCTGATATCATCTCATCACGTTCTCCTGTCATACTAGATTATCTATATCTGATACATCATCTGGATGAACCAGTACTGACATCTATGCATGGCTAAGCAAGACACAGATAAAAGCTCTAGCAGTGCACACATGCCAAACCTAGTTATGCTAGGAGCAGTGGATCAGGTAATATAAGCTCAAAGGGAGTAATGCAATAAATAGGATACTCTATCTATCGATAAAAGGCCACAATAGAATCGTATGCATCATGGCAAGAATAGAAATGCTTTTGAAATCATAGGATTATATCATGGCGGGGCTATGCTTGCCTTTGCGAGTTGATAGCAGATAAGCAGATCTTCGGGAGCCTTGTACTTGACTTGGTTATGGTTGGTCAAGTATTGTTTGTCGATCTTCGATGGTGTTGTCCTCGGTCTTCGATCTCGATCTCGATGTCGTATTCTATCGGAAAGAACGAAACACTGGAAAGAAAGGGAAACAATCAACAATGGCATCGATGCAATGCTCAAGCAAGGATGATGATATGATGATTTAAATTGTAATGAAAAGTAACCCTAAGGCATGCTCGAGAATTTAATCGGGGTTCCGAGGGGTAAAAACCCTAACTCGAGGAAACTCCGGATGTATATGAGAGGGGTTACTATGTTCTTCTAATTATACTTGTCATTTAAGTTGTTGAACAATTCATGATTATATCTTAGTTAGATAGGTTTCATTTTTCTGAACATTTTGATATATTATTTGTATTTTTATGATAAATAGATAATTAGATATTGAATTTACAAATTTAAAACAATTTCTGAAATTATTAAACCTTTTCTTAATTTAAATAAAACTGGAAATACTTTTTACACAGAGGGCTGGGCTAGCCCTAGAGACAGACAGGTGGGGCACTAGCCACCTCAGCCCCCACGCAGGAAAAGTGGGACAGGGGGCCGGTTGACCAGGCTGACCCGCGGCTAGCGTCACGATGATGTCATACCGCCGGCCACCTGCAGAGGTTCACCGGCGCCGGCGTTTGCGGATGAGCTCGCACGATCTGAGCACATGGTTAGAACCGCACGGCCGCGACGAGCAACAAAGTGGCGGCACCGCTCCTGATTGGTAGCCGGAAGAACGACGGCGACAGCTACTGGCGACGGAGCGCGGCGGCGTTTGACGGCAGGGTGAACCAGGGAGAGAGGAGAAGCTAGGAGAGGTTCCGGATAACCTTGAGCTCACCCTGAAGCTCGAGGTAGGGTCGGAGAGGCGAGGTGAGGCCGGATTCCATGGCGATGACGGCTGCTGGCATCGGGGTCGGGGTGGTCAATTGCGGCGACAGGAGGCCTGTGGGCTCGATTCGGTTGATGAGGAAGCTCATCTTGGCGAGGCGGAGCTTGTGGGATGTGTTGGCAAAGCTCGGGGCGGCACGGGTCGGCGGGGCGCCGACAGTTCTGCGGGCTAGGGTTTCGGGTCTACTCGCAGAAAGAGGGGAGGGGAGAGCCAGGGAGAAAGGTAGCCAGGGGAGGAAACAGGCGTGCTTGAGGAAGGTCTTATCCTCACCCAGAGGGCGGTGGCAGGCATCTCACGCTGGGCGACGGCCGACAATGGTGCAGCGGCTAATCGGGAGGTGGAAGATGACCTGTGAAGGCGACAAATGTATGGGCCCGGGTAGGCTGCTCTGGGCCACATGGCTTGTAAGGAAGTCTGGCTTGCTTGGGCAGCAGTGTAGGAGAAGAGGAGGTGGGTCGTCTTGTTAAGCTGGTCATTTTTTATTTACAAAAGCTTTTCTTTTTCTATTTTCAAATTCTGTTTTTGTATTTCCATTTTGAATCTGTTTTGGGTAATTTGAAAATACTAGCGAGGTTTGTAAAACTAGTATAATATTTTGGGGCCCTTTTAGTCCATTTGGGCTCCAATAATTTTGGTGTTTTCAAAATTCAAACCATTTGAATTGATTTTAAAATAGAGGGAGAAAACTAGGATTTTAGGATTTGATTTATTTTATTCAATGCATAATTTAAATGATGATGCTCATTTAATGCACAATCAACCCTAAATATTGATTAAGTAAAACTATGGTGTTACATAAAGGAAGCAGGGATTACAAGTTTCAAAAAGAGCTTCCAAAAATTATGGTACTTGTTAGCTTTTAGCCCTCATTGCCCCTATCATAAGCATCTTGAAATGATTAAAGTTAAGTGACAATGATGAAGTATATGCTTGACGAAGTATAAGTTGGCAATCTCAAGTCCCTTGAATACGAGGGCCACACCTCATGCATACTCAACTTCAGTCACATGTAAGTTCTTGTCATTGTAAATATTTGCATATCATAGAGAACCGCCAACGGGGTATCCCTTGCACATGGTACATGAGCTTTCCATAACCAAAATGACAAGGCAAGTAGACAATGAGCATCTCAACAATATTTTTATTTACTATATGCATAGCTTTTTATTGAGGATGCTTCATAGAAAGCTCACTATGGTGATGTTGCAAGTTTCCACCATGATTAGGCATGGCTTAGGCTAGCGGCCCAGTCGTTTCTCTAACACGGAATATTTACTCCATGGACTTACAAGTTTCCTCTTTATTTCACACCGGTGACATCCATAGACAAAAGAGCATGATATCAACTGAGTACAAAGTACAAGTGCAATGTTGAAAACGTTCCCTGTGACAACACGTTTCTGCTAATTCTAACGTATAAGTGCAAGCATATACAACATAGATGTCACAATGGTTCAAGTTTATTAGGATAAAGGAATATAAAGTGTGCCATCAAGTTTGTGAGGGCTTTAATCACCAAGTTTTCACAATACAAAAGGTTTTTAATTGGAAGATAGCTGAAAACAAGAATATACTTGGAATGGTGTAACACACCATGCATAGGAGTTTATAGTGGACACTTTGGAATAACTTGGTTTCTTGGGAGTTTGGAAGCACGAGTAGAGCTTACTCATACAAGTGGAGGCTAGCAAAATACTGGGAGCAACCAACTAAGAGAGCATAATGTCCATAATCATGCAGAGCAACAAAGCATTACTAATCAAAGCATAGAGTGGTACTACAAGTCAAGGACTAAATGATCATAGAGGCTAATGGTGGCTTGCGAGAGTCATAACATGGTGTGAGCATGTGCCAAGTCAACCCAAGCAAAGCATCAAAGGAGAATACCACAATGCTTTGCTTTTGCATGCTAAAACAACGCATAATTTCTTCAAGGCAGACTAAGCAATCCCAATTGTTTATAAAAAGACATGCTACAGCAATAATCACTAAGCATAAGGTCAAAACAACACCTAGCATGTCATGCTAAAGTCTAAGTCAAAGTCAATGCAAGCTCCTCTTGCACTTACAAGCAAGAACTTACTACTCCTTTCCAACACCAAGCAACTTATTTGCAAAACAACGCAGCGAAAACGGGGGTCCAAACTACTTTATTCAAGCAAACTAAACAACCTAAGCAAAGCAAACAAAAACTAAGACGCTCTAAGAACAACACAACTGTGCATGAAATAATAAAAATGAAGTGCCTAGATAGACCTGTGCTTTTTACTTTATTCAAGCTCAATTTCCCAAAAATAACTCAAAAAGGTATCAATAAGAAGCAAATGCAAATAATGACAGAAATCTGTCAAAATAGACCAGCAGGTAGAAACCGATTTTTTAGAATATCTTCTGTTGCTCAAATAAAAAAGTGTTGAACTAATGAAAGTTAGATAACATACTGGGGGATATTTTCGTAAATTGTCAGCTCAATTCGAGTTACAGAGACTCCTCGCGAATTTTATGGTGGAGGACAGAAATCTGTTTCGGGACAGCAACTCCCCAAATCTTACTTCCCTCTCATTAGAGGTCATTCTTGGCACAAAAAGCAAACAAAAAGGATAAGGAGAGGTCATTACTGAAGTATTAACTTCCAAGACTCAAGTAAACGCTTGGGTTATCTCCCAAAAAGTAATTTTCTTTAACGCCTTTAAGTTAGGCACAAGAAGCAAGAGGAATCAAGTATTTTCAAATGAAGAAGCATTAACATCAAATCTTGCTTTCAAAGGAGGAGCAAAAGCAACTTCTCTCTCCTCATAGGGAAGTGTGCAATACCTTTCTTGAATGAAAAATGATATTTAATGGTGCCTTCTTTCATATCAATGATGGCACCAACTGTTCTAAGAAACGGTCTTCCCAAAGTAATAGGACAAGAAGCATTGTATTCAACATCCAAAACATAGAAATCCACATGAACATAAGCATTGTTAACCATAATGAGAACATCATTAATACTCCCCATGAGTTTCTTCTTAGCATTATCATTGAGTGGGATATCCATATAACAATCTTCCAATGGTGGCAAATCAAGCATTTTATAAATCTTCCTAGGCATAATAGAGACACTAGAACCAAAATCACATGAAGCTTTAAGATCAAAGTCATTCACTTGTATATTAATAATGGGTTCCAAACTATCTTCTACTTTCCTAGGAATAGAAGCTTTGTGTTTTAGCTTCTCTTCCTTAATCTTAACAAGAGCATCTGTAACGTATTTGGTGAAAGCAACGTGCATATCACTAGCATCAGGACTTCTATCAAGCTTTTGCAGGAACATAATTACTTCAGAAATATTGAAACCATCAATATGAAAATCAAACTTAGCATCACTAGTACTAGGATCAATAGGCTTAGGCATAGTAGGATGAGGAATAGGGACTACTTGTGGTTTAGTGGTGATGGTGCACACACTATTGTTTCTATCAATTTCATCTTCCCTTTCCCACTTAGCATGGAGTTGAGCTAACAACCTAACATTTTCATCAATAGTAACTTGTATGGCATGAGCAATAGCAAAGGTGTTTTCCATAGTTTCAGGTTTAGCAGCCATTTTATTAATCAAGGAGGACTGTGCTTCAGACAAAGAGGATATATTTTTCTCAGCACTCAATTTTTTTGACTGTAAACCAGGAATTTCTCTATTCAAATTCTCAAGCTGATGACTAATATTTTTCAAGATAATAGATTGTTCCTCCATAGTTTTAGTGAAAATATTATTTTGCTTATATTGCATTTGCATAAAATTCTTAGTGGATCTCTCTAATTCTAGAATCCTTTCTTCACTAGGCATTCCAGATCTACCATGATAAACATTTCCACTAGGAGGATAAGGTCTATAATTACCATAAGCATTGTTGTTGAAATTGTTGTTTCTAATGAAGTTCACATCAACTTGCTCTTCTTGAGCAACCAAAGAGGCTAAGGGAACACTATTAGGATCTAAAGGAGCTTTACCATTAACAAGCATAGCCATAATAACATCAATCTTTTCACTGAAAGAGGAAGTTTCCTCAACAGAATTTACCTTCTGTCAACACCCGGATTTTTAATCCCAGATGTCTATTATGCCATACATCGCAATCCCAGGATTACCATTTTTGCGAGACATAACAGATTGGATATCACAGTACATCATCCATTACAAACCATACATATGGTCTTACAACAAATAAGGATCTCATGATCCAGTCTTAATACAATTCAAGCAGCGGAATAACGTAATAATAATGATAGCGTAGGTGAAGCTCCATCTTCATGGTCACAATGCCGACGATGGGAGATGATCCTAGTTGTCGAACCTTCCCGCCGCTCATCCTCCCGATACTTCTTCATAGTCCGCCACGGAATAGCCAGGGACAAAGCCATGAGTACTCTTTAAGTACTCGCAAACTAATACTAACAAGTGAAGTGGTTTTGAGTAGGATATACTAAGCTCTAGGGTTGTTTTGCAAAAAGCCAGATTTATCTCTACTGAGTTCAGAAGCAAATAAAGCTAGTTGAAAGTTTTATAACACCTAAGTGGGAACTTGAATTTCATAACACAACTCTGTTGTGGTCAAGTCAAAGTCATGAATCATTTCACAAGTCATTTTGAAAACATTTGACGACAGAACAGTATGGCCACTCCAACTGTCCATAACCGTGGATGCGGCTATTCAAATAGTTTGATACTCTGCAGAGATTGTACACTTTCACCACAACATTCGATACATCCGTCAGGAACAAATCCTGAATTCACCATACTCAGTATGCGGATAATCAATCCTAACCTTTCAATTACACACCCTAGTATAGGCACCTCTCCTATGAGTTTGGCCTCCCAACCATGACCAACTGTCATCTTGGGAACTGCACAGGTGGACAATCTTCACAAGGTAGCCTTGGCTCAAACCTTGGACGCAAGGGAACTGATGACCCACAAGTATAGGGAGTGTATCATAGTACTTTCGATAAATAGGAGTGTCGATCCCAACGAGGAGCAAAAGGTGCTGAACAGTGGTATGGAGCAGGAAATCCCTGTGAATACTTAGCAAACGGATTTTTAGTGGTTTTCTAACAAGGCAACAAAACAAAGAGCAAGCAAGAGAAGTAACGAACGAACAGAGCAAGTGGCCCAATACTTTCTTAGCAAAGGACAAGCTGGTGGAAATACTTATAAGGACCAAACGTTCTCGAGGACACATGGGAATTCTGTCAAGTGCTTTCGTTTTAAATAGTTGAGTACTCTTCTCTGGTGTTTGTAAATGTTGTGTGGGTGAACCTGTGCTAACATACCGCCCTTCATAGGACTAATACATACTTGTGATTAAACCCCCTGCAAACATCCGTAACTACAGGAAAATAATTAAGATATAAATCTAACCACAGCCTTAAACTCTGAGATCCTACGCTCCCTTGTGCAAAGGTGTCCTAACGGAGGTTCAGGTTTTTGTCACTCCGGTAACCCCGCGATTAGTAGCCAAATACACAATGCATTCCCCTAGGCCCATAAATGGTGAAGTATCATGTAGTCGACGTTCACATGACACCACTAGAAGAATAGCACCACAACTTAAATACTAAACCATTGAATAATAACTCATCACAGAATAACAGATTCACTACTAACAACATGACTTCTCCCATGTCCTCAAGAACTAAACGAACTACTCACAAGACATCATATGGATCAAGATCACAGATGATATGGTAAGGGATAACAATCTAAACATAAACAATAATCCAATGGTTCCACTCACAAGCATCAACTACAATAGTAATTAACACCGAGAAAGTTTTCCCTAAGAACTAAAGCAATATCCAACACAATTGTTACAGCGGGACGGAGTGGTGATGATGATGCTGGTGGAGATGATGATGTGGATGATGATGATGATCCCGATGAAGCCTAGCTTGATGCTGGTGTTGATGGCGACGACACTACTAGGAAACTAGCTATAGATAGACAGACCTTCTGTGGCGCATAGTTCTGACCATGCGCCACAAAAGTTGTCCAGTGGCGCATTTCAGCAAATGCGCCACAGAAGTCCTCACACTTCTGTGGCTCATATAGGAAAAATGCGCCACAGAAGTTCCAACTTCTGTGGCGCATATGTCCACATGCGCATATGGACATATGCGCCACAGAAAGCTCGGGTGGACCCTATCACGAAATCTCATTGACTGTACTCTGACCAATATTCTGTGGCGCATATGACCACAGAAGTTGAAATAGGAAAAACAGATTCTACCCCCCGAGGATCGCCTTTTTAGCCTTGCAAAAAATAATAGAAAATGAAAAACACTTCAAAAAATAAAATCCTTTCACATAGTGATAGGTAATATGGTCTAGTTTGTAGGAAAATTAACAAACATGCATTTCGACTTTTTATGCAAAAAAAGTTTATGCCACGGTAAAACGACCGTAACTTTTGCATACGATGTCGGAAAAATACGTATAATATACCAAAATGACGAGAACGAGATTTCGCATCCGCTCGCAACGACCTATGGTCGTTTAGCGATTATTTAGATTTTTAAAATTCGAAAAAAGTAAAAAGTTATGGCCAAAAGATCGTTTTTTCCTGCAAAAAAATAAAAAAGGAGGACAAACTTCTGTGGCGCATTTCTTCCATATGCGCCACAGAAGTCTTGGCCAAAATTCGAAATTTGAATCCCACTCCTTCTCCCTCTCTTATACTCTTCCACTCTTCCACCCTTCCCCTCCTCACCTTTTCTCTCATTCTCCTCACCTTCTCCTCCTCCTCCACCCCGGTGAGATCCTCCTTCTCCTCCTCTTCCTCCTCCTCCTCCACCCCGTTGAGCTTCTCCTCCTCCTCCTCCTCCACCACCACCCCGGTGAGCTCCTCCCTCCTCCACTCCGGTGAGCTCTTCCCTCCTCCATCCTCCTCCCACGTCCCTCCTCCTCCACCCCGGTGAGCTCCTCCTCCGACGACCTTCTCCTCCTCCTCCGGTGTCCTCCTCCTCTCCTCCACCGGCGACCTCCACCTCCTCCACCAGCGACCTCCTTCTCTCCTCCATCAGCGACCCCCATCTCCGGCGAGCACCACCTCTGGCCAGATCTGGCCGGTTTTTTTTTTGAAATTTGAAAAAAACTTGTGTGGCGCATATTGGCAAAATGCGCCACAGAAGTTTGAGATCTGGTTCGGGACTTCTGTGGCGCATTTTGGCAATATGCGCCACAGAACTACAATTTAGTGGCGAGATAACAGTGGCGTATCCCATATGCGCCACAGAAGTCCAAAATGGTGCGCCACTGATAGGCATTTTCCTAGTAGTCCAGTCTCCCCTCTCCGGGAAGGAATTCCCTCGGTAAACTGTCACGGAGGATCTTTCTCTCGGTATTTTCCTTCAGAGGCGCGGAAATCTATCCGTGGTCGCCTCGGTGTTAGGGTTCCATAGGGAAGATATAAGGGCGGAGTCGGAGGCAGTGGGCCACACTGCCTAGGCGCGGGTCGTGGGCCTGCCTAGGGGTGTGGGCCCCCTACCGCCCTTCTTCGTCCCTCCTTCTGGATCCCTTCGTCCTCTAGTAAAATAATATGTTTCCATATTTTTCTGGTATTTTTCTGATCTTCGCGAAATTGCACCAAAACGCCTTTTTTTCCATCAGAATCCAGACTCCGGCAGTCCATCCTCCAAGAATCATCCAACATGCATAAATAGATGAAAATCCATAAGTAATACCTCATAATAAGACAAATATCAATGAATAGAGGTAAATTATGATATAGAATGGTGATGCAAATTGGGCGTATCAACTCCCCCAATCTTAGACTTTGCTTATCCCCAAGCAAAAACTAAGCTCAGTAACATGTCTATATGTTTATGGAGTGAAGTGTCGATAAAATAATACGAACAAGAAGCATAACACTTACCATTGCACAACTCATATAAGAAAGCAACTCACCATTATATAACTTAGCTTGCAACCAAGTACAACAGTCACAATACCTGGCAAACAGCTACACAAAAGCTTTTTGTAGAAGTTTCAAAACAGGAGCACTCTTTGCTCAAAAGGGTTTTTCACAAGTGAAGGATTTCAAAGTAATACTCAATAGATAAGAGTTTTGTGCAAACAAGGAATATAAAGTACATGATTGAATAAATCACCATATGAATGCTTGAAACACAACAACTCAAAAGCTTGCTGGAGACAGAGAGGAAGTAGGTTTACTGACTCAAACTGGTAACTAGGAGAAAGGTCCCTTCTTAGAGGATAGCAGGGATTACAAGTCATAAAGAGCTTCCAAAATATTATGGTACTAGCTAGCTTTGAGCCCTCATTGCCCCTATCATAAGCATCTTAAGATGATTAAGGTTAAAGTGAACACAGATGGAGTATATGCTTGACAAAATATAAGTTGGCAATCTCATGTCCCTTGAATATGAGGGCCACTCCTCATGCATACTCAACTTTGGGTCCAGGTAAGTTCTTGTCATTGTAAGTATTTGCATATCATTGAGAACCGCCAACGGGGTACCCCTTGTACATGGTATAGGAGCTTTCCCATAACCAAAATGACAAGGCAAGCAGACAATGAGCATCTTAGCGATCTTTTTATTTACTATGTGTATAGATTTTTATTGAGGATGCTTCATAGATGACTCACTATGGTGATGCTGCAAGTTTCCACCATGATTAGGCATGGCTTAGGCTAGCGCCCAGTGCTTTCTAACACGTAATACAAACTCCATGGACTTACAAGTTCCCTCTTTATTTCACACCGTTGACATCCATAGACAAAAGAGCACGATATCAACTGAGTATAACAAGGTACTAGTGCAATGTTGAAAATGTTCCCCGTGACAGCACGGTTCTGCTAACTCCAACGTATAGATGCAATCATATACAACTTCGATGTTCACAATGGTTCAAGTCTATTAGGGGCAAGTAAATAAAGTGTGCCATCAAGTTCGTGAGAGCTTTACTAACTACTTTTCACATAACAAAATACTTTTTAATTCGAAAGGTAGATGAAACTTGAGAATTTGCTAGGAGTAGCAAAAGCTACTAGGTAGATATGTTGGACACAAGCGGCAAAAGTTTTGGGTTTAAAGGATTTTGGAAACATGAGAAGTATGCCTTCTCAAAACAGGTTTTTGGCTAGCAAGGCTGGGTAGCAAGCAAGAGAGTTGAAAGAAACAAACAAACATACAAGTAATAAATCCAAACATGCAATCTTCCTTGAAGACACAAAAGAATCTTAAATAAAGAATACTAAGCTTATGAGCCAACAAGAAAGAAAACAAATGATACCAAATACCTGTAAGCTTTTTCTTTCTTTTCCTTTCAAACTAATGCCACTGACCAGAACTCGGTTTGCCAAAACCAATTTAGATCCACTTGATGATCCCAAAGTGGTGCCAATACTGAACAACAATATCCATCATATAATAAATATTGCAAACTAAAAATAAGAAGTGCAAAAAGTAAAAGATGAGACTTCTCATTAATATTCCAATAAAGGCACTCACATCAAGGGATACATAGATAACCAACTAAAGGAGAGATACTTCCACATGCAAACCAAACTATAAGATAACCCCTCTACCACAGATATGAATCCACTAAAAAGGTAAAAGATAAAAGATAATGGTGGTGATACCGCGACACTCCCCCAAGCTTGGAAAAAGCCAAGGGGGTGCCAAACCTGATGATGAATTACTCCCTTGGTGGTGGTGTTCTCTTGTCATGGGTCAGGAAACTTCCATCATCTCACGAAGCCTGTTATTATCCTCTTGAAGCATATCCACCTTCATCCTCAAGGCACGTTACTTATCACAAAACTCGTTGGTGGTCTGAAGGGCTTCCGCTGCCTCAGGGCAATATATGAGTTCTGGACCGAAGGCTATGATTCCCTGCATGTGACGAGAAAAAGCATCCGCAGTGTTAGTTGCTCCTACAAAAGTAGGTTTTCTTCCCCTTGTTCCTGCGGCGGTTTGTTCTCCCAACTCTATCTCCACGGGCTTCTTGCCTTTATCGTTAGCGGAGGCCATGGTGCTCTAACTTGAGAAGATTTCCTGATAGAAACAGATCGAAATAAAAACATGACGACAACACGATGCACGGCCCTCGGGGATCCGGGGGGTTATATATTACGAAGATTCAATGCATAAGGAATGTTTTTGACACGGAAACAAGGCGGAGACGGAGTTCAAGGGGGGAACACCCCCCTCAGGCGCGGCTAGGTTGGGCCCGCGCCTGGGCTGGGTTTCTCCACCCCGGGCTCTGTTTCCTCTTTAGTTTCGTCTCGTAAATTCCCTTATGTATTAAAAACATCAAAAATATAAAAAGATTGGGGTTTCACGAACCTTCTATTTTCACCACTTTTACCTATTCAAAGACGAACTCTGCAGATTCCTGTTCTCCTTCTCCTGATAATTTCCTTCATACAAAACCCTTGCACAAACTCAATGACAACATTAGTGTAAGAAAAAAAATAAAACTTTGGTACACACTTCAACTGAAAACCCATCAACACAAAAGCTTCCTGTAAGAGGCAAATGCAAATGATGGCAGAAATCTGTCAAAACAGACCAGCAGGTAAAGATTAGTTTTTCCGAAGACCTTTTGTTGCTCAAATCAAAAAGTGCAGAACTGATGAAAGTTGGGTAACAACTTGGAGAACAAGCTCAGAAAAATGCAGCTCCATCCTAAGTACTGAGCTTCCTCAAGATTTTTTACAATGCAGCACAAAAATCTGTCCCAGAACAGCCACTTTTCACAACTCCTCTACTTCACAAAAGTAGTTGAACTTGACACAAAAACCAAAAAAAAAGGATAAGGAGCGGTTATTACAGAGGTAATAACTTCCAAGACTCAACAAAACTCTTGGGTTATCTCCCAACAAGTACTTTTCTTTAATGCCTTTAAGTTAGGCCTATTCCAAAGATGCTCACATAGGATATATATATCTGGAGTGAAAAAGAGCATCAAGAAGAAAATAGCCAAAACACTTGAGTCTAACCCACTTCCTATGCATGGGAGTATCACGAGAAAACGAATTGTTGAAACAAAAAGCCACAAGCATATGAAGACAAAACAGATGCAACTTTAAAGCTTTCAACATAAACGTGGAAACTTAACATCATTGAGATGCATAAAATTGTGTTTCCCTCTCTCAAAATAATTTTCAGTAGCACTTTGAATAAAGTTGACAATATAACTATCAATGGAAACAACTTTATCATCAAAATAAGCATACTTACAGTCATCAAAAAGAGGTCCAAGGTCATAGACTGGATCAATAGAAGCAAGTTGTTCCATCCTGAAATCTTTATTAAGCAAGCTATTTTCACAAGGAGCTTTAGCAAATTTGGCAAAGTTAAACTCATAAGAATCTCCATCAAACTTAGTTAAAACCTTTTCCTTCTTACAGTCAATAATAGCTCCACAAGTATTCAAGAAAGGTCTACCAAAAATGATATGACAAGTTTTGCTAGCTGCTGAATTAAGCACTAGAAAATTAGCAGGATATTTAATCTTACCACAGATAACCTCCACATCTATTACAATGCCAATGGGGCAAATGGTTTCCTTGTTAGAAAGGTGAATAACCACATCAATGTCCTCAAGCTCACAAGGACCAATCTCATGCATAATTTCCCTGTAAATCTCATAAGGAATAGCACTAGAACTAGCACCAATATCACATAAACCATAGTAGCAATGATCACCAACTTTAACAGAAAAGCACAGGAACACTAGCTTTTCTAGCCTTACTAGGATGAGAGATAATATTAGACGCGTCTTCACAGAAGACAATGTGCTCATCCTCTATATTTCTAGTGACAGTGTCTTTCACAATAGCTACCACAGGTTCATCACTCAAATGCTTACCAGGCTCCACAGTTTTCATTGTACCTTTACTATTTGCAATAATAATCATAGAATACTCCTTTACCTTAGCTGGGAAAGGCATTTTCTCAACATGGGGTTTAGGCACAATATGATTAGTAGTACAAACTTGAGTACTTATAACAGGAACATGACTAACAACATCTTTATAAGCAGCATGGTACTTATTCCACTTCTTCTTGGGAATTTCAATGTAAGAGGCAAATACCTTAATAGCTGGCAATACTTTGGGAATCAAGACCAAACTCATTGCTAATATCACGGAAGCTATCAGTTCCCATAAAAGATTTAATGCATTCATAATCATAGTTTATACCTGACTTTCTTCCTTTGTCATTCTCCCAAGCTTCAGTGTTCTCTTGAATACGGTCTAGTAAGTCCCATTTAGCTTCTTCATTCATATGTGTGAATGATCCAACACAAGAAGCATCTAGTAAATCTTTATCATGAAGAGAAAGCCTAGCATAAAAGTTATTGAGAATAATATTGTTAGGGAGTTCATGAATAGGACATTTAAGCATTAGTAACTTCAACCTCCCCCAAGATTGAGCTGTACTCTCTCCATCAAGAGGCCAAAAGTTATATATAAGATTTCTATCCTTATGAATCTCACTGGGAGGATAAAATTTAGAGTAAAAGAGAGATGACATCTCCTCCCATTCCATGGATTGTCCATTCTTCAGCAGCTTATACCATTCTTCAGCTCTCCCTTTCAAGGATATGGAGAGTAACTTTTTCTTCACCTGTTCAGTTGTGATACCTGCACACTTAAACAACCCGCATAATTCATGGATAAAAAGCAAGTGATCACCAGGATGTACAGTTCCATCCCCAAAATAATAATTATCCATAACACAATTAACTATACTTGTAGGTATCTTAAAAGGATCTATCTCAACAGGAGGTGGTTCATCTACTACCCTAGCAGTGGTAGTAGTTTTCCCAAACAGAAAACCAAGTGGGTTATCCATATTGGAAACAAAGTAACAAGCAGTAACAAAAGCAATAATCACAGTAGAAGTTTCCCTTACCAGTTCCACTCTTCAATAGCACTTCACTCCTCGGCAACGACACCAGAAAATAGTCTTGATGACCCACAAGTATAGGGGGTGTATCGTAGTACTTTTGATAAATAGGAGTGTCGATCCCAACGAGGAGCAGAAGGTGCTAAACAGTGGTATCGAGCAGGAAATCCCTGTGAATACTTAGCAAACAGATTTTTAGTGGTTTCCTGATAAGGCAACAAAACAAAGAGCAAGTAATATAAGTAACAAACAAATAGAGCAAGTGGCCCAATACTTTCTTAGCAAAGGACAAGCCGGTGGAAATACTTATAAGGACCAAACGTTCTCGAGGACACATGGGAATTACGTCAAGTGCTTTTGTTTCAAATAGCTGAATACTCTTCTCTAGTGTTTGTAAGTGTTGTGTGGGTGAACCTGTGCTAACATACCGCCATTCCTAGGACTAATACATACTTGTGATTAAACCCCCTATAAACATCTGTAACTATAGGAAAGTAATTAAGATATAAATCTAACCACAACCTTAAACTCAGAGATCCTACGCTCCCTTGTGCAAAGGTGTCCTAACGGGGTTCAGTTTACATCACTCCGCAACCCTGATTAGTAGCCAAATACACAATGCATTCCCTAGGCCCATAAATGGCGAGTATCATGTATTCGACGCTCACATGACACCACTAGAAGAATAGCACCACAACTTAAATACTAAACCATTGAATAATAACTCATCACAGATTCACTACTAACAACATGACTTCTCCCATGTCCTCAAGAACTAAACGAACTACTCACAAGACATCATATGGATCAAGATCAAAGATGATATGGTAATGGATAACAATCTGAACATAAACAATAATCCAATGGTTCCACTCACAAGCATCAACTACAATAGTAATTAACACCGGGAAAGTTTCCCCTAAGAACTAAAGCAATATCCAACACAATTGTTACAGCAGGACAATGTGGTGATGATGGTGCTGGTGGACATGATGATGTGGATGATGATGATTATCCCGATGAAGCTAGCTTGATGATGGTGTTGATGGCGACGGTCTCCCCTCTCCCGGAAGGAATTCCCCCGGCAGAAATCTGTCTGCCGGAGAGATCTTTCTCTCTCGGTGTTTTTCGCCCCCAGAGGCGGCGGAAATCTATTTGTAGTCACCCCCTGGTGTTAGGGTTCCGTAGGGAAGATATAGAAGCGAAAGGGAGGAGTCGGAGGCCGGGCAGGTGGGCCACACCTGCCCTAGGCACGGGGTCAGGTGGGCCCGCGCCTAGGGGGTGTGCCCCCCCTGCGGCCCTTCTTCGTCCCTCCTTATGGCTCCCTTCGTCCTCTGGTAAAATAATATGTTTCCATATTTTTCTGGTATTTTTATGATCTTCGCGAAATTGCACCGAAATGCCTTCTTTTCCATCAGAATCCAGACTCCGGTAGTCCATCCTCCAAGAATCATCCAACATGCATAAACAGATGAAAAGCCATAAGTAATACCTCATAATAAGACAAATATCAATGAATAGAGGTAAATTATGATATAGAATGGTGATGCAAATTGGGCGTATCAGGAACCCATACTAAGGTATATAAATTTCCAGTCAAGGCCTACCCAAATTTCGGGTATTATGGTTGTACGGTAAAATTGGAATGGTATCGCATCCAGACAACCGTCTTTTTTATAAAGGGCTAAGGCTCATGACTTAACATTTTCATCATCAAAATCATCTGGTGTTCGGTAACACATGTCAAAATGTTTCATTATAATGACTCATCATTCTAAGGTTTTCATAATCATTTTCACCAAGTAGTCCCATCTAAAGTGATCAAGTTTTATGTTTAGCACTAGCAACTACAAGTGGGGGTAACCAAGTGTATCGTACTAAGTTCAATGTCATGCCTTAGGATGACATCAAGATTATCTAACTTGGGTCAAGTTTTATGCTCTTTATGCTACCTTTAAATATCTTTCTAAAATCTACAAGTCACTAAATAAACTCTAATAGAAAGCTTTGGTAAAGAAATAAAATACTAAGCTTACAAGTAAAACTAGGATTGGGTATAATCCAAATGATATAACCAAGCATGCTTAATGCATTGCATAGGCTATCTAACTTTCATAGTTGCAAGTGTTGGCTTGCATAATTGCAAGTATAAGCTTGCTCAGTTAATAGCTTGCTAGATTGCTTGCCTTGTGTAGAGCAGTGGTTGAAGTTCTCCTCGGCTTATTCCTCGTAGTATTACCCTTCCTCCTCATATCCTTGGTCGGTACTAGCGTCTATAAATTAATACAAGATACACAATCACCAAACAATACATAACTACTTCTATTATCACACCAAGGTTTTCACTAGATGATCTAGGATCATCACAAACATTACAAACATTAAGGCAAGGTTTGGATTATTTTATTTTAGAAAAGTAATTTCTACTCATTGAAAAGCTACTAAAACATGGGATCATGTTGACACATGTAATCACCACATATTTCAGTACATGGGAATGTTATTTAAAGTGGTGTCATAATTTAATAAGGTTTAACCTTTTTATTTTAATTAATTAAAGTGACTAGAAATGCCTATGGGGCATTCTTTTATTGCTTGACCATTATTTCTGCAAGTAAACCAAGATATTTTTATATATTCTGAAAGGTATGGTTAAATGTGATTTTTGAGAGTTGGAATCAACTCAAAAGCTTTCATGGTTGAATTTTGAAAAATATTTGAATGCAGAAAAGCTTCTGCCTTGTTATTTTTACTATAGGTGATCTACAAATCTAAATGGATTGAATCCAACGGTCTTGGATTAAGAATTCCAGG
Source organism: Avena longiglumis (assembly GCA_030063025.1). NCBI lineage: Eukaryota > Viridiplantae > Streptophyta > Magnoliopsida > Poales > Poaceae > Avena > Avena longiglumis. The sequence continues at coordinate 554,652,959 of CP125975.1, read as the reverse complement.
AACTTTCTAACCAAATTGGTTTCACGCTTTTTGGTTTAGTGAATCGAGCTGAGTTGATTTTTTAATCTAGGTATAGAACTGAGTTTGAAACTAAAAGAATAAACCTAAATGTGAATTACTGGGTCGCGCGGGAACGTTAACTGGGACGGCCCACTACGCACAGCCACGCGCGGGCTGGTTAAGTTTTTGTCCCCACTCGTCAGTGAGACAGAGAGTGACGAAGGGGTACGGGGCGATTATGGTCGTAGGATTAGAGGCTAGATCTACGGTTATGGTTCATCGTCCACGCCTGAACATGGCGCGACGAGTTCGAACCCTAGCGCGGCCAGTGGGGGTCGATGGGGGCTCACCGGGGCTCAAGAGAGGGTCGAAGACAGGGGAGAATGATGAAGTCGACGACGGTGATCCTCCTAGTACCGGCAGCTCCTCCTGGGGCGGCTCCAATCAACAGTGCCCTTCTCCTCCAGCAGCGGCAGACTCCGGCCAAATTCCGGTGATGCGCTGCTCGCCTTGCTCCGGGAGTAAGGTGGGGTGCTTCTGAGAGAAAGGGGAGTGAGATGGTGTGAAGAATTCGTGCGGGGGTGGCCTCCTTTTATAGTGCCCGAAGGGGACCGACGGGCGCGGGCTGAGCTCGTCGTGGTCGTCAGCACAGTGGGCTAATGGCATGGGCGACGATAGGGGCAGTGCTGTGCTCCCTGGCGAACGTCAACGGCATGGCTACGCGGCGTGGGGCGGTGCGAAACGGTCGGAACGTCGTGGCGCTCTGAGCGGGTCCAACGGGAAAATTCATGGTGCACTGGTTGTCCTTGTCGCGCGGCAATGAACGGGCGTGTCTGGGGTGTTCCTGGGGTGCTGGCGATCCTGCTTGCACGCGGCGAGGGCGGCACGCGGTCTGTGGTCTGGTGTCGCGGGTGATGCTCTGGCGCGCTCTTGGCACGCTCGCAGAGAAGCTTGGCATGCTCGTTCCGTGTGGTCCAGGGGCTGGCTGTGCTCGAGGCTTGGAGAGGGAGTGGAGGTGGACGGTGGAGAGTGTCCCAGACATGCTTTCTAGGCTTGGTGCTTCTCCTAGCTTGTTGTCTACATGGGGGTGGCAAGTTAGGCTCGACATGGTCACCATTGATGTCTATGGCATGCTCACAGTGGTGCTAAAGCTTGTTAATTGAGCTAGATCATCTACTGAGAGTGTAGTGTGAGCTAGAGAGGGAACAAGGTTGGCCAAATCACTGCTCACTATAGTGTATTGTGTTTGTTTGTTTGCCGATTACAAGGTGTTTGATGAAATGGCCGCAAGAGATTCAAATTAGAATTTTGGATTCAAACTTGCTGGGTTTGTTGGTTACATACTAGGGAGTCTCTGGTTAGTTGGATTGGTCAAGGTGCACTGGTTTGGTTGGATTTTAAAAAATGTGGGATCTTCACATATGAATCAAATTCAATTTTGAATTGTGATTTGAATCAAGTTTCCAAATGTTTCTGCAAGTTTGAAAGGTGGGTTTTGATTCACTTTTACATGGTCTAGCAAGGGGTGAAAAGAAATGGAAAGTTTCTATTTTAAATCTTGGACTAGAAACACTCAAAGTGGCCTAGTGAGCAAGATTGGCAAAAATGACCATTTGCTTATTTGATTTATTTTTGGATTTTCTCTTGATTTGTTTCTGCTTGAAAATGTTTTAGATGATGTTGTTTTCACCTTTAAACCATTCCTTGCTATTTAGATCAATCACACAAGTCCACTCATGCATTCATACAATCATCACATTCACACATGCATTCATATGATTTGATTAACAAAAGTTTTTGTTAACCCTAATTTTGGTGATTGGAATTTGATAATCATTGTTTGATAGTTTTGGGATGTTACACCTTCTTACCATGTGGAGCTCTCTCAACATGCCATTCAGAGTAGTTAACCATCATATTATCGAGGACCTTGTTGCAGCACCCAAAGTGAGGCCCATGAAGGTACCTCCAGCAGCTGAATCCAACAGATTTCTTGAGGAGAAGTTCAAACCTGCATAAAAAGTCTGGATAATCATCCAAGAAGTGAGTCCATGAGTAGGGCAATTCTTAACCAAAGACTTCATTCTTTCCCAAGCTGGAGCAACATGTTCACTATCAAGTTGTTTAAATTTCATAATGTCACTTCTCATAGATATGATCTTAGCAGGAAGATAGTATTTTCCAATAAAAGCATCTTTGCACTTAGTCCAAGAATCAATACTATTTTTAGGCAAAGAAAGCAACCATTCTTTAGCTTTTCCTCTCAAGGAGAAAGGAAAAAGCTTGAGCTTAATAATATCTCCATCTACATCCTTATACTTTTGCATCTCACAAAGTTCAACAAAGCTATTGAGATGGGCAGTATGATCATCAGAACTAGCACCAGAAAATTGCTCTCTCATCACAAGATTCAACAAAGCAGGCTTAATTTCATAAAGGTAGCATCAGGAGCAGCTGGAGCAATATGTGTGCTAAGTAAATCATTGTTGTTGGTGCTAGTGAAGTCACACAACTTGGTGTTCTCGGCAGAGTTCATTTTGGCAAAGGTGGGCAAGCCAAAAACAGCAGCATCAGTTAGAGCAGGAACTATTTTTTTTGTGTTTTTGAATAAAGCAAGCAAACCAAACTAGACTAATTTTTTTGGTTTTTTTGAAAAGAGGCAAACAAAACCAAGCAAAAGAAACAAAGCAAACTAAAAACAAAGTAAAGAGAAAGGAAGTGAAGGAATCCCCTAGTGAAGACGTCCTTGGCCTCCTCGGCAACGATGCCAGAAAACTTGTTGATGCGTTGGTGTGGAGCACTTCGTTGGAAACCCCAAGAGCAAGGTGTGATGAGCACAACAAGTATTCCCTTAGTAGATACCGAGGTTATCAAACCAGAAGGAGGAAGGAAACGTCACATAGGTGTTGTAAACAGTCCACATGTTCCATGAACAAGAGACCGTTGTTTTCTCCCTAGTAGCAACAACACATCTACAACCGAAGAGATTATTGTCACTTTCCTTGGAAACTAGAGGCATGAACCCACTATCGAGCATAAATACCCCCTCTTGGAGTCACTAGCAACTACTTGGCCAAGATAGCTACTAACAATGGAGAGCATGCAAGATCACAAACAACACAGACATGATATAATCATAAAGACAAAACCATTAATCAAACCAACATAATAATCTCAATATCTATCAGATACCCGCAAACACAACATGCATGATTACAAATAGATTAGATCTTGATCATGAACAAAGCTCACAAGATCTATACATGAAAGCACAAAGGAGGAGATACAACAATCTAGCTACTACATGGACCCATAGTCCAAGGTGGAACTACTCACGCATCATACCAGAGAGAAGGCCTCCGGAATGATCTCCCCTCCGGCAGGGTGCTGGGAAGAACTTCAGATCCCCCCCAATCTAGGGATGATGGTGGTAGCGGCTACAGACGGTTTCGTGGAGATTTGATCGGGTGCTTAGGGTTTGTGCATCGGGGGCTTCTTATAGGCGAAGGGGGAGGCCGAGGAGGCGGCCAGAGGCCCCACACCCCTCCCAGGCACGAGGCAGGGCCCACCCGCGCCCAGGGGAGTCTAGGCGCCCTGGCTTGCGCCTCCGTCTCCCCTCTGGACTTCTTGTTCCCCACAGAAAGTAATTGACTTTGACTTTTGTCTCGTACAATTCCGAGAATATTTCTTTACTAACTTTTCTAAAACCAAAAACAGCAGAAAACATGCATCTGGCACAATGGCAACTTGTTAATAGGTTAGTACCAGAAACCATTTAAAAATCACCTCAAAGTGTAGACAAAGCAAAGCAAAGTAGATACTAACAAGCATGGGACATCAAAAATTATAGATACGTTTCCCACGTATCAGTGATCACCGGGATGGACAGTTCCATCCCCTAAATAATAATTATCGATAACACGATCAACAATTCTTGTAGGTATCTTAAAAGGATCTATCTCAACAGGTGGTGGTTCATCTACTACCCTAACAGTGGTAGTAGTTTTCCCAAACAGGAAACCAAGTGGGTTATCCATATTGGAAACAAAGTAACAAACAGAAATAAAAAGCAATACTCACAGTAGAAGTTTCCTTTACCAGTTCCACTCTTCAATAACGCTTCACTCCCCGGCAACGGCGCCAGAAAATAGTCTTGATGACCCACAAGTATAGGGGGTGTATCGTAGTACTTTTGATAAATAGGAGTGTCTATCCCAACGAGGAGCAGAAGGTGTTGACTAGTGGTTTGGAGCAGGAAATCTCTGTAAATACTTAGCAAATGGATATTTAGGTTTTTTTTGATAAAGCAAAGAAATAAAGTGCAAGTAAATAAAGACAAAAAATAATTACAGCAAGTGGCCCAATCCTTTCTTAGCAAAGGACAAGCCAGTGGAAATACTTGTGAGGACCAACCGTTCTCAAGGACACATGGGAATACTGTCAAGTGCTTTCGTTTCATATAGTTGATTAATCTTCTTTGGTTTTATAAGTGTTGTGTGGGTGAATCTGTGCTAATGTACCGACCTTACTTGGAATAATACATACTTGTGATTAAACCCCTTGCAAGCATCCGCAACTACAATAAAGCAATTAAGATAAAACCCTAACCACAACCTTAAACTCTGAGATCCTACACTCCCTTGTGCAAAGGTTTCCTAACGGGGGTTCAGGTTTCTGTCACTCCAGAAACCCCAAAATTAGTAGCCAAATACACAATGCATTCCCCTAGGCCCATAAATGGTGAAGTATCATGTATTCGATGTTCACATGACACCATTAGAAGAATAGCACCACATCTTAAATATTAAACCATTGAATAATACCTCAACACAATTCCACTACTAACAACATGAATTCTCCCATGTCCTCAAGAACTAAACGAACTACTCACGAGACATCATATGGATCAAGATCAGAGATGATATAATGATGGATAACAATCTGAACGTAAACAACAATTCAATGGTTCCACTCACAAGCATCAACTACAATAGTAATCAACACCGGGAAAGTTTCCCCTAAGAACTATGCAAGATTCAACACAATTGTTATAGAGGGATGGTGATGCAGCCCGTCCTACGAACGCTACAACATCTACTCCCACGAGCTCCCCAAGTGTACCCATGACTCGCGCCCGAGCCAAACTCCTACAAGCTAAGGTGAACTCGCTCCTCTCCTTGTGTGACTTCGATACACCCTTGGATGTCCTGCCACTTCATACGCATACCTTGTGCATCATCAGGTACAAATAGAAGGACCCAGCGAACGGAGGAGCACCAGCGGAATAAGCCAAATACCCTCTGTCTCCAGCGGTACTACAGAATCGGCGGAGTACTACCGCCCGGCACACCGCCTCCTACTACCGCTCCCAATGACGACGCCAAGCCAAATACTCTCATCTCGGTGGTACTACCGGATCTGAACTGCATTACCGGCTCAAGACTACCAGCTTTACTACCGCTCCCCACTGAAGACGCCAACGGAAGTCCCAGGGTGGCAAGCGGTACTACCGGACCCGGAAGCGGTACTACCGGTTGACCGGTACTACCGGACGTGCTAGACCGGTACTACCGGACGTGCGTGAACCTGATCGTGTTAAGTCGGCCCAGCGCCCTGTAACCCTCTCTATATTTCGCTATTTGTTCCTAAAATACCCCTGTTTATGTGGTTGGCCTATAAATAGCCCCCACCCTCTATTGTAAACCCTAGACTTGGATAATAATAGATTAAGGACACCCCTTTGAGGATCTTTCATCTATTGGTCTCATGCTCCTACCAAGGAGCACCCTATTATCCACCCTCCTCTTGGATCTTGCCTAGTGCGTTCAAGTTGTACAAGGACTTGGGTTCTCGGTTTCTCGCCCCCAAGTCGTCAAGATCTCACCAAGCATCTCTCCCCCGTTGTTGGTCGTGGAGAGAGAGCTTTGCCCAACACCGATCCTAGGGATTATGTTGGACCGGTTGCCACCGACGTGAGTTATCGGCGTGTATCGTGATTTGTGTGCGTGTGTTCGTGGTTTTCATCCCTTCTTCCCCTGTCCACCGCTTTCCCCTCGTTTCCCGTGGAGATTCGTGAAAGATCGGGCCACCCCAAGGGGTTACCCCATAACATATTGGTATCAAGAGCAAGGTTGATCACGAATTTCCCCCCAATTTTTCTTTTATCCCCCTTAAAATCGAAAATCCCACCAAAAAGAGCCCCAATTTTCCTTCGGATCGATCTCTGGATTTGGTGAGTTTTTCGTGGTTTTCGTCCATAGATCTGTTGCTTTTGGAGTCGATCTATAGCCCTTTTTGTTCCTAGCCCAGCCTTTCGGTCAGATTACCACGAATTTGAGGTTTGTGTCAAGTGTATCTCGTTCTTGTTTTGCGCCCGGCGGTACTACCGGTCGCGTAGGCGGTAATACCGCCCTCCGATACTACCGGTCGTACCTGGCGGTACTACCGCGCGACACAGACAGTTTTTCTTCATCTCTTGACGCCTCAACTTCGTTTGCTGACTTTACCTCGTTAACTTGTTCGCGTTTCGCGTGTTTGTCGCCATTTTAACACAAGCTTCCGCATCAAAGTCACCACGCGCTCATCGACACCGCGACACGCGAACATCACCCCCACCAACGGTTGCAAGTCGTCAACAATACCAAAGGTATAACTTGCGCCACTTTGACAGCCCCATATCTTCCTTTGTGTGTACCTATCCTATGAGAGCAACTCATTTTGTGTTTGTCTAAGCATTGTGCACTTGCCTTTGGAAAGTGAGAGTGTGAGGCAAAATACAAAACTTAACATAGTAGCATAGAAAGGGAGAACAAGGAAAAGAATCAAAAAAAGAAGAAAAAAAATAGAAAGATACATAGTCTCCCAATACAAAGAGAATACCAAGCTTGTAAGACGACAAGAGAGAAGAAAGAGCGCACCAAGGCAAGTGCACAAATCTATTGCTTATCCTCTTTTGGCAAACGAGTTGTGGTCTCTCCTTGAGTTGGCACGACAACCGAGCGTAGTCTTCGTTAGGACCTTTTGTGCTCATTTTCATAGTCGTGCTAACCCCGTTTTTCTCCACGTGTGCGTTTTTCCGTGTTTTTGTAGATCGTATCCTTTTGCTTTTGATATTTGGTTCTTTACCACTTAGAACAATAACCTTTTGCTTGGATCGTTTCGTTTGGTTTTCCACAATCCTAACCTTCCACCAAAAGCTTTTGAGAGTTGTAGCATATTTTTGTGTGAGTTTCTTTACCATTTCACTTTGCACGCTGTTCGCTCCTTTGTGTGGCAATTGGTTTGATACAATCTCCAAGGTGAGGTAAAAGGCTAAATCTACGCACCCTTATTCTCCATATACAACCCTTGTCGGCTTTGCATCATGGACAGGAATGGCGAGCCGTCCCAACCACCACCACCTCCGGAGGACGACACACAATACATGACAAGATGGGACCATTGGAAGGTCCGAGGACAATTCAACTACCGTTGTGAAGCTATTGAGTGGCGCCAAGATGAACAATTTAGCGAAGCCCGCGTGGAGTTCAAGAACATCGACAACCGCTTCGAAGAAGTCCAAGGCCAAATGCATGCCATGCAACACAACCTCGGTCATCAAAATGAATCTCTTGGTCGCGCCCTCGCCTCAACGGATGAGAAGCTTCAACGCCTCCTTGATGGGCTAGCAAGGCCACGCTCGCGCGATTCAAGATCATCTCGGCACTCCTCAAGTGAATCAAGTGCACCTCGCTGTCACGCTTCAAGGCACCGGGATGGACCCGTCCTTCAATCCATGAGCTCTTCTCAAGCGGTACCATCTCCGCGACACGCCGCAACGTCAAGCTATGATGGTGACCTCTCCGCAAGGCCTCCAAGACGTGAAGCGATCTGGCCACAACCAAGGGCACTTGTGATTCAACAAGAACAACCTCACATGGACCACCAAGCCCATCGCCGTCGACATGTTCTTTCAACAACAAGTGAAGCATCCGAAGAGGACGAACAAGATCACCGTTGTCGTGAAGCACTCGAAGATCCACCAAGGCGTCATCATTGACATGATCGTCAACGTCGGCAACATGATCATCATGACGAGCCTCCTCCACATCAAGAAGAAGGAGAGCAGCCCATTGCGCATGTAGCTCGACGTCCTCCTCGCCACAGGGCGCAAGACAATGCTCCTCGGCATCACCCACAACAAGAACAAGAGCAAGCTCCCCAAGCTCATCATCAAAACCAAGTTCCACCACCAAACGCGGCACCTCAACAACCGCAAGAGCAACGCAACCATCACCAAGCAAGACATGAGAGCTCGGATGATGATGATGACCGCCAACATCATGGCAACCGCCGCAACCGGAACCGCAATAGATAAGAAACTTTCGGAAGCTCAAATTCACCATGCCCAAGTTCACCGGTTCCAATGAACCCGAAGAATATCTCTCTTGGGAACTCAAGGTTGACAAGATCTTCCGCATGCACAACTATAGCAATGAGAAGATGATGGCCATGGCATCCCTCGAGTTCGATGAGTATGCCAACCTTTGGTGGGAACAAGTCCAACTCGCTCGCGAAGCAAAAGAAGAGCCCCCAATCTCAACTTGGCAATATATGAAGGCCCATATGAGATCCTGCTTTGTTCCTTCGCACTACACGCGTGACCTTTTCAACAAGCTTCAAACGCTTAGTCAAGGGACAAAGACCGTGGAAGAGTACTTCAAGCAAATGGAGCTCAACATGATCCGTGCCAACATTGAAGAGCGTGATGAACAAATAATGGCACGCTTCCTCAATGGCTTGAACCATCAAATCAAGCGCATCACCGAGTTCCCAAAGTACAACAACATGGTTGAGCTTGTGCACATCGCATCAAAGGCCGAGCGTCAAGTGCAATAGGACATCAAGTACAACAAGCCAAAGACGTACTTCACCTACAAGCAAGCACCAACCACTACTCCAACAACACCAAGTGGAAGCTCCTCAAGTACCACCAAGCTTCCCTTCAAGCCAACACTCCCTCAAGGAAAACAGCCCCCAAGTGGAAAATACACAAGGGATGATCAACCATTCAATGGTGAATGCTACAAGTTTGGAGGCAAAGGACACAAGTCGGCCGCATGTGGAAACAAGAAAGTTTTGTTCATCCATGACAACGGCGATGAAGAATACTTGAGTGAAGAAGAGTTTGATGCAAGGGTGAAGGAAGCCATGGCAAGGCAACATTTGGAAGAGGACCAAGAACTTCTTGTGTGTGAGCATGACACAAGTCCATAGCTTGTGGTCACAAGGGTCTTAACTACCCAAGCCAATGAGAATGAAGACCAACGCTCGAACATCTTCCAAACTCGTGCCGGCATCAATGGGAAGTCCATCAAAGTTGTCATCGATGGAGGGAGTTGCCACAATCTTGCAAGCACGGAATTGTGTGAGAAACTCAACCTCACCCTCCATCTGCATAAACACCCCTACCATATCCAATGGCTAAGTGACCAAGGATCCGTCAAGAACAAGCACACCATCTCGGTAACGTTCTCCACTGGGACCTACAAGGACACGTTGGAATGTGACGTGGTCCCAATGACGGTTTGCCATATGTTGCTCGGAAGGCCGTGGCAATATGACAAGCGTGCTTTGCATGATGGTCACTCAAACACTTATACCTTCAAATGGCTTGATAAAACTTGTGTGTTGCAACCAATGACTCCTAGCCAAATAATTGTGGACAATGCAAAGGCGTTAGCGAGGGCACAATACACAAAAACACCTTGTGAGAAGAGTGGTGAGCGAGAGAACCACACCATAGTGAGTGAGTGCCACAAGCCAAACTCGAGTGGAAAACCTAAGAGTGTTCTTCTTGGCACCAAAAGTGAGATGAGAGAAGTGCGGAACAACCCATCCATCTTGCACTATGTCCTTGTTTGCAAGGGACTAGCGCAAGGAACTAATGACTTGACAAATGTTCCTCCTTCTTTGATGGCTATTTTGCAGGAATTCCACGATGTATTTCCCGAAGAGCTTCCTCATGGCCTACCTCCTCTTCGTGGAATCGAGCACCGCATCGACCTCATACCCGGCGCCCCACTCCCAAACCGCGCCGTGTATCGCACGAACCCGGAAGAGACAAATGAGATAGAACGACAAATCAACCAACTCGTCTCCAAAGGTTTGATACAAATGAAACGCGACGTGGAGCGCCACGTCCAACGATGCACTACATGTATCCAAGCTAAGTCTAAGTATAACCCCTTTGGTCTTTATATGCCATTGCCTATTCCTCATGCACCTTGGTCAGACATTAGCATGGACTTTGTGTTAGGCTTGCCTAGATCTAAACATGGACATGATTCTATATTTGTGGTAGTGGATCGCTTTTCAAAAATGGAACACTTCATTCCGTGCCATAAGACTGATGATGCTTCACATGTAGAAAATTTGTTTTTCAGGGAAATAATTCGGCTACACGGTGTACCAAGAACAATCGTCTCCGACCGCGACGTCAAATTCATGAGCTACTTCTGGAAGACTCTCATGGCCAAGCTCGGCATCAAGCTCCTCTTCTCGTCCGCCTCGCATCCTTAAACCGATGGACAAACCGAGGTCGTCAATCGAAGCCTTGGCACACTCCTCCGGGTGTTGATAAAGAAGAACCTTAAAGACTGGGAGGAATGTATTCCACACGCCGAGTTCTCCTACAACCGCGCCAAGCACTCCACCACCATGAGGAGCCCGTTCATGATCGTCTATGGCTTCGAGCCTCTCATCGCGCTCGATATCCTTCCACTACCACTTCATGAACATGCCAATATGGACGTTGTCAAGCGTGCCCAAACAATGAAGAAACTCCATGAAGACACAAGAGCTACGATCGAGCAACAAGTCCTTCGCCAAGCATCAAGGCTAAACAAGAACAAGAAAGATATGATCTTTGAAGAGGGCGACCTTGTGTGGATACACTTAAGTAAAGACCGCTTCCCCAAGGAACGCGACTCAAAACTCAAGCCAAGAGGTGATGGACCATTCAAAGTGCTAAAGAGGATCAACAACAACGCCTATATCATCGATATCCCAACTTCAAAGTATCTTGTGAGCTCGACATTCAATGTCAAGTACCTCTCACCCTACCATGGAGAAGATGAAGTTGAGAAGGTTGAAGAGTCGAGGACGACTCTTTCCCAAGGGAGGGGGAGCTGATGCAGCCCGTCCTACGAACGCTACTACATCTACTCCCACGAGCTCCCCAAGTGGACCCATGACTTGCGCCCGAGCCAAACTCCTACAAGCTAAGGTGAACTCGCTCCTCTCCTTGTGTGACTTCGATACACCCTTGGATGTCCTGCTACTTCATATGCCTACCTTGTGCATCATCAGGTATGAAGAGAAGGACCCAGCGAACGGAGGAGCACCAGCGGAAGAAGCCAAATACCCTCTGTCTCCAGCGGTACTACAGAATCAAGCCGGTACTATCATCAAGCCTTCTTACCGCTCCCAATGCATTTGACGCCAATGCCAAATACTCTGTCTCCGGTACTACGGATCTGAACCATTACCGGTCTGCAAGACACGGCCCCTACTACCGCTCCCCACTAAAGACGCCAACGGAAGTCCTAGGATGGCAAGTGGTACTACCGGACCCGGAAGCGGTACTACCGGTTGACCGGTACTACCGGACGTGCTAGACCGGTACTACCGGACGTGCGTGAACCTGATCATGTTAAGTCGGCCCAGCGCCCTGTAACCCTCTCTATATTTCGCTATTTATTCCTAAAATACCCCTATTTATGTGGTTGGCCTATAAATAGCCCCCACTCTCTATTGTAAACCCTAGACTTGGATAATAATAGATTAAGGACACCCCTTTGAGGATCTTTCATCTATTGGTCTCATGCTCCTACCAAGGAGCACCCTATTATCCACCCTCCTCTTGGATCTTGCCTAGTGCGTTCAAGTTGTACAAGGCCTTGGGTTCTCGGTTTCTCGCCCCCAAGTCGTCAAGATCTCACCAAGCATCTCGCCCCCGTTGTTGGTCGTGGAGAGAGTCACCAACACCGATCCTAGGGATTATGTTGGACCGGTTGCCACCGGCGTGAGTTATCGGCGTGTATCGTGATTTGTGTGCGTGTGTTTGTGGTTTTCATCCCTTCTTACCCCGTCCACCGCTTTCCCCTCGTTTCCCGTGGAGATTCGTGAAAGATCAGGCCACCCCAAGGGGTTACCCCATAACAGATGGAGTGGTGATGATGGTGCTGGTGGAGATGATGGTGTGGATGATGATGATGATCCTGATGAAGTCTAGCTTGATGATGTCTTTTATGGCAACGATCTCCCCTCTTAGGAAAGGAATTTCCTCGGTAGAAATCTGTCTGCCAGAGAGCTCTTTCTCCCTCGGTGGTTTCCTCCCCGCAAAGGCGGTGGAATCTTTCTGTGGTCGCTCCCCCTGACTTTAGGGTTTCTAGGAGAATATATAGGCAAGAGGGCGGAGCCAGAGGTGGGCCAGGGTGGCCACACCCCTTGTAGGCGCGACCCAGGGTGGCCCGCGCCTGGGGGGTATGGGCCCCCTGTGGCCCAACTCCGCCTCCCCTTCTAGCATCCTTTGTATTCTAGGAAAATATAATTTTCTATAGTTTTTCTGGTATTTTTATGATCTTTGTGAAATTGCATCAAAACAACGTTTTTTCCACTAGAATCCTAACTCCGGCAGTTCATCCTCCAAGAATCATCCAACATGCAAAAACAGATGAAATAACATAAGTATCACCTCTTAATATGAAATATATCAATCAATAGAAGAAAATTATGATATGGAATGGTGATGAAAATTGGACGTATCAGGGGCTTGGGTTTCACTAGTAGAAAATAGGTCTTTGGTACAGACCATTAGTCCTGGTTCTGCTACAAACCGGGACTAATGCCCCGATCCAAACAACTAGAAACGGCCACAGGGCCTGTCCGCCACTAGTACCGGTTCGAGTGGGACCTTTAGTCCCGGTTTGTGTAACAAACTAGGACTAATGTCCATACGACAGGCTGGGACTAGCGCTAGACCCTTTAGTCCCGGTTTGTTACATGAACCGGGACAAACCGGGACTATTTTCCCTAATATATCTTCTTGTGTAGGGTTCGCAACATGGAAACAAAAAATTTCTATCATGGGAACACACAAAAGCCAGGATCTAATGTACGAGATTAGTGCCACGAGTTTGTAGAGAACTAACCCTCGTAGATCCAAAGCTCTTAACAAGATCGAATTATCGTGGTTGATGTTGTCGATAACTTGCCGATCTCAAGAACGTGTGGCGATCCTTCCAGTGCCACGTTCTGACAGCGCTTTCGCAGTCGGTCACACATATGGTAGTCGATGAAGACCTTCCTCTCCCTTGTTCCAGCAAGTAGCGGAGGTAGTAGATCTCCTCGAAATCCCAACAGCACGACGGTTTGGTGGTGGTGGTGGTGGTGGTGGAGGAGGAGAGATTTTTGTAGGGCTTCGCCTAAGCCGAAGCAGGACAATGGACGAGAGAGAAGAGGGACGGCAGCTAGGGTTAGGTGCCAAGGGCAAGAGGTGCAAGGGGGTGCGCCCCCACCCCTCCTTATATAGGTGGGGGCGGCCAAGGGTGTGCCCAGCCCTAGTTGAGTCGCTCCCCAACTCGGCCTCCAAAGGAAGAGGTTGAAACCTTTTCCACCTAGACTTCCCTCTTACCAAACACTAGAGTTTGACTTTCAAACTAGGATTTGACTATTCAAACTAGGGTTTGACCCTTCTACTAGTCTTGGCTGAATTGTCCCTTTAGGGTTTGGTATGACCAGCCCCTAGGGCATGCCATATCCCAAGCGACCCCTCCTTGATTGGTGGACCTTCCAGAACATTCTATAAGGTTCCGGTCAAAACACCAAAAACATTTCCAAACCCCGGAAAACCACTTTCCTTATATGAATCTTATTCTCTGAACCATTCCGGATCTCCTCGTGATGTCCTGGATCCAATCCGAGACTCCGAACAACATTCATCCTCCAACTCTCGATACATATCTACTTTAAACAACATCGAATCCTTAAGTGTGTCTCCCTATGGTTCGTGAACTATGCAGACATGATCGAGACACCTTTCCGATCAATAACCAATAGTGGGATCTAGAAATCCATAAATGCTCCCACATATTTCTACGATGAATTCGTGATCAAATGAACCATTTACATATCATACCGATTCCCTTTGTCGTGCGATACTTTACTTATCCGAGGTTTGATCGTCGGTATCTCTATACCTAGTTCAACCTCATTACCAATAAGTACTCTTTACTCGTTCCGTGATATGAAATCCCTTGTGACCTAGTCACATGCTTGCAAGCCAATTGGATGACATTCCATCGAAAGGGCCCAGAGTATATCTGTCAGTCATATGGATGGACAAATCCCACTCTTGATTCATGTGCTTCAACACATACTTTCAGAATACCTAATGCCACCTTTATAACCATCCAATGATGAAGTGGTGTTTGATGTTGATACGTTGGAAATGTATCTATAATTTTTGATCTTCCATGCTTGTTAGTATCTACTTTGCTTTGCTTTGTCTACACTTTGAGGTGCTTTCTACATGTTTTCTGGTACTAACCTATTAACAAGTTGCCACATTGCCAGTTGTCTGTTTTCTGCTATTTTTGGTTTCAGAAAAGCTAGTAAGGAAATATTCTCGGAATTGGACAGGACAAAAGCCAAAGTCAATAACTTTCTGTGGGGAACAAGAAGTCCATAGGGGAGACGGAGAGGCGTGCCAGGGCAGCCAGACCCCCTAGGCGCGGCTGGGCCCTGCCCCACGCCTAGGAGGGGTGTGGCCCCTCTAGCCACTGCCTCGGCCTCCCCCTTCGCCTATAAGAAGCCCCCGATGCAGAAACCCTAATCACCCGATCAAATCTCCATGAAACCTTCTGTACCCCCGCCACCATCTTCCCTAGATCGAGGGAGATTCTATCATGTCTGTGTTGTTTCTAATCTTGCATGCTCTCCGTTGTTAGTAGTTGAAAGGACTATATTTTCCCATGCTTTTTTGGTGATAATGAAAATCCCATTTGTGATCTAACCGTGTGCTTGAGTTTCAGGAAAAATGTTGTAGATGTTTCCTTAAACTGTGTGGATCCTCTCTTTGGGATCTCATGAAAACGGTGGCCTGTAGTTTTCTTCTAGTTTCTCTCTTTTTATTGTTTTAGGTCACCGTACTATTAAGAGGGGGTCCATCTCGGAAGGCTGTGGGAAATCTCTTATTCTTGCACAAACCCCATATGCACCGCCACAGCCATCCTACTCTTCCGTGAGAGAGCGAGTTTCTGTTCTGTTGGAGCCCCTTTTGTTTGATCGGAACTTCGGCCAGCACGAAGTTCCGCCAGATTTTCTCATGCAGATCGGCCTTTGTTCCGATCCAAGTTCCGCTGGGTCTTCCGGTGAGCTCCCAGAACTCTCTGTTTTGGTATGCTCTATTTGCCGGAAGTTCCACCGGAAGTTCTCTGCCGAAAGTTCTGCGGAACTGCCCAGCACCGGAACTTCCGTCGATTTGCTTCATGACCAGTTCGCCTTGTTCTGCTCAAGTTCCGCTGAAGGGTCAGTACCCTTCTGTATGAAGTGGTCTATTTGCCGGAACTTGGGTCGGAACTTGCATCGAAAGTTTGGACGGAACTTCCGGCACCTCACCGGAAGTTCCGGTGAAGTTGCGTGGGCTGTAACGGTTCAATGCGGAGGGTCCTATTTAAGGCACCCTCCTTCTTCCTCCCACTCATCCGAAATATTTTCTCTCTCCTCCATTAATGCTTGAGCTTCAACTCACTAGATCTCTCTCTCTAGCCACTCAAACGAATTGATCTTTTGAGAGGTGAGGGAGGTGACCTAGATCTACACTTCCACCAAAGAAGATTTGATTTCCCCCACCCATCCTTTTGTGGATCTTGTTGCTCTTGGGTTTCTTGAAACCCTATACGGTGTAGGGAATCCTCGGAGCTAAGGCTTGTGTTGTAAAGCTTCGAGGTGTCGTTGAGGGCCTCCAATTGAGTTGTGGAGCTTCCCCTCAAACTTGTTGTAAAGGTTTCGGTTGGGGCCTTCAAGGTCACTGGTTAGTGGATTGTGAGGCCTCCTTTGTGGGGGAGCTCACCGGATAAGAAGGTGAGGCCTTTGTGGCGATCGGGTGACCTTGTGTGGCCCCGACACCTCTCCAACATAGACGTAGCTCCTTGGGAGTGAACTACGGGAATTATATCTCCGCGTCCCCGCTCCGGTTACTTTGTTCCCTTCCTTTACTTCTTGTCCTTTACCGTTCTTGTGGTTATTATAAGTTATCTTGCATATAGATTGTCCACCTAGTTTCACATCTAGATAACTTTCCTTCTCGTTAAGGCTAAAAGTGTGAAACAAATTAAAAATTGGTAGTCGCCTATTCACCCCCCTCTAGTCGTATCAAAGTCGGTACTTTCATTTGGTATCAGAGCCAAGGCTCTTATTTTGGGCTTTACCGCCTAAGAGACAATGGCCGACGAAGGGGGTAGTGAAACCGAAAACCCCAAGAGCTTATCCAATATGGATTACCTCAAGCAATTGGAGTCATCCATGATGTCCAAGTTCGAGGAAATGATGACTATCTTGCAGTCTCTCAAGCCAAACCCCATGGTTGCTCTTGACACACCCGAAACCACCGAGCTTCCTCCCACCGTTACGGTGACCGCCCCCGGGGTGAATCCCACGGCCGGCACCACTCACTTGGGACTTGGTTTTGTTGCTCAAACATCTACCAAGGTTCCAAGTGAGAACACCGAGGAGCCCGAGAACTCAACTTCCAAAGAGGAAAATGGAGAAAAGGACTACTCGGCAGTACCCCCGCCGCCAAAGTACACTCCGGATCCACCCATTCCCATGCCACACATTATTCCTCAAGGAGCACCACCTAAGCTAGACACTTCTAATGCGCTCTCATATTTCCAGCTCTTCTATTGAGTTAATGAGGATTGTGGAGGATGGGTTCTCTCCATATGACCCAAAGAAGTTGACACGAGGTGAAGTGGTGGATAAGAAACTCAATGCCACAGCTTTGGGGATGATCCAAAAGGCTTTGACTCCAAAGGACATTGCTCACATTCGCCAATTCGACACCGCCAAGGGAGCATGGGATCAACTCACCAAGATCTTTGTTGGGAATGCAAGCATCCAAAGCTCCAAGTTTGATGAAGTTAACAACAAGTGCGATGGTTTCGCTATGCAAGATGATGAGACCCCCGAATACATGTATAGGCGGATCAAGGTCCTTTGTTGCACTATGAGGGATCTTGGGGCCACCTATGTTGAAGACAAGTTCATGAAGAGGAAGTTCATTCAAGCTCTCCTTCCGTTTGAAGAACAAAAGCTCAACTCTATCAAGGGAAGAACCAACTTTCACCTAATGACCTCCCAAGAAGTCTTGAGTGAAGTAATTGCCATGACCATTGCCAAAAGAATGCGAGTCCGCCTGGTTAGGGCCATTGGGTCAACCAAAGTGAATCTTGCTTTGAAGGCCAAGGCTATTGAAGTTGATGATGATGATACATCAAGTGAGTGGTCTCAAGAAGATCTCAAGTGTGCCTTCAACGAACATCTTGCTCTCACTTCGAGGGCCTTTTGGAACAAGTCCGGGCTCAAGTCAAGGTCAAGGGATAACTCAAGATTCAACTCACCCAACAAGTCTCCCAAGGCAAGGTCATGCTACAATTGCAACGACAAGAGTCACTTCGTGGCCAAGTGTCCCTTTGAGAACCGTGAAGACAATGGTGGTCTCGTATCATTCGCAAGATCAAGTCAAGACCTCCTCATCATTTGAACAAGAACTACGCCGTCAAGAACGTCACCAACAAGGAATGAGCAATAATGGTCCATGAAGAATACCTTTCGGTCACGGATGAAGATGATGATGATGAAGTCCATGGTGGAGAGATTGTGGGAGTTGCTGCTATTGCCACTACCTATACTCCACGTCTATCCCTCTTCGACTCACCAAATGAAAACGTCATCTCCTCCAACCAAAAGTGTCTCATGGCCAAGTCCACCGAGGTAACATCTAAACCCACTCCTCAACCCATCTCTAGTGAGCCTTCTTCTCTTGATCTTGTTGGTCTAGAGGTGAAGAAAGAGATGATTGACATGTGTGAATTTGTTGCTACCTTGGATGAAGAAACTAAAACTTGCTTTGAGTCCTTGCTTGCACAACTTGACAATGTTAGGGATGCTTTAGATGAAAGGAAGAACTTCTTGACTTGCTAAGTAAAAATGAAAGAGATGCCGCCGATGAAATTGCTTATCTCACTCAAAGTCTTGAGGATGAACAAAATATGAGAATTAATCTTGAAGAAAGTGTGTCTAAGCTTGTAGATGATCATAACAACACCATGTGCTCTCTAATTAAAGAATGCGATCATGCTCTTGCTTTGGTTAAGGTGCTTAAGAAAGAAAAAGTTGAGTTTGTGGTTGGTCATGATAGGACTTAAGAAGATCTTGAGAAACTCAAAGAGGAACACAAAGCCTTTGTAACATCCCTAAAATCATGTTTTCAAAGATTTCATATCATGCATGCATGCATATCATTTAGGGATCAAAACTCAAACTCATTTGAAAAAAACAAAATTTGAGAGCTATGATTTTATGTGATCAACATTAAATCAAATGCTACTTCCCAATGAGGAGTTATTTGTTAAAAAACCAAACCTTGTTGCTCTCAGATTGTTTTGCTTGATTACTAGTGCTCAAACCAAAATCTACAAAACAAATCTGGATTTAAAACCATTTTCAAAACTTGTTCAAATCAAGTGCTATGTCACTGATTATTTTGTTTGATCAAAAGGACCTAGCTAATATAGAGAGACCACATGATTTTATGCCCAGAAATATGAGTGTTACACTCTACAAAAATCCAGAAAAGATTTGAATTCAAATAGATTTTGAAATCATTTGAAAATGTTTCCTGGAAATTCAATCAGAAAAAGAAAAAGAGTAAAGAAAAGGAAAAAAGGCCAGCGTCACTAATCCGCCCCATCGAACCAGCAAGAATCAGCCCACCCGGGTTTCCCCCTCTTCCTCTGTTTCTCACCGCGTTCGCGCATACCCCCTCGCTGACAAGTGGACCCTGCCGCCACGTCACTCCGTCGTCCCCAAAATCCCGCCCATAGACCACGTCGCCGCTGCCATTGATGCCGATAATGTCGCGGCGTAATTGGCCTTGATTCCGCGAGCATTTACAGTCGCGTTGCTGCCTACTTAAACCCCTCCCCCTCGCGACCATTTCCCCCAACAAAGCTAGCCAAGAGCGCCACCAGGCTGCCAGTATTTGCTCCTACACCGCCGCAGACAGAGCCAACTCCGGCGAGGTATTCCGGTAAGCCTAGTGCTCGCGCCTACTCCTTGTTCACCCAGGAATGATCCTCTGATCCTTGCGCAACTCCTGATCCTCTTTGTTTGTCCACTTGTGATCCATATCGTCGACTTCGACGAGTATCGTGGGCATCTGACGCCGTCTCCAACTCCGGCGAGTGATTAAGGTAAAAGCCGACCGCCCCGCGCCTTCTACTTGACCCTGTCAGGTTCGCCTAAGCATTGTGCACTCGCTGATACCCTTGGTTTGTGCTAGGGTGGCCAGTAACGTCTCCTTCATCGCCGTCCGTGCAAACCCGACGCTGCCTCCAACTCCGACGAGCCCCAGCAGCCTCTGCAGCACACCCCCGCCCACACCAGCAACACCTTGAGCTTCGTCGTGATTCCGCGAGTTCGGTAAGCCACGCCGACCTTAGCCCCTATAGAATCACCGGTGCGTCGCCAAAGGCGCGCCGCTGGCGACCATTCGCGCCGCCACTTCTTGGTCAAAGCATCGGCCACCGTTAGATCTGTATCGTAGGGCGTAGATTAGAACGGGAGCGAACCGTTTTCTTTAGATCTGGCGCGTTGGATCTAACTTGATCCGACGGTGCGGAAGCATGATCCTGAGTGAAGCGGTATTGTCCAATCAGGAGACGCCGCGTGGCTAGGATTTAAATTTAAAAAAACTGGATTAGATCTATTAGATATTAAAACTTGTTTAAATCATAACTTTTGATTCCCACGTCCAAATTTGACAAATTTTATATCAATGGAATCAGGAGAGAAAGCCCTTTCCATATATGCAATGTGTTTAATGTTTTGTTTCTGTTAAAATGGTTATTTTACATAAACATGTGTAGGCCTATTTTGTGTATATTAATTATTTGAGAAATGTTTTAATGTTCAAATAAAGGTTGTTTGGCAAGTTTTGATCTTGTTTATGAATCAGTACTGTGCACTTGTCGTTTTGAGTATAGAAAATCATCACATATCATGTTGCATGCATCCATATATTTTTGTTTGTATTTGTTTTGTATGTGATTTGGTGCTATCATTTTATGTGTAGATTTTGGTGCAAATAGTGATTGTGATTGTGAGGATTGTAGCTACTCTCCAAAATACCAAGGCAAGTGGTGCTTCATGATTTTATTCCTATGATTTCAAATATGCATTAGAAATATTTTGCTAGACTTGCATGGATATTTTTGATCTATATGCTATGCTTAGGAAATCCTAGTAGTTGTAGAATTGCTAGAAATATTTCTAAGTCTTATCAATGCCATGCTTAGCCTAGCTAGTAGCAACCAAGGGTGGTTATATTCATGCTATGAATAAATAATTCTAAGTCTTTGGACTATGTTTTTTGCTTAACAAAACAACTAAGTGAATGAAACACCTGGGTGGAATGGAAGGAATGGTTTATGTTGAGTGGTTACACAAGGCCCATTTCTATGGTTTACCTTGTGTATCTCACTTGTGGAAAGCCACCCAGGAACAAAGGGATTTGAGAGGCCAAATGTTAAGAAGCTTCTAGTGCAGCCACTTGGCAATATGGGCTCTGCCTGGATCACATAGGTTACAATAACTTAGCCATTTGGACAGTTGGTGGTAGTGGGATGATAGGTTGGAACACGTCCATTTGGTCTAAGGGAAGGCTTCTGAAAGGTCCCGTCTTGGTGAAAATCAAGTCTTGTGGGGAAAGTGCACAACCTCTGCAGATGGAAGAATCTAAGTACTTAGCCATGTCCCTGGTATTGGACAACTTGAGCATCAAGACATGGAAGCTATCAAGAATCTCCTCATCCCAATTTCTAAGTAAAAACTTGTGGTTGAACAAGGGTGAAGGACCCCAATGTCTATTGGTGGTTCCTTGGGAAATATTTTGACAAATAAGAACTTAGTGTTTTCAACTAATAGGCAAAACCTATTTTGAGCAAAGCAAGCCTAAGCTACACTTAGCCAAAATGCATATAGTATCTAGTCCACCAATATTCTACTAAGGTATCACTTGCCAATACTATTCCAATGTATTGACCCACTGTGGCTGTAACTTGTGATGTTGCAAGATATTCTAATGATGATTAGGAGTCATGAGTCTACACTCAACATGCTTGCCTGTGGTACATGAAGATGAAGAATTGTTTATCTTATTATATATTTGAACTCTTGTATTAGGCCTGTGGCCATGGAGTTGTAAAAGACTACGTTTGTCTCTGGAATGACTTGTAATAATGACCTTTGTTTCTGTGTACTTCATCTTAAACTGTGGATGCCAGCATTGATCCAGGGACTAGCATTGCAATCACAGGGATCCTTACCTTTATAAAGGGAGGGATCTTACAGCCTTGGAGAGCAAATTCTCAAATATTTTCGAAGCCATGAACAACTTCAAACTCAACTAACTTGTGAACATGCTAAGTCTTCTGCTGTGCAAATTATAGACTTATCTAGCACTCCTAACCCTTGTTGCAAGCATGAGCATCTCATTGAGGAGATCAAGGTGTTAAAGGATCAACTTGCCAAGACTAAGAAGAAGAAGAGGAAGAACAAGAATAAGAAAAAGAACAAGGGCATGGCTCAAGGGCCCTCTAATGGCCCAACCATCTTACAAAGTGATAACTTTGTCGGAAAGAACAATCCCTATTATATTATTTGCAAATCATATGATGGTCATGTATATGCTAGATATGTGGGAACTTCTTACAAGCATGATTATCATTGGGCTATTTGGGTGCCAAAGGCTCTTGTTACTAACAAAAGGGGACCCATTGCAAAATGGGTACCTAAAACCAAAGCTTGATTTTCTTGTAGGACTATGCTTCCTGTGGATCAAAATGGGTGCTTGATAGTGGTGCTACAAGTCATATGACCGGAAGAAAGTCTATCATGACGGATATGAGGCCAAATATTGCCAACACCATGGTCTCCTACGGTGATAAAACAAGTTCTCAGGTTTTGGGTTTTGGCAAAGTGGTGGTAACCCCGGATGTATCCTTGGTTGACGTCATGCTTGTCAAAACTCTTGGTTACAATTTACTCTCAGTTCGTGCACTTGCTCTTATGGGTCTTTCTTCTTTCTTTAATGTGCATTTCGTGGTCCTCATGTGGAGCAAGTCTCTCAAGGTGGCTTTCGTAGGATATGTAGAGCATGACTTGTATGTGGAGGACTTTTCAGGGACCACTACTCCTCATGCTCTATGTCTCTATGCTAAAGCCGACAAGGGCTGGTTGTGGCATCACCGCCTAGCCCATGTTAACATGAGAAATTTGCAAAGACTTCACTCTGAGGGCCACATCCTTGGGCTTAACGATGTTTATTTTGCCAAAGATCGTGTTTGCAGGGCTTGTATTGAAGGGAAGATGCATGAAACTCCTCACAAAGCGCTCAATCAAATCACCACGGAGATATGTTTGGAGCTCTTGCATATGGACCTTTTTGGTCCACCCTCTCATGATAGTCTTGGAGGCAATAAGTATTGTTTGGTTATTGTGGATGATTTCTCAAGATACACTTGGGTGTTATTTTTCAAATACAAGAGTGATACTCAACAAACCGTCATCGATTTTGCCAATGAGGTTCAACGGAAACACAATGCAACCATTCTCTCAATTCGAAGTGACAATGGCACTGAGTTCAAGAACTATACTTTGGATGAGTTTCTTAGTGATGAAGGAATCAAGCATCAATACTCCACTCCCTATACCCCTCAACAAAATGGAGTTGCCGAAAGGAAGAATCGCACTTTGATGGATGCAGATCGGTCTATGCTAGCTGAATTCAAGTCTCCATACAACTTTTGGGCCGAGGCCATCTCGACCGCTTGCTATGCAACCAACTGGCTCTATCTCCGCAAGAAAAAGAACAAGACCCCCTATGAGCTCCTCACCGGGAAAAAGCCAACAGTTAGCTACTTTCGGGTGTTTGGTTGCAAGTGCTACATTCTCAAGAAAGGAGTTCGTTTGTCCAAGTTTGAATCCAAGGATCAAGAAGGAATTTTCGTTGGTTACTCAAATCAGTCCCATGCTTATAGAGTCTACAACAAAGCCAATGGAAGAGTTGAAGATACGAGCAATGTGAAGTTTGATGAAAATCATGAGTCCCTTGTTAGGCAAGACGGTGTTTGTGATCCAAGTGATGAAATTCCTCCTAAGGCCATAAGAAGAATGGGTGTGGGTTTCCACCTCCCCATTAAGGATCCCCTTGTGGACGAAGGAGAAGGACCAAAATCTATTCAAGTGGAGCCCTCACTCTCACAAGATCATCTTGCATCTCAAGGGCCTACTATTTTGGCACAAGCTCCCTCAATCTCTTCCGAAGCTTCCCATGCTCATGACTCTCCAAGCTCCAAAGATCAAGCTCTTCATCAACAACATCAACCTCCCCAAGATGGGGCTCTTTCTCAAGGCACCTCCCAAGTGCAAGCTCTTCATCAACTACATCAACCTCCCCAAAATGGGGCTCCTCCTCAAGGTCACGGCTCTCCTCAAGGTCAAGATCGTCAAGATCAAGGGCAAGCCAATGATACTCAAGGCTCCACTCCAAATGTTGACTCCCCCGAAGTGGAGATTGATGAAGATGATCCTCGTGTTCGTGCTTATAGTCAAGGCGGGGGCTCCAATGGTGGCAATGACCAAGTGGTTGCTCAAGAATCTTGTGTTGAAGCACAAGCCGGCCGTCAAGCCTATCGTCTCGCCAAGATCGTTCGAGATGGCCATATCCTTGATAATGTTTATGGAGATTTCAATAAAGGTTCCACTACTAGGAGGCAACTAGCCTCCTTTAGCTCTCACCATGCTTTTATCTCTCTTGTGGAACCACAGAAAGTTTTCGAGGCTCTTGAAGATGATGATTGGCTTGACGCTATGAACGAAGAACTTCACAACTTCAAGAGGAACAATGTTTGGACATTGGTTGAGCGGCCCAAAGATTGTCAAAACGTCATTGGCACCAAGTGGGTTATCAAGAACAAGTGTGATGCGAATGGAATTGTCGTGCGCAACAAGGCAAGGTTAGTTGCCCAAGGATACTCACAAGTTGAGGGCATCGACTACGATGAGACTTATGCCCCCGTTGCTCTCCTTGAATCCATTCGTATGCTTCTTTGATTTTGCTACTCATCATAACTTCAAGTTGCATCAAATGGATGTTAAGAGTGCTTTTCTTAATGGTCCTTTAAAACAATTGGTATACGTCAAGCAACCTCCGGGATTTGAGGATCCACTTTTCCCGAACCATGTCTACAAGCTCAATAAGGCACTCTATGGTATCAAACAAGCCCCACGTGCGTGGTATGCTTGCCTTAGGGAGCTCTTGTTAGACCGTGGCTTTGAAGTGGGCCTCATTGATCCCACTCTTTTTACTAAGAAAGTTGGAGGCCACTTGTTCGTATGCCAAATCTATGTTGATGATATTATCTTTGGGTCTATTAATAAAACTCTTAATGAGGATTTTGCTAAGCTCACGACCGATCGCTTTGAGATGTCCATGATGGGGGAGTTGAAGTTTTTCCTTGGGCTTGAAGTCAAGCAATTGAGGAAAGGGACTTTCATCAACCAAGAAAAATACATCCAGGACATGCTCAAGAAGTTCAAGTTTGATCAAGTCAAAGGTGCCAAGACTCCCATGCCAACTAAGGTTAATCTTGATCTCGATCCCAAGGGTAAGGATGTGGATCAAAAACTCTATCGCTCTATGATTGGTTCTTTGCTCTATCTTTGTGCATCCCGACCGGATATTATGTTTAGTGTGGGTATGTGTGCAAGATTCCAAGCCGCTCCAAAAGAAAGACACATGGTGGCGGTCAAGAGAATCTTTCGATATTTAGTTCATACCCCAAACTTTGGGTTGTGGTACCCCAAGGGAGCCAACTTTGACCTTATTGGATACACGGACTCGGATTGGGCTGGTGACAAAGTGGGAAGAAAGTCAATCTCCAGAGCTTGTCAGTTTCTTGGAAGATCGTTGGTTTGTTGGTCCTCGAAGAAGCAAAACTATGTGTCTATGTCCACTGCCGAAGCTGAGTACATCTCTGCCGCAAGTTGTTGTTCTCAATTTCTATGGATGAAGCAAACTTTGAAGGATCTCGGACTATCTTTTGACAAGGTGCCTCTTCTTTGTGACAATGAGAGTGCCATTGCTATTGCTCACAACCCCGTGCAACACAACCGGACTAAGCACATTGAGATTCATCATCATTTCATTCAGGACCATGTTGCTAGAGGAGACATTTCTTTGGAGTATGTTCCCACCAAGGAAAATCTTGCGGATCTTTTCACGAAGCCTCTTGATGAAGCAAGGTTCCGAGAGTTAAGTCATGAGCTAAATATCATTAATTCGAGCACTGTTGCTTGAGTATCTTGCACACCTACCCGTGTCTCAGTGTGTATCTTGTTTGGATGTAGGCATGGATTTAGGGGGAGTGTTGTTCCTCTTATGAACAAACACTATCCCTATTATGCACACATTAAAGTTTTCATACTCTATAGTCTCTAAAGGAGACCATTTGAGCTTCATGATGAGTGTTGGTAATGAACCCAAGATATATCTTCGCGGTGTCAAGCCATTTACTCTTATATAAGGTGGCCTCGGCCACCGACCCTTTTGTGTCTCTTGCTTCTTCTTGTGTTTGGTTATTATTGTGTTATTATTTCACAAGTTCAGGTGGGCCCTAGGGGAAAACGGGATCTTCCTCCTTTTTCCCCCAAGACCCATCTTCTATTTGGAGCAGCCGCCGGCAAGGACTTCTCCGTGAAGGAGCTCCGGCCCCTTCGCCTCCAGACACCCCTCCTCAGATCTGCTTTGTGGGAACCTTCCCCACCTCGATCTCCCGCCATGGACTCCGGTATTTGCCCTCAACTCTCACCATTTCTTGAGTTAGGGCTCACCTTGTCTAAGCTAGTTCTTTGGCTAGAACTTGTTGGGAGATCTTGGTAGGCCTAGGGAATCATGCTAGGGTAGATTGGTCCAATACATTCTTGGAAATTTTTGTATTTGTGGCTTGTAGATCTAGATCTAGTGAACTGCCTGCTTTGAACCGCCAGTTCGTGGTCTCATCGGAACTTCCGGTGAGCCACGACAGGAACTTCCGGTGGACCGTTTTCACCGGAAGTTCCGGCGCTTCAGTGGAAGTTCCGGCGACAGTGCAATTTCTTCCCGACTGTATTTTTCCAATCTCCTTTTTGTTCCTTCTTCTGAACTTGTGCACTTACCCCACCTTCCCTCCCTATTATTTTGATTTCTTCTCACGGCAAGGTGGTTCCCGCAAAGGCAAGCGTCTCCGTCAACCATCCTCTGATATTCCTCCTGAGATCGATGAAGAAGACGTTGAGGTGGTGCGTCCATCCTCTCAGACTAGCCGTCAGAAGGTTGTTGCTGCTCGTCGTGCTGCTGCAGCTGAAGGGAAGAGGCATGTTCTTGCCTCTCAGAAGACCACTGCTGCTGGGCCTGACATATCCAAGGCCAAGATCTCCAAATGGTCTCAGAAGGCTTACTCAATTCAATTGAAGGATCCCTACCATTCCTCCTATCTGTCCTCTCCTCTCCTCTTTTTCCTCCTTCTGCGCCAGAACAAAAATTATTTCTTGAGACTATGTAAGACAGACAAGGTTTGTGGTTGCTCCTCGATCCTCGGAATGTCTCTGCTGATCCTTTTTTTTCCTGGCTGCCAGAACAAAAATATTTGCGAGATCCTATGCTAAGACAAGGTTTTGTGGTTTGCTCTCAGTACATCAATGTGGGTCACATGGAAGAGAAACATGCATATTTTGGTGAGGCTATCGATATTTGCAGGAGGTTTGGGTTGATTCCCCTCATGGAGCACCGTCAGAACTACGATGAGACTGCTATTGCTCAGTTTTATACAACCCTTCACTTGAACATGAGCTCCTCTACTTAGGGTGTGATGAAGTGGATGACTAATGGTGTGCTGCTTACCGCCAATTGGTCTGAGTTTGCTGAGATCCTTGGCTATCCCATTCAGCCTGGCAAAGGAGCAAATGGTTGACGTGTTCATACCGCCCAAGCTGCTGATCCTAAGGTCCTGGAGACTCTCTACATTGAAGGGTGGGGCACTATTGGTTTTGTGAATCATTTGCAGCCAGTTTATGACATCATGCGCAGGGTATACTTGAACACCATCTCTCCCAAGGCTGGCAACTTTGATCAGTTTCATGCCTATCAGGTTGATCTCATGCATCAGACTTATCTTCGTCGTGACACTGACAGGCCAATGGATGTCATGCACTTTATCTACACAGAGATGTGGTAGGCTATTGTTGACAAGCGCTCCTGCCCCTACGCTCCCTATATTCAGACTCTCATCAATCACAAGTGGCTTGAGCTGACTGGTACTCGTTTCTCTGAAGCCCACATCACCATTCACGAGGAGAAGAAGTTGCGTGTGAGTAAACACCAAAAGCATCATTCTCAAAAAGAAAGGGAAGCTCTCAAGGCTCGAGAAGCCGGTGGTCCCTCCTCCGCTCTGGTGGCTCTAGTCTTTGGTGGTCCTTCTCTAGAGGAAGCCATCTTGGGCAAAGAAGCTGCTTGGGAAGGTGAAGAAGACTTTCTGCTTTCTCTAGAACCGCGAGTATCAGGCGTATGTCGACCAACGTCACAGTGTTCAGTGCCAGAAGGCCATCATGAATGCTCTCAACATACCTTGCTCTCCGGTCACTAGCTCTGTCACTGCTCCCAGGGATGATTGGATTCGCGACAAGTGTCGTAGGTCTGAGGATGAGTCTGAGGAGGAAGTCACTGGTCCGCCGCCTGTGTGGGATTCTTGGGTCCCTGAGCCCGCTCCTCCTCCCTTTCATGGTTGGGGCGATTAGAGTGATCTTATCTTCCTTTTTGGTGTCTCGATGCCAAAGGGGGATAAATATGTCTATTAGGTTGTCTATGGGGTTTTGCATGGGTTGAGTCGCGAGCTTGTTCTTGCCTTTGATCTTTTCTAGCTCGCGAACTCTCTAGTTTATTTGTGTGCTTGTGGACCTCTTTATGTCTGTGAACTTATGTGTGCTTGTGGACCATGTTATGTATGATACTATGTGGTATCTTATGCAATGCTGAGTGTGTGGTATTCTTGTTGTCATCTTATGGGAATATGCATATGGTGGTGGAGCCTTATAGTTCTTATGTTATTATTACTCTTATTATCTCCACCACGTTTGGTTGGTGCCTGGTATGATCTCTATCCTTTCTTATACCTTGCACGTGTGCTATTTTTGCAATTGGAAGGGGGAGCCTCCTTGTATGTGTGCCAATCTTGTCCTTAGAGTTTTTTCTCTACCTTGCACACATATAGGGGGAGCTCGTTCCATCCATTGCAAAGATTGCTTCTATCTTATGCAAATCTTTGGGATTGTCATCAAACACCAAAAAGGGGGAGATTGAAAGAACTATATTTGCCCATGCTTTTTTGGTGAAAAATGCTGTTGATGTTTCCTTAAAATGTGTGGATACTCTCTTTGGGATCTCATGAAGACGGCGGCCTGTAGTTTTCTTCTTATTTCTCTCTTTTTATTGTTTTAGGTCACCGTACTATTAAGAGGGGGTCCATCTCGGAAGGCTGTGGGAAATCTCTTGTTCTTGCACAAACCCCATATGCACCGCCACAGCCATCCTACTCTTCCGTGAGAGAGCGATTTCCTGTTCTGTTGGAGCCCCTTTTGTCTGATTAGAACTTCCGGCCAGCCGCCGGAAGTTCCGCTCAGGATTTTTCTACGGGCAGATCTGGCCTTTGTTCCGATCCAAGTTCCGCTGGGACTTCTGGTGAGCTCCCAGAACTCTCTGTTTTGGTATGCTCTATTTGCCGGAAGTTCCACCGGAAGTTGCACCAAAAGTTCTCCTGCCAGAAAGTTCCTGAGCGGAACTTCCGCCCAGGCACCGGAACTTCCGGTCAGACTTGCTTCGCGACCCAGAAGTTTCGCCCCTTGTTCCGCTCCAAGTTCCGCTGAAGGTTCAGTACCCTTCTGTATGAAGTGGTCTATTTGCTAGAACTTGGGTCGGAACTTGCATCAGAAGTTCGGCCGAAACTTCCGGTCAGTTTGACCGGAACTTCCGGTCGATCTTTTGGAGCGGGCATCAACGGGCTGATGACCGTTGGAGACGTGCTGGGCGGAACTTCCGGCCCCTCACCGGAAGTTCCGGTGAAGTCGTGTGGGCTGTAACGGTTCAATATGGAGGGGGCCTATTTAAGGCGCCCTCCTTCTTCCTCCCACGCATCCGAAATATTTTCTCTCTCCTCCATTAATTCTTGAGCCTCACCTCACTAGATATCTCTCTCTATCCACTCAAACGACTTGATATTTTGAGAGGTGAGGGAGGTGACCTAGATCTACACTTCCACCAAAGAAGATTTGATTTCCCCCACCCATCCTTTGTGGATCTTGTTGCTCTTGGGTTTCTTGAAACCCTAGACGATGTAGGGCATCCTCGGAGCTAAGGCTTGTGTTGTAAAGCTTCGAGGTGTCGTTGAGGGCCTCCAATTGAGTTGTGGAGCTTCCCCCTCAACCTTGTTGTAAAGGTTTCGGTTGGCGCCTTAAAGGTCACCAGTTAGTGGATTGTGAGGCCTCCTCTGTGGGGGAGCTCACCGGAGAAGAAGGTGAGGCCTTTGTGGCGCTCGGGTGACCTTGTGTGGCCCCGACACCTCTCCAACGTAGACGTAGATCCTTGTGAGTGAACTACGAGAATTATGTCTCCCTGTCCCCGCTCCGGTTACTTTGTTCCCTTCCTTTACTTCTTGTCCTTTACCGTTCTTGTGGTTGTTGTAATTTATCTTGCATATAGATTGTCCACCTAGTTGCACATCTAGATAACTTTCCTTATCGTTAAACCTAAAAGTGTGAAACAAATTAAAAATTGGTAGTCGCCTATTCACCCCCCTCTAGTCATATCAAAGTCGGTACTTTCAGTAGCTATCTTGGCCAAGTAGTTGCTAGTGACTCCAAGAGGGGGTATTTATGCTCGATAGTGGGTTCATGCCTCTAGTTTCCAAGGGAAGTGACAATAATCTCTTCGGTTGTAGATGTGTTGTTGCTACTAGGGAGAAAACAACGGTCTCTTGTTTATGGAACATGTGGACTATTTACCTTACACACTTTGCTTAAATCAGTTGTCTGTTTCTTGCAACTTAATACTGGAGGGGGTTCGGATGATAACCTGAAGGTGGACTTATAGTCATAGATGCAGTTGGATGGCGGTCTATGTATCTTGTTGTATTGCCAACCGAATCTCATAGGATCTTTCTCGCTAGTAATTGCATTGGTATGCCTTGCTCAGTTCCTGTAAATTGCCCTGCTGTAATTTGTTTCACCTTCATGCCATGTTGTTTATCTAAGGAGATCACCTCTAGTGAACTATGGACCCCGGTCCAATCTTTACCATTGATACATCTTCCACTATTACTTGTTTACTTGCTCCAAACCATTACCTTCCACACCATACATTTAATCCTTTGTTATAACAAACTGGTGAGCTTGAAAACTTCACTGATTCGTTGGGGCAAAGTCTTGAGTTTGCCTGTGCATGTCTCCGTGTTGCTTGCAACACCTGTGTGACGTTTCCTTCCTCCTTCTGGTTCGATAACCTCGGTCTCTACTGAGGGAATACTTATTGTTGTGCTCATCACACCTTGCTCTTGGGGTTTCCAACGAAGTGCTCCACGTTAGGCGCATCAGATGTCATCAAAGCATCCATCCAGTGATGGTGTTTAACATGATCTCATTGTCGAAGTATTAGGTTACTATATATTTGAAAGCTTGTAGCAAACAAACTCTAAATGACTTGATCTTATGCTATGCTAACTATAGGAGTGTGTCCATCACATCATTCTCCCAATGACATGATCTTGTTATTAATAACATTCAATTTGTATGATCAGGAAACCATGATCATCTACTAATCAACAAGCTAGTTTAATAAGAGGCTTACTAGGGAATCTTTTATTTTTGACAAAACACACAAGTATTAATGTTTCCTATTAATACAATTATAGCATGGGATGTAAACGTTTATCATAAACACAAAGATATAATAACAACCACTTTATTATTGCCTCTTGGGCATATCTCCAACATCTTCCTCCCCTGCCCAAGCCATTTCAAGCTGCTGGTGGCGTCTCCCTCTGTTTCTTCCCTCAAGCTCGAGTTCATGCCATTTTTTCTCAAGATTTGTCAATTTTTCGTCTCCACATCTATCCAAGGGTTCTAAAATGTTAGAAACTTCATTCTTTTATCTTTCATTGCTAGTTTAGCTCATTTCATGCTCTAGAAATGGAGGGATTTGTGGGTTTATTAGTTTGGTAGTAATGTTTTGCAATAATTAACATGAGATGTGGATTCTATATATCTAATATTAATGTAATGAAATCCAAGATAAATATCATTTTCAATATGTGGATTCTATCTATATCTAGTTTGGCACATATCTAGTCTCGAAATTCATTTGATTTATAGAAGCTTAGAGATATACATAAGTTGATCCTATCTATATCTTGGTTTGGCATATAGTCTCGAAATTTGTTTGATTCACATATGCATCATCCCACCGTCAAAGAACAAAATGCCCTTCTTCTTCTACCTACCTTTAGCAAACTCACAAATTGTAATAAAAATAAGGTTAATTCGCAAAAGCCATTGTAACAAAAATAAGAACAGGACTACAAAGATCAAGTATTATAGGGCCTCTTACTTATATTGGACACAAAAATCACAGGGGCGGAATGAGAGAGCCTAGTAGGATGCCCAATATATGTCCTTGTGCATATCAGAAGGCAGGCTCACACTGCCCCCAGTATCACATCCGAAATGATGGCACACATATATAGTTGCGCCCTAGCATTTTAATCATCGGAGATTGCAACAAGCAAGAACCAAAAACATAAACACGCCGGGGAGCTAACAAATTTCACATATTAGGGAGTGCCTCTATGGCGAGCTCCTCGAAGATGTCTGAGGACGGGATACCAAGACATCTTCGAGAAGCTCCGCCATAGTGGTGCCCCTGCTCTTGCACACCATCTTATAGTTTATAACTTCTCTATCTAGATTAATACACCGGTGGAGCTAACTAATTTCACATATTAGGGAGTGGCTCTATGGCGAGCTCCTCGAAGATGTCTAAGGACGGGATCCTAAGACATCTTCGAGAAGCCGTTGTAGTGGTGTCCCTGCTCTCGCACACCATCTTGCTTGCAGTTGATAACTTCACAAGGATGCCTATATATATATATATATATATATATATATATATATATATATATATATATATATATATATATATATATATAAAGACAACATAGTGTCGACACTCATGACATAATGTCGAAACTCACCCCTGTCATAGTGTCTCCACCCACCAAAATAGTGTCGCCACTCACTGGCATAGTGCCGCCACTCACGACATAGTGTCGACACTCACCCATGTATCTGTGTCGCCACCTACCAAATAATGTCTTCACCCATGTTTAGTCCCGGTTGGAGTCTCCTGTAATCCCGGTTGGAGACACCATCCGGGACTGAACGAGCTCCTGACGGTCCTAGCCTTGCGCAACCAGCCGGGACTAAAGATATGGAGTAGAAAGTTTTTAAATCAGTGCATAGTTTCAGTATGTAGTATGTCGTCACATTGTGTGCTTTTATTTTTTAGTCTAGTACTAATTTTAGTATCGTCATTCTGTTTGATATACTTATATAATGCAGATGAGCCGGTCATGGATGTACACTGACCGAATCTCTAGCGAGTTCATTAAAGGCGTGCGTTCTTTTCTCGGTGTGATCGAGGCAAACAAGCGGATGGTTTTATTTGTTGTCCATGTGGTGATTGTCAGAATCAGAAGGAATACTCTTCCTCAAGAGTCCTTCACGACCATCTGTTTTGGTCTGGTTTCATGTCTGGATATAATTGTTGGACCAAGAATGAAGAAAGAGGGATTACGATGGAAGACAAGCAGAAAAAGAGAATGATGATAACTATCCTATGTCTCCTGAATATGGTGGTACTACAATGGAAGACAATGATGCAGAAGAAGCAGAAGAACATACATCATATGAGCCAGATGATGATCTTGGTCGAGCCATTGCTGATGCAAAGGGAGAATGAGAAAGCAAAAGGGAGAGGTTGAAATTTGAGCAGATGTTAGAGGATCACAACAAATTGTTGTACCCGAATTACGAAGATGGCCACAAAAAGCTAGGTAGCATACTAGAATTGTTGTAATGGAAGGCAGAGATCTGTGTGACTGACAAGGACTTGAGAAGTTGTTAAAAATAATAAAGAAGCTTCTTCCAAAGGATAACAAAATGCCCGCCAGTACGTACAAAGCAGAGAAGGTTGTTTGCCCTCTAGGATTAAAGGTGCAGAAGATAAATGCATGCATTAATGACTGCATCCTATACCGCGGTGAGGAGTACGAGAATTTGGATACCTGCCCAGTATGCATTGCATTGCGGTATAAAATCAGACGAGATGACCTTGCTGATGTTGTGGGCGAGTGCCCCAGGAAGAGGGTTCCGCCTAGGTGATGTGGTATGCTTCTATAATACCACAGTTGAAACGTTTATTCAGAAACTAAGAGCATGCCAAGTTGTTGTGATGGCACAAAGAAGACCGTAAGAAAGACGAGATATTGAGACACCCCGCTGATGGATCGCAGTGAAGAAAAATCGAGAGAAACTATCCGGACTTTATTGTTTATGCGAGGAACTTATGGTTTGGTCTAAATATAGATGGCATCAATCCTTTTGGGGAGCAGAGCTGCAGTCATAGCACCTGGTCTATGACTCTATATATCTATAACCTTCATTCTTGGTTATGCATAAAACGGAAGTTCATTATGATGCCAGTGCTCATCCAAGGCCCGAAGCAACCCGGCAACGACATTGATGTGTACCTAAGGCTATTAGTTGAAGAAATTTTACAGCCGTGGCACGGACAGGTGTACGTATGTGGGATGAACACAAACAAGAGGAATTTAACCTACGATCATTGTTGTTCATAACCGTCAATGATTAGCCTGCTCTTAATAACATTTCAGGACAAACAAACAAGAAATGCAAGAGCTCTACACAGTATCCTTCCTTTGAAATCAATTTTGGTGAATAGGCATATTGGTAATAGTGGGGAATGTCCCGTTTGCACATTTTGCACATTTTGTTTCAATGTTAGCCGGCTCGTAATCTATTGGAGGCTTTTGGTATTTCGGAACACATCGAGGAGGCAATGGTCCTAGACCATTCTGGTTCAGTAGTCCTGGAATCCTTGCTTGATAGACCAACTACTACCCTCCCAGGTTTTGATAATTTGGGAACTGCTAAAGTTATTGCTACCAGGTGCTGGTATTTATGGTGGGTGCGACGTAGAATAACACATGCTGAATCAGTACCTCCTATTAACCAGTGCAGACTGTCGGTTCTTTCAATCCTAATGCAACAAAGTATATGGCGAAACCCTGTGTTCCTACTACTAAATGGATGAGGCCAGGTCCTAGACAAGTTAAGCTGAACATGGATGGTTCTTTTCACCGTGACTCTTTTTTAGGTGCTGCAGGAGCAATCTTGCGTGATGAGGACGAAATGTTTATTGCTTCTTCCACACTATATCTCCCAAATATTGATTCAGATTCTTCTGCAGAAGCGATTTCTATGAGAGAAGGTTTATCTCTAACTAATCGACATGGGTGAAATAATATTTTAGCAGAGTTTGACTCTACGGATACTATTGATACCTGTTTAAGAGAAGAAGCATGGTGGGGTGGATCATCAACGGTGTATGCGAGTTGCATCGACGAAGCCTCTATGATTGGTATAGTTCAATTTCAATATTGTTACAATCGCGACAAGAAGATAACGAAGAACGAAAACGAAAAACACAGCAAGGAGACACAGATTTAACGTGGAAAACCTCTCCAACAAAGAGAGGAAAAAACCACGGCGCCACAATGAAACTTCACTATATCGAGGAGTGTTTACAAACGCCGGGATTTCACAGATGCAACTCTCCCAACCGTGGCTTACAAGGGTTTATATATCGGTGGAAACCTAGGTCTTGACGATTCAGATGCCGTACCACTCGCCCAAGCCTCCTGACGGGCCTCGCCCACTGGCCGAAGTTGGCCTATACTTTGTAGAATTTGGATCAACATATAACAAACTCCACCTTGAGACAAATTCCTCCTTGTAGCATCAACAAGAACCATCTCCTGAACAAACAAAGCAAATACTTTCGGGCGCCATAATAGCCACTTGGGCTAATCAGTTAAACCAACTAAGTTCGAGAAAAGCTCAAACTTAGCAACAGAACGAGTTTAGTCATCATATCGGCGGGATTATCATGAGTGCTGATCTTGCATACCTTTAATTTACCTTGAGCAACAATGTCTCTAACAAAATGGTACTTGACATCAATGTGCTTAGTTCTCTCATGGAACATCTGATCTTTTGTAAGGTATATGGCACTTTGATGTCACAAAACAAATTAATGCAAGAATCATCTCCACAAAGCTCAAAGAACAAACCTTTCAACCAAATGATTCTTTGCAAGCTAAGAATAGCCATGTATTCAACTTTCAAGAGTAGATTGTGCAACAACACCGCAATGTAGCCTTCCACTAACAAAGACAACCTCCAATATTAAACACATAACTGTGAGGGATCTTCTCTTATCCAAATCGGCAAAGAAAATCTGAATCCACATAGCCAACGAGTCCCTCACGTCCCTGCCAAACTTCAAACAAGCATTGAAGTGCCAAGAAGGTACGAAAACCCACCAACAGCCTTCCAATGTTCTTTACCAGGATTAGCCATGTATCTACTTATCAAACTCATAGCATATGATAAATCGTGAGAACAAACCATCGCATACATCAAAGAACCAACAAAGACTAGAATCGACACCTTTGACATGTACTCAAACTCTTCATCAAGAGTAGGACATTGAGAAACCGACAATTTAAAGTGAGGAGCAATAGGAGTACTAACTGAGTTGGCACCATCCATATTAAAACGATGAAGAACTTTCTTAATGTAACTTTGCGACTAAGAAATAACAAACCAGATTTTCTATCTCGGGTAATTTCCATACCTAAGATCTTCTTAGCGACCAAGATCCTTCATCTCAAACTCACTACTTAGGTGTGCCTTCAAAGTAGTGATTTCTTTCATGCCCTTGGCAATTAACATATCATCAACATATAGCAAGTATATAGGTGACCCATCAACAAACTTGATATAAACACAACTATCATATTTAGACCTCTCAAAACCATGTGAGATCATAAATGAATCAAACCTTTTATACCCTTGTCTTGGAGATTTCTTTAAGCCATAAAGAGACTTCTTTAATTTGCACACAAAATCCTCTTTACTGTGCACTATGAACCCTTACGGTTGGTCCATGTATATTTCCTCATCAAGCTCTCCATGCGTAAAAGCAGTCTTGACATCTAACCGCTCAAGCTCAAGATCACGCAGCCACAATACTAAAGAAATGAATGGAACTATGCTTCACAACGGAGAGAACACATCATTGTAATCAATACCGAATCTGGGTCAACCCTTTTGCTACTAACCTTGCCTTGTACCTTGAAGGCTCTTTGGGAGATAGACCTTCCTTTTCTTGAAGATCCACTTGCGGACCGCCTTCTTTTGTTTAGGCAAGCGCACAACATCCCATGTGCCATTTTTCTCAAGCGATTGCATCTCTTCTTGCATAGCAGATACCCACTTCATGGTCAACGGATGCAATGGCTTCATTATATGTAGAGGTTGAATCGTTCCAATTGCTCAAAGACAACTCAAAGCATAATGTACAAGATTACACTCTTCAATTAAACGAGGTGGAACTATGTTACCTCGGTCTATCGCCAGCAACAATAGATTCCGTGGCTGCTGCAAAACAAAGAGTGAGTGCCGAACAACATCATCATCAATATTTTCCTCATGAGTATCATCAACAACAGCATTATTATCAATTTTTCGCAGTGCTCCACCGACACGAACTCCTCCTCTCCAATAGCAACAGGAGAGGGATCTGGCATGTCATGATACATAGCATTCATTGAAAACAACGTTCCTACTCAACAAAATCCTTTTTGTTTCAGGTTCCATAGTTTATATGCCTTAACTCTGAACCATAATCAAGGAATATGCACTTGACAGCTCTAGGCTCTAACTTTCCATTATCAACATGAGCATAAGCGGCAACCAAAAACTCTCAATCGTGAATAATCGCAGTGAACGACCATACCTCAATAGGAGTTTTCTTCTCAAGTGGAATAGAAGGTGACTGTTGATGAGGTAACACTGTTGGTCGCTTGACCGTAAACGCCTATGCATACGCATTAGACAACATACAACGAGCCCTCGAGATGATGGTTCATTCATGCGTTTCGCCACGCCATTCTGGCGAGGAGTATATGGGATGGTGTGATGCACGATCATGCCATCGTTACTACAAAACTCCTCAAACTCATTAGAATGAATTCCATACCATTGTCAAGACGTAGTACCTTTACCTTCTTCTCGTTTTTTTCAACCATAACTTTCCACTTCTTAAAAGCATCAAAACATCGATTTATGCTTTAGAAAATAAGGCCACACCTTTCTTGAGTAATCATCAATAGTAAGCATATAATTATCACCACCAATAGAAGTCTTACGGACGGACCCCATACATCAGCATGCACATAATCTAATATGCCTTTGGTGGTATGAACGGAAGCATTGAATTTAACTCTTTATGCTTACCAAAGATGCAAGGTGCTCACAGAACTCAAACTTACTCAAGTTGCAACCATCAATCATCTCTCTCTTGACCAACTCTGCCATGCCTTGTTCGCCATATATGCCCAAGACGCATGCCATAGATGTGTTTTACCACAATCATCGAATCATTAGAAGTAACAAAGAAGCAATACCGGGCAAAGTGCTACCTCTAAGAACATATAATTTAGCAATTCATATCACCTATCATGTGAATAAGAGAACCTTTGATACCTTGTAACTCGATGCCCACCGCATACTTGTATCCATCAACGTCCATGGTACTGGGAGATCAAATTTCGCCATGCTTGGTATGTGCTTCACCTCACTCAACGCGTGTCACGCCATCATGTGTCCTAATCTTAAGATCCAACACCAACGATATGGCATGGGTTGTCATTCCCACACGCACAAAATCTCCGATGCCGCAGACTCATATGAACTGAACCAATCTTTGTTACAGCAAATATGAAACGAACATGCAGTATCAAGTATCCATTCATCATCACGAGACGACAAGCAAAAACAGCTAAACATTCACCATCGAACTATCGAAACAACAGCAGCCTTACCATTGCCTTGATCCTTATCTTTCGGTAAGTACTGCCTTTTCTCCTTATTCGCAGCTTCCAAAGAATCATCAATAACATGATTAGATTTCTTACAATACCGCAGAACTTGTCCTTTCCTTGGACTTGAGCGACCTCTGCCGTCTTTGCTCTTATCTCGGTTGCCATGGTTGTTAAATCTCTGGTCCCGCCACGAACCGCAGAGCTTCAGCCTTGGAGGACGCCCATCTGCTGCACCATAGATTTCATCTTTTCCTCTGCTTAAGGGCATCTTGCACTTCATCAAGGGTTATCTTCTCACGCTCAACAACATTGTATCACGAAAGTGTGTATAAGAACTAGGCGTGAGCATAAGAGTAATAGGGCTAGATCCTCATCATCATATTTTACTTCCATAGATTGCAAATCGAAATAATCTCTAAAAGAGATAAGTGATTCATTACCGATCCACCTTCCTGCAATCTATGCGAGAACAACTTCATCTTCACATGCATCTTCTTGGTTAGATCCTTTGACATGCAGATCGTTCGCTTTTCCCATAGGGCGCAGCAGATTTCATCTCCGATTTCGCAAAATATTATTGGACGATGAAGTTGAATCAAAGACAAAGCCTTACGGTCCTTCCGCTTCTCTCAGCCGACCAGGTCTTAGCATCCTTTTCACGAATCCATCCGTAGCTTCATCCAGATCGAAGTTTGGGCGAGAATCGCCGCATCTTCACCACAAGGAGAATCTTGTGGTGTAGTCCATGTGGTAGATCGAACTTCAATGACGACATGTCGCAAAACCCTAGATTAGAACACGGGGCTGATACCACTTGTTACAATCGCGACAAGAAGATAACGAAGCTAAGCGAAAAACAAAGAAGGAGACACAGATTTAACGTGGAAAACCTCTCCAACAAAGAGAGGAAAACCACGGGCGACCAAATGAAACTTCACTATATCGAGGAGTGTTTACAAGCCGGGATTTCACAGATGCAACTCTCCCAACCGGTGACACAAGGGTTTATATATCGGTGGAAACCTAGGTCTTGACGATCAGACTGCACTCGGCCCAAGCCTCCGTGACGGCCTCGCTCACTAAAGGAAGTTGGCCTATACTTTGTAGAATTTGGATCAACATATAACAAATATTATCCAAGGGAAGCAAACGAAATTTCTCATGAGTTAGCTAGGACTTGTATTAACTATAAATCTTCTTGTAATTGGGTCGATGAGACCCCTAGATTTATTTTTGATAAATTCAGAGACGATGTAATTTTGGTTTGATATTAATAAAGCATCGCAGGACGGAGTCCGGCTATTTCCCTAAAAAACACCTACTATCCATCCTAGAAAACGGTTGGTTACTTTCCTTTTCTTTTCTTCCATGATTTTCCCTATTGTGAACGCATGAGAAAATACCAGGAGAAGCTCCAAAGAATTGGTAAACAACTAGAGCCTAAATATTTGATATTTGTTTTTGCAAAATTGGAGGTGAGGCTCGAGCCTAATGAAGCCTGACATTTAAAACCGCCCTATAGATCTTATTGCTATCTTCAAAATGAGCCTAAGTTCATAAAAACATGGATTGGGGGGGGGTATTGATAGCAATGGTTTTTCTGGTGGTTTTGTAGGGTTCGCAGCATAGAAAACAAAAAAAATTCTATGATGGGAACAAGTATGTACCAAGATCTATCTACTAGATACAAGCAACGGGCGGATATACATCCGTAGAGAACATACCCTTGAAGACCGGTAAAGTTTAACGAGGTTGTACTCATGGATGATGTAGACGAATGCTTGCCGATCTCAAGATAGAGAGGAAGTCCTAGCGCCATAAATCAGCGGCGCATTCGTGATCACACACACGTCCAAGCCACCGAGAAACCTCCGCCTCCTCGCTCCAGCGATGCAGCGGAAGCAACAACTCTTTCTTGCCGAAAAGCCACCAGAAACATGTATCTCGCTAGTCCGAGACCATGGGGGATAAACTAGAGGGAGAGAGATCCTTCACGAGGAGGTGTGAGTGAGGAGTGAGAGTGGGGATTTATATAGGAGGTAGGGGCACCCCAAGGGGTGGCCGGCGCATGGGGGCTGCCCCCAACCCTTCCTCCATTCATGTGGGTGGAGCATCCACTCACAATTTGTCCCTTCACTTCTCCACTCAAATCCCACTAAAAAAATCCCATTAAATTTCCACCAAATTTAATGCAATCTCTCTTTAAATAAAACTCCTTTTATTTATTCAAAAAACAATCAATTACTTTAATGGAAAAACATTCACATATAACCCCTTGCTAGTATTTCATTTCACATGCAGAAACACTTTCAGCAATTTCACCCGAAACAGTTCCAGTGTCTAGTGAAATAAATTCCTGCGCTTTGTAAATCTTTTCAGCATGAAACTATTTGTTCCAAATGGTGTCGGTGTCTCTTAAGTGTGTCACCCTACGGTTCACGAATAATGCGGACATGATCGAGACCCATTTCAGATCAATAATCAGAAGCGGGACCTGGAGATCCATACTGGCTCCCACACATTCAATGATGACTTTCTTTTGACCGTGAGAACCTTTTACGCTAGAATCTCAATCCCTTTGTTTTGCGATATATTACATGTCCGAGATTCGATCATCGGTATCTTCATACTTAGTTTGATCTCGTTACTGACATGTACTCTTTTCTTTTTCTTGTGATATAACATTCTAGTAATCAAATCACTTGCTTGCAAGCTAACCAATGTGATATCACCGAGAGGGACCAGAGTATATCTATCCGTCATCGGGATGAAAAAATTCCACTCTTGATCCATGAGCCTTAACATAACACTTTAGTAGCTCTGAACCCAT
Source organism: Avena longiglumis (assembly GCA_030063025.1). Classification (NCBI taxonomy): domain Eukaryota; kingdom Viridiplantae; phylum Streptophyta; class Magnoliopsida; order Poales; family Poaceae; genus Avena; species Avena longiglumis. The sequence goes on along the minus strand of CP125975.1, from coordinate 554,611,472 downwards.
CTTTATAATCACCCTGTTATGGTGTGACGTTTGATGTTATCAAGATACTCTTCCAGTGTTAGTGATTGACATGATCTCACAGTCTAAGGATTAGGATTACTTCGTGTGATGTTATAGCAATATAAACTCAATGACTTTGATCGTAATGGTATACTTGGGATGAATGTTCATCACACCATCCCAATAATATTGTGACATTGTTATTAAAAACATCCAATGTCTATGATCATGAAACCTTGATCATCTTGTTAATCAACGAGCTAGTTTATAAGAGAAACATAAGTAGTAACTTTATGTTTGTTTATTAAACACACATGTATTAACGTTTCAGTATTAATACAATTATAGCATGAAAAATAAGCATCTATCATATACTTGGAATATACATAATACCTGAAGGGTTCGCAGCATAGAAAACAAAAATTTTCCTACGATGTGAACTATATACAAACAACGGGCGGATGTATATCCGTAGAGAACATATACCCTTGAAGACCGACAAGTTTAACGAGTCCAAACTTCGTGGTTGATGTAGACGATCTCTTGCCGATCTCAAGATCGAGAGGAAGTCCTAGCGCCGCAAATCAGCGTATCTCCTTACACGCGTTCGACACACGAGCAACCTCCGCCTCCTGCTCCGCCTCGCTTCCAGCACAAGCACTCTTTCTTGCGAATAGCCGAATAGCCATCTCGCTAATCCTGAGAGACATGGGATAAATTCTAGAGGGAGAGAGAGATCACGAGGAGGTGTGAGTGAGAAGTGAGAGGAGGGGCCTTTATAGGAGGGGGGAAGGGGGGTGGCGCATGGGGCTGCCCCCTTGCCCTCCCTCATCATGTGGGTGGTGGACACCCACTCACAAAACCTCCTCCTCCACTCAAAATCCCACTCAAAGATCCCATTAAATTTCCACCAAATTTAATGCAAACTCTCATTAAATAAAACTCTTTTATTTTATTCAGAATTTTGTCAATTACTTTAATGACAAACATTCACAAATAACCCCTTGCTAGAATTCTATTTCACATGCATAACCACTTTATGCAATTTCACGAAAACTGCTTTGGTATCTAGTGAAATAAATTGCGCTTGTTTTATTCTTTCGGCATGAAACTTTGCTCCAATTGGATGTCGTGTCTCTAAGTGTGTCACCCTACGGTTCGTGAATAATGCGGACATGATCGAGACCCTCTCGATCATCAATAATCGGCGGGATCCCATAAGACCCTCTCCCACATTCAACGATGACTTTCTTGTGATCGTCGGAACCTTTACGCTAGTATCTTAATCCTTTGTCTCACGATATATTACATGTCCGGAGATTCGATCATCGGTATCTCCATACCTAGTTTGATCTCAAGATACACACTCTTTTCTCGTTCCCGTGATATAACATTCTAGTGATCAAATCACTTGCTTGCAAATCCTAATCAATGTGATATCACCGAGAGGGCCAGAGTATATCTATCCGCCATCGGGATGAACAAATTCACTCTTGATCCATGAGCCTCAACATAACACTTTATTAGTTCGAACCCATCTTTATAATCACCCCACGGTGTGACGTTTGATGTTATCAAGAAACTCTTCCGTGTAGTGATTGACATGATCTCATGGTCTAAGGATTAGGATCACTTAAGTTGTTATAGCAATATAAACTCAATGACTTTGATCGTAATGCTATACTGATGAATGTTCATCACATCATTACACTAATGTTGTGATCCGTATTAACAACATCCAATGTCCATGATCGAAACCTTGATCATCTTGTTAATCAACGAGCTAGTTTATGAGAGAGGCTTAACTAGGAACTTTCTTTGTTTATTAAACACACATGTATTAACGTTGCCGTATTAATACAATTATAGCAGGCAAAATAAACATCTATCATATACTTGGAATACACATAATAAACAATTTATTATTGCCTCGCAGGCATATTCCTTGATCTCCCACTTGCACTAGAGACAATAATCTAGTTACATAGATATATCTAACACCCATTGAGTTCGGTGTTGATCATGTTTTGCTCTAGGGAGAGTTTAGTCAACGGATCTGCTACATTGAGATCCGTATGTACTTCTAAATCTTTATATCTCCATCCTTGACATGCTCATGATGGAGTGAAACCGCTTAATATGCTTGGAATGCTTGTGAGACCTTGGCTCTTTGGCATTGGTAATGGCACCATTGTTGTCACAATAGATCACCATTGGGTTTGCCACAACTCCTAGTTCGGATATGAACTCCTTCATCCAAAGCGCTTCGAGCCGAAGCAAAGCAACATATTCGACCTCCGTTGTTGATCCGCTACCAAAGGTTGTTTGAGCTCCTCCAACTAACCGCTCCGCCATTCATGAGAAATCGTGTCCGGATTGAGACTTAGAGTCATCCGGATCGGTGTCAAAGCTTTAAGCGCCGAGCTCTTCTTCACCTCGTATACAAGAAACATATCCTTAGTTCTTCGTACTAGATATTCTTGACCGCCTTCGCTATCCAGTGAAGACGGATCCCCGATTGGTACCTACTAGTCAAACTAATAGCGTGTGCCACATCCGTCTTGTACATAGCATGGCGTACATTATAGAGCCTATGGTGAAGCATAGGGGACTTTGTCCATTATCTCTCTTTTCTTGGCCGACGGACTTTGAGTCTTACTCAATGTCTTGCCTTGCAACATAGGTAAGAACCCTTCTTACTTCGTCCATTTTAAACTTCTTTAAAATCTTATCAAGGTATGTACTGCGATAGCCCTATTAGGCGCCTAGATCTATCTCTATAGATCTTTATGCCTAATATGTAAGACGCTCACCTAGGTCCTTCATTGAAAATTTGTTGTTTAGATAACTTTTAACACTGTTTAAAAGTTCTATATCATTCGATCAATAATATGTCATCCACATAGTATCGTAAATGCCACATTGCTCCCACTCACTTTCTTGTAAATACAAGCTTCTCCATAAGTTTGGACAAATCCAAACTCTTTGATCACCTCATCAAAGCGGAGATTCCAACTTCGTGATGCTTGCTTCAATCCATAGATGGATCGTGAAGCTTGCACACCTTGTTAGCATCCTTAGGATCGACAAAACCCTTTGGTTGTATCATATACAACTCTTCTTCAATATTACCATTGAGAAACGCGGTTTTGACATCCATCGCCATATTTCATAATCGAAATATGCAGCAATTGCTAACATAATCCTAACTGACTTTAGCATCGCTACGGAGAGAAAGTCTCATCGTAGTCAACTCCTTGAATTTGTCGAAACCCTTTGCACAAGTCGAGCTTTATAGATGGTCACATTACCATCAAGATCGCTTTTCCTTTTGAAAATCCATTTGTTCTCCACGGCCTTCGGTCGTGAGGTAATTCCACCAAGTTCCAAACTTGATTTTCATACATGGATTCCATCTCGATTTCATGGCTTCTAACCATTTGTTGGAATCCGCTCATCATCGCTTCTTCATACGTCGCAGGTCATTATTTTCATCAACCATGAAATTTATGATGATTTCCGTATAGCTCGGAGCTGACGTCTGTTTGACTGCGAGGTTCGGTACTCTCTTTTGGAGTTTCATGATCATTATCATTAGTTCCTTCTTCAATGTGGAGCCAACTCGAACGACTTCCGCTGCGCTACTCGCCATACTTTGAAGAGAAGGTTCCATAACCTCTTCGAGTTCTACCTTCCGACTACTCACACCTTTCGCGAAACTCTTTCTCTAGAAAGGATCCATTCTGGCAACAAAACCTTGCCCTCGGATCTGTGATAGAAGGAATACCCAATAGTTTCTTTAGGGTATCCTATGAAGACGCATTTTTCCGCTTTGGGTTCGAGTTTATCCGGTTGAAGTTTCTTCACATAAACATCGCAACCCCAAACTTTAAGAAATGATGACTTAGGTTTGTTTCAAACCACAATTCATACGGTCGTTTCAACGGATTTAGATGGTGCCGATTTAAAGTGAATGCAGCTTTCTAGTGCATAACCCCAAAATGACAACGGCAAGAAGTCCGAGAGACATCATAGATCGAACCATATCTAATAAAGCACGATTCGACGTTCCGACACCATTTCGCTGTGGTGTTCGCAGTGTGAGTTGTGAAACAATTCCACACTCTTTCATGTGAGTGCTAAACTCAGAACTTAGATACTCACCTCCAATCGCATCAGAAATTTGATCTTTCTATTACGATGATTTTCCACTTCATTCAAATTCCTTGAACTTTTCAAAGGTTTCAGACTTGTGTTTCATCAAGTAGATATAACCGTATCTACTCAAATCATCCGTGAAAGTAACAAAATAACGATATCCACCTCGCGACACACTCATTGGACCACATACATCGAATGTATGATTTCCAATAAATCCGCCTGCTCCATTGAACCGAAAACGGCGTTCTAGTCATCTTGCCCATAAGGCATGGCTCATGTATCAAATGATTCATAATCAAGTGATTCTAAAAGTCCATCCGAATGGAGCTTCTTCATGCTTAATGCCAATATGACCTAGACAAAGTGCCACATATATGCTGGATATATCATCACTAAGTTTAATCCTTTTAGCATCAATATTATGAATATGTGTAACATTATCATCGAGATCCAACAGAAATAAACCATTCAACATTGGTGCATGACCATAAAAGATTTCATTCATATAAATGGAACAACCATTGTTCTCGATTTGAATGAAAACCACTTTGCATTAAACATGATCCAGATACAATGTTCATGCTCACAGCACCAAATAATGCTTATTTAAGTTTATAACTAATCCCGACGGTAAGTGGAGAGGTAGCGTTCCGACGGCGATCACATCAACGTTTGATCCATTGCCGACACGCATCTTGACCTCACCCTTGCTAGCGGTCACTCGCCACGATTCGAGTTACAAATATTAGCAAGAACCGTATCAAATACCCGTGCTACTGCGAGCACTAGTCAAGTACACATCAATAACATGTATATCATATATACCTTTGTTTGCCTTGCCGCCTTCTTGTGCGCCAGATACTTGGGGCGATGCCCAAAGGGATCCCCTTACAATAGTAGCACTCGGTATCGACTTAGGTCCAACTGGTTTTTCAGCGCAACAGCTTGCCGCCTTACTTCCTTCCGCTTCCTTGTCTTTCTTGAAACCAGTGTTCCTATTGATCATCAACACTTGATGTTCCTTTTGATCTCCACTGAGCTTTTAAGCATTGATAGAAGCTCGGGAGAGACTTCTTCATGCCTTGCATATTATAGTTCATCACGAAGCTCTTATAGCTAGGTGGCGAGACCGAGAACACGATGGATGCCTAAGTCAATGGGAATCGTTATTCCCAAGGACACAAGCTTATCGTAACCCGACATCTTGAGTACATGCTCACTAACGGAGTCGTTCTCTTCCATCATGCAGCTAAAGAACTTTTCGAAGCATTGTAGCTCTCACAAAGATGTGTCGAAAATCATTTTCAACTCACCCATTGTATCAAAAGCATTGCCGTTTTGAACGCTTTGAAGTTCGCTCTAGCCCATACAATATGCCGCAATGAACTAAGTTGTGGTCCTCGACGAGTCGATAGACATTCTTCTCTCGTCAGGCATCGGTAAAGGGGGCCTAACGGCGCTTCTAGCACATATTGCTTTTGTGCGCAGAGAGGAGAATCCTCAAATTCATGGCCCATTCAAGAAAGTTGCTACCGTCGTTGCTAGTTTCTCTTCTCCATGAACGCATTGAAATTAAAAGGTGGTGCCATCTACAGCAGAATTTGTAAAGTTTAGACTAAGTGTATGATAGATTGAGTTCAACTAATCTATATTACGAATGAACTCCCACTCAAAAGCGACATCCCTCGTGTCCTTTTGGTGATTACATGAACCAAATCCACTATACCAAGTCCGATCATCACGTGAGTCGGTATAGCTTCAAAGGCGAGCATCAAATGGGCATCATATCAACTATATGACTCATGCTTAACCTTTCTGCGTGTTCGAGGCCATGTCTGTACATGCTAGGCTCGCCAAGTTAGAACCTTAGTATTTTTGCGTGTAACTGCTTTACACCAAGTATGGTCGAGGATCCAAGTACACCCGATCATCACGTGATGTCTTGGAGCGAAAAACATAATCGGTGCATACTAAAGGGAGAACACATTCTTATCTTGATATTTAAATGAGGATCATCTTATTATGCTTAACAAAGCGCTAAATAAGCAATATAAGATGCAATCAAACATCATATGTTTAATAGTGAAATTATATGGTTCCCGCAGATGATCTTTATCATGTGCATCGTGGTATGATCACTATCATACCTATATGTAAATCCACGCTATGGGTTTTTACGCTATGTGTGTAAGAGTATCATCTCATACTTCTACTTACAACACTACCATATCATAACACTAGCCCAAAGAACAATCTAAACTAGACGCTTCTAATTTATCCATTGCAAGTTTTACGTGGTCGAGGGCTTTCGAGATAGAACCGTTCTTACCTACGAACATGAACCACAACGAGGATAATCAAATTGTTGACGAGACAGACACCCGCTAGCCACTTATGCAAACTAGTTGCATGTCAAGCGTGGAACAGGTCTCATGTGCGAGGACATGTAAAGTTTGTCCGGCCGCTTCATCCCACTATGCCACCAATATCCAAAATCACAAGAAAGGAGCAACATGATCATCATCGCCCACATACACATATGTGTACTACCCGTGTAAAGTATCTACGCATAGATCCGGCTCTGATACCAATGAAAGGTTCGCAGCATAGAAAACAAAAATTTTCATATGATGTGAACTATATACCACGAACTATTTATACTAGATACAAACAACGAAGGATGTATATCCGTGAGAGAACATACCCTTGAAGACCGACAAAGTTTAACGAGTCCAAACTCGTGGTTGATGTAGACGATCTCTTGCCGATCTCAAGATCGAGAGGAAGTCCTAGCGCCGCAAATCAGCAGCGCATCCGTGTCGACACACGCTCGAGGCACCGAGCAACCTCCGCCTCCTCGCTCCAGCGATGCAGCGGAAGCACAACTTTCTTGCCGAATAGCCACCGGGAACATGTATCTCGCTAGTCCGAGACCATGGGGGATAAATTCTAGAGGGGGAGAGAGATCCTTCACGAGGAGGTGTGAGTGAGAAGTGAGAGGAGGGCTTTTATAGGAGGAGGGGGAACCCCAAGGGGTGGCAGCGCATGGGGCTGCCCCTGCCCTCCCTCATCATGTGGGTGGACACTCCACTCACAAAACTCCTCCAAATTCCTCCACTCAAAATCCCACTCAAAGATCCCATTAAATTTCCACCAAATTTAATGCAAACTCTCATTAAATAAAACTCTTTATTTTATTCAGAATTTTGTCAATTACTTTAATGACAAACATTCACAATAACCCCTTGCTAGAATTCTATTTCACATGCATAACCACTTTATGCAATTTCACCCGAAAACCTGTTTGGTATCTAGTGAAATAAATTCGCGCTTGTTTATTCTTTCGGCATGAAACTTTTGCTCCAATTGGATGTCGGTGTCTCTTATGTGTCACCCTACGGTCGTGAATAATGCGGACATGATCGAGACCCTCTCGATCAATAATCGAAGGATCTGAGACCCATAACGACTCCCACACATTCAACGATGACTTTCTTGTGATCGTCAACCTTTTACGCTAGTATCTTAATCCTTTGTCTCACGATATATTACATGTCCGAGATTCGATCATCGGTATCTCCATACCTAGTTTGATCTCGTATCGACATGCACTCTTTTCTCGTTCCGTGATATAACATTCTAGTGATCAAATCACTTGCTTGCAAGCTAATCAATGTGATATCACCGAGAGGGCCTGAGTATATCTATCCGCATCGGATGAACAAATTCCACTCTTGATCCATGAGCCTCAACATAACACTTTATTAGTTCTGAACCCATCTTTATAATCACCGTTACGGTGTGACGCTTGATGTTATCAAGAAACTCTTCCGTGTTAGTGATTGACATGATCTCATGGTCTAAGGATTAGGATCACCGTAAGTTGTTATAGCAATATAAACTCAATGACTTTGATCGTAATGCTATACTTCGGATGAATGTTCATCACATCATTACACTAATGTTGTGATCCCGTTATTAACAACATCCAATGTCCATGATCAGGAAACCTTGATCATCTTGTTAATCAACGAGCTAGTTTATGAGAGAGGCTTAACTAGGAACTTTCTGTTTGTTTATTAAACACACATGTATTAACGTTTCCGTATTAATACAATTATAGCATGCAAAATAAACATCTATCATATACTTGGAATACACATAATAAACAATTTATTATTGCCTCTCAGGGCATATTCCCTTCAATACCAATTTTATTATTGTCTCTCAGGGCATATTCCCTTCAGGGTTGACATTATTTTAGCATGAATCTTTAACTATGGACGTTCAGGGAGTTACTGCTATATTCCTTGATGTTTTTGTCCACTCTTCAATTGATGATTATTTTTGGAGATTAACATGTATTTATGGGGAGCGACATGGTGAACATAGACATATTATGTGGGACAAGTTAAATGAGTTACATTCACGATCTGATTTGCCGTGGCTAGTAGCCGGGGATTTCAATGAGTGCATGTGGGGGGTTTTGAACACTTATTCTCAACACCTAGAGCTGAACCTCAAATGTCAGCGTTCAGGGATACTTTATATTTTTGTGGTCTTATTGACTTGGGCTTTGTTGGAATCCCTAATACATATGATAATAAGCGATCTGGGACAGCAAATGTCAAAGTCCGGCGTGACCAAGCTATTGCTACTAATTCTTGGCGCAATATATTTCCGTTTTACCCGGTCATGCACTTGGTTACTCCATGCTCGGATCATGTGGCTCTACTAATTAAATTTGAGCAGGAGATTCCCCAAATTGGTTGCAAGAGAGCTCAGCAATTTGAAGTGATGTGGGAGCGTGATCATATGTTGCCTAGAGTTATAAAAAATGTTTGGGACTCTATTGTTGATATCCACGGCTTGGGTGATGTTGATAATGCCCTTCGAAAACTATGGATAAACTCCAGGCGTGGAGCAAATTAAAATTTGGGAGTATGAAATAGGAAATTCAGAAATCAAAATCCCAACTTGTGGAACTTATGCACATGAATGAGCTTCTGTACCGAGAGAAGATGATGTGGTTACAGAGATCACATTTGACTTGGTTAAAAGAGGGTGATCATAACACAAAATACTTTCACAGTAAGGTGGTATGGAGAGCCAGGAAAAATAAAATTGGAAGGTTAGTGGATTATGTGGGTGAAGTCCACGAGGATGTTGTAATAATGCAGCACATGGCGACTGAGTATTTCCAAAATTTATTTAGTGCTGACCCTAATCTGAACTGGATGACCCGGTCATTGAATTTGAAGGGAATATGCCCTGAGAGGCAATAATAAATTGTTTATTATGTGTATTCCAAGTATATGGTAGATGTTTATTTTGCATGCTATAATTGTATTAATACGGAAACGTTAATACATGTGTGTTTAATAAACAAACAGAAAGTTCCTAGTTAAGCCTCTCTCATAAACTAGCTCGTTGATTAACAAGATGATCAAGGTTTCCTGATCATGGACATTGGATGTTGTTAATAACGGGATCACAACATTAGTGTAATGATGTGATGAACATTCATCCAAGTATAGCATTACGATCAAAGTCATTGAGTTTATATTGCTATAACAACTTACTTAAGTGATCCTAATCCTTAGACCATGAGATCATGTCAATCACTAACACCTAAGAGTTTCTTGATAACATCAAACGTCACACCGTAATAGGTGATTATAAAGATGGGTTCGTAACTAATAAAGTGTTATGTTGAGGCTCATGGATCAAGAGGAATTTGTTCATCCCGATGACGGATAGATATACTCTGGGCCCTCTCGGTGATATCACATTGATTAGCTTGCAAGCAAGTGATTTGATCACTAGAATGTTATATCACGGAACGAGAAAAGAGTGCATGTCAGAACGAGATCAAACTAGGTATGGAGATACCGATGATCAATCTCGGACATGTAATATATCGTGAGACAAAGGGATTAAGATACTAGCGTAAAAGGTTCCGACGATCACAAGAAAGTCATCGTTGAATGTGTGGGAGTCGATGGGTCTCAGATCCCGCTCGATTATTGATCCGAGAGGGGTCTCGATCATGTCCGCATTATTCACGAACCGTAGGGTGACACACTTAAGAGACACCGACATCCAATTGGAGCAAAAGTTTCATGCCGAAAGAATAAACAAGCGCAGGAATTTATTTCACTAGATACCAAACAAAGTTTCGGTGAAATTGCATAAAGTGGTTATGCATGTGAAATAGAATTCTAGCAAGGTTATTTGTGAATGTTTGTCATTAAAGTAATTGACAAAATTCTGAATAAAATAAAAGAGTTTTATTTAATGAGAGTTTGCATTAAATTTGGTGGAAATTTAATGGGATCTTTGAGGATTTTGAGGAGGAATTTGGAGGAGTTTTGTGAGTGGAGTGTCCACCACATGATGAGGGGAGGGCAAGGGGCAGCCCCATGCGCCAAGCCACCCCTTGGGGTTCCCTCCTCCTATAAAAGGAGCCCTCCTCTCACTTCTCACTCACACCTCCTCGTGAAGGATCTCTCTCCTCTAGAATTTATCCCCATGGTCTCGGACTAGCGAGATACATGTTCCGGTGGCTATTCGGCAAGAAAGAGTTGTGCTTCCGCATCGCTGGAGCGAGGAGGCGGAGGTTGCTCGGTGCCTCGAACGTGTGTGCGAGCACGGATGCGCTGATTGCGGCGCTAGGACTTCCTCTCGATCTTGAGATCGGCAAGAGATCGCTCACATCAACCACGAGTTTGGACTCGTTAAACTTTGTCGGTCTTCAAGGGTATGTTCTCTACGGATATACATCCGCCTGCTGTTTGTATCTAGTATAAATAGATCTTGGTATATAGTTCACATCGTAGGAAAATTTTTGTTTTCTATGTCCGAACCCTTCAAAGGGTATCGAGCCGGATCTATGCGTAGATACTTTACACGGTAGTACACATATGAGTATGTGGGCGATGATGATCATGTTGTTGCTCCTTTCTTGTGATTTTGGATATTGGTGGCATAGTGGGATGAAGCGGCCGGACAAACTTTACATGTCCTCGCACATGAGACCTGTTCCACGCTTGACATGCAACTAGTTTGCATAAGTGGCTAGCGGTGTCTGCCTCCTACTATAGTCAATATCTATTTTGCGAGTTGTCAACAATTTGATTATCCTCGTTAGGTTCATGTTCGAGGTAAGAACGGTTCTATCTCGAAGCCCTCACCACGAAACTTGCAATGGATAAATTAGAAGCGCCTAGTTTAGATTGTTGCTGGGCTAGTGTTATGATATGGTAGTGTTGTAAGTAGAAGTATGAGATGATACTCTTACAACACATAGCGTAAAACCCATAGACTGTGGATTTACATATAGGTATGATAGTGATCATACCACGATGCACATGATAAAGATCATCTCAGGGAACCATATAATTTCACTATTAAACATATGATGTTTGATTGCATCTTATATTGCTTATTTAGCGCTTTGTTAAGCATAATAAGATGATCCTCATTTAAATATCAAGATAAGAATGTGTTCTCCCTTTAGTATGCACCGATTATGTTTTCGCTCCAAGACATCACGTGATGATCGGGTGTACTTGGATCCTCGACCATACTCGGTGTAAGAGCTACACGCAAAAAATACTAAGGTTCTAACTTGGCAGCCTAGCATGTACAGACATGGCCTCGAACACGTACCAAAGGTTAAGCATGAGTCATATAGTTGATATGATGCCCATTTGATGCTCGCTTTGAAGCTATACCGACTCACGTGATGATCGGACTTGGTATAGTGGATTTGGTTCATGTAATCACCAAAAGGACACGAGGGATGTCGCTGAGTGGGAGTTCATTCGTAATATAGATTAGTTGAACTCAATCTATCATACACTTAGTCTAAACTTTACAAATTCTGTAGATGGCACCACCGCTTTTAATTTCAATGCGTTCATGGAGAAAGAGAAACTAGCAACGAACGGTAGCAACTTTTCTTGAATGGGCCATGAATTTGAGGATTCTCCTCTCCGCACAAAAGCAATATGTGCTAGAAGCGCCGTTAGGCCCCCACCTTGACGATGCCCCGACGAGGAGAAGAATGTCTATCTCACTGTCAGAGGACCACAACTTAGTTCATTATGCATATTGTATGGGCTAGAGCCGAACTTCAAAGCGCTTTCAAAACGGCAATGCTTTTGATACAATGGGTGAGTTGAAATGATTTTCGACACACATGTCTGTAGAGAGCTACAATGCTCGTAAAAGTTCTTTAGCTGCATGATGGAAGAGAACAGCTCTAGTGAGCATGTACTCAAGATGTCGGTTACGCCGATAAGCTTGTGTCCTTGGGAACGATTCCCATTGATTGACTTAGGCATCCATCGTGTTCTGCAGTCTCCGCCACCTAGCTATAAGAGCTTCGTGATGAACTATAATATGCAAGGCATGAAGAAGTCTCTCCCGAGCTTCACGCCAATGCTTAAAACCGCAAGTGGAGATCAAAAGGAACATCAAGTGTTGATGATCAATAGGAACACCGGTTTCAAGAAAGACAAGAAGGAAAACGGAAGGAAGTGGCGGCAAGCCTGTTGCCGCTACCGAAAAGAAACCCCGAGTTGGACCTAAGTCCGATACCGAAAGTGCTACTATTGTAAGGGATCGCCATCGAAGCGAATCGCCCCAAGTATCCGCGCATAAGAAGGCCGCAAGGCAAACAAAGGTATATATGATATACATGTTATTGATGTGTACTTGACTAGTGCTCGCAGAGCACCTGGGTATTTGATACGGTTCAGTTGCTAATATTTGTAACTCAATCGTGGGTCATGAAGCGACCGCTAGCAAGGGTGAGGTCAAGATGCGTTTACAATGGATCAAACGTTGATGTGATCGCCGTTTAACGCTACCTCTCCACTTACCGCCGGGATTAGTTATAAACTTAAATAACTGTTATTTGGTGCCTGACCGAGCATGAACATTGTATCCGGATCATGTTTAATGCAAAGTGGTTTTCATTCAAATCGAGAACAATGGTTGTTCCATTTATATGAATGAAATCTTTATGGTCATGCACCAATGTTGAATGGTTTATTTCATGGATCTCGATGATAATGTTACACATATTCATAATATTGATGCTAAAAGGATTAAACTTAGTGATGATATATCCGATATATGTGGTAATCGCCGCTAGGTCATATTGGCATTAAACGATGAAGAAGCTCCATTCGGATGGACTTTTAGAATCACTTGATTATGAATCATTTGATACATGTGAGCCATGCCTTATGGGCAAGATGACTAGAACGCCGTTTTCCGGTTCAATGGAACGGGCGATTTATTGGAAATCATACATTCTGATGTATGTGGTCCAATGAGTGTGTCAGCGCGAGGTGGATATCGTTATTTTGTTACTTTCACGGATGATTTGAGTAGATACGGTTATATCTACTTGATGAAACACAAGTCTGAAACCTTTTAAAAGTTCAAGGAATTTGTAATGAAGTGGAAAATCATCGTAATAGAAAGATCAAATTTCTACGATGCGACCGTGGAGGTGAGTATCTAAGTTACGAGTTTAGCACTCACATGAAAGAGTGTGGAATTGTTTCACAACTCACACCGCCGAACACCAAATAAATGGTGTGCCTGAACGTCGTAATCGCATTTTATTAGATATGGTTCGATCTATGATGTCTCTGACGGACTTGCCGTTGTCATTTTGGGGTTATGCACTAGAAACTGCTGCATTCACTTTAAATCGGGCACCATCTAAATCCATTGAAACGACACCGTATGAATTGTGGTTTGGAAACAAACCTAAGCTGTCATTTCTTAAAGTTTGGGGTTGCGATGTTTATGTGAAGAAACTTCAACCGGATAAACTCGAACCCAAAGCGGAAAAATGCGTCTTCATAGGATACCCTAAAGAAACTATTGGGTATTCCTTCTATCACAGATCCGAGGGCAAGGTTTTTGTTGTTAAGAATGGATCCTTTCTAGAGAAAGAGTTTCTCGCGAAAGGTGTGAGTAGTCGGAAGGTAGAACTCAAGAGGTTATGGAACCTTCTTCAAAGTATGGCGAGTAGCGCAGCCGGAAGTCGCTCCGGAGTTGGCTCCACCTGCTGAAGAAGGAACTAATGATAATGATCATGAAACTCCAAAAGAGAGTACACCGAACCTCGCAGTCAAACAGACGCGTGCAGCTCGAGCTATACGGAAATCCTGTCATAAATTTCATGGTTGATGAAAATAATGACCGCGACGTATGAAGAAGCGATGATGAGCCCGGATTCCAACAAATGGTTAGAAGCCATGAACCGAGATGGAATCCATGTATGAAAATCAAGTTTGGAACTTGGTGGAATTACCTCACGACCGAAAGGCCGTGGAGAACAAATGGATTTTCAAAGGAAAACGATGCGATGGTAATGTGACCATCTATAAAGCTCGACTTGTCGCAAAGGGGTTTCGACAAATTCAAGGAGTTGACTACGATGAGACTTTCTCCCCGTAGCGATGCTAAAGTCAGTTAGGATTATGTTAGCAATTGCTGCATATTTCGATTATGAAATATGGCGATGGATGTCAAAACCGCTTCTCAATGGTAATATTGAAGAAGAGTTGTATATGATACAACCAAAGGGTTTTGTCGATCCTAAGGATGCTAACAAGGTGTGCAAGCTTCAGATCCATCTATGGATTGAAGCAAGCATCACGGTTGGAATCTCCGCTTTGATGAGGTGATCAAAGAGTTTGGATTTGTCCAAACTTATGGAGAAGCTTGTATTTACAAGAAAGTGAGTGGGAGCAATGTGGCATTTACGATACTATATGTGGATGACATATTATTGATCGGAATGATATAGAACTTTAAACAAAGGTTAAAAGTTATCTAAACAAAGAAATTTTCAATGAAGGACCTAGGTGAAGCGTCTTACATATTAGGCATAAAGATCTATAGAGATAGATCTAGGCGCCTAATAGGGCTATCGCAAAGTACATACCTTGATAAGATTTTAAAGAAGTTTAAAATGGACGGAAGTAAGAAGGGTTCTTACCTATGTTGCAAGGCAAGACATTGAGTAAGACTCAAAGTCCGCTTGCCGGAAGAAAGAGAGATAATGGACAAAGTCCCTATGCTTCAGCCATAGGCTCTATAATGTACGCCATGCTATGTACAAGACCGGATGTAGCACACGCTATTAGTTTGACTAGTAGGTACCAATCGGATCCAGGTTCTAACATCGGATAGCGGTCAAGAATATCCTTAAGTACTTAAGAACTAAGGATATGTTTCTTGTATACGGAGGTGAAGAAGAGCTCGTCGCTAAGTGTTATGTCGACGCTTAGTTGACACCGATCCGGATGACTCTAAGTCTCAATCCGGATACGTATTTCTCATGAATGGCGGAGCGTTAGTTGGAGGAGCTCCAAACAACCTGTGGTAGCGGGATCAACAACGGAGGCCGAATATGTTGTCGCTTCGAAGCTCGAGAAGCAGTTTGATGAAGGAGTTCATATCCGAACTAGGAGTTGTGGCAAGCGTTGGACCCAATGGTGATCTATTGTGACAACAATGGTGCCATTGCCAATGCCAAAGAGCCAAGGTCTCACAAGCATTCCAAGCATATTAAGCGCGGTTTCACTCCATCCGCGAGCATGTCAAGGATGGAGATATAAAGATTTGTAGAAGTACATACGGATCTCAATGTAGCAGATCCGTTGACTAAAACTCTCCTAGAGCAAAACATGATCAACACCGTAACTCAATGGGTGTTAGATATATCTCTATGTAACTAGATTATTGTCTCTAGTGCAAGTGGGAGATGAAGGAATATGCCCCGAGAGGCAATAATAAATTGTTTATTATGTGTATTCCAAGTATATGATAGATGTTTATTTTGCATGCTATAATTGTATTAATACGGAAACGTTAATACATGTGTGTTTAATAAACAAATGTAAAAGTTCCTAGTTAAGCCTCTCTCATAAACTAGCTCGTTGATTAACAAGATGATCAAGGTTTCGATCATGGACATTGGATGTTGTTAATAACGGGATCACAACATTAGTGTAATGATGTGATGAACATTCATCCAAGTATAGCATTACGATCAAAGTCATTGAGTTTATATTGCTATAACAACTTAAGTGATCCTAATCCTTAGACCATGAGATCATGTCAATCACTAACACGGAAGAGTTTCTTGATAACATCAAACGTCACACCGTAATGGGTGATTATAAAGATGGGTTCAGAACTAATAAAGTGTTATGTTGAGGCTCATGGATCAAGAGTGGAATTTGTTCATCCCGATGACGGATAGATATACTGGCCCTCTCGGTGATATCACATTGATTAGCTTGCAAGCAAGTGATTTGATCACTAGAATGTTATATCACGGAACGAGAAAAGAGTGCATGTCTAACGAGATCAAACTAGGTATGGAGATACCGATGATCGAATCTCGGACATGTAATATATCGTGAGACAAAGGGATTAAGATACTAGCGTAAAGGTTCCGACGATCACAAGAAAGTCATCGTTGAATGTGTGGGAGTCAAGATGGGTCTCCGATCCGCTTCGATTATTGATCCGAGAGGGTCTCGATCATGTCCGCATTATTCACGAACCGTAGGGTGACACACTTAAGAGACACCGACATCCAATTGGAGCAAAAGTTTCATGCCGAAAGAATAAACAAGCGAGGAATTTATTTCACTAGATACCGAACAAGGTTTTCGGGTGAAATTGCATAAAGTGGTTATGCATGTGAAATAGAATTCTAGCAAGGGGTTATTTGTGAATGTTTGTCATTAAAGTAATTGACAAAATTCTGAATAAAATAAAAGAGTTTTATTTAATGAGAGTTTGCATTAAATTTGGTGGAAATTTAATGGGATCTTTGAGTGGGATTTTGAGTGGAGGAATTTGGAGGAGTTTTGTGAGTGGAGTGTCCACCCACATGATGAGGGAGGCAAGGGCAGCCCCCATGCGCCACACCCCTTGGGGTTCCCTCCTATATAAAAGGAGCCCTCCTCTCACTTCTCACTCACACCTCCTCGTGAAGGATCTCTCTCCCCCTCTAGAATTTATCCCCATGGTCTCGGACTAGCGAGATACATGTTCCCAGTGGCTATTCAGCAAGAAAGAGTTGTGCTTCCGCTGCATCGCTGGAGCGAGGAGGCGGAGGTTGCTCGGTGCCTCGAACGTGTGTGCGAGCACGGATGCGCTGATTTGGCGGCGCTTAGGACTTCCTCTCGATCTTGAGATCGGCAAGAGATCGTCTACATCAACCACGAGTTTGGACTCGTTAAACTTTGTCGGTCTTCAAGGGTATGTTCTCTACGGATATACATCCGCCCGTTGTTTGTATCTAGTATAAATAGATCTTGGTATATAGTTCACATCGTAGGAAAATTTTTGTTTTCTATGCTGCGAACCCTTCAGAATTGTTTGAACAATGCATCATGGATGAGATCAATGGGTCACTTAGTGCTGATTTCACCGAGGAGGAAATTTCCAATGCTTTATTTCATATTGGGCCTCTTAAGGAGCCTGACCCGAATGGTTTCTCGGCTAGGTGTTTTCAGCGTAATTGAGATATTCTCAAAGAAAAAATTATTGGAGCCGCCCAAGAATTTTTTAGAACAAGTATTATGCCTATTGGTGATAATAATACTTCGATTGTGTTAATACCAAAATTGAATAATCCAACAAATCTTTCAGAGTATAGGCTAATAAGACTTTGTAATGATATTTACAAAGTGGTCTCTAAGTGTTTGGTGAATAGAATGCGTCCTTTACTAGATGATATCATCTCACCAGCCTAGAGTGCATTTTTTCCTGGACGTTTGATCATATATAATGCATTTCTGGCTTTTGAATGCATCCTCCATATTAAGTAGGAGAAAGATTCTAAAAAAAAGGTTTTGTGCCTATAAACTTGATCTCTCAAAGGCATACGATAGAGTTGATTGGTCGTTCTTGAGGCAAGTGATACAAAAGTTAGATTTCTCTCACAGATAATGACGCGTGTGATGTCTGTGAGATATTCTCTAAAGTTTAATAGAACCCTCTTGGATTGATTTGCACCGTCGTGTGGGCTACGACAAGGTGATCCACTCTCTCTATTTTTATATCTTTTTGTTGCTGACGGTTTGTATGCTCTCCTGAACAAGGAAATTGTTGAAAACAATTTATCTCCAATCAAAGTATGTCCGTGTGCTCTTGGTGTGTCCCATCTTCTCTTTGACGATGATATGTTTTTATTTCTTAAGGCTGACTACGAGCAAGCCTTATGTGTTCATCGTGTATTGGATAGCTATGTTGTGGCTACGGGTCAACTTATAAACCCTGCAAAGTGTTCAATGCTCTTTGGTGATGCATGCCCAGCCAACATCTAGGAGGAGGAGGAGGTAAGTACAGTGCTGAATGTGTCCTCCTTAAACTTTGAAGAGAAATATTTGGGCTTGCCTATCCCTAAAATCCGAATGTCGAGAGGCAAGTTGCAAAATTTGCAAGCATAATTAACAAAACGATTCTTGATGTGGGGTGATGGGAACCTAGACCAAGGTTGCAAGGAAATCTTTATTAAAGCTATTGTGCAAGCTCTTCCAACTTATATCATAGGTGTCTTCAAATTTCCCTTCTCAGTGTGTGATGATCTCACCAAGTTGATCAGAAATTTCTATTGGAGTGCAAAAGATGGCAAGAAAAAAACTCACCGGAAGGCATGGGAAAAATTACAAAGACCAAAGAAACAAGGTGGTCTTGGCTTTAGAGACTTCAGGAAGTTTAATCAAGCTCTCTTGGCCAGGAAAGCTTGGAGGCTACTTGATAAACCTGATAGTTTGTGTGATAGGGTGCTGATCTACCCCAATGGAAGTCTTGAGGATACTATATTCACCAGTAATGATTCTTCAACCTGGACGGCCATATCTTATGGTCTCGAATTGTTAAATAAAGATTTAGTGTGGTGTGTTGGTAATGTCCAGAGTATTAAAATTTGGTGTGATGCATGGATTCGTAAATTAGACCGATATCTTTGAAGAGGAGATGCATACTCTGTTTTGTATCAGACATGATTGATCAGCGTGGTGCTTGGAAAGTGGATCCGCTAAACCAATATTTCTTGCTAGTTGATGCCATGGAGATTATAAAAATTAGCCCCTCCCCAAGGATGTTACCTGATCGGCTTGCTTGGGCCCCTAAAAGCACGGGCTTTTCACTGTACGAAGTGCTTATGGACTTGCTACGGATGAATTGGAGGGAGATGTCAACACCCGGATTTTTCAATCTTAGATGCCTGTTATGCCATACATCGCAATTCCAGGATTACCATTTTTGCGAGACATAACAAAATTGGATACCATAGTACATCATCCCTTACAAACGATACATAAGTTCTTACACAAATAGGGATCTCATGATCCAGTTCTTAATACAACACAAGCAGCGGAATACGTAATAATAACGGTAGCGTAGGCGAAGCTCCATCTTCGTGGTCACAGGCAATGCTGACGATGGGAGATGATCCTAGTTGTCGTAACCTTCCTGGGATCCATCCTCAAGGTACTCCTCTTCATAGTCTGCCATGGGAATAGCCAGGGACAAAGCCATGAGTACTCTTTAAGTACTCACAAACTAATACTAACACGTAAAAGGGGTTTTTGGATAATAGGACACTAGGCTCTAGGGTTGTTTTGCAAAAGCCAGATTTACCTCTACTAAGTTTAGAAACAACGAATGCTCATCCAAATTTTATAACTCCTAAGTGGGAATTTGTATTTCATATCACAACCCTGTTGTGGTCAAGTCAAAGTCTCAATTCATTTCACAAGTCATTTTGAAAAGTCTGACGGGAACAAAGATATACTCTAATCGTCCATAACCGCAGACGGCTATTCGAATAGTTTGACACTCTGCAGAGATTGTACACTTTCACCACAACATTGGATACATCCGTCAGAACAAATCCTGAATTCACCATACTCGAAGATGCGCTAATAAATCCTAACCTTCGATTACACGCCTAGTATAAGCACCTCTCCTGTGAGTTTGGCCTCCCAACCATGACCAACTGTCATCTTGCATGCCGCAGTGGACAATCTTCACAAGGTAGCCTCAGCTCAGACCTTGGCCGTGAGGGAACTAATACTAAGGTATATAAGTTTCCAGTCAAGCCCTACCCAATCTTCGGGTATTGTGGTTGTACGATAAAATTGGAATGGTATCGCATCCCGACAACCATCAGTTTTATAAAGGGCTAAGGCTCATGCCTCATCGTTTTCATCACCAAAATCATCAGGTGTTTGGAAACACATGTCCAAAACATTTCAATAGAATGATCCATCATTCCAAGTTTTTCATAACCATTTTTCCACCAAGTATTCCCATCTAAAGTTGATCAAGTTTTATGCTTAGCACTAGCATCTACAGGTGGGGGTAAGAATAATGAGGGGTGGTAAACTAGTGGAGTTCTAACTAAGTTCAATCTCATGCCTTAAGATGACATCAAGATTATCTAACTTAGGCCAAATTTTATGCTCTTTATGCAACCTTCAAATATCTTTCTAGTATCTATAATTCACTTAAGTAAACTCTAAGTAATAGCTTTGATAAAGAAATAAAGTATAAAGCTTGTAAGTAAAAACTAGGATTGGTTTATCAAGTGGATATAATCGCATATGCTTAAGGCATATAGTGGTCATGGTAACAAGTAGTGGTTTGTGGCATCAGTAGGGTATCTTGCAAGGGTTAGCTTGCACATTCACTAGTAGTATTAGGCTTGCCTTGTGCAGAGCAGTGGTTGAAGTTCTCCTCGGCTTCTTCTTCGTAGAATCCTCCTTCCTCCTCGTATCCTTGGTCGGTACTATCGTCTATGAATAAATACAAGGTACACAATCACCAAACAATACTTAACAACTTGCAATCATCACACACAAGGGTCCTATAGATGATCTAACATCATCACTAACATTACAAGATTAAAGCTTGGTTTAATTTCTTTTATTTTTAGAAAAGTAATTTCTACTCATTGAAAAACTACTTAAGATTTAATATTCTCCAAACCAAATATGGGATCATGTTGACACATGTCATCACCACATATTGTAGTCCAAGGGAATGTGATTTAAAGTGGTGTCATAATTTAATAAGGTTTTACCCTTTTATTTTAATTAATTAATGTGTCTAGAAATGCTTATGTAGCATTCTGTTATTACTTGAACCTTATTTCTGCAAGTAAACCTATATATTTTTATATATTCTGAAAGGTATGGTTAAATGTGATTTTTGAGAGTTGGAATCAACTCAAAAGCTATTATGGTTTAAATTTGAAAAACGTTTGAATGCAGAAAAGCTCCTGCCTTATTATTTTTACCATGGGTGATCTATAGATCCAAATGACTTGAATCCAACGGGCTTGGATTCAGAATTCCCAGACCTTTCTAACAAAATTGGTTTCATTCAATTTTGTGCACTGAATCGATCTGGGTTGAATTTTGAAGTTGGGTACAGAAGTGAGTTTGAAATAAAATAGAAAAGGTTTAATTTGAATAAGCTGGGTCGCAGGAAAAGTTAACGAGCCGGCCTTCTAAGCCTTGAAGTGCTCTGGCTGCTTAAGTGGTGTCCCCACTCGTCGGTGAGACAGGAGGGTGAAGCGACGGGCAATGTGGGTCGTTCGATCCGATTCTAATCCAACTACTGGGAGTCATCGGACGCGAGGCAACGCCAAGAGAAAGAAACCTAGCGCGACCAGTGAGGGGTGCCGGGGCTCACCGGTGCGGTAGGGTCGACGAGGGGCGAATCGACGGTCGATGACGGCGAATTCGGGGTGGTCGCGGCAGCTCTGGGTGGACGAATCGATGGCGCCCTTCTTCTCAGAGGCGGAGGGCTCGGTGAAATTCCCAGGTGGTGCTCGCCTTGCTCGGAACGTGTGGCACGATTAGTGAGAAGAGGGAGTGAGGTGGTGTGAAGAAATCATCGGGTGGCCTCTATTTATAGTCGAGCGAGGGGACCGACGGGGCGCAAGGTGAGCTCGTCGGGGGCGATGTTACAGGCGGCTATTGGCATGGGCGAATGTAGGGGACGGTGTTGGAATTATTCCCTAGAGGCAATAATACATATGTTATTATTATAATTCTTGTTCATGATAAAGTTTATATTCCATGCTAGAATTGTATTAAGCGGAAACTTTAATACTTGTGTGGTTTGTGAACAACACCGTGTCCCTAGTACGCCTCTATGGACTAGCTCATTGATCAATGATGGTTAAGGTTTCCTAACCATAGACATGAGTTGTCAATTGATAATGAGATCATATCATTGGGAGAATGATATGGTGGATAGACCCAAACAAAGCAGAGAAATTAGATCGTGTCATCGTGTTCGTCTTTTGAAGCTTTTCCTATGTCAAATATTGTATTCCTTAGACCATGAGATAATACAACTCCACGGTATCGGAAGAAAGCTTTGAGGTCATCAAACGTCATCCTATGAGAGGGTGATCATAAAGGTGTCTCTCGTGATCGGAAAAGTATCATTGGGTTGTATGTATCGAGATGGGATTATCCCTCCCAAGTCGGAGAGATATACTTGGGGCCCACTCGTGTCGATATCAACACCGCTTGCAAGCATGTGGTTAAGGATTTAATCACAAAGTGATATCGGATTACGGAACGAGTAAAGTACTTCTTGTGAGCGAGATTGAACTAGGTATGACGATGCCGACGATCGAATCTCGTGCAAGTAAAATATCGCGAGACGAGGGAATATATATATGGGATTGATTGAATACTAGCATCGTGGTTCATCCGATATGATCATCGATGAATGTGTGGGTCAATATGGGTGCCCAAACCCATTGTTGATTATTGATAGAAGATCATATGCGCATATTCTCGAACGCCGCAGGTCACACACTTAACGTATCTCGACGCTAGGATAGATTGGATAATTGGTTTATGAATTTTGTTGAGTCTCGGATGGGATCCGGGATATCACGAGGTTCGGAATGGTCGGAGAATAAGATTCATATAAGGCGGTGCAGTTTTGGAGTTGAATTGTTAGGTTAATCGGTATTGTACCGAAGCTTCTAGAACCTTCCGGAAGGGACCAACGTGGCCCCACCTTAGGGAGTGGGCATGGGCCTATGAGGGAGTGTCCTGGCCGCATTGGGCCGGGGCACAAGGCCCCATAGGGCCCAGCCGATTCTAGAGAGATTTGACTCGTTTAAATCTCGGGATAGAATTTCTAGATAAGGGAGAGTTTAAATCGTTTAAACTAGAGATAGGATTTCTAGATAAGGAGAGTTTAAATTGTTTAAACTAGAGATAGGCTTGGAGGAGGGGCAGGGCTGGCGCCCCCCTCTATATATAGAGGTGGTGCGCCTCCCCTACACACCTTCCTCCAAGCCCTAGCAGCTTGCTACCTTCTCTCTCCCTCGCATTGTTTGTGGCGAAGCCTGCAGAAATTCTCCACCATATACACCACGCCGTCGTGTTGTAGATCCAATCTATCTCTCCACCATACTCGCTGGTCCGAGGACGGAGGAGACGTCGAGGTGCTGTACGTGTGCATCTCACGGAGGCACCGCCACTTGTGGTGCTAGATCGGATCGGATCGCGAGGAGGAGAAGCGACGACTACATCACCCACGTTCGACGAACGTTCATTGTCGAATCTTCAAGGGTATGAAGATCTAATCCAATCTCTCTCGTTGATTGCATCTCCTAGATTAGATCTTGGCTTTCCTCTCGCATCCGTAGAAAATTTTGATTTACTATGCCTTGAAACCCTTGGTGGTATCGAGCTAGATCTAAGCGTAGATGTGTTTCCAGTATAACGCAACATGGTTGTTGCGGTGTTGATGTTTTCTGTTGCAAGCCTCTTGTTTGTGTTCTTCTTATGACGCGGGATAGTGAGATTGAAGCGGTCAGGCCAACCTTACGGCGTCGTTCGCGAGACCAGCTCGCACTTGACGTGTGGCTTGTTCCACATGCGGCTGGTGGATGTCGATTCTCTCACTATAGTTGTCATGGGATTAACAGGAGTTTTGCAACCATAATATCACCGTTGTGGCTTTCGTAGGTAAGAATCGTTCTTAGCATCTACTCCCATAAGCCACGTAAAACATGCAACAACAAAGTAGAGGCGTCTAACTTGTTTTTGCGGAGTGTTTTTGTGATATGGTATGGCCCAAGATGTGATGTGTATATTGTATGCGATGATCATGTTTTGTAATGTTTCACGACTTGCATGTCGATGAGTACACAACGTGAGAATATATGGTTGTCTTTATAATTGTGTATGACCTGCGAGTCAACTTCTTATACGCCATGTAATAGCTTTACTTTATCGCTAAGTAGTTAGCAATAGTTGTAGTTGCTATTCGTGGTGGAGGCAATCATGGTGGAGTGATGGAGATCATGCCGGAACGCACAAGATGGAGATCATTGCGCGAAGATTGGCTATACCATGTCACATAAAGTTATATGCATGTGATGTATCTTATTATGCTTAGATCGCGACGGTAGCATTATAAGATGATTCCTCACTTAAAGATCAAGATAAAAACTGTGTTCTCCCCAAGTATGCACTGTTGCGAAAGTTCGTCGTGTCCAAGCATCACGTGATGATGGTGCTATAGACTCTCGCTCATACAACGGGTGCAAGCCAGTTTGCTGCACTTGAAATACTTGGGTCTAGCAGCGAGCCTAGCATGTCAGACATGGCCTCGGAACACAAGAACCGAAAGGTTAAGCATGAGTCATATGAATGATATGATCGACACTTTGTTGTCCACCATTGAAACCACATCTCTTCTCGTGATGATCGGATTAGGTGTGGTGAATTTGGATCGTGTTCACTAAACAACTTGAGGGATGTTGCATTTAGTGGGAGTTCATCTAATAATTTGATTAAGTTGAACTATTTATCATGAACATAGTCTAAATTGTACTTGCAAATCTTGTAGATCACATGGCCAAGTCCAACTTCAACTTCAACGTTTTTCTTTGAGAAGGAAAAGCTTAGAAACAATGGGTCTAACTTCACCAATTGGTTCCGCAATCTAAGAATCATTCATGCGGCGGACAAAGGACTATGTCCTTGGGAAAGCGTTAGGTGACCCCCTAACTGCAAATCTACGGTGATGAGAAAGCTGCATCGATCAACAAAAGATGATTATGGTGTGATTAAGAGCACCATGTTGTTTGCTATGGAACCGAACTTCAAAATCGTTTTGAAGAGTATCCGGGCCCTTTGAGATTCTCGAGGCTGAAAACCATGTTTTAGACTCGGGCCGCTCGAGAGATATGAGATCTCCGAGAAGTTCTTTAACTGCAAGATGGAGGAAGGGAGTTCCGTTAGTGAGCACGCCATAAAGATGACGGGCTACACTCAACGCCTTGAGCAACTGGAATGCACGATTCCAGAGGATCTCAAGATTGACAGGGTTCTGCAATCACTCCCTCCCAGCTACACAAGTTTTGTAGTAACTCATAATCAGATTGGTTCCACCGATACGATCACCGAGCTCTTCGAAAAGCTGAAGGCTGCGGAGGTGGACATCAATAAGGATAATCATGTGTTGATGGTCAACAAGCCCTCCTTTAAGAAAGATAAGGGAGCAAAGAAGCCCTTCAATAAGGGAGGCGGCAAGCGCAATGCTCCTGCTGAGAAGAAGCTCAAGTCTGGTCCTAAGCCGGACCTTTGAGTGCTTCTATTGCAAGGACAAGGGTCCTTTGGGCATGGCTGTCCAAGTACTTAGCGGACAAGAAGGTGGCACCATCAAAGGTATATTTGATATACATGTTATTGATGTTTTCCTTACTAGCCCTCGTTGTAGTGCACGGGTATTTGATACCGGTTGGGTTGCTAATATTTGTAACTCGAAAAAGGAGCTACGGAATAGCGGCGACTGCGAGGATGAGGTGACGATGCGGCGTTGCAACGGATCAAGAGTTGATGTGATGGCCGTGCACGCTCTCCTTAGTTTTACCTTGGGATTAGTTTTAAACCTTAATAAATGTTATTATGTGCTGCGTTGAGCATGAACATTATTTCGGATCATGTTTATTGCAAGACGGTTATTCATTTAAATCGGAGAATAATGGTTGTTCTATTTATATGAGTAACATCTTTTATGGTCATGCACCTCTTGTGAATGGTTTATTTCTTCTAAATCTCGAAAGGGATGAAACACACATCCATAACATTGAGGATAAGAGATGCAAAGTAGATAGTGATAATACTACTTATTTGTGGCACTGTCGTCTAGGTCATATTGGTGTAAAGCGCATGAAGAAACTCCATTCTGATGGACTTTTGGAGTCTCTTGATTTTGAATCATTTGACACACGAACCATGCCTCATGGGCAAGATGATCAAAACCCGTTCTCGGTATGATGGAGCGAGCAACGGACTTGTTGGAAATCATACATACCGATGTATGCGGACCGATGAGTGTTTTGACGCGCGGTGGATATCGCTATTTTCTCACTTTTACCGATGACTTAAGTAGATATGGGTATATCTATTTAATGAAACATAAATCTGAAACGTTTGAAAAGTTCAAAGAATTTCAGAATGAAGTGGAGAACCATCGTAATGTAAAGATTAAGTTTCTACGATCCGATCGTGGAGGTGAATATTTGAGTTATGATTTTCTCACGCATCTTAAAGCAAGTGGAATCGTTTCACAACTCACGCCACCCGAACACCACAGTAGCAATGGTGTGTACGAGCCGGAATCGAACCCTATTAGATATGGTCGATCAATGATGTCTCTTCTTGATTTGCCGTTATCATTTTGGGGTTATGCATTAGAAACCGCTGCATTCACTTTAAATAGGGCTCCATCTAAATCCGTTGAGACGACACCGTATGAACTGTGGTTTGGTGCTAAACCTAAGTTGTCGTTTCTTAAAGTTTGGGGATATGAAGCTTACGTCAAGAAGTTGATGCCGGACAAGCTCGAACCCAAAGCGGTGAAATGCGTCTTCATAGGATACCCTAAGGAAACTATTGGGTATACCTTCTATCACGTAGAAGGCAAAGTGTTTGTCGAAGAACGGTTCCTTTCTTGAGAAGGAGTTTCTCTCGAAAGAAGTGAGTGGGAGGAAAGTAGAGCTAGACGAGGTTATTGAACCTTCTCTTGAATTGGAGGGTAGCGCAGACCTGAAATTGTTCGATGCCTTTGCACCAACAATAGAGGAAGCTAATGACAAGGATCATGAAGCTTGGACGATCTTGCTCTTGAACGTCGCGGTCGACAAGGTCGCGTGCCCCTCAAAGTGAATGCAGCCCTGTCTTGACCGTCTTGCTAGTAGAAGACGGTGAACCTACGAACTATGAGGAAGCGATGATGAGCCCAGACTCGAGAAATGGTGGAAGCCATGAAATCCAATTGGGATCCATGAGCGAAACCAAGTATGGACTTTGGTGGATCCTCCTAGCGACCGAAAGGCCGTTGAGTGCAAATGGATATTCAAGAAGAAAAGCGGACGCGGATGGTAATGTTACCGTCTATAAAGCACGGCTTAAAGGTTTTCGACAAGTTCAAGGTGTTGACTACGATGAGACTTTCTCTCCCGTAGCGATGTTTAAGTCCATTCGGATTTTATTAGCAATTGCTGCGTTTCATGATTATGAAATATGGCAGATGGATGTCAAGACTGCGTTCCTCAATGGCAACATTGATGAAGAGTTGTATATGATGCAACCCGAAGGTTTTGTCGATCCTAAGGATGCTGATAAAGTATGCAAACTTCAGCGTTCCATTTATGGACTGAAGCAAGCATCTCGGAGTTGGAACCTTCGTTTTGATCAAGTGATCAAGAGCTTTGGATTTGTTCCAAATTGCTACGAAGCTTGCATCTACAAGAAAGTGAGTGGGAGCTCGGTGACGTTTCTGGTACTATATGTGGATGACATATTGATTATTGGAAATGACATCAACATGCTTAACGATGTGAAGAGTTATTTGAATAAGTGTTTTTCAATGAAAGACCTAGGTGAAGCTGCTTATATATTGGGCATCAAAATCTATAGAGATAGACAAAGACGCCTGATAGCTTTAAGCCAGAGTACATATCTAGACAAAGTTCTGAAAAGGTTCAGAATGGATAAGGCAAAGAAAGGTTCAGTGCCTATGTTGTCAGGTAAGATATTGAGCAAGGCTCAGTGTCCAGCTACGGTAAATGATAGGGAAGCTATGATCAAAGTGCCTTATGCCTCGGCCATAGGTTCCATCATGTATTCCATGTTGTGTACTAGATCAGATGTGTCCAATGCTCTTAGTTTGACGAGCAGATATCAAAGTGATCCAGGAGTGGAACACTGGACAGCCGTGAAGAACATCCTAAAGTACCTAAATAGAACTAAAGAAATGTTCTTAGTCTATGGGGGTGATGAACAGCTTGTCGTAAAAGGTTACGTCGACGCTAGTTTCGACACCGACAAGGATGATTCTAAATCTCAGACAGGATACGTGTATATTTTGAATGGAGGAGCTGTGAGATGGAGAAGCTGCAAGCAAAGCGTGATCGCGAGATCTACAGTAGAAGCGGAATACATGGCTGCTGCAGAAGCGTCAAGTGAAGGAGTTTGGATCAGGAACCTCATCACTGAGCTTGGCGTGGTTCCAAGTGCATTGAACCCACTGAAGATATTGTGTGACAACCCTGGCGCCATAGCACTCGCTAAGGAACCAAGATATCATCCAAAAACCAAGCATATCAACCGCAAGTTTCATATAATCCGAGATTATATAGCAGATGGAGATTTGAAGATTAGCAAAGTACATACAGATCTGAATGTCGCAGATCCATTGACTAAACCTCTTCCACGTGTAAAACATGATCAGCACCTCAGTGCCATGGGTGTGAGATTGTTGCCAAATGTAAACTAGATTATTGACTCTAGTGCAAGTGGGAGACTGTTGGAATTATGCCCTAGAGGCAATAATACAGATGTTATTATTATAATTCTTGTTCATGATAAAGTTTATATTCCATGTTAGAATTGTATTAAGCGGAAACTTTAATACTTGTGTGGTTTGTGAACAACACCGTGTCCCTAGTACGCCT
The DNA here is from genome assembly GCA_030063025.1 of Avena longiglumis. Taxonomy (NCBI): domain Eukaryota; kingdom Viridiplantae; phylum Streptophyta; class Magnoliopsida; order Poales; family Poaceae; genus Avena; species Avena longiglumis. Next base: position 554,582,248 of record CP125975.1, on the reverse strand, counting down.
CTATGGACTAGCTCATTGATCAATGATGGTTAAGGTTTCCTAACCATAGACATGAGTTGTCAATTGATAATGAGATCATATCATTGGGAGAATGATATGGTGGATAGACCCAAACAAAGCAGAGCAATTAGATCGTGTCATCGTGTTCGTCTTTGCGAAGCTTTTCCTATGTCAAATATTGTATTCCTTATACCATGAGATAATACAACTCCCTGGTATCGGAAGAAAGCTTTGAGGTCATCAAACATCATCCTATGAGAGGGTGATCATAAAGGTGTCTCTCAGGTGATCGGAAAGTATCTGTTGGGTTGTATGTATCGAGATGGGATTTGTCCCTCCCAAGTCGGAGAGATATACTTCGGGCCCACTCGGTAATAGATATCAACACCGCTTGCAAGCATGTGGTTAAGGAGTTAATCACAAAGTGATATCGGATTACGAGTAAAGTACTTTTGTGAGCGAGATTGAACTAGGTATGATGCATCGACGATCGAATCTCAGGCAAGTAAAATATCGCGAGACGAAGGGAATATATATATGGGATTGATTGAATCCTGGCATCGTGGTTCATCCGATATGATCATCGATGAATGTGTGGAGTCAATATGGGTGCAGACCCGCTGTTGATTATTGATAGAAGATCATATACGCATATTCTCGAACCCGCAGGGTCACACACTTAACGATCTCGACGCTAGGATAGATTGGATAATTGGTTTATGATTTTTGTTCGAGTCTCGGATGGGATCCGGGATATCACGAGAGGTTCGGAATGGTGGAGAATATGATTCACATAAGGCGGTGCAGTTTTGGAGTTGAATTGTTAGGTTAATCGGTATTGTCAGGAAGCTTCTAGAACCTTGAAGGGTACCAACGTGGCCCTACCTTAGGGAGGGCATGGGCCTATGAGGGAGTGTCTGGCGCATTGGGCCAGGGGCACAAGGCCCCATAGGGCCCAGCCGATTCTAGAGAGATTTGACTCGTTTAAATCTCGGGATAGAATTTCTAGATAAGGGAGAGTTTAAATCGTTTAAACTAGAGATAGGATTTCTAGATAAGGGAGAGTTTAAATTGTTTAAACTAGAGATAGGCTTGGAGGAGGGGCAAGGGCTGGCCCCCCCCTCTATATATAGAGGGGTGGTGCGCCCCCTCCCCTACACACCTTCCTCCAAGCCCTAGCAGCCTTGCTACCTTCCTCTCTCCCTTCCGATCTTGTTGTAGGCGAAGCCTGCAGCAGAAATTCTCCACCATATACACCACGCCGTGTTGTAGATCCAATCTATCTCTCCACCATACTGCTGGTCCGAGGAATGAGGAGACGTCGAGTCTTGCGTGTGCATCTCACGAGGCACCGCCACTTGTGGTGCTAGATCGGATCGGATCACGAGGAGGAGAAGCGATGCGACTACATTACCCACGTTAAAACGAGCGTTCATACCGCGAATCTTCAAGGGTATGAAGATCTAATCCAATCTCTCTCGTTGATTGCATCTCCTAGATTAGATCTTGGCTTTCCCTCTGTTCGCATCCGTAGAAAATTTTGATTTACTATGTCGCGAAACCCTTTCAGACGGTGTGGTGTTCCCTGGCGATGCTCAATGCCATGGTTTTGAGGCGTGGGGCGGTGCGGCTTGGTCGAAACGCGACGCTGCTCTACGCGTGAGGCGTCTTTGGCGGTGGCTATCTGACGCACGGGGCGAACAAGGATGTCTGGCGGTCTCTGGGTCGGTGGGATTGTGTATGCACGCAGGGCGAGGGCCTTGTGATGCGCTGGTCGAGGTGGCGCTCACGGCGCTGGGCATGGGCGAGGTTGGCATGGTTCGTGCGTGTGGTCCAGGGCTTGGCAACGCTCGCGGCTGGGACAGGGGGTGGCGGTGGACGGTGGGCTGCCTCCCAGACATGTTGGCTAGGCTTGCTGCTGCTCCTAGCTTGTTGTCGACTATGGGGTGGCATGGGTGGCTTCGGCTGTTCACCATTGATGGTAATGCCAAGCTCACAATGGTGCTAGTGTTTAGTTAATCTTGCTAGATGATCTACTGAGCTGGTTGTGAGCTAGAGAGGGAACAAGTTAGGCTTCAATCACTGCCCACTATAGTGTTTAGGATTTTGATGATTTGTGTCTGCAACCTGTTTGATGAAATGGCCGCATGAAATCAAGTTTTGAATTTTGAAAAGATTTTTGGTGGGTTTGCTAGATTGGTGCTGGTGAGTCTGCAGATGCTTGGGTTTTGAAAGTTGAGCTTGTTTGAGTGGTTTTTGAAAAAGTGGGATCTTCCCATATGATAAAGATTCAATTTTGAATTGTCATTTAAACTATGCATTTGAAAGTTTCTGGATGATCATAAAGTGGGCCTTGATACCTTGTTATGATTACATTCAAGGGTTGCAAAGGTCTAGAAAAGTTTCCATTAGGTTCTGAAAGTTTGAGACAGCCAAAGTAGGCATGGGAGTTAAATTGGTCAAAATGACCATTCCTTTATTTTATTGGTTTTGATTTATTTGTCCTTCGGAAAAGTTTGGGAGATGTTTAGATGATGTTTATTTCACCAAAGAAACATTTTACAAGCAAAGAAACACACAAACAAGTTGGTTCAAAAGAATTTCAATTTAATTGCATACACATATGCATGCTTTCATAATTTTAATTAGAAAAGTTTTTGTTAACCCTAATTTTGATGATTAGAGTTTGATGATTTAAGTATAGTATTTTTGGGATGTTACAAACCTTCCCCCCTTAAACAAAATCTCGTCCCAAGATTTGAAAAAGGACGAAAATATTACCTAGGATTTGAAGAGATCAGGAAACTCCGTCCTAATGTGATCTTCGCATTCCCAGGTGGCTTCCTCTTCTGTGTGGTTGCTCCACTGGATATTGACAAACTTGATTCTTCGGGTTCGGGTAGTTCTGAAGGCTTCTTCCAAAATACGGATGGATACTTCGGGATAGGTCAGATCATCGTTGATCTCTATGGTCCGATGATCGATATTCTTGAACACTTTGGTCTTCTCGGGGACTTCGAGACACTTGCGAAGTAATGAGATATGGAACACATTGTGCATGGCTGACATCTCTTCAGGTAGTTCCAATTGATACGACACTTCTCCTTGATGGTTCAGAACTTTGAAAGGTCCGATATATCTGGGGGCTAACTTTCCTTTGAGTTGGAAACACTGCATTCCCTTCAATGGCGACACTTTCAGATAAACAAAATCTCCTATGTTGAAGGTGAGGTCTCTACGTCTCTTGTCAGTGTAACTCTTTTGTCGGGATTGGGCGGTCTTGAGGTGCTCATGAATCTTGTGAACCTTCTCTTCTGCTTCTCGTAGGATGTCGGGTCCGAAGATCTGACTCTCTCCTACTTCCGACCAGTTCAAAGGGGTGCGACACTTCCTTCCGTACATGAATTCAAATGGGGCCATTTGCAAACTGGCTTGATAACTGTTGTTGTATGAAAATTCTGCAAACGGCAGACAGTCTTCCCACTTGGATCCATATTCTAACACACATGCTCTCAGCATATCTTCGAGTATTTGATTTACTCGCTCCGTTTGTCCATCGGTCTGAGGGTGATAAGCGGTACTGAAATCTAGGCGGGTTCCTAAACCTTCTTGGACTTTCTTCTAGAATCTCGAGGTAAACTGAGTTCCTCGATCCGATACTATGTTCTTAGGGACTCCGTGCAAACTGACAATTCTAGCGATGTATAACTCCGCTAGTTTCAAACTCTGATATGTGGTCTTGACTGGCAAGAAATGGGAGACTTTGGACAATCTGTCCACTATGACCCAGATAGAGTCATTTCCCCTACTATAAGTAGGTAGTCCAGTGATAAAGTCCATTCCTACAGAATCCCATTTCCATTCCGGAATCTGCAAGGGTTGCAACAATCCAGCGGGTCTTTGATGTCCTGCCTTGACTCGCTGACATATATCACACTTGGCGATATAGCTTCTGATTTCTCTCTTCATCTTATTCCACCAAAATTGCTCTTTTAAATCTTGATACATCTTAGTTCCTCCGGGATGGATAGAATAAAGAGTATCATGAGCCTCCTTCAAAATAACTTCTTTCAACTCAGAATCTGATGGTACACAAAGGCGTCCTTTGTACCACAAAACTCCTTCTTCGCCCTCGGTGAATCCAGGTACTTTGCATGTACCGATACGACGCTTGATTCCGTCAATACTGGCATTTCCCGTCTACGCCTCTTTAATCTGACTGATCAAAGTGGGCTGGAGTTATATGCTAGCCAAAATTCCTTCACTTACTAATTCCATTCGAAAATCTTCCATCTCTTTGTGCAAACTTGGTTGCTCCTTCAAAATCATGGAGTTCAAGCGGCACGGCAATCTTCTAAGGGCATCGACTACTATGTTAGCTTTACCTGGGTTATAAGTGAATGTCCAGATCATAATCCTTGATTAGCTCAATCCATCTTCTCTGCCTCATATTCAAACCTTCTGAGTGAATATATACTTTAGGCTCTTGTGATCCGAATAAATTTCACAACGGTTTCCCATTAGGTAATGTCTCCATGTCTTCAGGGCTAGAACTACGGCTGCGAGTTCGAGGTCATGGGTTGGGTAGTTTTTCTCATGTTGCTTCAGTTGTCGCGATAGATAAGATATAACTTTGCCTTCTTTCATTAGCACACATCCGAGACCAATCTTGGATGCATCACAATACACATCGAAGGGCTTCGTGATATCCGGCATGATCAAGATTGGGGCTGAAATCAATCTCCTCTTGAGTTCTTGAAAACTCGCTTCACATTTGTCGGTCCATTCAAACTTCTTGTCCTTCTTCAGCAATTGGGTCATGGGTCTGGCGATACTAGAGAATCCTTCTACGAATTTGCGGTAATATCCCGCCAATCCGAGAAATGCACGAACTTGGGTTTGAGTGGTTGGGGCTTGCCAATCTTCTACATCTTTCACTTTGGCAGGGTCAATAGCAATTCCTCCGGCTGATACAATGTGACCGAGGAATCCTACCTCCTGTAACCAGAATTCACATTTGCTAAACTTTGCATACAGCTGATGCTCTCTAAGGGTTCCAAGAATGGTCCTTAGGTATAGCTCATGTTCTTCTTCTGATTTGGAATAAATCAGAATGTCATCCATGAAAACAACGACAAACTTATCCAGGAACTCCATAAAAATCTTATTCATGAGATTCATGAAATAAGCGGGGGCATTGGTTAATCCGAAAGACATGACCATATACTCATACAATCCATATCTGGTGGTAAAGGCAGTCTTTGGAATATCCTCTGCACGAATTTTGAGTTGATGATAGCCAGTTCTAAGATCAATCTTAGAAAACACTTTGGCACCGGTCAACTGATCAAACAAATCCTCTATCTTGGGCAAGGGGTACTTATTCTTGATGGACTGACATCATTCAACTTCCGATAATCCATACACAAACGGTTACCTCCATCCTTCTTGTCCACAAACAAGAAAGGTGATCTCCAAGGAATCCAGTTGCTTCTTCAGTTCTGCGAGCTCTGACGGGTTCATACTATATGGTCTCTGGGCTATGGGTCCAGTTCCGGGGATTAGTTCGATGATGAACTCGATAACCCGATCTGGGGGCATACCGGGCAAAACATCTGGAAATACATCGAGGTATTCACAGACTATCCGGACTTGGTCAATGATAGGTTGGGCTATACTCTTGTTACACTTGAATTGGCGGGGTAAGGTTTCAGATATATGCTCGACTGATATTCCGGTGGTACTGGTCATAGTTATGGCTTTCTTGGCACAGTCAATTAATCCTTTATGTTTGGACATCCAATCCATTCCTAGTACTACTTCCAAACCTTTAGTTCCGAGTACTATCAGATTTGCACAAAAATCTATGCCATGGATTCGGATAGGGACGGCTTTGCAAATTTGCCTAGCCTTGGTGGTTGATCCGGGAATTTGAACAATCATGACATGCTTCAGTTTGGTTGGTTGAATTTTACTAGTGCATGCAAATTCTTCGGTGACAAATGAATGCAATGCACCAGAATCAAACAACACTCTTGCAAGTACTGAATTAACCGAAAACATACCCAAAGACGTCTGGCGCTTCTGAGCTTCTTGACATGCATGAGAAGAAGGCGACCATTGGTTGAGTGAATTCCACAGGGCAAATCTTCTTCGTGGTCGAACACGGCTTCTTCTTGAGCTGGGACATTGGCATTGGGGCTGTAGCATTCTTCTTGTTGGGGCACTCGTTGGAATAGTGGCCTTTATTTCCACAATCATAACAGTCACTTGCGACTTGTCCTTAGTCACACAGCACAGCATTGCTTCCAGTCCTCGGGGCAATGTTGGTGTTGGCGGTAACATTGTTGTTGTTGAACTTGGGTGGGGCACGATTGAAATTGCTAGAGTTGCCGGGGTTGTTGTGGTTTCCTCCGGGTCTAGGGTTTCCATGGTTGGGATAGGTGGTACGGGTCATCGGGGGTCTGTTGGTCCTTGGGGCAAATCCTGGAGATGGGTTAGGGCGATACTTTGGGGTCTGATGGGTTCCTGGCTGATGCGTCATACGATGCTTGTGGTTCTCATTGGCTTGGTTGATCTTTCCTTCCATCTGGATAGCAGAGTCGACAAAGGATTCAATATCCGCAAAGAGGATATTGACTAACACCGTCTGCATCTCATCATGCAGACCATTCAGGAATCTTTCTTTCTTCTTGGCTTTAGTGTCTATTTCATCCGGGGCATACCTAGCTAATGACAAAAATTTGTCACGGTATTCCACTACAGTCACCCTTCCTTGCTTCTCCGAACTGCCTCTCATTCTCTTGATCAAACCCGTGGCACATGGGTTACGCTAAACTTGACCTTGAATTCTCCTGGTCATCATCCGCCTCGGTCATTGCGAACACTGTTCCACCATGCTCTGGCATCTCCGGCTAGATAATGGGTGGCGAACATGACTTTCTCGTTGGCTTCCACTCCGGCTACTTCTAAGTTATTTTCCATGGTTTGCAACCAATCATCGGCGTCTAGGGGCTCTTCGGACTTAGTGAAAACATGTGGGTTGGTATTCTGAAAATTTTTGAGCTTAGATCCATGGTGGTCCTGATTTCCGTGGCCTTGGTTGTTATGGGCTAGCTGGGCTATCTGCTGAAGGGTGGCAAGGTTGGCTTGATGTTCCGCTCTTTCAGCTTCACGGTCAGAAGTCAACATTTGCAGAATATGCAACATCGGGTCCGGGGTTGAACCACTTCCTCCATGTGTCATCTGAAGATTGAGGTAGATCATGAGAAAAGAGGGGAATTTCTAAAGTTTTGGGGTCTTTGAAAAGTTTTTAAGGTTTGACTCAGATTTTTCTAGAAACTTGCTTTTTCATTCATTCATAGCACACGATACAACACACACCACATCAAAGGAAATCAGATGGTTTTAAGAACCATTCTGAGAACTACGATACAGTGGGACCGAATACTACTCACTATGCTAGTGCTCAAGTGCTACTACTCCTCGGAATCTGTGGCTTCATCATCCTCATCATCATCGATGAAGGCGAAATCATCCTCATCGGTGAATAAATCCATAGCCTGATCCTCCAGAAAATCGTCGTCATCGCTGAGATAGGAGTAGGGGTCTCCACGAAGATCCTCTCTGGCATTCTCCCTTTCCTCCAACTGCATGTCTCTCTCGTGGATGGTCTCCTCCAGAGATGAGATGCGTGGCTACGAGCAATGATGCGCTCCTTCTTGTGGAGCCGACGGGCGAGACTTGCGATCCTTTGCTAGGTGGCAATGGTCCGTCCTTCGTCTTGATGATGGCGACTTGTGGTTGCAGTCACGGCAGTTGTCCAACTCGCCGACGATCGTACATCATGAAGCTAAGGTGGTCCAATTGGGTCTTCAGCTCGGGGTGGTATGGGGCTTCCAGTGGTTGTCCATTAGCATCACGCCTTGGGCAAAACTCAAAGCGAGTACCCTTGATCTGATTGATCCTCTTCCCACACAGACGGGAAAGAGCTTCCTGCATGGCCCTGGCAAGTCCGTCGAGCCAGTTGTTTTCCCTCAAGGTAAACTGAATTCCCTCCGCAGTGGGAGGTTCAATCTTTCCTCGGAGACTTGCAACAATTATCCACTGCAGATCTTCTCCTCCTTGATCATTGAGCTGAGCTCCGAAGAACTCGGGGTGAGGACGCTCCAGAAGTTCCGAAAGCTGGTCCAAATCCCTCTCAAAGATCAGGTCTCCTCCATTCCCAAGTTGGTAAAACTTGTTGTACTTCACGTCCATCTATAAGAATATAGGATGAGTAAGTTAGTAGAGTGGTCAAGTGTGTCCAATTTTATGTATTTTTGCAAGAATTTTTGAGGAACATGAATTTTCATGAAAGAATCAAAGGGATAAGAATGAGAATAAGTTTTTGCAAATATTTGTTTTCTTTGGTTTTGGAAAATAAGTTTTTGGTTTTAAACGTCCAGCCTAACTAGGGTCTCCTATGGTCAGGATGGCTCTGATACCAACTTGTCAACACCCGGATTTTTCAATCCTAGATGCCTATTATGCCATACATCGCAATCTCAGGATTACCATTTTTGCGAGTCATAACAGAATTGGATACCATAGTACATCATCCCTTATAAATGATACATAAGTTCTTACACAAATAGGTATCTCATGATCCAGTTCTTAATACAACATCAAGCAGCGGAATACGTAATAATAACGGTAGTGTAGGCGAAGCTCCATCTTCGGGGTCATAGGCAATGCTGACGATGGGAGATGATCCTAGTTGTCGTAACCTTCCTGGGGTCCATCCTCAAGGTACTCCTCTTCATAGTCTGTCCATGGGAATAGCCAGGGACAAAGCCATGAGTACTCTTTAAGTACTCGCAAACTAATACTAACAGGTAAAAGAGGTTTTTGGATAATAGGACACTAGGCTCTAGGGTTGTTTTGCAAAAGCCAGATTTACCTCTACTAAGTTTAGAAACAACGAATGCTTGTCCAAATTTTATAACTCCTAAGTGGGAATTTGTATTTCATATCACAACCCTGTTGTGGTCAAGTCAAAGTCTCAATTCATTTCACAAGTCATTTTGAAAATTCTGACGGGGAAACAGTATGGCCACTCCAACTGTCCATAACCGCGGACGCGGCTATTCGAATAGTTTGACACTCTGCAGATATTGTACACTTTCACCACAACATTCGATACATCCGTCAGGAACAAATCCTGAATTCACCATACTCAGTATGCGGATAATCAATCCTAACCTTTCGATTACACGCCCTAGTATAAGCACCTCTCCTGTGAGTTTGGCCTCCCAACCATGACCAACTGTCATCTTGGGTACTGCACAGGTGGACAATCTTCACAAGGTAGCCTCAGCTCAGACCTTGGCCGTGAGGGAACTAATACTAAGGTATATAAGTTTCCAGTCAAGCCCTACCCAATCTTCGGGTATTGTGGTTGTACGATAAAATTGGAATGGTATCGCATCCGCAACCATCGCTTTTATAAAGGGCTAAGGCTCATGCCTCATCGTTTTCATCACCAAAATCACCAGGTGTTTGGAAACACATGTCCAAAACATTTCAATAGAATGATCCATCATTCCAAGGTTTTCATAACCATTTCTCCACCAAGTATTCCCATCTAAAGTTGATCAAGTTTTATGCTTAGCACTAGCATCTACAGGTGGGGGTAAGCAATAATGAGGGGTGGTAAACTAGTGGAGTTCTAACTAAGTTCAATCTCATGCCTTAAGATGACATCAAGATTATCTAGCTTAGGCAAAATTTTATGCTCTTTATGCAACCTTCAAATATCTTTCTAGTATCTATAATTCACTTAAGTAAACTCTAAGTAATAGCTTTGATAAAGAAATAAAGTATAAACCTTGTAAGTAAAAACTAGGATTGGTTTATCAAGTGGATATAATCGCATATACTTAAGGCATATAGTGGTCATGGTAACAAGTAGTGGATTGTGGCATAAGTAGGGTATCTTGCAAGGGTTAGCTTGCACATTCACTAGTAGTATTAGGCTTGCCTTGTGCAGAGCAGTGGTTGAAGTTCTCCTCGGCTTCTTCTTCGTAGAATCCTCCTTCCTCCTCGTATCCTTGGTCGGTACTATCGTCTATGAATAAATACGAGGTACACAAACACCAAACAATACTTAACTACTTGCAATCATCACACACAAGGGTCCTATAGATGATCTAACATCATCACTAACATTACAAGATTAAAGCTTGGTTTAATTTCTTTTATTTTTAGAAAAGTAATTTCTACTCATTGAAAAACTACTTAAGATTTAATATTCTCCAAAACAAACATGGGATCATGTTGAAACATGTCATCACCACATATTGTAGTCCAAGGGAATGTGATTTAAAGTGGTGTCATAATTTAATAAGGTTTCACCCTTTTATTTTAATTAATTAATGTGTCTAGAAATGCTTATGTAGCATTCTGTTATTACTTGAACCTTATTTCTGCAAGTAAACCTATATATTTTTATATATTCTGAAAGGTATGGTTACATGTGATTTTTGAGAGTTGGAATCAACTCAAAAGATATTATGGTTTAAATTTGAAAAATGTTTGAATGCAGAAAAGCTCCTGCCTTGTTATTTTTACCATGGGTGATCTATAGATCCAAATGACTTGAATCCAATGGGCTTGGATTCAGCATTCCCAGACCTTTCTAAAAAAAATTGGTTTCATTCAATTTGGTGCAATGAATCGATCTGGGTTGAATTTTGAAGTTGGGTACAGAAGTGAGTTTGAAATAAAATAGAAAAGGTTTAATTTGAATAACTGGGCTGCGCGGGAAAAGTTAACGGGTCGGCCTGCTAAGAGCAGTGCTCCCGCGGGCTGCTTAAGTGGGTGTCCCCACTCGTCAGTGAGACAGGGAGGGGTGAAGCGGTACGGGGCAATGTGGGTCGTTCGATCTGATTCTAATCCAATGGCTGGGAGTCATCGTCGACGCGAGGCAGCGCCGGCGAGAAAGAAACCTAGCGCGGCCAGTGAGGGGTGCTGGGGGATCACCGGTGACGGGCGAGCGAACGACGCCGATGTCGGGGTGGTGGCGTCGGTGGCGCTTGGGTGGTGGGCCGGACGATCGATGCCTCTTTCTCGGAGATTGGACTCACTCGGGTGAAATCCGGCGGTGTGGTGCCTTGCCTTCGGGGAGGTGTGTGGCACGATCAGTGAGAAGAGGGGAGTGAGGTGGTGTGAAGAAATCGACTGGGGGTGGCCTCTATTTATAGTCGAGCGAGGGGACCGACGGGGCGCAAGGTGAGCTCGTCGGGGGCGATGTTACAGGCGGCTATTGGCATGGGCGAAGGTAGGGGACGGTGCGGTGTTCCCTGGCGATGCTCAACGACATGGTTTTGAGGCGTGGGGCGGTGCGGCTTGGTCGGAACGCGACGGTGCTCTGCGCGGCAGAGGCGGCGTCTTTGACGGCGAGCGGTGGCTGTGCGGCACGGGGCGGCGAACAAGGATGTCTGGCGGTCTCCTGGGTCGGTGGGGATTGTGTATGCACGCGGCGAGGGCGGCGCGCGGTCTGTGGGCGCTGGTCGAGGGTGGCGCTCTGGCGCACGCTCGGCATGGTCGCTGGCGAGGTTGGCATGGTTCGTGCGTGTGGTCCAGGGCTTGGCAACGCTCGCGGCTGGGACAGGGGGTGGCGGTGGACGGTGGGCTGCCTCCCATACATGCTGGCTAGGCTTGCTGCTGCTCCTAGCTTGCTGTCGACTATGGGGTGGCATGGGTGGCTTCGGCTGTTCACCATTGATGGTAATGCCAAGCTCACAGTGGTGCTAGTGTTTAGTTAATCTTGCTAGATGATCTACTGAGCTGGTTGTGAGCTAGAGAGGGAACAAGTTAGGCTTCAATCACTGCTCACTATAGTGTTTAGGATTTTGATGATTTGTGTCTGCAACCTGTTTGATGAAATGGCCGCATGAAATCAAGTTTTGAATTTTGAAAAGATTTTTGGTGGGTTTGCTAGATTGGTGTTGGTGAGTCTGCAGATGCTTGAGTTTTGAAAGTTGAGCTTGTTTGAGTGGTTTTTAAAAAAGTGGGATCTTCCCATATGATACAGATTTAATTTTGAATTATCATTTAAACTATGCATTTGGAAGTTTTTGGATGATCACAAAGTGGACCTTGATACCTTGTTACGAGTACATTCAAGGGGTGCAAAGATCCAGAAAAGTTTCCATTAGGTTCTAAAAGTTTGAGACAGCCAAAGTAGGCATGGGAGTTAAATTGGTCAAAATGACCATTCCTTTATTTTATTGGTTTTGATTTATTTGTCCTTAGGAAAAGTTTGGGAAATGTTTAGATGATGTTTATTTCACCTAAGAAACATTTTACAAGCAAAGAAACACACAAACAAGTTGGTTCAAAAGAATTTCAATTTAAATGCATACACATATGCATGCTTTCATAATTTTAATTAGAAAAGTTTTTGTTAACCCTAATTTTGATGATTAGAGTTTGATGATTTAAGTTTAGTATTTTTGGGATGTTACAGGAGAACACACAATCTTCCAGTTCGGCACCTGATTGTAGAAGGAAGGATTGGGATCTAATCTGGAAAAATGATACTCCCCAAAGGTTCAACACTTTACATGGCGTCTTATGACGGATTAATTGCCGACTTGGTAGAATAAATGCATGCGTACTCTAGAACAAAATGTTTTGTGCCCGGTATGTGGTATCAAGACATGAGATAACTTCCATCCATTTATGAGATGTCCTCTTGCTAAGCAGCTCTGGTTTTCCATGGCTGAGATATGGCAGCTTCCGAATTGTGAGAAATTATAAAACTCTGGAATAGAGTGGCCCTTTAACGTGCTTTTAGGCCTGTCTAAGACTAGGATTTGCATGGTGCTCATGGTTCTATGGATGTTTAACATCCATAATGAGATTACTCATGATAAATTTCCACCACCACTTGAAGCATCACGTCGTTTCCTCACAAGTTGTATGGAACCTTTGATTTAAATTAAACATCATACAATCGAGGATATTGTCAAAGGGAAGTTTGTCCTAGACAGGTTTCATTCTCCTCCTTTAAACCTCGGGCATCTTACTTGGTAAAAACACCAATCTGATGGCGCAAACTAAGTATGGATGGATCGTATGAGGATGGGAAATCTGGTGTGAGTATGATTGCTAGAGATCATGATGACAACATCATATTTTCTGCATGTTGCAGTCTGCATTTTTTGTAAAGATCCGCTTAGTGTTGAAATACATGCGCTATTGGAGGGTTGGCACTTGCACTTCATTGGTGTGGCCTTCCGTTGTTGGTTGAAATAGATTGCTTGGAGATAGTGAAGCTGGTGAAGTCCGGAGAGGTGGATCGATCAATTCACTCTTCCATCTTAAAGGAAATTAAGATCTTACTTAAGATCCAAGATATTTGTGTTACTCATGTAAGGCGTTGTCAAAATAAATATAGTCATTATACGGCTAATTTAGGTAGAACTTAGGGTCGCACTGTTGTCTGGCTGCATTCTGGTCCGGAGGAGCTACTGGCATTAGCCTTACCGATTATAAATACTGAGACTCTTTGAGTAATACAAGTCTATCATTCGCAAAAAGAAGTTTATAAAAAATGGAGTTCAAATGCAAAAGTTATGTGAAAACGAGATTTCTCGCAATTCTGAAAACCCAGATCAATCTCAATGAAGAAACTTCATATATCTACTTAAATTTAAATTAATAACCATAAATGCATGCATACCTCCATCTCACGGTGGATCTTTGGTGGATCTCTGTCACGCGCCGCCTAGCTCTCTTCTAGCTCCCTCCGCCGTCGACTGAAAATTTCGTGCATAGAGAGGGAGAAGAGAAGTGTGGAGTGGTTGAAAAGATATGGGGAAAGGTTGAAGAGCACATACCAGGTGGGCTGGATTTTTGTAACACTTAGGCCGAAGCTTGCCTTCCATGATGGGTAACGGTCACTGGGATGGGTTAACCTGTTAGCTAAGCCGGACCTAATGTGCATGTCGCATAGTCACACCGCGTTATAATATGTCTGCGTCCAGTCAACCACGACAATACATGATGACTAGTTGCCTTCCACCTACCAGAACACCATTTATGTGCACGTATTGATAAAGAAATTGCTTCACGGACGATAGTTCGTGGCCGATTTCGGTATGGCAAAGAATCGGACGGATGAGTGGGTGCATGGGCAGCTAAGGCAACGGTTGAGCATCGCCGTCGTAGGAGAATCGTTTGATAATCATCATGTGTATATCAGTGTTGTATTGACAATACCACTGTATAAAACTATGTGCCATCCTCGATATGCGGTGCAAAATTGTTATTCGGGAGGTAAAAAACTTTTGCTGATAATTTTGACTTGTACCGTCCAAAGAAAAGCGTGAGATATAGGAGTATTTTTGTAATGGAAGAAGGTCAGAGATGGCCAGGCGAGAGGCAGCGTCAAAGCACACACACAACCAGGCAGGAAGAGACGAGGGCACCGGGGCGGGCTCTGTTTTTTTCTGCCCTGAGGGGCGGGCTTTGGTGGCAGCAGAAACGGTGACGTGCTCGCATGGACGCGTGGCCACTGGAATATGCTTCCGTTCGGCAGGAGGACGGAACGTCTTCGTGTCCTCCGAGTCCAGCTTGTGACGCGTGTCCTTAGAGAGCCCACCATGACTTCTTGTCATTTTGCTCCCGCACGAGAGAGAACCAGGGAAACACATGGAAATTGCCTTGTCGTGCGCCTGCCGCTGCACCCCGGTACCGCGCCGCCTCCCGTAATCGCTCACGGCGCCGCCTTCTGCCGGAGATCCTTCCCGCCATCGCCTACCGGAGATCCTTCCCTGTCACCGGTCAGCGCCATCTCTGTCGTCGTGCCGCGCTACCTCCCGCACCCGCTCACCATATCGCCGCTGCACCCCGGTGTCGTGCCGTCTCCCGCAACTGCTCACAGCGCCGCTGACTGCCGGAGCTCCTTCCCGCCGTCGCCTACCGGAGCTTCTTCCCCGCCTCCGTTCACGCCATCTCTATCGCCGCGTCGCGCCACCTCCTACACCCGCCCACCGCGCCGCCGCCTGCCGAAGCTCCTTCCCCGCCGCTACCGCGCTGCCGATGGCCGCCATTCGCCTCTGGCCATCTGCTATGGCGGGGAGGGCTTCAGTGCCCAACACCATCTTCTTCTCCGACTCGAATCATGGTCGACGGTCACTACCCCAAGTTGGGGGCTATGAGCATTGCTAAGAAGCCACATCAGCGATGCTACCAACGGCGACGCCTGTTGATAAAAGGAGTAGACGGCAGTGCTGCAAGGTAGCCGAGGCATGGCGGGGTGGGTTGGTGCTGCCAACCGGAGTTGGGGTTGCTGCGAGTGGTGCCAACATTTGCTAGCACAGTTCTATGGTTTTGCAGCTTATGATAATTGTTTGTGCTAATGTAGTTTTTTAGGTTGCATCGTTCAAAGGTTTTTGCTACAAATGTTCTGTAGTTTTTTCATCATAGAACTTTTTGCTTCATACGTTTCTGTCAATTTGCATTATTAGAAGAATTTGTTTGCTATATGATCTCGGGCGAGGTCTTCTGTGAATTTTTTTTTTGCTACAACCGTCCGGTGATTTCGCTATATTAGCATATCTTTTTGCTACGAGGATTCCGGCGAGTTCTCCGGTGAGGTCTCCAGCAAAGTCGGTATCCGACGAACTTTCTTTTGCTACAACCGTCCAGCGATTTTGCTACATTAGCATATATTTTTTTGCTATGAGGATTCCGGTGAGGTTGCTCTTTCTTTTTATGATTTTTTGATGAACCGATTTTTTGCTACACGCAGCAAAAGCTGAGAGATTTTTTGCTACATTAGCAAAAACAATATGCTTATACGACTTTGGCGAGGTCTCCGACGAACTTTTTTATTTAATAGGTAAAACTTTTATTTTGCTGCATGCAGCAAAACCGAGACATATGTTTTGCTATATGCAGCAAAAGTGGGATTAGAGGCTAGTTGGACACGTGGCTGCACCAGGACCAGGAGGCTGGGAGCGCACGCATCCTCCGAAGGACGCAGAGTGTTGTCTATATTTTTTGGACAATGCTAGGCGTCCCCCGGGGGATTTGTGGTTTTCATCCCCCGGGTCCTCAGCCAACCAGGTGTCCTCTTTTGAATTTAAAATCCCGCTTTTGCTACATTTGCCCCGTTTTTGCTACATTTGCTCCGTTTTGCTACATTGTAGCAGAAAACGGTTTGGTCTAGAAAAATAAAAACAGACTGGACCTCTCCGGAGATTTCGCCGGAGACCTCGTCGGCGACCCTGTAGCAAAAAAGTTGTGCTATTGTAGCATATCAGACCTCGTCGGAGACTCGCCGGAGAATTTCGCCGTTAGACCTCACCGGAGACCGTGTAGCAAAAATGTTGCGCTATTGTAGCAAAATCACAAAACAGTTGTAGCAAAAAAAAAACTTATATTGTAGCAAACTCCTATTTCGCCGGATATCTCGCCGGAAAATCCAAGGCACCCTTGTAGCACTGTCGCCGGCTGCATGTAGCAAAAACGCTTTGTCGACGGAGAAGAAAAGATGTTGCCGGAGAAGACGCCGTCGTGCCTCTATAGCAAGGACGTTATGCCCCTGTAGCAGGGCTTCACACCATTTGTAGCAAAAAAAGTCAATCGGAGAAGGTGATGTTGTTCCTCTATAGCAAGGCTAACGCCATCGCCCAAGAAGACGATGCCATACATCTGTAGCAAGGTCGACATACCTTTGTAGCAAGGCGTCGTGCCTTTGTAGCAAAGCTTCATGCCGCTTAGCAAAAGCGGCTCCGCTATACCTCTCCCGCTGCCTATGTAGCGAGGCGCATGCCTATGTAGCAAGTCCGATAGCGCACATAGCAAACCTCGGCCTTTGTAGCAGCCGCTAAACGATTAGAAACCACCGATGCCGCGTAGCAAAGACTTGCCAGACAGAGTAAAGCCGACGATGCACGTGGCGTCGCACCGTCGGCAAGCAATCGCCATCACCCGACGTAGCATCACCATCACCACATGTAGCACCATTGCTGGCCCGTTGTAGCAAGCGGCACCGCCGCATGTAGCGAATCGCCATGTAGCAAGGCCGCCACGGTCGGTAGCAAAGCTTGGCACCGCAGTAGCAAGGCCATACATGGTCGGTAGCAAAAGCTTGCGCCACATGTACCGGACCGGGCGCATGTAGCAAACTTGACGTTGTCCCGCTTCTACTCCGTGACATGAACGTGGCCACGCAAGGACAAGCCCGAGGGTGAGTTCGTGGTGCCGGGCATGCCGATGCGCGTGGAGCTGACCAAGGAACATGGCCATTGGCCTTCTTCTCCCGCCGTGGAGGCGTTCTCGAGGAGAGGAACGAGGTCGACGCATCGTGGTGAACTCGTTCCTCGACATCGAGGAGTTCGCCGAGTGCACGGGAGCGGCTGTCTATGTCGATGTGGGTGCTCGGGCCCTTCTTCGAACAACCGGGCGAAGCCTGGCGGAGCACACGGACCAGTACAAGCCTAGCCCCAGCTTGGACGAGAACGCGGTCACAGCTTGGCTCGACGATAGCGGTCACAGCTTGGCTCGACGACATGGCGGCGGCGGCGCTGGAGGGCGGCGGAGGAGCAGAGGTGTGGTGGCGCCGGGGAGGAGCAAGAGACGAGGCGGCGCGCGGAGGAGCTTGCCATGGGGAAAAATAACGGTGGAGAAGACACGATAAACAGATAAGGTAGCAACTACTGTCGCCATAAGTAGCAACACCACAGGCCGTATGTAGCATGTTCGGTCATTGTGTATAGCATCGCCGCTGTCCGCACATAGCAGTGCTGCCAACGTTGGGGAGGAGTGTAGATTCATGGGTGGCACCATGGGAGGTGGCAGAGCAGGCGGCATCTATGGTGCTAGGGCAGTAGCGTCCGGCGGCACAAGGCAGCGAAGGGCGGCGAGCGCAGTGGAGCTCGCACGGGGGAGGTCGCATGAGAGGACCCTCTCATGGCGGGACGGGCACGGGGCCGGCCAGTGCGAGGCGAGACGGACACGGGGGCTGGACAGATGAGTGTGGCGGCGGCCAGAACAGGGCGAGCGCCGGCGGAGCTCGCAGGTATGGAGGCCGGCGATTGGCGAGCTGATTGGCGAGCTGCACGGACGAGTGGCAGCTCGGCGACTAAAACTGCAGGGATGGGTGGCTGCCGTCGTGGCAGCAGCGGGAGCTACAAGGAGGAAGACGGCGCAACCTGGAGATGCGGCGGCGAGCGCAGCGCGTGCAGCCAGTAGCAGGCGGCGCGGGTGTAGAACAGGAAGAGAAAAGCAAACCGGAAGTTCAGGAAAGAGATAAGGAAGAAAGAGGCATGGGTCCCAGGTGAAACGTGGTCACTCGTGTTTTCATCCAACGGCTCCGCACCCGGGGGACGCGAGCGCGTGATCCCCCGGGGGAGCAGTATCATTTTCCATATTTTTTTACGGATAGTTATGCGGGTGTCGATTTCCAACCTAGTGGCAACGCAGTGGTGGTGCGCTCCTTGTGTGTTGACGAAGCGAGCAATCCAATGAGGGGACACGCGGAGCAAAGTACCTACAAGCAAGAGGAACCGATTTCTCATTCGATCAACATTTTTTTAGAGAAACGGGTGTGCTTTATTGATCAACCAAATAGAAATTCAATACAAATTGTCTGCACGAATGCACTTTGGAGACACACCACGCCACACTGAACTAGACAACATTTCACATGACCATGCTAGACAATGCGCTGTGAAATTTTGCACTCTACTAACATGAGTGAGAGAACATGAACTAAAAGAGTTCATTAAGGTCTTGATATCTTCAACGATCGGAGCATAAGTAGAGCGATCCCTGGACGATGACCGAGCTTGTTGTACCACCGATAAACAGTTTGTAGCGACACTGATGTTGTTTATGCCCTCCTCTGTTGGAAATTGGCCCGATATGCGACGCCTTTCGTCGAGTACTTTCCGACAACAGACGACGCGATAGCGGCAAGATCACTCGATCAACTCCGGCAAGACGCACAAGTACACACGGCCAAACTGGCTAGCTTTGATTGATTGATCAAGCTAGTACCAACACAACTCACTCACCTGAAAAACAATAAGCTTTGATGGCCACAGGTGCATATCGCACCTCATAGTTATTTTCGTATTGATTCTCACGATGTGGTGTTACACGTCCAGGGTACTTGCATATATATATGCAAGGAATAAGCTAACCGACTAGTCTAGCTTGTACGACTCGGTTTCAAACTCCTAGTCCTACTTTATTACATGTATGCATACCGGACAGACCATGTACTCGTCGGAACCTATACGTATACGAACCGCATACAACAGACCAAGTGCACAGTTCCGTGCCTTAACGTGACGTGCTTATTCCCAACAATCACCCCCTAAGCACGACATGTGCTCACTTCCACCTGGGTCCCAAATACGCCAGCTGCTTCTCGCGGGCGTCATCCACAACATTGCTTTTGCCGCTCGCTTCCTCAGCACCCATGTCACCGACTTTGCTTTTGTCGGCTTCTCCATGACTTCACGCCGATAACCTTTTTTGTCCGCGCCCTTCTCCATGCCTTCACGCTGACCGTCATTTTTGTCCGCGCCTTGAGACATTATACTTGGTTCAATGAAGTACTTTCTCATCGATGCCTCGCATATTTGATCTACCGCTTGCCGGTGCTCTTGGATGCAATAGAACAAATATGTAGGAGGTAGTTCAAATTTGTTTTCTTCTAGCTTCTCTATACCACGTGAAAAGCATCTTGATGGATCTGCACCCCCTATTGTTGGTTCTCCTTTATCTGTCTGGCCACCAGTCCACACTCTTGGATCATCGCCTTCTGGCCTTGCTGGCCTGTTTGCTGGGCTCGCTTCAGCTCCCCCTCTGTCTCTTATAATTGCTGGGCAAACAAGTGTAGGTATCGCTGCGCATGCATCTGCGCACCCTTTCAGTTCCATATCTTCTGGCCATTGACTATCCTTTTCTTCAAACTCTTTGTCTTCTGGGAGAATCCCTAGTGCTTCTGGCCTGGTGTTCACGCTTGGAGCTGACCCTAGGCCTTCAATGTCTTCTGGGTCGGAACTTGCTGACAAGGATAAGCTCGATTGATCCATATTTTCTTCATACTCAAGATCCCACGTGACGTGAAAAGTTGAATATTCCGGTTCGTTGTAGCCCCAATTCCATGACTTGCCTTCCTCAAAGATTACGTCTTCCTTGAAAACCACCTTATTGGTATAAGGATTGCACAAGCGGTATGTCTTTGAGCCTTCATAGCCTGTCATGATCATCGGAATACGTTGCTCCGCCAATTCCGCCTTTACATGCGCCACACATCCAAAAGTACGAAGATGATCAACCGAGGGCTTCCATCCGTACCATGCTTCGTACGGTGTTGTACCAACTCCATTCTCAGTAGATTCCATGTTTAGCAAATACACAGCCGTATTGACTGCCTCACCCCAGAATTTTCCTGGCAAGCCTTTACTCTTCATCATGCTCCGTGCCATGGTCAACACAGTTTGATGCAGCTCACCCCCCTCATCAATGCGTAGGGCTCTTATCTTTGCCTCTACCTTGAACTCTTCGGCTTCCTTGATCTTCTCGAATGCTTGTTGAGCTTGATCCTTACTTTTCAAAGAACACAATCCACATGTATTTACTATGATCATCCACCACAAGCATGAAGAACTTATTGCGACGGAGTTGCGGGTGAGATTCCAACACATAGATCGCCATGAACAAGTTCCGAGGCTTCACTTGCCTCAAACGTGGCTTCACATGGGAACGGGCACTTTGTTCCTCATGATGCACACGGTAGATCGTGATCCACTTGCGCCACAATCTCCATAGCGGTGATGGAGGATCCTCCTCATCCTTTAACTCGCCATTGAAAGCATCAAGATCATCGGTCCATCATCTCCTTCCCGGCGATGAGAGCCCTCTCCTTTCCTTTGGTGCTTTCCGCAAATCAGCCTTGAAGTGACCGAGCTCGCAGCTTATGACACCTTACTTTCTTTATGTCAAACTTCCTCCGCGGGGCGTCATCTTCGCCCTCCTCCCCTGCGATGTACTTTTTCGCTGGACGTTGCTTCTCCTTGCCGCCGTGGAGCCTCCTTGCTTTTCTTTTGAAAGAGTCATCCATCGCCGCTTTGTGAGCATTAGGTGCTCAACCTGCTCGATCACCGGTCGATCCGGATTCTCTCATCGTGTGCCTTGAATCTTCCGACGAGATCCTCAACCGTCAATGTATTCAGGTCGAGACATTGTTCGATCGATGTAACGATTCGCATGTAGCGCTACGCGCCGCACGCAGGAACCTTCTGACGTTCTTGATCTCATCCAATTTCTCGTCATATCCCCTGATTGCGTTGACAAGGGTAACGAAACGGCGGCAAACTGATCAACCGTCTCGCTCTCCTCCATCTTCAGATCTTCATAGCTTTTGTCAAAGTTTGAAGATGCGCTTCTTCACGCTGGCATGACCTTGGTGCAAGATCTTGATCGTCTCCCATGCATCCTTCGCCGATTTCTTTCCGACGAGGTGCTTCATCACGTCCTTCGACACGACGGAGTAGAGCGTCGTTAACGCCAGCGATCCTTCCAGTGCCGTGCTCCCCTTGATGTACTCGCCGCCTGGATCGACGGCCTCCCAAACCTCCTGAGCCTCCATGGCCACCTCCATGTTGAGAGCCCATAGCCCGTAGTCCTTGCGATCGAGGCGCGGATACAAAGCCGCCCCCACCGTGTCTGTCACCGGTGTCGATGCCGAGCTCTCGCCAAACTTCACCATCGCCATGACCTCCTAGTACTTTCGCAGATCACGATTTACGACCTTGGCTCGATACCAATTGTTGAAATTGGCCCGATATATGACGCCTTTCACGAGTACTTTCCGACAATGAGACGGCGATAGCGGCAAGATCACTCGATCAACTCCGGCAAGACGCACAAGTACACACAGCCAAACTGGCTAGCTTTGATTGATTGATCAAGCTAGTACCAACACAACTCACTCACCTGAAAAACAATAAGCTTTGATGGCCACAGGTGCATATCGCACCTCATAGTTATTTTCGTATTGATTCTCACGATGTGGTGTTACACGTCCAGGGTACTTGCATATATATGCAAGGAATAAGCTAACCGACTAATTTAGCTTGTACGACTCGGTTTTAAACTCCTAGTCCTACTTTATTATATGTATGCATACCGGACAGACCATGTACTCGTCGGAACCTATACGTATACGAACCGCATACAACGGACCAAGCGCACAGTTCCGTGCCTTAACGTGACGTGCTTATTCCCAACATCCTCTTGCGCGAAGACGAGCGCACAGTGAACAACCAAAGCTTTAGCTAGCTCAGGAATCTAAACATTTGGAAAACTGTCACAGCGAGCTGCAGCACAGTTGCCCTTTTAATCTCTGATTACCACTCCAGATCCCATACTTCTTGACGATGCAAAAAGCGCTGCATCAACATATATTAACCATCAGGGTGCCAACCGGTGGCGGAGTCCAAGGGACTGCAGGACCGGGCTCACGTCTTTGGTTTGCATCAGATGTGTAGAGGTGAGTGATGATAATGTTAGCATAAGCCTTGATCTTCATGGTAACAGATTTAGGATTAACACTCCCGCCCTCCTCACGAAGTTTGTTCCTTGTGTCCCACTAATGCCAGAAAGTGACTGCAAGGGTAGTCGCCTGCTGATGACTGCAATTAGCCAGGAAATCAAACGACCATTGTCTAGGACTGACAGAACCTTTGAGGTTCAGGTCGACAATGAAGGTATCTTTCACCTCAGACCAAACCTTGCGAGCAAAAGGGCAGAGGAGCAAATCATGTTCGACTCTCTCTTCTGCAGAACAGTGAATATAACACGCAGAGGCTGGAATCTGACGATGTAGAAGTTGCTGGCTACTAGCATGGACGGATCCAGCATGGTTCATGGGTGAGCACCCAATTTTTTTTAAAAAAAAATCTTATATATACCTTCTCTAATAATAAATATGTATCTTTATTGTTACGTATAGGAAGTTTTTCTAGTCAATATCTCGATCAGGATAAAATGCTCGAACCTCAAATTATATTGGGCCAGATGTTTACGTACGTGCAGTCCAACTCAGCCAATAAGCAGCTACGTTCTCGATTTGCTGCATACAATGACTCAGGACATCTCAATCGGGCTGACCCAACCCATCCGAGCGGGTTCGAACGCGTCTGAGTGGAATCCGGACAAACTTGTGCGAACCAACCCATCCATCCACCAAATTTGGGCCTCGGTTAGGTCGAACGCGTCCGAGTGGAATCCGGACAAACTCGTGTGAACCAACTCATCCATCCACCAAATTTAGGTCTCGGTTGGGTCGACCCGGACAACGCGCTTGTCCTCGCGCGTTCTTCCACTTGTTCGCTCATGCCCTCTCGCGCCAGTGGCATAAAAATCACTACCGGGAAAGTATCGGCCTCGAAGCACCTGAGCACATAGGGAACTCAGATCGGTCAGGATGCGCCAACATTGTCTCCCGAGCATAGCGTGGTTGAACAGTTCCATATCAAGAAAGCCCATCCCTCCGAAACTCTTTAGGGAAGATAGCCATTCCCACAATTTCCAATGCATCTTCCTTCCACCATCTTTAAAACCCCACCAGTGATCAGCGATAATTTTCCTCATCTCCTCACATGTTGCAATAGGAAGCATGAAGAAACTCATCACGTATGTCGGAATGGCCTGAATAATCGCCTTCAACATAATTCCATTGTCAGTCCGTGACAACGTCCTATCTGATAAGCCATTAACCCGTCTCCACATCCGATCAAATAAGTAGCGGAAGGTGATAATTGGAGAACGGCCAATTTGTGTGGGCATACCAAGGTAGGAATCTTGAAGAGACTCATTGTGAACTCCAAGTTTCATTTTGATCTCCTCCTTGATACTCTCTTGACAACCTTTATCGAAGAATATCGTAGACTTCTCCAAGTTGATCTTTTGACCCCGAGCCCTCACAAAATGTGTTCAAAGTACTGTATAGGGCATCAACACTTTTCTTGTCACTCCTCGCAAAGAAGATAATGTCTTCTGCAAACAATAGATGTGATATAGAAGGTCCAAATCTACCATTTTTAATGTCTTGTAGCTTACCTTGGACCTTTTTTTTTATAGAAGACAAGATAAACTTTCCGTGCACAAGAGTAAAAGATAGGGGCTGAAGAGATCACCTCGACGGATTCCTCTCGAGGGAACCAAAGGCTCGGTTAGTTCGCCATTAACTTGGGCTGCATACTTGGGTCTGGTCTGGACGGCTCCCCAGGCCAATCTTCCGAGGAAGGAAATTTCCCAGCGTCATGGGCCACCACACGGTCCACACCTGGGCAACTCCATACTCAGCATTTGGCTGGGCCTAGTGCGCCCTCTAGGTCCATTGTGATCGGTGCCTCGATCCGGAGCTGATCCTCGCGCCAAACACGCGGGCATGGCCATGGGTCCGGCGACGACGACGACGACAAGCATTAACGGCGGCGGGGCCGGAGGACAGAGCGGAGCCGGCCGGTGGTGACAGGACAAGATTCCCCGCATTAACCCTCCCCGCCTGCATCCGCAACCGCAGCTCGCAACATGCAGCAGGCACCACATACGGACCCCCCACCCCCACCTTCTGGTCATCAACCCCGGCCCTCCTCCGTGCAGCTAGCTAACAGGCTAGCGGAACGTTGGAAGGCAGGGAGGGACCATCGGTCGATCACGGCGAGGCACCAAGAGCCGTTCCGGCGCGTCCTGCCAGCGCCGCTACGATCGCGCCTCGCGTTTCTCTCTCTTTTGTCTCGCCGTTTCCGCTCGCTCATGACGCGCAGCCCCTGGCCTGCACAACTGTGTACGTCTCAGTGTCGTCGTCAGTGCGTATGTACAAGTCACTGTACGCACGGCTGGTGATCGAAAGCCGCGGATCGATGGCGGAGTAGTAGTGTACGCATATAAGTAGGCCGCTTCTCGATCTGGTTGTTGCGCGCAATGTTCATGTCTCTCTTGTTCATTGGTGGCTTCGTTTCTCCTGCCGCTGTAGCCTGCTCTGTGTACAGTGCTTGGTTTCACGGTAATAAAGCTGTAGCGTACCGAGAGAAGACGGGGATCATATACGGAGTAGTAGCAAATTAAACCCTAGCTTCTCTCCACATCATATACAAGGATCGCCTCCTCCGTGACCGAGGGGGCCTATCCCTAGCGCTGCCGCCACCTCCCCCCCTTGCCCCTCCCTCCTTGTCGCCCCCGGAGGCCCTTCTGGCCTATGAGCGCGGCACCGGGGATTCGACCTCCCGGCCCCAGCGTGGTGGAAGGGAGGGATTCCTGCTAGACGGGCTGCGAAGGCTGGTGCGGCCGCTCTGGCGAGGGCGGCGGTTGGGGTGGAGCGACAATGCGCGACATGCTCAGATCCGGTTAGCGCGCGGACTAGCGACCATATGATCCAACTGGATGGTGTCTGCGGATCGCTGCTCGCTCGTCTAGTCTCTACCATGTGTTGTCTCTTTGTCGAGCTAGCGGTCATGGCGGCCTAGGTCACCATGGATCGCTGCTCTATTCGGGGTCTTGGTGACAGGTGAAGATCGGCGGTGTGGGGGCTTCCGGTATGGCTTTGAATAAAGAGGGTTGGTCCTAGGATCCCTCTCGCGCCAGGACGAAGATCTACCTGCTCTATGACTTTATCGATCTCGTCGGAGTGTTGTGTTCCGAAAGATTTCGCTGGTGACCTCCAATGAATGACATGTCGAAGTTCGCCAGATTGGATGGATCTCAAGAATAAGAACCATGTTTTATCTGACCGTTTGATTTCAGAGGGAGTGCTATGAAGCTTTACAGACTGTTGCCATCAAGGACATGCCATTAGTCCATGGTGAAGTGTCAGTCGTGGAGAATAACATGAAAGCCAAGGTCCAAAGAATGGTAATGGTGGTGTGATTCCTATTTGCGATGAGGTTTTGGCTTGGTGTTCTAGGTCTTGGAGCAGCGACATTGGAAAGTGGGGGCAATAGTACATGAGATTTCCAGAGTTCAAGCTGTGGGGTGAAAATCCAAGGTCTGGCCTTAATTGGTTGTACCTGACAATGACCTTGTTGAAGGTATTGTTTCGTCAGCGCGAACTTTCTCCAGGATGAAAACCTATGATCGATGATCAGGACGATGACGGTGCTAGTGCATTGTTCCCTTCTTGGTGGAGTCGCTTTTGGAGATGATGGATTTCTGGTGCTGCCTTGGTGGTGTTTCGTCGCTGTTGTAGGGCATAGATCACTAAAGCGGGACTTTTTTCTCCTGTAATTCTTCTTTCTTTTTTGGCTGTGTGCATCCGTAATGCCATTAGAATGTGTTGTTGCAGAGACTGAATGTAATTGGTAGCTTGCGATATTAAATATGCTCCTTTCCAAAAAAAATACGATGAGTATAATATACCGAGTTCTATTCAGCCCCGGATCATCACGTGTAGGGTTGCAAAATCTGGATCCCGCAAAACACATAAATTGGTACAAATTGTATTAGAGGTCTCCATCCTTGTTTAATTAAATTGCTCTTGTGGAGCGACACAGGCATAACCCTAGCTTCTCTCTCGGCCGTCTCATCCATCTCCCTCTCTCTTGGCCACTACCAAAGGGGGCCGCCGGGCAAAGCCCACATGGTACCGGCAACGGCGAGGCCGTTCTGCTACGATGCGAGATCCTTTGAGTGTTGTGGCGAGGTTCCAGGTGCGCTGGTTGGTGGTCCGCGCGGCGATGCTTGGGGATGGGCTTTGGCACAGCGTCGGAGGCGTGCCAACGGGGTGGACTGCGATTCTTTGATGACCGCAAGTGCACAAATCATTTGTAGCTATGTTCGAAATAAAGATATCGATCCCATAGGTAGCATGAGTCTGAAGTCTAAGAATTCTTGAAATAAATACTGAAAATAGAAATGCTAAATAAATTTCTAAGTGACAAGATAAAATGCGAGTATTGTGTAAAAATGTGTTTTTGGATTTTTGGTATAAGAGAACAATAAGTAAAGTAAACAAAACTGAATACAGAAAATAAGTATCGCGTATGTAAAAGAGATTTGAAACTTTAGTGGGAAAAATCGTTCTCAGGGATTAGCGGATACGCCACTAGCATTATAAAGGGCTAAGGTAGAGATTAACATGAACATTCTAAACTATGTATGTGTGGGAGGAACTCCATATTTTGACAATAAGGCAGCAATCACTGTTCAAATCATCCTCATAACCACAGCAGACAGCAATCAATATCAATTGAATTACTGCTCTATTAAGATACATAATCCCGCAGAACGTATCCCATGGCATGGATAGTGTTTCGTGAGTTTCCTCGATTCCCAAGTTCTTACGTAAGGGGTGTCAATAGCTTTATAGTCACTGTAAATGCTAACACACATCCGGCTACCAACAAGTAGTTCCCTCCACCAAGTCCCCACAAGAGGCAAATATTGAGAGGTCGACTTCTCCCAACATCAAGATGTAGACAATCTAACACATGGTCATGAAGGGTTTCGCAGCATAGTAAATCAAAAAAATTCTACGAATGCGAACGGGAAAGCCAAGATCTAATCTAGGAGATGCAAACAACGAGGGGAAATAGATGAGATCTTCATACCCTTGAAGATTCACAGCCGAACGCTCGATGTAACGTGGGTGATGTAGTCGCACTTCGCTCCTCCTCGCGATCCGATCCGATCTAACACCGCAAGTGGCGATGCCTCCGAGAGATGCACACGCGGCACCTCGACATCTCCTCCTTCCTCGGTCCAGCAAGTATGGTGGAGACGGATTGGATCTACAACATGACGGGTTGGTGCAAGTGGTGGAGAGTTTCAAGCAGGCTTCGCCACACGCAATGGGGAGAGAGAGAGAGGAGGGCAGCAGGGCGGCTAGGGCTTGAGGAGGGGGTGTGGGAGGGGTGCGCCCCCAGCCCTCTTTATATAGAGGGGTGGGCGGCCAGCCCTTGCTGTAGGGGTTCGTAGCATGGAAAACAAAAAATTTCTATCGCATACAAACAAACAAGCCAAGATCTATCTACTAGATTGTAGCAACGAGTCGATGGAATAACTCACCCTCGAAGATTCCAAAGCGGTTAACGAGAGCAGATTCTCGTGGGTGATGTAGTCGATTTTCCGATCTCAAGATCGTGAGACGATCCTTCCGGCCAAGGTTCTTAGCGCCGCAATGGGTCACACGCTCAGATTCGACGAAGACCTTCCTCTCCCTTGTTCCAAAGAAAATGGAGGTTGTAGCACTCCTCGCGATTCCGCAAAGACAACAGCGTGGTACCGGAAGTAGAGGGGAGATCCCGCAGGGCTTCGCC
This sequence comes from Avena longiglumis, assembly GCA_030063025.1. NCBI lineage: Eukaryota > Viridiplantae > Streptophyta > Magnoliopsida > Poales > Poaceae > Avena > Avena longiglumis. Next base: position 554,553,917 of record CP125975.1, on the reverse strand, counting down.
TTAAGCCGGAGCGAGTATGGTGGAGTATGAGAGAGAGAGAGCTATTAGTGGTCTAGAGATTAGACACACCAATTAGAAGGCTCTAAACCGCAGGCTAGAGCAATTAGAAGCTCTAAACCAAAACGGCTCTAAACCAAAACGGCTCTAAACCGGAGATTAGAGGATAGGAACTTGTGTGTCTAGAGGAGGAGGCCATGCCCCTCCTTTTATAGGTGGAGGGTCAAGGCCGTGAGGGAGGGAGTCCTCCCCAACTCGGCCTAGGCTGGCCCGGCTTGGAGGAGAGGACTCCTCCTCCAAGTTGGTTTCAACCTCCTCTTGCTTGTTTCCCCACAGCGTGTTTCCCATACGCTTTTCCGCTTTCCTGTTTTAGCTGCTTGACTTTCAAACTGCAGTTTGACTTTTCAGTTTTGGAACAGACGAACACTTAGTACATGATGCAATCATTCAATGACACATTTACCCTCCCCGGAGTGCGGACAATCCGAACCTTCTAGAACATTCAGATGAAAACACCTAATCATTCCCGAACTCAAACGGACTTTCCTTATATGAATCTTATTCTCCTGACCATTCCGGATCACCTTGTGATATCCCGGATCCCATCCGAGACTCGAACAACATTCAGTCTCTTTCATAATACCATAACTACTCAAACAACGTCAATCCTTATGTGTCTCCCTACGGTTCGTGAATTATGCGACATGATCGAGACACTTCTCGAACAATAACCAATAGAGGAATCTGGAAATTCATATGGCTCTACATATTTCTAAGATTACTGATCGAATGAACCACTTACATATGATACCAATTTCCCTTTGTCTCACGATAGTTTACTTATCCGAGGTTATGATCGTCAGATCTCGCATACCTAGTTCAACCTCGTCGATAAGTACTCTTTTCTCGCTCCGTGATATGTGATCCCTTGTGACCCAGTCACATGCTTGCAAGCTAATTGGATGACATTCCACCGAGAGGGCTCAGAGTATATCTATCCATATGGATGGACAAATCCCACTCTTGATCCATGTGTTTCAACCAATACTTTCCGAACACTCAATGCCACCTTTATATCCACCCGCCACGGTGTGGTGTTTGATGTCATCAAAGCATCCATCCGGTAAAGGTGATATGCATGATCTCATGGTCGAAGGAATTAGGTTACTATGTATCAGAAAGCATATAGCAATTGAACTATTGAAATGACTTGATCTTTATGCTATGCTTATCTATAGGAGTATGTCCACCATATCATTCTCCTAATGATATGATCCTGTTGTTAATAACATCTCTATGTTCATGATCAGCAAAACCATGATCATATATTAACCAACAAGCTAGTTTAACAAGAGGCTTTACTAGGGACTCTTATTTTAGTTTACAAATCACACAAGTATTAATGTTTCCGGTCAATACAATTATAGCATGGTATGTAAACATTTATCATAAGTGTGAAGATATGATAATAACCACTTTATTATTGCCTCTTGGGCATATCTCCAACAGTCTCCCACTTGCACTAGAGTCAATAATCTAGTTTTAAACCTTTGTGTATTCAACACCTATGGCTTTCCGGTGTTGTATGTACATGATTGCTAGTGGTCAACTGATCTCCGGATCTGTCACTTCCTGTGTCCGTGTAATTGCATGTCTCTGCCTTTACGCATCACTCATTCTCTAATGAGATGGCTTTGTATAAATTTGGTCTTTCGGTGTGACCTTTACTTCTTGGGGTTAAAACATGTTGATAATATTGTCGCACAATATATCTTCATAGTATTATCCCACCGTGAACTACACCTAGTTTGATAACAAACTACTTGACACAATGCCCTCTTTGTCGCTAAAAGCAGTCATATACTTAGCCTTTTGTTGTAGTATCTGTCACAATGTCTTAACTTTGGAACTCATCCAAATCCATTATGGAACTCACTTTCCATTATATTGTGACACCCTTAGTTTAGATTGAGATAAACTTAATTTGTACTTTGTGACAAAGCTAGTATCAATGTAGTACTTTTACAATGAACTAACCATCTATTTGTCACTTCTACAAATAATATACTCTTAGTTCTTCCAAAAGATCATAAGAATATCCTTACAATTGTCCAATGATCATCTTAATCATTCGTATATGCTCACAACATTTAGAGCATAAGACATATCTGGATTTGTACATATCACAAAGATGATTGATATAAATACTATTTGTGATTTCATACATCAAGTATCAATCTATACTTGATTATTTGTTTCACTTTACCAAATGTCAATACACTTGAATATATATCATCAACATTGAACTCATTCAATCCTTTCTCGTGACAAGAACCTCTTGTAGTTTCTATATTGAACTCATTCAATATCTTGTCTATGCACTTCGCACAACCATATTAGCGCCTATTGATGCCAAATATTTGGTTTTGCCTAAGTCTTTCATCGGATGAAATTCTTAATATGTGTCAATAAAAGATACATCTTTTCTAATTAACAATATGTCCTCCACATAATGTATTAGAAATATGTCTTAGCGCCCCACTTAATTTCTTGCAAACACAAGCATCTTCATTGTCTCTGATGAAATTAAACTCTTTAACAGTTTCATCATAGTGAAGATTCCAACTCCGATGCTCACTTCAACCATTGAAGTTTGCATATGCTTTTAGCATCCTTTGAATTAACAAAACCCTATGGACCGTGTCATACACGCCCTAGGTAACGATTCTATTAGAAGAACTTGTTTTGTTTATTCAACTACCATATAACAAATTATATGTAGTGGTTGCTATATTAATCCGTCTAGACTAAATATCGCTATGAAAGATCAGATCTTGTCATAGTCAACCTTTGAACATTGTTGTGAACTTTTTCCCAACATGTCGACTATTTCATAGATGTGCAACATCCATGTCTATTTATTTATAGATCCAAACACAACTGTAAGGTCTTACACCTTTCTCGAGGGTCCTTCAAGTTCAAAACTTGATTTCTCATGAATGGAACTATCACGGATTTTATGGCTTCAAGCCATTTGACGGAGTCAGGGCCCATCATCGCTTTTTTGCATGTAATCCGTTCATTATTCTCAAATAATGATTCAACCCTCAAATCTTGGTATTTGATTGTTTACTTGACCTACTTGTTTCAATAGGAACTTAGATCTCCGTGACCACAACCTTTGAAGCACGTGAGCCATGAGCATTGTTACGCCTCCAACACTTTTCAAGCGCATAATTCTGCACTTATAGCTAAGATTCTTTTAACCTTATCAAAGTTCTATTGTCCTCCCACTTAACTTTTCACGAAAAATTCCTTCTCAAAGAAACTTGACGTTCTAAGCAACAAACACTTTTGTCTCCGGTGTTTATGGAGGAATACTTAACAGTTTATACAAAGACAGGTTCATCCGACTTTGGTTGCACACATCTTTCTTATGCATAGCATACCAATGTTTAAGAAAGGACAACTTGGGTTTTATCCCAAACCATAACCTTATATGGTGTCATTTCAACGGATTATGATGGAGCTCTTTTCAGTGGAAAAACGGTAATCTCTAAAGCTTTTAATCTTTAAAATATAATGGCAGTTTTATGAATTACACCTTCGATATTACCATGTCAAACAAGGTTTAATTTCATATCTCGAATGCTCCATACTCTTATGGTGTTTCGGGAAAATGCAAATCCACGGAACGATTCCTTAAATATTAGGTATTATGCTAAACTTGTAACTCAAATATCTTCCTTTATGATCTTATCATAAACTATTTATATTCTTGTTACAATGATTTTGCACTTCATCTTGAAAGTCCTTGAACTTTTCAAATGTTTCACACTTCATCCTTATTAAGTAAATATTCATATATTCACTCAAATTTTCGGAGAAAGCACATGAAGTTGAAATCCATCGCTCTTGACTATACATAATTGACTTCATACAACAATATGTACAAGTTCCAATAAGCTAGTCTATCGCTCCTTTTGGCCTATGAACGGAGTTTTAATTATCTCTAGGAAAGTTTCACAAGCGCCATTTGATCAAAATCAAATAGACTCCAAAATTCCATCCATATGGATTTTCTACATGTTTTCTTTCCAATATAATTTAAACGGCGATGTCACTTCCTAAGTGATCTTTCAATCAATTTGTCTTTCGACATCTTTAGCACTACTTTTATGGATGTGATATCTCCAACGAGATTTGCAAATCATCCATCTTCTATAGATTACGCAATTATTTGAACAACCCTTTTGTTCTCATAATACCGATAAAACAAATCTTGAAGGCAAGCTTTGATGTTTAACGAGCAACACAATAACCCTTTATTTTGTTCTCGATGAACATCATCACATATTCTTTGCTAGTTACTTAGGCCATTGTAGTTCATGAATTGTGTTGTTTCGTATGACGATTCACACCAACAAATTCAGATCAAATACTTAAGAACCACATTGTTTAATAAGCAAAGAATATAGCCATAACATGTATATCATCTATATACTTAAACCGAACAATTCTAGTCTTTTCTTTCGCCATATACTTATGAGATTCTCTTTCAAGATTTCCTTCGCTTGAAAGAATCTATCAACATCAATTAGTGGAGTCATTCATATGACACATAGTCCAAAGCGTGTATAGTTAAATACCAATGTCTTTGGACTTGCACTTTGAAGTAGATCACCATCATCAAATGTTTGGTGTTCTTTCAAATTCCTTTCTTTAGTAATCTCTTGGTGTAGTAAATATTTACCTACATCAAATATTCACCCTTATCATGGAATTATCCATGATCAAGCTACTGTTAGCTTGTAACGGTGAATCGTGAGTATAATGTTGCTTTCCCAAAAAACTTTTGGAGGTTTAGGACAACTAGTGTCTCCAACTATTTGCAAATTCTCATCAAATATGAGAACATGACTTCAGCCATATTATACTCTATCATGTTGCAACCAAAACTTCGTTTCAGATATCACAATATCTTCCACAAATCATGGTTTCTGAAACAACTCTTTCAGATCCTTAGATAACCTTGATATTAGGAGAATCCTTTGAATATCAAGAATCATGGAGACAAACATGATACTTATATACTAACACTTGGAATTGTTACTCTTGATTTAATACTAATTATTAAACTTCATGGAGTAACCGGAACTTACTGAAAGTTTGCAATAGGACTTTTAAACTTTAGATTAACACTTCAAAACAATACGATACCAGTTCAGAAGTAACTAACTGTAATTCTATAGTTCTATCATCTCAATTATAACTAAGCAAGGTGGTAAACGGATGCCAATGACTACAACAACTATGCAAATTCACTTTGATTTAGTTTATGATAAATTGATTTCTAATTAATAATTAAATTAATCTAGGTGAACTCCCACTCAAAACAATATCCCTCACATTGTTTTAGTGATCACACGAACCAAATCCACCACATCAAAACCGATCATCACGAGAGTTGATATAGCTTCAATGGCGAACAATCAACATGTTCATCATATCTACTATATGACTCATGCTCTACCTTTCGTAATCCGTGTTCCGAGGCCATGTCCGACATGCTAGGCTCGTCAAGATCAAACCTTAGTTTCTGCATGAGCAAATCTGGCTTGCTCACGTTGTATACACTTGTAGAATCTAACACACCCGATCATCACGTGGTGCTTCGAAACAACAAGCTTTAGCAACGGTGCCAACTAAGGGTGAACACTTTATGACTTGAAATTCATGTGCATGAGGGATCATCTTATAATGCTACCGTCGTCTATTAAGCAATACAAGATGCATAAAGGATTAACATCACATGCAATTCATAATATGTGATATGATATGGCCTTTCTTCTTTGTGCTTCCGATCTCCATCTTCTAGCACGAACATGATCTCCATCATCACCGACATTGCATCAAGGTCAATGATGCTTCTCCATGGTTGTCGTCCACCGGCTTCAACTATTATAACTACTTTGAATAGACACGCGGGTCTTAATAATTTAAAGACAACCATATATTCCCCGCCGTTGCCAACTTACAATAAGGAACATTGCATACATCATATATAATCACAATCATGGCCATATCACATCATCAGACACCCGCAAAACAAAGTTAGACGCCTACTTTCTTTGCATATTTTACGTGGTTTGGGGCTTTCAATAAGTGTCGTTCTAACTTACGAACAAGAACCACAACATTGATACTAGTATTGTCAATCACCCGTTGTAAATTGGATCTTAACTATGCTAGGAGAAACAGCACCATAAAGCCACTTATGCAATACAAGTTGCATGTCAAGCGTGGAGCAAGTCTCATGAACGATGTCATGTAAGGTTAGCCCGGCCGCTTCATCCCAACATACCGCAAGATGCAAAGTACACAAGAAGCAATCGACAATAAAGCATCAACACCCACAATGACCATTGTGTTCTACTCGTGCAACAGATCTACATATAGACACGGCTCGATACATCAGAGGGGTTCGTAGCATGGAAAACAAAAATTTTCTATAGCATACAAACAAACAAGCCAAGATCTATCTACTAGATTGTAGCAACGAGTCGATGGAATAACTCACCCTCGAAGATTCCAAAGCGTTAACGAGAGCAGATTCTCGTGGGTGATGTAGTCGCATCTTTCCGATCTCAAGATCGCATAGACGATCCTTCCTAAGGCTGCGTCAAGCAGCGCTTGCAGTCGGTCACATCGCTCGTACTGACGAAGACCTTCCTCTCCTTGTTCCAAAGAAAATGGAGGTTGTAGCACTCTCGCGATTCGCAAAGACAACGGCGTGGTACCGGAAGTAGAGGGGTGATCCCGCAGGGCTTCGCCTTAAGCCGGAGCGAGTATGGTGGAGTATGAGAGAGAGAGAGATATTAGTGGTCTAGAGATTAGACACACCAATTAGAAGGCTCTAAACCGCAGGCTAGAGCAATTAGAAGCTCTAAACCAAAACGGCTCTAAACCGGAGATTAGAGGATAGGAACTTGTGTGTCTAGAGGAGGAGGCCCTGCCCCTCCTTTTATAGGTGGAGGGGCTGGCCAGGAGGGAGGAGTCCTCCCCAACTCGCCTAGGCTGGCCCGGCTTGGAGGAGAGGGACTCCTCCTCCAAGTTGGTTTCAACCTCCTCTTGCTTGTTTCCCACAGCTTCTGCTTCCCACAGCTCGCTTCCCATTCGCTTTCCACAGTTTCTGTTTTAGCTGCTTGACTTTCAAACGGCAGTTTGACTTTTCAGTTTTGGAACAGAAGAACACTTAGTACATGATGCAATCATTCAATGACACATTCATGTACCCTCCCCGGAGTCTTGGACAATCCGTAACCTTCTAGAACATTCCCAATGAAAACCTGGAATCATTCCCAACTCAAAGGGACTTTCCTTATATGAATCTTATTCTCCGGACCATTCCGGATCACATTGTGATATCCCGGATCCCATCCGAGACTCCGAACAACATTCAGTCTCTTTCTCATAATACCATAACTACTCAAACAACGTCGAATCCTTAAGTGTGTCTCCCTACGGTTCGTGAATTATGCGACATGATCGAGACACTTCTCCAACAATAATAACCAATAGAGGAATCTGGAAATTCATATGGTTCTACATATTTCTACGATCACTTTGCGATCGAATGAACCACTTACATATGATACCAATTTCCTTTGTCTCATGATAGTTTACTTATCCGAGGTTATGATCGCAGATATCTCGCATACCTAGTTCAACCTCGCATCGATAAGTACTCTTTATCGCTCCGTGATATGTGATCCCTTGTGACCACCACATGCTTGCAAGCTAATTGGATGACATTCCACCGAGAGGGCCCAGAGTATATCTATCCGTCATATGGATGGACAAATCCCACTCTTGATCCATGTGTTTCAACCAATACTTTCCGAACACTCAATGCCACCTTTATAGCCACCCATTTACGGTGTGGTGTTTGATGTCATCAAAGCATCCATCCGGTAAAGGTGATATGCATGATCGCATGGTCGAAGGAATTAGGTTACTATGTATCAGAAATCATATAGCAATTGAACTATTGAAATGACTTGATCTTTATGCTACGCTTATCTATAGGAGTATGTCCACCATATCATTCTCCTAATGATATGATCCTGTTGTTAATAACATCTCTATGTTCATGATCAGGAAACCATGATCATATATTAACCAACAAGCTAGTTTAACAAGAGGCTTTACTAGGGACTCTTATTTTAGTTTACAAATCACACAAGTATTAATGTTTCCGGTCAATACAATTATAGCATGGTATGTAAACATTTATCATAAGTGTGAAGATATGATAATAACCACTTTATTATTGCCTCTTGGGCATATCTCCAACACTTGCCCCTCCCCCAAGCCCTAGGGCCGGCGGCCAAGGAGGGAGGAGTGGGGGCAAGTTCCCCCCTTCTAGAAGCTCTCCTAGGGTTTTGCCCTAGGTTGGCCGGCTGGGCCCAATGCGGCCAGGGCACTCCGTCATAGGCCCATGCCCCCTCCCGGCAGGTGGGGCCACGTTGGTCCCCCTCCGGAAGGTTCTAGAAGCTTCTGGTACAATACCGATTAACCCAAAACAATTCCGAACTCCAAAAACTGCATTGCCTTATATGAATCTTATTCTCCGGACCATTCCGGAACCTCTCGTGATGTCCCGGATCCCATCCGAGACTCCGAACAAAAACTTATAAACCAATTATCCAATCTATCCTAGCGTCGAGACACGTTAAGTGTGTGACCCTTCGGGTTCAAGAATATGCAGACATGATCTTATATCAATAATCAACAACGGGGTCTGGAAACCCATATTGACTCCCACACATTCATCGATGATCATATCGGATGAACCACACGATGCCAGGATTCAATCAATCACATATATATATATATATATTCCCTTCGTCTCACGATATTTTACTTGCCCGAGATTTGATCGTCGGTACCGTCATACCTAGTTCAATCTCGTTCACAGCAATACTTTACTCGTTCCGTAATCCGATATCACTTTGTGATTAACTCCTTAACCACATGCTTGCAAGCGGTGTTGATATCGATTACCGAGTGGGCCCAAGTATATCTCCGACTTGGGAGGGACAAATCCCATCTCGATACATACAACCCAATGGTACTTTCCGATCACCGAGAGACACCTTTATGATCACCCTCTCATAGGATGACGTTTGATGACCTCAAAGCTTTCTTCCGATACTGTGAGTTGCATTATCTCATGGTCTAAGGAATACAATATTTAACATAAGAAAAGCTTCAAAGATGAACATGACACGATCTAATTGATCTCGCTTAGTTTGGTACATCCATCATATCATTCTCCCAATGATATGATCTCATTATTAATCGACAACTCATGTCTATGGTTAGGAAACCTTAACCATCATTAATCAATGAGCTAGTCCATAGAGGCATACTAGGGACACGGTGTTGTTCACAAACCACACAAGTATTAAAGTTTCCGCTTAATACAATTCTAGCATGGAATATAAACTTTATCATGAACAAGAATTATAATAATAACATCTTTATTATTGCCTCTAGGGCATAATTCCAACAGGTCATAGCGATAAATATCATAATAAACTTTATCTTATTTCAATATCATGCTAGGGTTTCTTCATCTCCCCATGAACTAATGATCTACTCAGACATGGAGGCAATCAACATCATGGCAAAATTAATGGAATCTATCATAGATGAATAGTACTTGTATAAATCCACAACGAGTATAAAAATTACAATAAGATCTAGACAAGATGTAGATGTGATGGATGGAGATGGGGGTGATGCAGTGGTTGGTGATGAAGATCGATGCCTAGCTTCCTGGATCTGCGCAGGGCAAAGATGGATCCCAGGTGGATGAGTTCCCCCTCCAAATGCCTTCCAAAGGTTAGGTTTCGGCGATTTCTAGGTGTTCTGTATGTCGTCTCTCCCATCCGATTGCACGGGGCAAAACTATTTGAAGAGGCAGTGGCGGCGCCAACTATATGGCCGGAATATTTCTTCCCGCCGTATAGTTGCTCGTTAACCCTTTTGTATCCTCCAATTGCTTCGGGTTTTTTTTGATGTTATTAATATTTCCCAAATAAGTAATTTACATAGTTTTTGGCTCCTTTTTACTCCAATATAACCGGTCTAAGAATTGTGTCCATCGAATCCATCATCTGATCTGATCCTGGTGAAAATAAACATAAAAAGTGCGTGCGAACGCCGTAAAATATCAAGATCCTACCACTACAATGCAAAATAATAATCTAAAATATGATGCAAATATACAATCATCAGTATTCTGCCTCCTCCTCCCCTTCTTCCCCACCCCAACCTCTCCCATGTCCTCTTCGGCCCCAAGCGTGGTTTTGATACTACTCTGGCCGGGAGCGAAGCCAACGCTTCTTGCTGTGGCGGTTGGCGTGTTCGAGGGTGGGCAACAGGGGCGATGTGGTATGTCGGGGATGGTGAGGCTGGCCTCCATGGCGGCGCGGGGCTGTAGGCCTAGATCTAGGCCCTTCGTGCTCGATCTGGGTCATGTGGGCCCCATCCATAGTGGAGAAGGTGATGTATGCTCCGGATAGCGACCACCAGGGGCGTGTTTGGTAGCCTGCATCGATTTCTTGGCCCGGTCCGGCAGTGCCAGAGGCAGCACTGCGCGCCTCATACAGGCACCGTGCCTCTTTTTGCATCCCGTTTGGTAGCCTGCATGGGCTACCTAGGTATGGTTTGGGCCTTTTTGCCCTTTGTGTTTGATTGCCTGTATCAGTGACTTTTGGTTCATTGCATACAAAAAAACACTTGTTTGGTTGCACACAGGCTGGTCCTTATGGTCACCCTATTCACAAATTGGTGTGCTTATCACCACTACAAACATGTGAGATGATATGCACCACCCTAGAAGCATATCAACTTGACGATCACCAAAAGAAGAACGATGATGATGAAGTCCTTGAGGATGTCATATTGGATATGATGTTGTTCTTCATAGCCAGCAATGGGAAGCTGCTATTCTTCTTCCCGGCAGCAACTTGCACCTACTGCTGTTCTTCATGGGCTGCATTGTCCAGCTGATGTTCTCCTTGGTTGATGTAGTTGCCATGAACAAGGTTGTTGTTATTGTGCTCATCTATGTAGTTGTGGTATGCCACAAATGCCTCCTTGGTGGTCTCAAACCCTTCATAGCTGTTGTTGGAGTAACCTGATACTTGATCCTAGCAGTGTCTTCATTTGGAGTAAACCCCTGGTTTCTTGCCTCTGAACATCGCATAGAAGTTTCTCTATAAGGAATAAGAGTAACATTTCAATGTGTAAGAGCACAAGTTCATCATAGAAGTTTCTCTATAAGGAATAAGAGTAACATGTCAATGTGTAAGAGCACAAGTTTATCATATGCATGTACCATTCATAACTATCATCACAAGTTCATAAGACAGACACGTACGTACTAATAGGTGTATGTGTGCATGATCATACTCAAAAGGAAGATTCATCCTACACTACATGGTGTTAACCTACCAGCACATCAAAAGGGGTGTCGTCCTACCACGACAATCAGGTTCAGAATCGCATGAGGAGTTACTATATACCACCTCATCAATTCATACAAGCCATAGAAGTTTTTGGGTCCTAACTACTGCCAAAATGTACATCAGAAAGGTCGTAAGTTCATCATCACTACCAACACAAAGGTCCCTGATGGCCTGCGCAACGTCCTTCACGGCGTCAGTCATGTTGCTGAAGGCACGGATCTCGTTGTTAGCAAGCACACCCCTCTTCCTCAATCTTGTTGTTAACGACAGCAGCATGATCTCTTGCAGATGCTATCGCAGCTACTACTGCAGCTCGAGCATCGATCAACTTCTCTGAGGCATCGGGGTTCATGGTGTCAGACTCTTCGGTTTCAGGGTCTTCAGGAGTGCCAAGGGGATCATATGACCCCATGGCATACTTCCCAGTGGCAAGGTCGTAGGAGAAGATAGTATGCATCTGGACATAGTTCTCAATGGGCTTATTCAGGTACTCTGTGTCCCTTGCGTGCGCCTACGAGTTGCAAGAAAGAGTGTGTTAGCGGTGACAATGTTGTTTATGAAGACAGGTCTATAGTGATCATAGCTGCAAACAATGGCGGAGCCAGGAATAGTAGCGAGTGATGTCAAAGCTTAAAATAAATTACAGTGATGTCAAATATTAAAATTTATGGAGTCAGTTATGGTGTATTCATAGCTAAAGTATTAGTGCAGGCCAATTTTTTGTGTGGTCATTTGACCACATAATCAACATGCAGCCGCCAATCGGGCTGCAAACCTAAATATGTCCTGAAGTGTTCGGTGGCGGAAGAATGGTGAAGGTGTCCTCATCCCATTGTGCGCCGCTAAGGTCTCTCAGCTTGTTGATTTGGATCCAACGCACCCTCCACTTCCTCAGGTAGTTGTACAACTGAGTGCCTGATACCTCAGCACCATAGTGCTCGAACAAACCTCCCTTCTCAGTACGGACGCCGCTCTTTACTATGTCCCACATCTTGTTGAGCACGAAGGTCGACATGTAAGAGAGACATTTCATGGTCTCCTTCATCTGCGCCTTCTTGAGCTTAGCCACGACCTTAGCCTCGATGGAGGCGACATAGGTCTAGACATAAGTGGAAGAAGAGACGTGCCACCCTCTAGAGTGGATGATGTCGATGACACTACATGGTTCTGAGTGAGAGGCTGGCTATCATCCATATAAGAACAGGGATCTGGGAGTCCCTAATGGGGATCAAAGCCTGGCTAAACTGGTCGCAGAACGAGTCCTACAACAAGGACACAATAATGACGCACATGAATCAAGGTGCAAAAAAGAACATATACATATAGAGAAAACTAGTATGTGCATCAAATTCATATCAACCTATCAACAATAATAGTTCATCCACAAGATCGAGCCGAACACACTCAAAATATCAGATCCTACCGATAAAATCCTATAAATCTGGCTAAAACCTACACCTCCTATTTGCACAATAATCTACCATGTACTTGAATGGAGCTAGAGGCGTGTGCGGTTGGTGTGTTTTCCTGTGCGGCCAAGACGTCGACATTTGGTGTCGCATGATTTGGCCGATTCAATGGTTCATTGCAAACAACTCCGGCTCTATGATACAGATCCTTAGAGGCACTCACACGAAAACTTCTCGTTGTCATCAACAAATTAGGCTGGCTGGCAATAGCAAGGGAGTATCGATGATAACTACGCTTTGGCCGCTCGTTCGGACTGCGACACCAACGGTTCAATGGTCTAGGCACCATGATACAATTTCCATCACGTTTGGGGTGCTATACTTGTAGTAAACCTTTACAATATGGACGCCAATATTGTATCGGACACGGCAAGAAGTGGCCAGGTGGCGGTGACGATCCAGCGTGACACTCGCCATTCACCGTATATCAAAATAGAACAGCTTGCAACCCCATTCGCTCCACGTACGTTGTAAAAATCCGAACGTTCGCTCCTTAAAACCCATGTTCTCTTTTGGCAGAAACAAGATAAAAAGATAGAGTGCTACCGATTTTTCAGACCAGGCTTATCGTTGATACGTTCGAACTTTGCGAATAATTACACGACGTGTGCCTCTCTTTTTACAAACGGATTTTTTCTTTTGCGGGTACACAAACCGGAGCTTTGTACGAACAGGTTTGGATCGATGATCTTCCCTTGATCAGCTACGCACAACTCCTGCTCTATGTAGCCATCGTCATCATAAAAAGGTTGTCGATCGGCCTTCAAGTCGCCCTGCGACGGCACATGCATTCGAGCTCACCACCACCACGTACGTAGAGTACGTACTCCCTTGCCAGCCGGTGGTAAATGCTCTAAGCAGTACCGTAACCAACCATATGTCACTCCCGGCCGGGGATCAATCAAATTAAAAGCCCCCCCAACCCCACGATCGCGCTCGTCCTCATCTCCGGGCTTGCGTCCATCCATCCAGCTCAAAAACCAATGGAAACGTACGCACTCAGGCTTTGTTCGGTTGCAGTGGGTTAAATCCACTAGCGAATCAAACCCCCGCAGGAATTGGGTGATCCCCAGTCGTCACCCCAATCCCCACTATCCCTGTCCCCACATTTCCTACCAATTCATGACGTCTGGTGCCATTCGTTTCATCCACGCACAGAGCAAGAATCACAGGGAACGGCGGGTAGGAAGCAGCATACGCTAGCAGCCAACAACATACATGCAGAAAAAAAATGAAAACACCTTTGAATCTAAATAATATCCTTTTTGTCATCGGCTTTGAGCATGGCTGAAATCAAACATATCAAGATATAGAACAAACTATAGGATATAATTGGAACACAAGTATCTAAAAAATCTTGATTATTTCAAGGTACAGTTGATTCGTTCTCACAAAAATAGTGACAACAAAATACAGTGAATAATATGCAATCCTTCCGCTGTAAAGCACACACCAATCACCCTTGCATTTCTTCTTCTTGAACTTGATCATGTAGAAGTCTTTGCATCTAGCCATGTATAGCAATGAAAAGGCATAACTATTAAAGCCAGTTTAGTTCAACTAAAGAAAAAAAGACAACATAGAAGGCTGGATGGGACATAATTTGTGATATATATGTAGGAAAATATCTAAGAAACCAAGACTTTGCTCTATGATGAAGACACGCCTAAGTGGCAGTCAAGATATTCTTTGCTAGTTAGTAAAAGTGGACCCTAATCTTAGATATTCCCGATCCTAATCTTCTCTCTTCCTAATAACACGATCCCTAATTATCAAATCCATTCCAAGACTAAAACTTGCAGGATCATATATTCAAACCAGTATCGCAGGACATTCATCGAATCAAAGGCAAAGAATGCAAAATTGCAGTGAACTACTGAACTCTGATAGGTTAGTACTGCTAGTACTACTAAAGCTACAGTCGCAACCATACAAGCAATAAGAAAAGATTTATACTATGGCGACTGATATCCTGCTGTTGTAGGAGGCAAAACAAGATCATAACAAGTCAAATCAAAAATATTTTACAAGGTTAAATTAAATAACATGACAAAGCACCTATTTTTTGATAGAATAGAATGGCAAATGATTATCCATGAGTACCTTGAGCCCCAAAATGGCATGCCATGAATGCTAACAGAAAAGATATCACCTACTGGAAGAACAAGTAAGAACCAATACATGGCTAAGCTGCTCCAATACAGGGCTAACCATACAAGCAAGAAGAGAAGATATTACATTTCCTATGCCATTTCTGTTCTCAGCCACAATAAAGCGGTCTCTGGGCCAGTGCAAACGAAGAGCTCACGATTCTCTGCAATTTTAAAGACCGATAGGGCTTTTACTACTATAATACAAAATAATAGTAAAGGGTGAGCAAATGGCAATCATACATAATTAGGACTATTTAGCAGTACTACTATAATACAACAAGAAATTACCAGTAGAAAAACAGCACGATGACTATACAGAATCATCCACATGGAATCAAAATTGCTGGCCCTCGAACAAAAAAAAGAGCAATGAACCATCCACGTATAGGAGATGGTCTCCTCCTTTCAGGTGCTCACAACAAACATCTTGTGTATTATATAATGCATTGTTTGCCTTTAGTATATTACATGAAATTCTATTTGTTGCAAATTTCAGATGCCATTGGATTAGCAACTAAGAAGACTAATTTTATCCCCTCGAGAAACAATCAGAAACCTAGGAGACAAATCTGTATGGAAAACAAAAGGTACACCTAATAACATACGTCAGTATCATAACAGCCTGCTGCAAAAAAGAAATGTATATACTGATATTTCTTTTCCCCGCTAACAACATATGTATCAGTACATTAACAACACGATGATTATATGACCAACAAAATGAGTATGCATGGCGGCTACTTGTACCTAATCGATAACCACAATATAATACTATAACAATACTACTCCCTACGATCCAAATTAATTGACTCAAGTTTATCTAGATTCGGATATATCTAGCACTTAAACATGTCTATTGAATCTAGACAAATCTAAATCAACTAATTTGGATTAGAAGGAGTATAACAATTGTTTTTATAAGACAGTCTCCTCCTCTCTGTTGTTGTTATCAAGCCATCTGATGATAATATATGCGGAGTACAAGAGAATTTGACATTTATTTTTCTTTTCCAAATGGCATCGGCCCTGATCCCATAATCAAGAAAGCGGGATATAGCATACAACAAGATGTGAAATTTTCAATGCAGAAATGTGAATGAGATCCACACCATTAGGCTAATATTCCCACTACTATATGCAAGCATTGCTACTACAGCAGCCAAGCACTCACTACCAGAGCATCGCCAATTTCAAGAATCTGAAAATGGGGAGTGGGGACGTCTCCTTCACGGCTGACGATTAGGTTTGACTTCTCTTTCTGGTCCAGCTTGTTGCCTTTTCAAGAATACACAGCCAAGCATTCTCGTATGTCATTCCCGTGCAGAAATGTGAACGAGATCCACACAAGCGTGATCCTCATCACACATGCTATGTGTATGCAACATCTCCTATCTCCTATACGCAAGAACATGAACACAAACAAGCCCTAGCTTTACAAGAAGCGGGGAAGGGGAGGAGACGGAGGAGGAAGGGAGCTTACCTCCTAGCGGCCACAGACGGTGGTGGGGAAGGGGAAGATGCCGGAGATCTGGAGCTCCCAAGCGCAGCTGCCGTCGCCTCCCAGCCGCCGCCGCCTCCCAGCCACCACCGCTCCTGCGAGAGGGACGAGCTCTCCGCTCTCGATTTTCTCTGTTCTGTTCGGGTTTCTTTCCACGGGTCCGACCTAGATTTTTTTAACCCGGTGGTAACAGGGGGTTTCGGGGGAGAATCGGGAGGGCTGGAAACCTCACAGGGCTTAACCGAACAACCTACACGAGCGGGCCTGGATTAAACCCCGGCGGGCCGGATCCCGGCTGACCCACGGGGATTGTGCCCCAATACCGGCAGGGACGGGACGAAACGAACAAAGCCTCAAGGAATTAATGAACGCGTCCCGATCGCATCGCCGTCCGTAGCCGTAGCATACTCCCGTCCCACAAAACACACACACACACACACATTTATTCCATCCCCTACAACATGGCAGCATGCCTCCCGCTCCCTTCGTCTCCCACCCCCATGAGCTCGCAGTTATGGCCGGACGCTCTCATCTCTCCTCCGGCGGTGGCGGAGTGGTGCAAGCCTACGACGCCATTCCGCCATGGCCATGGACTCCTAGCTCCTATAGCCACCTACCATCTCTCCGTCTTGCTCTCTCTAGGCGACACACACATATGGTGGTGGAGGAGGGAGTAATTCGCATTGCATGCTGGCCCCCGGCCGGTTGCACACAAACATGCAGGCAGGCAGGCAGGCTAGAGGAGGGAATCTCAATTTATGTCGTCGCACCTACATCTATATGCATGCACATCGATGTACTCTCTCTCTCTCTCTCTCTGCATACTTATGTGAGAGAGGGAGACGACAGAGACAGAGCTAGAGAGGGCCGTGTTTCCATTAATGCTGCAGCCTGTCTTTACTCATTTGGTAGCCGGGGCTCTTCAATGCCCCTTCTTTCCTCAACCCACACCGCGCACCGCACCGCACCGCACCGCCGGCCAGGCCTCCTCCATAAGTTGGAGCCCTCCCCCCTCCTTCCACTCCGCGCAGCTCTCTTCTTCACACAATCTTCTCTCCTCCACAGCCTCCGAGCCATGGTCATCCTCTCCCTTGTGCCATGGAAGCAGCTGGGGGTCCGGGAGGAGGTTGAAATGGTCACTGTGATGTTGGCTCGACTCACTCAGACGATTCCCCGGCCTGCTGCGATCGACCTCGCTGCCGCGATCGATCTGATTGAGCCGTGCCAATATCTTAGTGCCCTTTCATGCGTGTGTGTTCATGCTGCGTAGCTAGCTAGCTAGATCCTCCGCGCGCCGGCCATGGCGCCTGGCCGTTCCAGGTATGAGCATACCGGGTGCATGCATCGCATACGTCTAGGTTTTTGATCTCGTCAATCCTCCATGTGTGCCCTGATCTGTGTGTAATCTTGTAGTATTACCTCCGTTAAGACGTTATATAGCCTGCCAAAACATCTTTATATGCAGGATGCAGATTAACTCGTTCGTATGCACGAGGTGCATGCCACAGATCTGTCTCTACATGTTCGACAGATCATGCACGCAGTTAAATTGTTAGGCGCATTCTTGTGTGTTTGGGAGAGAAATCGTACGTTTACGAGTACATATCGCTGCATGCATGCATTCATATCTACTACTACTGCACATGCCTCTTTCCAAATTCATTCAAAGACAAATGTTCTATGCGTAGCTCTCCAGTGATTTTGACTAGTAGCTTAAACTGCAGAGCCATTGCACGCTCTGCATATTTTATCCCCTAATACTAGTACTACTGCTCATGTTAATCATCGAAGGCCGTGTTGTGGAATTGCAGGCATGTCATGGTCCTAATTTTCTCATATACAGGTGGTGGGAAATGTGCATCAAGACTACTTCGTCACCCCTTCTGCATGAAGGGAGATCTCGTGTGAAGGAGAGGATTGGACGGAGAGAAATAAACGTGTACTTCATCACCCCTTCTGCGTGATCTGTCGTCCACTGGAATCGAAGAACTGTACAACGTACTCCCTGCAAGAGGCAAACACTAGTACTAGTACTAGTTACTGTTAAGTAGTGTCCTGACGATGCCCCGTCAGAACAGTTCAGTTTCGACTTCGAGGCCCCCTCCAGATGATGCTTGTAGTAGTCCGAACACGGACACTGTAAAAACAAAAGTGTAGACACTTCCAAGCTTTGCTCTCACGGTTCCATAGTCTACACACACACCATGGTCCTAGATTCAAAATGCAAAAAGTGTACTCCTACTAATTCTGAACAATACATCGCACGAGTCTGTTTTCTCACGCGTTCATGCAAAACTGCACAATAATAGTCAACCACAGAAAAAAAAAACTCAAACGCTAAACAATTCAGTGAAGGCATTTGTTTCCCATGAAAATTTGCTGACGACTTTCCGTGCACAAAGAACTCGGAATCAGTTCACGAGCCGTGCATATTGCACACCGATCTCCTTGTACTAATTAATATCGTATTGATTACGCCTGGCTGCACTGCAGCTTCCAACCTGTACTGCTGCTAGCGCCATGAAGAAGTGGGCGAATAAATGCTCCAGCTCCTCTCCCTCCGTGCCGCGCATGCTCGCTCGCTGTCCGTTGTTGTATCTATCCCATTCAATTCGAAACAAACACGAAATTAAAGAACGAGGAGAGGGGAGGGGAAGGAAAACAAGGGGAGAGAGAGTTGGACAAAGCACTGTTGCGGCACACTGTAGCTCGTCACGGCGTGCAGTGCAGTGCAGTGCAGCTCGCTCCAACGTTCTTGTGCTCAGTCTCAGAGAGAAGGTAGCGCTGGTAGAGAGAGGCAGGCAGGCAGAAGAGATGAGATGCATGCCTGCATCCATTGGGGCCGTGACTGGCCGCCCTCTCTGCTCTATGCTGCTTGCCCCGGAGGCGACAAGTTTCGGTAATGAATTTGAAGGCAAATGAAACCCATATAAAATATAAACTAGTACTCCATCCGTTTCAAAATATAAGATGTTTTTGTTTTGTGAAGCAAATGTATCTTGACTCATTTTAGTATGTACGTTCACTTATATTTGAAGTGAATCTACACAAGTCTTGATACATTTGCTTCATAAAGCTAAAACATCTTATATTTTAAAACGGAGGGAGTAGCAAATTGCAGTTTCCACCGCCTTCTCTATAAGCTTTTGCAAGGATCAGCACTTCTACAACTTTTTTTTCTTCACGTTTCACCATATCTATGTCCAAACTATTGCACATTCTACCGGTTATTCACTAATACATTACTTACCCCCCCACATACTGGTTTATTAGGCTAACCTTGAGTTTAAGATATTTGTTTGACTATAAATTTGATCAATGGAATATGAATCATATGTTACATAAACTATACCATTGGAATGATATTTTAAATATAAATCGAGTGGTATAATTTTTCAACATATAGCTCATGTGTTAATGACCAATTTTTATGGTCAAACTTTTTTCTTAAACTCCTTGTTAGCCCAATAAACCGGTACGATGGGAGTAGCTCAGTTGATAGCAAAACTGGGTATTAGATCATGTATATCAGCGCTACATATTTATGCACATAACTCATAAAACGCTTAAATTTATTTAAATATTTTTTGCGTGTGCATGCACTAGGCTGTAATAGATCAATTTTATATGAAATATGGGTGTTTATTCGCGAATATTTTGTGTGTTCATTTTTGCAAAACAAATAATTGTGTCAAAATAAATAATCATATAAAACTAATTGTGTGTCAAAAAAATATACTTTTGTATGCTTTACATGTTGCGGTGGGCTTCATTTTGGTCCAGCAATTACAAAATGTGTTAAAAACATATCCGATGAGCTGTAGAAAAAATTGTACAGGAATTAGACATGAGATAATGTAGCATGTTCAAGTATACATTGACATGTACACACAAAAGTAGATGAAATAACTGAGCTAAGTGATGGACTATCGAAGAACTGGTGGGTTGTGTAACAGATTAGACGTAGGGGTGGTGAAACATGCACCAAAAAAATGTTGTAGAAGTGGTGATCCTTGCAATAAAAACTTGTGGTGAAGGTGGTGGATAGTGCAATTTCCTTAATATAAACAGTTCTGCATGGGCACTCGCATTTTCTCCCACCAACCTTCAGAAAGGCAGAGGACGTTTCACTTCCACATACTCCCTCGTTGATTTTTCTCAGTCTGGATTGCTCTAGACTCTGAAACGGCAACTTTGTGGATGAATGACGACCCATCATCAGCTTATCAGAATCGGGACTTGGGATAGAGTAAAGAGGACAACCGCAGAGTGAATTCCGATCACGAGCGGGTGGAGAGATCACAGCACGGATTCGAAAGGGCAAAGGCTCCCATCATTCATAGCCAGGGGTGGTTGGGAGAATCACCAAGGAGTAACTAGGGGAAGTTAATGGAAACGGGGGAGGCCGGAGTAAATGAGGTGGCAGGGAAAAGCATCCATCCATCCATCCATCAAAGACGACGACGACACAGCAGGCGGTAGAGATGGAGAGAATATGGGGCATGGTCACTTTGCTCAGCCTCAGGGTCAGGGCCCTGCTGCCATTTACATTTACACGCATCGGCCGGCTGTAGATGAGATGCAGTGCACGGACCTGCCCCCGGCGTCGTCAGACAAAGATTCCCTCATTCACTCCCGCCAGTCTCTCCGACCCGACCCAACCCCCGCTCCAGCGATGCGAGAGCCCAGAGCCAGAGGCAGCAGGATTCGGCAGAGAGCCCAGTGATCACCCCATGCCGCCTAGCTTCGCCTCCGCTTCGCTAGTAGTACCACTCCGATTCAATTCCTGATCGTTGAGACCGGAGGAGTAATGCCGCACTGGCACGCGCGCGTGGAGCTTTGCCAGTCTGCTCTGCTCCGGTCCGGTCCGGTCTGGTCACCTTGGTGTGAGTTCATCTGCCGGCCGGTGACGGTGAGGTGAGAGCTCTCCCGCTGCGACGAGAACAGCTCAACTGCTCAAGTCCTTCCGATGCTTGCTGTAATTACTACTACAGTAGTACTACCGATGCTTGAGACCTCCCTGGTTAGACAACTTGACGCCGAGACATAAAGGCGGCGTCCTCAGACAAAGATTAATTCAGCAGCTTCTGGGTTACTCCTCCATTCCAACCTGCGGTAACTATATAGTATGAATCACTACTGGTCTGTTAATTTTACTTCTACTCCATGTACACGGCATGAATTGGTCTACATAGACTAGACTAGTTCAGCAGCAGTAGTAGTAGTATGGTTTCATAGTTTAGCCGTGCCGCTGCTATAAATGCAGTGCAATGTTTGAATTAAAGTGCAGGAAATTGAATTTACTAGTAGTAGTACTATATACGGCGATCCATGTTGTAAATGCTCAGCTCAAAGGGACCAAAGAACGGTCCAGGGACCAGGCAAGGCACATTAAACGTTCATATAACAAGAACTGTCATCACTTTGCACATGTCATATCTGGAATTTCTGGTGACGAAACAAGGCTAGGGAGGTTATAGTGATAAAGAGGATGCATTACGCTTGCATCCCTCAAGGCCAATGTACTGGTTACTATAGTACTCCTAGTAATTAGAAGCAATGCACACTACTATTACTCCTATACGAGCGCAGGGACGAAGCATGCACTCGGTTTGCTCCCAGGTGAGATGCCTCAAAATCAGCATGATTTTGAAGTACATCAAGAATGGATACCGTCTCAAACGATTGATACTTTGATAGCTTCATCGATGAATTTTCAAGTTGCACATAGATAATTGTCTCAATTATACATGAAGAACATAGAACAAATACATACACCTTGAGCACATTTACATACTGTAAGGAGAACTGAAGTTTCGTTCTTTCTCTAAAATGGTGTACAGAGATATAGTAGTAATAGCGTAACTCAGGGGAGAAAACCATGGAAAACGACACGGTCTCTTGGTGAATGGAGTCTTTGTATTATGTGATGCTACACTTATGACCTCACAATATTTCAACAGCGCAGAAGAAAGGAAGATAACGCAATCCTGAACTCAGACAAATGCAGATCTTATTTCCCGGTTACTGATCAATCAACTAATGAAAAGCAAACATAGTACTAACCCAGGGACGATGTATATAGCTCCACTGAAAGCATGCAATCGGATTTTGAGGTACTAAGAATGAATACTGTCTGGACAACTGATAGCTTGACATGCAATGTAGTATATGGCTTATTTTAGTGGCACAGAGCTCATTATCCAAATTAGATAGTATGAAGAATCAAACCTGGGCATGGGCAGCCCAGCCAGCTTCGTTTACCTTCTGGGTTTCTCCTCAATTCTAACCTGCGGCTAACTTATGAATCACTACCGGTGTGTTACTTTTACTTCTACTCCATGTAGATGACACGGACTAGTCTACTTACACTAGTTCAGCAATAGTAGTATGGTTCCATAGTTTAACCGTGCCGCTGCTATAAAAGCAGTGCAATGTTTGAATTAAAGTGCAGGCAATTGAATTACTATACGGCGTATGTTGCAAATGCTCCGCTTGACGGGACCAAAGAACGGTCCAGGGACTAGGCAAGGCACATTAAACGTTGATATTACAAGAACTGTCATGACTTTGCATATGTCATATCTGAAATTTCTGGTGGCCACACAAGGCTAGGGAAGTATAGTGATAAAGAGGATGCATTACACTTGCTTCCCTCAAGGCCAATTTTCTGGCTACCGACCAAGTAATTAGAAGCAATATATACTACTACTATAGTATTACTCCTATAGGAGCACACGGACGTTAAGCATAGCTCCACCCAAACCATGCACCCGGTCTGCTCCCAGGTGAGATGCCTCAAAATCAGCACGATTTTGAAGTATCAAGAATGGATACCGTCTGAGACGATTGATACTTTGAGAGCTTCATCTATGAATTTTTAAGTTGCCCAGAGATAATAGTGTCAATTAAATATGAAGAACATAGAACAAATACGTACACCTTGGGCCCGTTTACCTGCTGTCAGGAAAACTGAAATTTTGGTCTTTCTATAATGGTATAATCAGATATAGTAGCAATAGAGTGACTCAAGAGAGAAAACCATGGAAAACAACACGGTGTCTTGGTGAATGGAGTCTTTGTATTATGCAATGCTACACTTATGACCTAACAATATTTCAACAGCCCAGAAAAAAAGAAGATAACGCAATCCTGAACTCACACATATGCAGATCTTATTTTCCAACAGTTATTGGACTATCTACAGTTTGTAACATCCCAGTGGCAAACCTCTTCTTTTTGCACATCATTGACCTTTTTCCTTATCAAAGATTAACCTTCCAGATTTCATAGATAGACCATAACCTGAGCTCTCTGTGTGCTTATGCTGGGAGCAATTAAACTGTTCCAATCCTTTCAATGGAAGTACTACTGAAAATTTGAGGCGAGAACAAAAAAGGTGATGTCATCTACATGTAGTAGTTAGGGAGTATCGTTCCTTTCAGGTTTCTATTCCATCCTAATCTCCGTCAAGTCTCTGAATCACTATGTGCCTAATGATTTTGCAATGTTTTGATGGTTTAAACATGCTCATGCTATAAAGGCAATGCACTCTGAGATGTTTTAAAGTGCAGGCAATGCAAAGACAAGCAAATATTGATAGGGAGGTGCGCATGGATGTGCTCTTGCTAGTACTACCGATGTTTGAGACCTCCCTAGCTTGACAACTGACGCGAGAACACAAAGGCGGCGGCGTCTACATGGAGTTCAGCAGCTTGGCTAACTTCTGGGTAACCTTCTCCTCCATTCTAACCTGTGGTAACTTATGAATCACTACTGCTGTCTTAATTTTACTACTACTCCATGTAGACGACATGGACTAGTCTACTTAGACTAGTTCAGTAGTAGTAGCATGGTTTCATAGTTTAGCCGTGCCGCTGCTATAAAAGCAGTGCAATGTTTGAATTAAAGTGCAGGCAATTGAATTAGTACTATATACGGCGATCCATGTTGTAAATGCTCCGCTTAAAGGGACCGAAGAACGGTCCAGGGACCAGGCAAGGCACACTAAACATTGATATTACAAGAACCGTCATGACTTTGCACATGTCATATCTGAAATTTCTGGTGACCACAAGGCTAGGAAAGTATAGGGGATAAAGAGGATGCATTAGGCTTGCCTCCCTCAAGGCCAATTTACTGGTTAATGATCAAGTAATTAGAAGAAATATACTAGTATTACTCCTATATAAGCGCAGGGACGTTAAGCATAGCTCCACTGGAAGCATGCACTCGGTCTGCTCCCAGGTGAGATGCCTCAAAATCAGCACGATTTTGAAGTATCAAGAATGGATACCGTCTGAGACGATTGATACTTTGAGAGCTTCATCTGTGAATTTTTAAGTTGCCCAGAGATAATAGTGTCAATTAAATATGAAGAACATAGAACAAATACGTACACCTTGGGCCCGTTTACCTGCTGTCAGGAAAACTGAAGTTTTGTTCTTTCTATAATGGTATAAAACAGATATATTTTTTCGAAATGGGAACATAGTCCCAGTCTCTATCAATTGATGCATGCGACCTTTTATTGTTACAAAACAGATATATAGTAGTAATAGAGTGACTCGACAGAGAAAACCATGGAAAACCGCTGAGTCCTTTCAATGCTAGTACTACTGACAATTTGAGGCGAGAACAAAAAAGGCGATGTCATCTACATGGACTAATTCGGGAGCATCGCTTTCAGGTTTCTCTTACATCCTAATCTCTGGTAAGTTTCTGAGTATGTGCCTAATGATTTTACAATGTTTTGATGGTTTAAACATGCTCCTGCTATAAAGGCAATGCACTCCGAGATGTTTGAATTAAAGTGCAGGCAATGCAAAGAGAAGCAAATATTGATAGGGAGGTGCAAGGACGCCCAGTTATTATATGACAATATTGATAGGGAGTACATGCTAATCTTAAAGGATCTATACAGATGGAATTAAATTTATGCCAGTCTTTACTATGGACCAAAGAACGGTCCAGGAATCAGGCAAGCAAGCAGCACACATTGAACACTGGTATAAGAAGAACGGTCGTGACTTTGCACATGTCATGTCTGAAATTTTTCATGGCAACACTATGATAGTAATGTACTCCCTCCGTCCTGAAATAAGTGATTTGACTTTATCTAGATTCACATGTATCTAGATACTAAAACAGGTCTAGATACGTACGAATCTAGACAAATGCAAGTCACTTATTTTGGGACGGAGGGAGTACTAGTGATAATCAGGATGGACTATGCATATACCTCTGCAAAAGTATTTCAAGGCCAATTTCCCAGTTACTGATCAACTAATGAAAAGCAACATAGTACTGCTAGTGTACTAACCCAGAGACGATGTATTAAGTATAGCTCCACTGAAAGCATGCAGTCAGATTTTGATACCAAGAATGAATACTGTCTGGGCAATTGATAGCTTGACATGCGATTTATTCTATGCCTTATTTTAGTGGCACAGAGCTCATTATCTCAAGTAGATATAAAGAATCAAACCTGGGCATGGGCAGCCCATCCTGGCCCGAAAATCCCGGGCCAGGCTCGGGCCTGTGTTTTTAGCCCGACGGCTGGGCCGGGCAAGGCTCGGGCCTGCCAAACAGACGATTTAAGGTGTGGTCGAGCTGGGCCGTCCGGGCCAGCCTGGACATTTTTGGATTTTTCCATGCGTCGGGCCAGGATCAGGTCTAAATCTGCGGACCGATGGTCAGGGCTGGGTCAGGCTGGGGCCTAGGTATCTACCATCTGGCTTTTTTTGGCCCCGCCCGAGTGATGCCCAGGTATAGAAGAATATAGCACTAAGTACGCCTTCAGCCAACCACCGTTTAAAACTATGAGGAAAACTTTCGTTCCATTCTTCCGAAATGGCAAATAGATATAGAGTAATATAAAGAAGACAAGAATGGAAAATAACTGGGTTTACACCGTAGGGGCTTTCCCCTAGGGCAAAGGTGTCAAAAAAAAACTGGGTTTCTTGATGAATGGACTATTTGTATTATGTGGTTCTAGATTTATGACCTAACAATATTTCAACGCCCCCCAAAAAGGAAGTAATGTCATTCTAAACTCATACAAACACACATCTTACCTAAATTATTTGGTAACAGTGTTTGGACTACCTAGAGTTTGTGACAGCTCAGTGGCTCACCTCTAATATTTTACATCATTGACCTTTTTCACATGAAAGATACAGTTTTCATGGGTAGACCATAACCCAGGTAGTTTGTTTCCCTACAGCAGCAAGTACATTCTGTCAGCAGTTGCTTCGGGTCAGGTCAACAGAATAGCAGAAATGCTTCAAATGAAGGAGTGCATTGTACCTATCTGCAACTGGAAGCAATTCTGTCATGCACTGCAGGAAGTTGCATCGCAGCTAGTTCAGCTCTAGAAATAAACTCCAGTTACATTGGCAAGGGTCGAACACCGTCCTTGAGTTAATATGAGTCATGTTTCTTTGGTAGTCGGAAGTTTTTGAGTAATTTGATAAGCTCATATGTCCTCACATGATGACCCAATCGAAGACATAAGTCCAATGGGGTCAAGCCATCCTGTGGTAAACATCAAACAAAAGTACACACTCAGTTAGTAGAAGTCGTTAGGAACAATTGTAAGAATATGCCACTGCATAGAGTCCTAATCTAACATCTAAATTAGAAAACTACAGAGGGGTCATAAACAAGACTGAGCTAGGAACCTGATATCATTAGAGAAATGGGTAAGTTATGTGAAATGAGCTTGTAAGAACTCCACCAAGGCATAACATGTTTACTGAATGTGAAATACTAGAATATTAGAAATTTACTTACTTGAGTTTTCATAGTTCTATCAGCACCTTTTATTAAGAGTAGCCTCACAATATCTGTTCTCTGTGTTTGCACGGCAAGATGCAATGGCGTCCAGCCATACTGAGAATTGAACAAGTTAAAGCAATTACCCCATAAGAACAAACAAGACGAAACAAGACAAGACAATTATTGAGCTTAACATACATCATCTGGTCGGTTGATGTCAACATTGTATAGCACTAGAGTCTTTATACTCTGATTGCATGCTGTCTGGACAGCATAATGCATTAGGGTTGCACCACCCTGTATCACCAAAATTGCACATTGGTTCAAGGAATTAACAACCAAAAAAATACTTCCTCCGTCCAGAAAAGGATGTCGCAGATTTGTCTAGATTCGCATGTATCTATACACTAAAACGCATCTAGATACATGCGAATCTGGACAAATCTGTGACATCTTTTTCTGGAGGGAGGGAGTACAGAATATTGAACATAAAAAATCTATACCCACAGCAGTAAATGCCAACAGGATGCGCCTATACCTTAACACAAATAAAACGCCAATGCAATAACTTAAACATGAAAACAAACAACATTAACAGATTATTCAAGATTAACCCCATCACGTGATGTAACAAAAAGTTCCTGCAATATACTATATAAAGCTGTTTCAAAGCTAGCTAAAGATAGAATATACTCACTTTGTCACAGATGAATGGATTTGCTGAATTCCTTAAGAGATAGTTGATAATAGCATGCTTCTTCGAAATAACTGCTTTATGAATTGCAG
This sequence comes from Avena longiglumis, assembly GCA_030063025.1. NCBI lineage: Eukaryota > Viridiplantae > Streptophyta > Magnoliopsida > Poales > Poaceae > Avena > Avena longiglumis. The sequence goes on along the minus strand of CP125975.1, from coordinate 554,525,695 downwards.
GCAAACCATCCTGAGGATAACAGAAAAGGCCATTAATGGTAAAAAATATCACAGCGATACCCTGCATTTTACATGATTGTCTGCTTAAGATGAAATAGCTCAAATTTGCAGTCAAAATTACCTTATCAAGTGCATTTACATCCACCTTATGTTTCAGAAGATTGTCCAATAGATAGAAGTCTCCTGATGCAGCAAGGGTGTGAAGGGGCAGCCACTTGCTCTACAAGAAGAATACAAGGTGTATTAACTATCGATAAGCAGGAGCTAACATGGAAGTAACAAACATCAAACAAAACTGGCCATGATGCAGAACATGCGTGGATGTTCAAGGTCATTAGTTAAAATTCTAAAATATCACAATCATATTTTACTGTTTCCAACATTATTGGTGGCTTATGTGACACATTTACAAATGACTTGACAGAGCTAAAATACTCTAAACAGGGACCACTTACAGAAGCAGTAGCTTCCAGATCAGGTAATCTCTTGTTCAGAAGAGCCTTTTCCTCATCCGTGAATAGCTTCCGGCGACCTAAATACAGAACAGATTATTCATAGGAACAATCGGGTGTTAGAAGAAATATATACAGAGAAATACAGTTAACTCCAAGCACATCAAACTATTTTTTGTATAATAGACCAAACTGGAGGTCAAATAGATGCCTCACAGAGACATGATCTAAAAAAGGCAGTACTATCAGTCTATCATAGTACTCTGCTTCCAAATGTATGGCATATTTTGATTGTAAAAGTTTCCACTTCAACTGTATTTTTTTTTGGATATTGTTATGCTAATTGTTACAAAATCACAATCATAATAATGTGCTTCAGAAACAAATCCCATGGTATCAATCTCGTATAACATAACATAACTCACATATTATTAGCCAAAGCTTGACTTTAGGCAATTAAATTAAAATGTGCCTTACATAAAAGTATAGCAATCATGACTATATAGTACACTAAGCATCACAGATACCTTGGAAATAATATCTGTCCTGAAGATCTATATCATGCATCTGGTCTGGGTAAGTTGAATAGTAACTTCTAAGTATTATTCTGAATACATTCAGTACCAACAACTTCATAACCTGGCACTCTGGGCACTAATAGTAAGTTGAATAGTAACTTGTATTCCGAACATTTGGAAAAACTACGTACATTCAGTACCAATTTCATAACCTGGAAGTGTGGCACTGGAGTGTGGATAACCATAATCGATTAGCGATGCAGACAAGCAACCAGGAATGGGACATTGCAGATTTCAACAAGAATTTCAGCCACTTTACTGGTTATATTAAGTACTGCACCTTTTGGGGTACCAGAATGAATTTGCAATTGTCTAATTACATGCTTGTTTCTACTCCATTCGGCTTTGTTTCTAAAACAGGGATAATGCAGTTGGCTCATTGGTACGCTAACGCAAATTTCATGTAATTCGCCTACTGTGCAATGACGGTTTTCAGCAACTAGTCTGAAAGAAAATTCGGTGTGCAAAACAAAAGTTCAGGAACTCACTTCTCGGGCTCTTGCCATCCTCCATCTCGCCCGGCGCATACTCACTACTGCTAAACAGCTCCGCGATGTCCTCAAGGCCGCCCGCAGCCATCGCCGTCCTCGGATTCCTCGGCGCCACGCGTGTCCCGGGATCGGGAGGCGGCGGAGCCTCCACCTTCTCGCCGTACGCGCGGGAATTCTCCCGGAGAGGTTCCAGGTGGCCACGCTCGACGCGCCCAGGCTCCGCAGCCAGCCTCGCCGCGCGGCGCGCGCGGGACTTCTCCTCGAGCGGCTCCACGTAGTCACGCGCGACGTGCCCGAGCTCCGCGTCCAGCCTCCCCTCGCGGTAAGCGCGGTACTCGTCGGGAGCGGCCACGGCGGAGGGCACCCGCCGGTCGAGGCGGCTCCCGAAGCGGAGCCCGTGGGCGATGCGGCGCTTCTCCTTCTTCGTCAGGTTGATCTCCTCCACGGCGTCCTTCCACCTCTCCGGCACCAGGCTGCTCCCGCTACCGGCCCCTGCCGCCGCAGATGGCCTCCGGCTGGGGCGAGAGGTCGCCCGTCGCGGAGACGGGCGTCCGAGGTCGAGGTCCTCGAAGGCTTCATCCTCGAACACGAGGCAGTCGCCGAGGACGACATCCTCGTCGTCGTCGTTGACGGCGGCGACGGCGAAGGAGGAGGAGGAGGAGACGAGTGGCCGCGGGGACGGGGACAGGGCGAGGGATTTGCTGGGGCCGTGGAGGCGGGAAGCGGAGGTGGGGAGAGGGTTTAGGGTCTGGATTGGCGAGGAGAAGGGGAGGAGGAGGAGCGGGAGAGACGGTGGAGGCATCGCGTCGTCCTCCCCGCGCCGGAAGCCGAGAGGATAGGCCGTTGTAGGCGACCGTTTAGTCTGGGCTGTTTTCTTCTGGGCTGGCTGGAAAATAGTTGGGTGGCCTAAAAAGCAGCCCAGTTTTCATATATCGACCTGAGTCGTGAGAGATGCGGGCCAGATGAAAAAAAATGGAGCACTAAAAAATAGAGCACGACTAGGGTTCGTGAGGTCCAAGGACAGCCTAAAAAAATGGTGCGAAAACTAATACTAGAAGTCTAGAACTAAGTGTAGACACATTTCACATATTTTTGCGAAAACAGAAGTAAATACAGAAATTCCAAAAAGAAATATGGATACAAATATTGTCAGAAGCAGATGCGGACCGAATACAGTAAGGAGCCTGAGCGGAAAACGAATGTTTATCGGAACCAAATGATCACTTGAATCATGAAGAAAAACTCAAGCATCGCGACAAAACGGCAAACATGATCCCTAATCCTATCATGACTGCCCATCGTACTAGGAAATAGGGAAGGGTCGAACCATGGAAGGTTTTCACACTCGTGAAGGGATTAGGTTCTCATTATCTTTGGGATGGGTCGCTTACTCGCTTTGGTAGTTTTTCTTGACAAGATCACATATTAGGTCGGCTAAACTGGGCCATGCACATTAAACTCTAAAACTGGAAATTCCGTAATAGGTGGAAACGGAATTTCCGTTTTTGCATCTGTTCCGTTGGAACACCCTGTGTCTGTTTCGTTTATGCCAAAAGAATTCTGGTTTCATTTCACCATAAAATTCTGTTTCAGTTTCCATATTTTCATTCCGTTTTTATTTTTCTATGAAAAATCATAAACTTTTCGCTCCATTTTCATCGTTGATCGTTTGACAATTGCACCTTCGTCCACCAGAGAAGAACTCATAATCAAGAGGCTCATAACTTTGCTTGTAGTTCCCTTTAGAATCGGCCGACATGTTTGGCTAGGTAACCCGCCATGTCTGGCTTCTGTTGTACTACCTCCTTTTCTGATTATTAGTAGATATCCAGAAAATACTAAGAAACGGAACACCACAAGTACAACATGGGAACACACATCTCTTGTCTGGAGCTTAACATGTCACTATAGATGTTTTGCAGCCGGTGATAAGTAATTTGCCACCAAAATAAATTTTTACTTTAGTGGAAGAGCTTGCAACGTTGACATGAAAGACCATTGGGAAAGTCCATCTTACCATCGATAGAGGTAAACAACATCACTTACAATCCAAGCAAGTTTGGTCAATTGTATAAATATTTACTCAAGTTATCACTAGTACACACATAATATGGACCAGATTTTATTGAATATGAATGGATATTACTCGAATACATATATGGATCATATTCTTCTAAAAAATATGGATCATATGTTAATTCAATAATTGAACGAATACAAATGTCTTATAAATTCAGTGGGGTATTAGTTGAAAGAAAAAGTCAGTAACTACGCAATACAAAATAATAGACCCATCACTCATGTCATGCAATAAGTCAACCACATACTGGTAGACAAATAAATATGTTATAGTACTATAATGCAAGTAATAGTTTGTAGGGTCAGCCTAATTAAAAATATATATTTGATTACATGTTAGGTTTTTAGGTTGGATGGGCTAGAATTAATTGGCTAACTTAATTTGTTCGGATGCAACATTTTCATATACACATCTGCATACATCAAAGAAATCCCACAAATATTTTTCACAACCATTTTCATTTCGGTCTGACGTGGATATTTTCACATGCATTTTCACTTTTCTCGAACATGAAAATAGGATATTTCAGATTATCCACTACCACTTTCCAGCCCTACACGACATACAATTTTAGTCATATTTTTTAGTCACAATTTTAGTCATGTTTCAGTTGTACATACCAACGCAGTTGTCGACATTACGCACACTCGTGGATGTTTGTCTTGAATTCTATCACTTTGGATAAGACCATGAAATAACGATCCATCACATATACAGGGATGCCAATGTGTCATTGTTGCCTGTCAAAACTCACCGGCGGGCAGTGACGAGCAACACAAAGAGCCGGGAGGCTCCCAGAGCGGCTGGTGGGCCCTGGTCCCTCGGTCGACGGCCCGCAAATCTTCCGGCACGCACGCGTCCTGTCTTGGTTCGAGGGCGTGCCACCTGACCTATACCTGGTCAGGAAGGTGATGGATTGTTCCGATTGGTTTCCTGCACGGTAAACAAGTATACGTAAAATTCGAGCCGTGATCGGCCCGTGTTTCTCAGAATCGGCTTTCAGAGCCGATTGTCCCCATGGCTCGCATTGGATCTATGATAACATGGGGTTTTGCTTAATTACTACAAGTTAAATCGATCTACGATAGTTTAACGCTTTCACCACGCAACCGAACGCCCCACCAGAAGTTGAGCCTAATAGATACGAAAGATAGTAGAAAACCGATCCTAGAAGGCCAAAAACCAACATAACGTCCAATTTCCTAAACATCCTCTAAGATCAATAAACCATACCTTACGACACGGATCGCTCAACCCGCTTTGTGAGGCCTAACCACGTAGATATTAAACTAAACCTTGATGAACAAGGCACAACTATAACAGATCAAATCGACTTAAGCAGAATCATAAGATGCCACCTTTACACCCGGAGAAGGTGCAAAGACGGCGAGATAGCTAGAGGTAGCATGAATAAGCAATCATAGTAAAAGTATCGATGCTAGCTCTAACAAATTGTGGTAAAAGTGTTACTCGCCATCAACAAGGCTTAGTACGAGTAACACGGACAACGATAGTAAAATATCGCCTAGATCGCAAGATGATCTAGGCAAAGATGGCACTTACCCGAGAAAACCCTAGAACAAGGGTGGCGATACCGAGATTGTGTTTGTTGTGAACGTGATTGTCCTCCTTTTCTCAATAACCCTAGGTACATATTTATAGTCCGAGACTCTCTACTTTTGGAATAACTCTACAACTCTATCTTTATCTAAACATAAACGGAACCTAAACAAATACGAATCCTACTACGATACAAGATACACGGCAATTCAGCCCAAATCTAGGCCGATCCAACAACACCTTGAATATATGCATCTTCTAAGCCCATCTTGATCACGGCCCATCTCCATCTTAGGCCAAAATATGGCGATAACACATGCCCCCCTGGTTTTGGCAATGATAATTCCAAAACCACTCTGTGTGTTTTTTCTTCTCCCGGTTTTTTTATCGCCACGCTGTATGTCGTAACGCGTGCGTAACGTAATCCACGCCACCCTTCATCATGATGCCCTGCCTTCTCAACTCCTCCGCAAAGGCATGATTTGACGATTTTGGCAGTAACTGGAAACTGCTATGGCATTGAACCGCTTTCTTCACTATTCCTCTTTATTTAAATCCGCTGAGCACAGTTCACGTCCCCATCTTCCTCCCGTAGCGAAAACCCTCTTTCTCCATCGGAAAAACCTCTTTCGCCATGGCCTCCTCTCGCTTCCTCGATCTCTCCTCCCACGCCCAATAGCCTCAAGGACCATGAGCCGACTCGAGCACCCGCCGACAATGGCAGATACACTTCTCGCCCCACAATGGTGGGACGAGAGGGTTAGACTTTGCTGCCTCGTCGAGGACGATGTCCTCGACAGACGGCGAAGAGAACCTTTCGCCTCGCTAACGGGAGCCGGAGGCGACAAAGCGATTTACAATCGGTCGGGGACGGCCGACTCGTCTGCCGAGGAGGAGGAATCGAGGAGGACACCTCCTCCGACGGGTATCCGCCGACGAAGCGCTTCCGCTACGGATCCAATGAGGATATCAAGATGACGACGAGGACGAAGAGGTTCTCGCCGGCTTCTTCAAAGAAGAAGCAGGACGACGCCGAGCAAAACCAAGACAAATAAGAGGATGGCGGCGACGGCATTTACGACCTCGGCTTAGATTAGAATCGTAGCAATGGCCAGTGCAGCAAGCCTCTTTTGTAATCGAATCTTGTAAGCAATAACCTTTGGATGAATGAAACTCGCTTTCCCAAATGTTGCTTCCTTTTGCTTTAATTTTGCCGATAATCAAACAGTCGATGTTCCATAAGCCGATGACACGATCGGCTCCTTCTAAACATGTTAATTGCACAAAGCCGATGACCACCCATCGGCTCCTTCTAAAAACGCTTGATGTGGTCAACCTCGCTTGAATCACAACGCCATTTCTTTGTCTCAAACGGTAACCAAACCTCCATTGCCCATCGAAAAATGTGCCGACGAACAACTATCGACCAGCAAGGATGATGATGACGGTTGAAACAATCGAGTTCCGTCGACGCCTCTCCATGCCCTCAAAGCATTTCCTTAGTAGCTTGTTTTTTTATTCGCCGATTTTCAACATCGCCCCATATTTTATCGCCAATGACTTAGCCGATCTCGTGACGGCCCTCAAGTTTTTATTGTCCCATATCCCACATGCTTGGAAAATACTTCTTGAGATGTCGCCATCATTGACCGCCACTTGAAATTTTTCACCATCCAACTGCTCAAGCATGTACGCTGCCCTCTTAAAACTTGGTCGACCTTGTACGGCCCGTGCAATTTGGAGACCATTTACCATACTGCGTCCTTAGTACCCAAGGGCAACACAGCCTTCCCATACCAGATCTCCAACGTGGAACTCCTTTGGCTTCACCTTCTTGTTGTAGGCACGAGCTACTTTAGCCTTGTTCTCTTTTATTTTCTCAGCGACCACAGCCTAAGCTCACCACATCTTCCACGCTGTCACTCATCAAAGTTGCATATTCTTGATCACCGTTAGCTCATTCGAAAAGTAACACGTCTCGATCCAGCGTAATTTCCCAAGGCAATACGGCTTCTTGCCCATAGACCAGATGGTACGGAGATGTTTTTATCGCCCATGGCACGACATGCGATAAGCCCATAAAGCTTCGATAAAACCTCATGCCAACGCCTAGGTGTTCATCGATTTTCCTCTTGATCAGCTTGATAAGACTCGTTGACGCCTCGGCTTGCCCATTTGCTTGAGCGTAGTACGGAGATGACCGATCGCTTTAATCCTGTGTCTTCACAGTAACCTTCGAACTCGTGAGAAACAAAACCGAACCTCCATCGGTTGTGATAGTCTGGGAATCCCAAACCTATGAATGACGTGCTCTTTCACGAAATTGATGACATCTTTTGAACCATCGACTTCATAGGGACGGCTTCCACCCACTTGGTAAAATAATCGTGATGGCCAAGATCCACATGTGGCCTTTGCTTGATGGAGGATTGATCTTGCCGATCATGTCCATGCCCCAACCTCGGAATGGCCAAGGTTTGATGATGGGATTCATTGTCGGCGGTACCATCTGGATTTTTCCAAATTTCTGACATGCTTGACACCCTTTGTAGTAGTTGAAACAGTCCTCAAGCATAGTGGGCCAATAAAACCCTGATCGCCTGATCAACCATTTCATCTTATGAGCCGATTGGTGAGTTCCACAAGCTCCTTCGTGTACCTCATGTAGGAGCTGATTGGCCTCGGCTGTCCCCAGGCACTTGAGCAATAGCCCTTCTAGAGTCCTGTAAAACATGTCATCCCCAATAAGCACGTACTTCATGGCTTTGTACCTTATCCGTTTAGGTGCCCCCCGAGCCGAATCTTTCAAGTAATTGAAGATATCGGCTCTCGATCCCTGCTTCTAGGAACTGCACGGACATCGGCTCCTTCTACCATATCCTTGTACCAAGCTATCTGGCAAGATCGCTTGCCTCGGTATTCTGCTCGTGGGATCCAAGTGAAGTTGATGTACGGAATTGGCCATCATCACTGGCAAAGGCAGCCATAATGGGAAGAGGGACTCGCCCCGCACTTGTAGTCCTCCGTGAGCCGGGAAATCACCAACTTGGAGTCTCCAAAATTTCCATCGCTTCCGCTGCCGAGGAGTAACTCCATCCCATGCGTATTGCCTGCACTGCTACATTGTTAGTGGGAGAGGTAGACAATCGATGGAGAAGAAAATGTTGCCCCAAGGCGACACGAGGAAAAATGCCGATGCCGCAGCCATCGTCACAAATCGATCCGTCGAAAACATAGCCCATGCTTTTATGGATGCTGCTATGTTAGTGTTGATCCTCTCGGCAATAAGATCAGCTACCGTCCTTAACAGCTTTTCGCAGGTGATACCGGATGTCAAACTCGATAATGCAAACATCCATTTGCCTAATCGGCCTTTTTAACATAGGAGCCGATAGCATGTGCTTTATGACGTCCGACTTGCATATGATGATGACCTCTGGATAGCAAAATGTGGCGTAGCTTGGTGCATGTAAAAACAAACAGAGGCACAACTTGTCGATATCTGGATACCGCGTCAAGCCCAGATCATCCTCGCTTATGTAGAATACGACTCGCTCTAGCCCATCATGCACTTGTACCACCACCGAGGCGATGGACGGTCACCATCGACAAGTAAAGGTAGAACGGTTTGTCCGGGGGTGGAACTAACCGCCGGCTTTGTCGATATTCTTTGATTTCGTCGAAGGCCCGTTGTTGTTCTCGCTTCAATGGAATTCCTCATCGCTTTAATTTTCACGAGCCCCATGAACGGCTCTATCCTTCCCGATGATTAGAGATGAATCGTCGACGGTTGATCTTGCCAATGAGAGATCGTAGCTCTTTCTTTGTAGTGGGTGGCTTCATCGTCGCCTCCCGACTCTTCAGCCGATCTCAATTCCGCTCATGGACCAAAAACCCAAGAACTGACCGCCACTTCAAGGCACACTTCTTTGATTCATCCTCGTGCCAAACTTTCTTGTTCGGTCCAGACGCTGCAGATCGCCCAAGTGCCCCTTGGCGCTTGAAGCAGACTTGACCACCACGCCATCGATGTAGATTTCCACCAATTTGCCGATCAGATCATGGAAGATATAATTCATGGCCCTTTGATACGTGGCCGGCATTTTTCAGTCCAAACGTCATGACTACATATTCAAATAACCCCACGGACCACGGGACTCAATGCGCCTTTATGTATGTCTTCCGAGCCATGAAGATCTGGTTGTACGGCATTGCCGCCCATGAAGCTCAAAATTTTATGACCACCGCATTGATCAATGTTTACGCACCGGCATCGGATATTCATCCTTTGGGGTAGCTCGCTGAGATCTCGAAAATCTATAGCAACACGCCATTGGCGCCTTCTTCTCTACAGCACGATGCTAGAAATCCATTCAAGATACCGCATGGTCTCGATCAACTTGGCCACAAGCATTTTCTCGACCTCTTCTTGACTTCTTCCAAAATTTCGCCTTCATTTGTCGTGCTCGCTGTTGAAATGGCGAAACCCTTTTTGAGCGGGAGCCGATGCTCGATGATGCTCTGTCCAACCTGCATCTCTGGTAGTCCCATGCGGCGTACCGATATTGTTTCAACAGGGCTATCATCGGTTCCTCGCAGACTTGGCTCTAACTTTCGCTGATAAATGTTGGTCGTGGCTTATCCCGGGACCAATGTCGATCTCTTCTAGCTCATCACCGATGTAAACCCATACCCTAGCTTTCCATCACCGTCAAATCGACGCTAAACACAGGCAAACGATGGGTGAAGACAACAAATTAATTTGGGCCGATTGCCCGAATCGCCCCTTCTTCTTGCGTATGCCAAGGCGGTTTACACCTTATTATTTCACAAGGCGTAGTATCACCGCTACGACTACATGAACCGCTTGCCGTATGATCGCTGCTTTTATTTTTGTGGCCGATCGCAGGATCGGCCGTACCACGGATGATCGTGGGCTTTTCTACTCTGTAAGGCCGTGGATAAGACCAGCCTCACCCCGCTTTTTGTAGCTTCACACGCTCGCAGCCGTCTAGATTGATTCCGAGATCGCTCTTGGTCTTCCGCTTCCTGATGTTCATGCCAGGTGGAAACCTCGATAGAATCGTCTGCATGGACGACCTCCACTTCATCCCGTCCCCATCGACGACATCGGTGCATCGTGGATGGAATGCAGCGAAGCGGATCCAATCCTTCCTAGCAAGACGGCGAGGTAATTTTGCTTTCACGAAAAATGACGGGTACGGTTTTCCGCCCGGTCGATCCACGCTCGTAACGCCTTATGCTTCCGACCGCCGTTGAAGTCGCTTAGCGTGACGTTGGTTTTGATCGGTCATGCCGCTTTGTGCTCAGCAGAAGCTCGTCGACGTGACCGGCCTGTTCTCCATCGTGGCGTCGGACATTGATGTAGATGTTGTTGAATGTCCCACCGGCGCATGTAATGTGTTGCTCAAAACTCACCGGCGCGACGAGCAACACGAAGAGCCGGAGGCTCCCAGAGGCTGGTGGGCCTGGTCCTCGGTCGACGGCCGCAAATCTTCCGGCACGCACGTCCCGCCTTGGTTCGAGATGCCACCTGACCTATACCGGTCGAAGGTGATGGATTGTTCCGATTGGTTTCGCCACGGTAAACAAGTATACGTAAAATTCGAGCCGTGATCGGCTCCGTGTTTCTCAGAATCGCTTTCAGAGCCGATTGTCCCCATGGCTCGCATTGGATCTATGATAACATGGGGTTTTGCTTAATTACTACAAGTTAAATCGATCTCGATAGTTTAACGTTTCACCACGCAACCGAACGCCCCACGCCAGAAGTTGAGCCTAATAGATACGAAAGATAGTAGAAAACTGATCCTAGAGAAGGCCAAAAACCAACATAACGTCAATTTCCGGAAACATCCTCTAAGATCAATAAACCATACCTTACGACACGGATCGTTCAACCCGCTTTGTGAGGCCTAACCACGTAGATATTAAACTAAACCTTGATGAACAAGGCACAACTATAACAGATCAAATCGACTTAAGGTAAATCATAAGATGCCACCTTTACACCCGGAGAAGGTGCAAAGACGGAGATAGCTAGAGGTAGCATGAATAAGCAATCATAGTAAAAGTATCGATGCTAGCTCTAACAAATTGTGGTAAAAGTGTTACTCGCCATCAACAAGGCTTAGTACGAGTAACACCGGACAACGATAGTAAATCTTAGATCGCAAGATGCGATCTAGGCAGCATGGCACTTACCCGAGAAAAAACCCTAGAACAAGGGGTGGCGATGCGCCGAGATTGTGTTTGTTGTGAACGTGATTGTCCTCCTTTTCTCAATAACCCTAGGTACATATTTATAGTCCGGAGACTCTCTACTTTTGGAATAACTCTACAACTCTATCTTTATCTAAACATAAACGGAACCTAAACAAATACGAATCCTACTACGATACAAGATACACGGGCAATTCAGCCCAAATCTACGCATTAGGCCGATCCAACAACACCTTGAATATATGCATCTTCTAAGCCCATCTTGATCACGGCCCATCTCCATCTTAGGCCAAAATATGGCGATAACAGTCATGAGGTAAAATGCATAGTGCACTAATGTTGTTTTGTGGACTTTTTTTTTTGTGAAAACGTTTTGTGGACTATTCAGCTATCCTGATGGAACGGATCAACGGTGGGATCACTTGTTCCTGCTCCAAATTGATTGTACAGTATGATAGTTACTCTTCAGTGCTTGTTCATATATGCCAGTACCGTGTACCAATCCTTCAAAACTGTTTGTTCATATATGCCCACATGATAGCCCAAGACAAAACATGAGGAACCATTGCTGTCAGGATCCATAAGAAACAAGAAGCTGCAGCAGTGTGCAACCGAATACATCAACAATTGGTATCTTTGCCTGTCACCCAAATCCAATACTCCACTCCACTCCATACATCCACATATCACATGATAGACCCAGCGTTTTTAAAACCGGTCATAAACATTTTAACCTAAAAAACTATTAAGGAACTTACAAGATAAACCACATTAATTCATGCAAATATTCCTCAAAAAGGTCGTCCATGCAAATATACACTCATAGTCACCGAAGATTAGCAACAGATTGCTCTGTTGATGTGCTCTGTTGATGGAGTGACATGCTTGATCTGTAGCTTAGAGGCACGTTCCTCCATAGCCTGCACTCCTGTACAAGGACTGCTTGATCTCGTCGGTTCTTGTCACTTGCATCTTCCCTTCCTCCTATCGTTAGACCATGCGTGTTGACGATCGAATTAGTTCACGCAGAAAATGCAGATTAATTCCAGCAAAACAATTAGGGAAATTTTAGCCAGATAGGAGTGTTTAAGATGCATAAAAATCCCAAGATTAATCGCCTACTTACCTGTGAGCAGAAGGCCTGCATGCCGAAGTCACTGAAGCAGCTGACGACGCACTGATCGATCTCCAGCCCTAGCACATCCAGCGCGCTGACCGTCGAGAGCAGCACACCAGGGGTTGTCGTGCAGCAGATCTCGATGCTCGCGCAGCCGTCGCCACGCTTCTCGACGACAAACTGCTAAGTCGATTTACATGATGGGTACTTAATTTAGTTTCGATCGATCGTGTAATAATTAACCTGCGCCACACGCGTACCTTGGTGGAATTCCTCATCGTCATCTCGTCGCTGCTACCGCCGGAGAAATTCTTGGCAGCGTTCAGCTTGAGCAGGTCCAGCTCCTCCGGCGTGGCGCCGATCTCCTCCTCGAGGGTTTTAATCCGCCCCGTTAGCTCCTTCACGTAGTCTATGGTGTCCCCAAGGATCGAAGTCCTATCCATCTGCAGCGCGATTAACCATTCGATCACATGTCGGCAGAAATCAAGAAGGCAGGTTAATTCATTTAGGTCACTGGACAATCAGCTGTGTATCATCGGTTCGCACCTTGGTAATCTTGGGCACGATGGAGCGGAGCATGGCGAGGCGGTCGTTCAGCCGCTTCCGCCGCCGCCTCTCGGCCATGAGGTTCTTCGACGGTGGGCCGCCGTGGAGCATCTTGCTCCTAGGGTGGGCGCCTGATGAGACGCCCCTGATCATGCCGGCCATCTCCCCGGTGGTTCCTCCTCCGAACATGAACGTCGTCGGGGAGGACGAGGAGCCACCACCGTGACGCAGCTTATCGCCGCCCGTCTCGTCCTCCGCCATGGCGTCGTGGAGGGGGCGAGAGAGAACCTGGCCGGCCGCGTCGACGACCCCATTATTCCCATTGACGCCGCCGACGCAGCTCTTGTAAGGGTTGCACACTTCGCTCAGGTAGTCGAAGTTGAACTCACCGTGCGCGTGCGGAGGCGCGGCAGGCGGCACGGGGGCAAGCAGGTCCTGGAACGGCCGCACGTCGTGGATCCTCGCTTGGCCGGCGCCCTCGCTGCCGTAGAAGAGGAGGTCGTTCGCCACCATGCCGCCAGCCGGCGTAGCGTATGCCTGCCACGGCGCTCTCGCCGGCTCCGGGACCTCCTCCCCCCGGAGCGACATGAGCGCGTCCAAGAACGACTCGTCGTCAAGATGATCCATGACGCCTAGCTAGGTACTGGGAGTCTCTGGGATAGTGGGATCGGAATTCCTCTTGTTCCCCAGCTTGCTTCACGCTTATAGCAGCAAGCAACGCGGCGCCCAACTTGCAGTGTGTAGGGGCCAGTGGATGGAGCTACCTGGGGGAACTAAATGCAGTGTGCCAAACCTAAACGACAATCATTCCTTGGCTAGAAACTTGTTTTAGTATAGCCACGGGCGTGGTCACGCAGAAAATGGCAAAGCTAGCAGCCTCACAAATGGAATGGCATCTCCACATTTTTTTTAAAGTCCAGTTGGCTGCAGCATGAAGGCAATTATTATCGTCCATGTAGTACGCTCGTTTTTCGCCCAAAGTTTTCAATCTTGCGTCCACAACCACGACGCTGTTTGTCGCCGGCACCGATCGAGGAGTCCCGGCCAATCGTCGAGCTAAAAGGATTCTGTGACGTTTATCTCTATATCTCTCTCTCTCTCTCTCTCTCTATATATATATATATATATACTATATAAAATTTGTCTTGAGGTGGTTTTCGCACGACCAAGGTTTTCGTCCGTCGTTCCTAATTGTGCACGCGAACGCGGTTGTAGAGTCCGGCTTGTACTCGTTAGATAATATCTTCAAATCTGAGTTGGGTTGGAACGCGATCGGACCGTCCCCACGTGAGAGTCTGTCCTGCACCAAGCCCCGAGAAGCTTTTCGTGCTCGAATCGGTTACATAGTCCTCCTATTTGTATTTCAGGACGACGGCGGGCCGCAATATTCAGCCGTTCTTGGCCGGAATCTAGCCCGTCTAGGCCGGGAATCGATGCTGAAAACGGAGGGGACGACTTGGCCGGAAGGAATTGGTCTGGGGTGGCAATGGCTCGCCGGAATTTTTCATGCGGCGACGGGAGGAGAAGGAAGGACGGACCTGGTATATATGAGATGGTGGTAGGCGATCCTGCAGGCTTCAGCGTTGAGTGCGAAGAAGGAGGCGCTCGGGCCCTCGGGCTGCGCCAAACCTAGCGAAGCCGGCTAGCCCGCGCGCAACCCCGGCCGGCTCAAACCATCCCTTCCCCTGGTGGTTCGGCGACAGCTGACAGAGCGGGCGAACGCACAAAAGGCAGGGACAGTGTCCCTTGCAACGGCCCACACTTTTGTGGCACTGGCAACCGGAGGGCGAACGGGGGCATCATGCTCGTCATGTCGTTATTGTTACTCGGTTTCTTCTTAAACTACATCCGTCGCTGCATGGGGCACACCACACCGGCAGACAGGTTAAATAACCCCGCGTCGGTAACAGGCCATGTGGGATCATGTTCATTACCAGTTACCACCTTGGTGTTTCAGTGGCTTTGATGCGTCCGATGCGAGTAGTAGATGCCTAGATGGGGACGTGTGGTGCGTGACACTAATGGATATTTCGGTGCTGGTGCTGTCTTCAGACATATCAAGGGCTTCAGACAAACTGATGAATTTCAGAGTGCAACTGAATTTAAACCATAAGCTAGCTAAGTACTTTTTTTTTTTAGATAGCAGGCGTCGCACGCCCGGCTAGGTGCCGAGCAAGGTGAAAGAGCTATATTACTGCAGCGATTCTCCCATTTGGCCATTCAGGTACTTCTATTCCCATAAATCTGAATACTTACACCAATTTTAGGCTTCACAAACTTTAAGGATCATAACGAGGTGTGTGCAGAATCAATTGTGTCACAAGGGATGGAGACGAGATGAGGCATGCCAGAGACTGCAAATGCACCCTGTCGGTCTTTTCAATTTTCCAATTTGTTCACTTTGTTATAATTGGGCCACTGAGTTTAGGCATAGGTCTGTTGATCAAATGTTATGGAGGAACACTATATTCTGTAGCCAAGAATAACTATTAGAAAATAAGTATATAAGCTTTGCGTAATACATCCATGTATTTCAAAGATTTAGATATATTCAAGTATGTCATTTCGCAGGATACGTACATGGATTTAGATGAAGTCATGTTATTTTAGTTAGTGTCTAGATACATCGTTGTTATAAATTTTATGCATAACCCTGCGATATTGTCTTAATTGCTCTGCCATCCAACTGATGTTTCACGTTCACTTTATGGAAACTATTTACCGTCTCATCAACGTCGTCGGGAGTCAATGCAAATCACAAAAGACAATTGTTGGAGAAATCATGTGAAACCTAACGACATAAGAACAAAGTGGTTATGCAACATGTGGTCATATAGTCGTATCCTACTGGTGTCTGGAGGAGGAAAATCAACTTTGTCTTCTGGGTAGAAAAGGATTGATCCTAAGATAGATAAAAAGTGAATCTTAAGGCTTTTGGAACACTATATTGCTATCTTATCTAGACATATGATTTTAAGTCGGAGATGTGTGCAACGTTAAAATAAATACGAGACCGTGGCAACGCACGGGCATTCAACTAGTATCTATATAAAAGTATAATAGACGCAAGTCCTGGCCGGTTCCACGTTCGATCGCCCTCCCAAGACGGATCTGAGCCATAGATTTGTGATAAGACAGTTTTACCTCTGCCAACAATTAATTTGTATTCTGATAGGATTTGTTTGACCGTAGTTTCTTTCTTGTTAAGGAAAGTACGTTTACGTTGGAGGGGTGAGTGGTTCTAAGACCACCACGCCACAATAGGTTTCATCCTATTCTACGATGGATCTTGCCACCAAAGTCCTAATCCACCTTTCCACTATTGGTACCTTTCGAGGCGGAAACACATCCATAGCTGAATTGGAGGCTCCTGTGATGACAACAAGCTGCCACAAAACAACGATTATCAAATAACCGAAATTATGATCTAGATATTTGCAAAAATATTAGATCGAGAATCCTCCAAGAGAATGGAGGGTAAGTTGAGCGCTTTATTGATGTTGATGAATATCGAGGCCTCCTCCTTCAATTCCCCTAAGATCGAAGCCTTTGGGTGGATGAGGATGGATATCTCGCTTGGAACTTGAAGAGCAGTACTGGACTTTTTCGAACGAATCAAGAGTTCTGTCAGGAGGGCTGATGGGGAATAAATACCCCCTGCCAAAACTCTGTCGTTGGAAACTTTGGGGGCCGAATTATCTAGCCTAGGGAAAACTCTATCCCGCAATCGGAATTTCCGGGGGAAATTCTGCCCCCATGTCGAGCGCCGGCGCCTTGGATCCCTTAGCAAAACTCCTTGGGGGACGGATTATCCGGCCCTCCTAAGGGGCAGATAATCCGACCCGGGCGAAAAATCCGGCCCTGGCCAAACAATCCGAGGGAAAGTTAGCCCCCCACCCAGTGTGAAGCGCCTTGGTTGCTCTTGAAGATTGGGGTGGGCCGGATTATCCAGCCCTTGGCAGTCCTCCCCCAACACTCTGTTTTGCTGCTTTTGAATGGCCCAATATCTGCAGCACTTCAACACACATTAAATATTCATTGGTATTTTTATCTAACACACAAAACATTAGAGATCATGAAATGTTCTTCAGACCCATTTGTCCGTGCTTGGCCATTGCTAATTCCGACGTATTTCTATTGGAAAGAAATGCCCAAGAGGCAATAATAAAATGGTTATTATTATATCTTTGTGTTTATGATAAATGTTTGCATAACATGTTATAATAGTATTAACCGGAAACATTAATACTCGTGTGTTTTGTAAACATAAAAGAGTCCCTAGTAAACCTCTTGTTAAAATAGCTTGTTGATTAATAGATGATCATGGTTTCCTGATCATGGACATTGGATGTTATTAATAACAAGGTCATATCATTAGAAGAATTATGTGATGGACACACTCCTATAGTTAGCATAGCATAAGAGCAAGTCATTTAGAGTTCGTTTTATATAAGCTTTTAAATACATAGTAACCTAATACTTCGACCATGAGATCATGTTAATCACCATCACCAGATGAATATTTTGATGAAATCAAACACCACTTTCATAACTGGGTGGTTATAAAGGTGGCATTAGGTATTCTAAAAGTATGTGTTGAAGCACATGGATCAAATGTGGGATTTGTCCATCCATATGATAGATAGATATACTCTAGGCCCTCTCGGTGGAATGTCATCCAATTGGGTTGCAAGCATGTGACTAGGTCACAAGGGATGTTGTGGTGACCCAGCATACCACTACATGTTGTAGTATACCA
This sequence comes from Avena longiglumis, assembly GCA_030063025.1. Classification (NCBI taxonomy): domain Eukaryota; kingdom Viridiplantae; phylum Streptophyta; class Magnoliopsida; order Poales; family Poaceae; genus Avena; species Avena longiglumis. Next base: position 554,507,869 of record CP125975.1, on the reverse strand, counting down.
TAGTCGTGGACATAGCACTCATGGAACACCATTCTGTAAATATTACATCCTCAGAGTGGTACAACAAAAACAAAGCAGGTCCACAAGCATACATTATTATTATTACATCCATAAATTACACAACGACTTTGAGATCCTCTTAGGTCCATAGAGGTATCCCGATGACTCGGGGATAAACTATAGTAACTTTGAGAGCAAGATAAAGAAGCAAACTAAACTTTAAGGTTTATACAGGATTAATATATATAGAGGATAGAGATCTATGCTACTGGACTTGATCACTATATATGATATATCTATGCTTTAGATACTTCGGTCTCCATTCCATAGATGCTTTCGTAATTGTCCCCTTCGACACTTCCGGATACTTCTGGTTCTTCATAGCAAAATTCTTCTTGGTCTTCAATTGGATAGAGTATTTCCTCTTCTTGATCTTTAATGCCTTCGGAATCTAGCAAGGGTTAAAAAGATACGTTGAGTACGAGCGTACTCAGAAAGTTCACTAAAAAGGAGTGTTTGATGCACTATATCTGGCCACAGACCATAGGTCGTAGGCAATGCAGGTTTTTGTAAACATTTCTACAAAGGTTGCTTTTATTCTGAAAAGCTATGTCCGTCAGCCTTCACAGGTTTACCAGAACTTTCGGGGAGTTCTTTTCCTGCCGCGTTCGCAGCTCCTTCCCGGAATAGGGAGTAACAAGTTACAGTTCTTGCACTCTGCAGAGATGCATTGCTTTACCCATGAGAGATTAAATCCTTGTTGCATAACCGGGCGAACATTTCCCGTCCATAATTCTGTGATGTGGGGCCGAGTAGATGATCCAAGCCAATCACTGTCCTTCTCCGTGACCCCGCATACAATGCAATCGTTGTATGCTCAGACTCAAGGTAGACTTTTCCCCGTATAAAACGACCATACCTTAGTCTGATACACATAATAACCATTAACACTAGAAATCTGTCTTGTGTAAGCCTAGATCTACGGTAGACTTTTCCCCGTATACACGGCTATACCCACGATCTGCAACTTACAAAACCCAGAATAGTGTCCGAGGCATGCGAAAGGGAGCCGATCCAGATGACTTCTCCGTCTCATTCCAAATCCCATGGTTAACGCGTAATATACGGCGCGGGAATCACTGGCGACATTGGTTGTTAAGTCCTAGATGATATATTCCTGTGAAATGATATTCCAACTACCAGACTTAATAGATTAGCTGATCACCCTGGATCAGTAACCGATACGTCAAGTTAATTATGAAAATAGTATTTTTGACCTTTTTGAAATGCAGGTGATGACATAACCATTTGCAAATATTTGATAGAAAATAATCAAAGGACATGAGCAAGTGTGAACTTGCCTTGATATAGTGAAGTATTGTAGTCGAATGTCTCGACTTGAACCTGGACCTTGGGTTCTACAAAATACCATCATTGCCTGGCAAGGACAATGTTTAAAGAAGCAATATGTTATTATGCATAAGTAAAGAAATGCATGATGTTTAACCCCAAGTAATTCCCTAAAATTACAAGTGAGATGGATTTAGATGATTTATTTTAAGGTTTGATTTATCTTCAAGTTTAATTCACAAAAGAGTGTGGTCGCAAGGATTTTGAGATAAACATATAAGACACGAAAGTAAAGTACAATCATAATACAATTCTAAGATTAAGTGGTATCATGTAATTATTACAAAGGTCATGTTTTAAATGGTTATGACTTAAATTAAATGGTATAGTGTTTCTTTTGAAGTGGCAAAAAGAATAACATTTGAAGAAAATATTATTTATGTTAAGTTAATCAACTATGAAAATTAATAAGATTGAAGCTATGGTTTTTTGTATGGTTTAAAGGATCTTGAGTCATTGTATACCTAGATTAGGGTATATCAGACCAAAGTAAACCATTAACATATAATTAGACTTGAAATATAACATTTACAACATTATCAACTATTAGGGTTTTTCCTAAGCATATCCAAAGATGAAATCTTATAATTATGGAACTTTGTTTTAAAGATTTAAATTTAGCATGTGTAATATTTATAGATTATACTATACGATTTTTCTATATCTATACCTAAAAAAAAGGACGACGAAGTGTTTCTTCCGGTCCAACTCTTTTTTAAACCAATTTAGTCTTCTACCAAACTCTATATTACAACCAATGTCACCGATAAGTCAGAAAAAATGAACCGGCCGGCAGGGTACGTGTCGCTTTAGTCCGTTCCTTCATCAGGCCAAAAAATCCAGGGAGTCCGGCTCGAACCCTACCTAATAATAAAGGACGAAGTGTTTCTTCCGGTCCAACTCTTTTTTAGACCAATTTAATCTGCTACCAAACTCTATATTACAACCAATACCACCAGTAAGTCGGAAAAAACGAACAGGCCGGTAGGGTACTGTTACAATTGCGACAAGAAGATAACGAAGAACGAAAGCGAAAAACACAGCAAGGGGACACAGTTTTAACATGGAAAAACCTCTCTAACAAAGAGAGGAAAAAACCACGGGCGCCAGCCAGCGAAACTTCACTATATCGAGGAGTGTTTACAAACGTCGAGGATTTCACAGATGCAACTCATCCCAACCGGCGGCTTACAAGGGGTTTATATATCGGTGAAAACCTAGGTCTTCGACTATCCGTACCGCCTCGCTCCACTCGTCAGAAGTTGGCCTATACTTTATAGAATTTGGATCAACATATAACAGGTACGTGTCGCTTTTGTCCGTTCCTTCATCAGGCCAAAAAAATCCAGGGAGTCCGGCTCGAACCCGACGTCAAATCCTTGAATCATACGTATGCGGCAAGTGTGTTTTCTAGGTGGACGAAGGATTGGAGCCAAAGATGCTTGAGGAGACACGTTGCCCCAGGAGTATTGTCCGAGTTAGTACGTGATACCACTACGGAAATAGGTACGAAAAACGAAACAACATGGCTGATGGCATTTGTTCGGTCTGCAGCATTGTAGATACACATCTGAATTTGTTCACCGGCGCTAGCTTTGCATGCACAACTACTCTCCGAGTAAATAAATAGCAAGAGCCGTGGCAACACCTTGGACATTATTTTTTTGTGAAATAAAAGACGGATCATTTTTTGTTATCCACTGCCCTTGTAGCTCTCGTATGAATGAACAGAAGGATTTGCGGTGCTCTTATAAGCGTATCCTCTTATTCTCCAATTTTTAATCTCTCTAGGTTGCAAGTTCCAACCATACTGTGTTGCAGTATCTTTTTTCATGTGAATTACTGAATCCAACTACTACCGCCAGGGAGGCTGTCACTGTGTATTTTCATGGTAAATTCATGAAGCACTTAATCATCTTGGTCGGACCCCTATCATTTAATCAAGGAAGCATTGGCTCTGTACATTAGTACATGTGTAACTCGGACTCGATTATCTGTTTTCCAGAGAGAGGCAAGTAAGTTTTTGCAGTGGCCTCAAGCAACACCAAAGAGTCCATACGGTACGACACCAAGTTCACATTGATTTTACAGGTGAATTAATTTACATACGTTTTTATTATTACACCATATTAGCCTAACAAAGTTTATTTTATTTTATTTTTCAAAAGCTAAATGTTGTTTTTAATCGGATACATCCAAACTCTCTGATTATCTGCATGGTATCCGTGTCTTTCATCATACAAAGAACGTATCAATGCTGTTGTGATGCCTAGACTTATAATAATTTTTAATAAGTTGGGCACTTATTTTATATCAATCATTACTGTTTTATCTGTAGCTCAATTGAGTAGATTTTTCTTTCCCGTAGCAACGGACGAGCTTGTTTCCTGGTAAAGAAAAATGGGTGAATTTATTTTTATAATTTATTTAGTGAATACCAAGTTTGCTAAATATGATTATATAAGAATTGAGATCACTTACTTCTAATATACGTTAATGATTTGCAAAAAAATAACTTTGTAAATCATTGACTTATAGCTAGTTAAATATTTTAAAATAATACTATAAAGTTGATTGTATACACCTGGATAGGATCCTAAATTATAATTATGGGTTTAGACTATTTAGATTTAAAAGATTATGTCTTGAATATGATTATTTCTTACTTAGTAAATAATTTTAAATAATTAACAAAACATCTATCTCATTTTAATAATTTGGATAATTGAAGATATATGATCTAGGAATTTAAAAATGTTTTTGGAATATTATACTTAGTATTTTTCTAGTAAATATACTTACTTAAGATCTTAAAAATAAATCTTATTTATTTTTAGGTATTATCTTTATTTATTTATAAAATTTCTCAATTATTGATGTCTTTAAATATTTTGTTTTAAGTTTTATTTGTAAAGTTTTTAAGTTAGTATGTTTATAAAATAAAAGATTTCTTTTTATGCACAAAATTGATTTTTAGGATTTTATCCTAAATTTATTAAATTTTATTTAGATATTTAAGCGTGTTAATATTTATTTGTATTTTATTAAATTACAATAAATATTATTATATTTTTATTAGGTATTATTTTGATAAACATTTTGATGTATTAAATATATTTTTAGGATTTTTTACATTTTTCTAGAGCATAAAATGTTTAGAGGGTATCTTGGTAATTTTCCATTTTACCCCCTTTTATTTATTTGCTAATTTCTTGATTATCTAAACCTTGGCCCACTGGTCAGTCTAACCCACTAGGTTGGGCTGGACCACCAGGTCTGGTCCAGACCATATCTCTCACCCCCGAGCTTTCCTCACTTCTTCCTCACGCGATACAGTGGGGTTGACGCTGTCACCCCGCAGCCATGGCCGGCTATGGTCTCCTTGGCCGCTGCCATCGGTCGCTGAAAGGATAGAGATGTCGCCTAGAGGGGGTGGAGTGAATAGGCAATTTCAAAACTATTACGATTTTGGCTTGATAGAATACGAAATTAAACTAACGTTTATTTTACAAGCACAAAACCTAAATACACTAGGCTCAACTACTTGCACCAACAACAAGTTAAGCTAATCAAGATAGCACAAGATAGATATACCACAAGTGATAAGCAAGATATAAGTACTTTAATCTCGATGGCTATCACAAGGAAAGTATGCTCGGATATAGAGATAACCGAGGCACGCGGAGACGAAGATGTATTCTCGTGTTCCCTATAAGTAAGGTACGTCACGTTGGAGAGGTGTGGGATTCCACGAAGGATTTCCTAACGCCACGAAGGCTCACCTTCTTCTCCGAGTCTATCCCACGAAGGAATAGACCCTTTCCTTATGGCTAGCTTTTCCTCCACTCCGGAGATGGCAAGCTTCACGAAGGAGAAGCCCGGGTCTCTTCACAATCTTCCACGAAAAGGACACCATGGCACCAACCACCAAGCCAACTAGGAGGTCAGCCTTCAAGAGTAACAAGCTCAGGGCTCTCACTCGAACAAATCGAAATGGAGAGCTCAACACTTATGCAAGAATGCAAAGTAAGAACACCAAGGGTGCTCAAATCCTCCACTCTGAAATCCCACCAAAGCAACAAGTGATAAGGAGGAATTAGGGAGGAAGAACAATGGTGGAAACCAACAAATGACTCCAAGATCTAGATCCAAAGGGTTCCCCTCACTTAGAGGAGGAATTGATTGGTGGGGATTGTAGATCTAGATCTCCTCTTCCAAAGCCCTTAAAAATATATAAGAATCATAGGAGGGAAGGGAGAGGAAGCAAGCTCAAAGGGATCAAGAATGATGGTCAAAAACGTGCTAAAGAGCCTTAGAACTTTGGGGAAGAAGCCCTCCTTTTATACCCCTTCAAGGGGGATGACCGTTGAAAGCAAGATGTACTGGGCGAACACGTTCCGGCGACGAAATCGGCGCCGCCGGATCACCCGCCAGAATTTCTAGTCAAAACCGAAAGTTCTGGTACAAACCGAAACAGCATACAGAACAGTTTTTCAGCGGTTTGCCAAAAATTTCCGTCTGTCGCCTGAAATTCCGGCCACAGGCTCGGTCCTGCCGGAATTCCCGCCGGAATAAAACAGGACACACGAAAATGGCGATAACTTTTGCGTCCGGACTCCGATTTCGATGATCTTGGGCTTGTTTTGACAAGGACAACAAGCTCTACAAGATAGTGCAGATAAACATCATAGTCCAGCAAATAAGGATAGAACCAAATAAAGGAAGGTAAGAAGCCTCCCTATACGAAGAACCGATAAAACTTTCAAACTCGAAAACGCCATAGAAGATGCATACGAATTCTGTTTTCGATGGACCTGGGCTTGTTGAAGAGCTAGAAACAAGCTCAAGAACCTCACATGGAGAAACACCAAGAAGAAACAAAATAGGAAGATTCAAAGTATGCAAAGAATTGAGCTCCCTATGACGATGTGATCAAGTTACCCAACCGAAAGGCCCTCTTAATAGTGCAGCTATGTATCCTATAACCCGGTCTCCCAACAACCACCTTGAGACAGGTAAAAGGAAAACCTAGCAAGGCCATACCTTTGCCTTGTGCATCCCGCTTGATTTTGATGAAAACACTTCAATCTCCATCCAAGCCGGAATGCATCACTTGATCATTGTTGCTTCGTGAAGACTCCTAATTTGCTCCCCCATACACCACTATTGGATAGCTTCATTAATACATGTATTCACATGTCCATTATCACCAATATGGACGACAAGCTTCAAGCAAATGATCTTCTCGAGATGCTTATCTTGAACTTGCCCTTATCAACCTTGATGACGATCACCACTTGATGACATCCTCTCATGGGCTATATAAGTTCTTCACTTTTGAAGCATGCCCACGGAAAGATACCTATCCCATATAGAAAACGCAAAGGCACATATATAATGGGTTAGTTCATGATGCATAATTGACAAGGCTTACCATACCACAAGATCCATGTGGTACATTCTTTATGCTTCATGTGTTGACCAACTTGAAATCACTCTTCACTCTTTGTATAGGTCAACCATGTATCTTCTCATGCTCCATATCAATATATTGAGGTACATAAAGAACTCTTAATTTGATTACATGCTCTAAATCTAAGTCAATCATAGCTCAACTAATGAGGCTATCATGACACCGTCTTAGAGCCAAATCTTGAATTCTTCTATTGAGATCACACTCTCAAGATCCTGATCATATCAACTCGATGATCTTGATGCCAATACTCAAGATATATCTTTATCTTCATGGCATCCATACTTGAATCCAACACATAGACTACAAGCATGACCTATGGAATATTCCTTCATATAAAACTCAGTGAAGACATTAGTCCATAGGGATTGTCATTAATCACCAAAACCACACATATGGGAAATTACTCTTTCAGTCGCCCTCGACGCTCTCCACTCCTCTGCTCCCTCTTATTTAATTTGATATGTCATTCGATCCCTCTTTCGTTCGTCCCCACTGCATTCATTTTTCTAGGGTTTTAGCTTCGACTCCGATGTGCTCTGGTGACCACTGGATGGTGATGGTGGTGATGTGTGAAGGGTTTCACGGCATAGTAAATAAAAAAATTCTACGAATGCGAACAGAGGGAAAGCCAAGATCTAATCTAGGAGATGCAATCAACGAGAGAGATTGGATTAGATCTTCATACCCTTGAAGATTCGCACAGCGGAACATTCGTCGGAACGTGGGTGATGTAGTCGTACTCGCTTCTCCTCCTCGCGATCCGATCCGATCTAGCACCACAAGTGGCGGTGCCTCTGTGAGATGCACACGCAAAGACCTCGACGCCTCTCCTCCTTCCTCGGACCAGCAAGTATGGTGGAGAGATAGATTGGATCTACAACACGGCGTGGTGTATATGGTGGATAATTCACTGCAGGCTTCCTACAAGCGATCGGAGGGAGAGAGGAGGCGGCGGGCAACTAGGGTTGGAGGCAAGGTGTAGGGGAAGGGGCGACCAGCCCTCTATATATAGAGTGGGCGACCAGCCTTGCCCTCCTCCAAGCCTTGGGGCGGCCAGGGAGGGAGGAGTGGGGGCAAGGACTCTCCCTCTAGAAACCCTATCTCTAGTTTAAACGATTTAAACTCTCTAGGATCGGCTGGGCCCTATGGGGCCTTGTGCCTGGCCCAATGCGCCAGGACACTCCCTCATAGGCCCATGCCCCTCCCGGAAGGTGGGGCCACGTTTGTCCCCTTCCGAAGGTTCTAGAAGCTTCCAGACAATACCGATTAACCAACAATTCCGAACTCCAAAACTGCCGCCTTATATGAATCTTATTCTCCGGACCACTCCGGAACCTCTCGTGATGTCCCGGATCCCATCCGAGACTCCGAACAAAAACTCATAAACCAATTATCCAATCTATCCTAGCGTCGAGACACGTTAAGTGTGTGACCCTGCGGGTTTGAGAATATGCAGACATGATCTTCTATCAATAATCAACAGCGGGGTCTGGGCACCCATATTGACTCCCACACATTCATCGATGATCATATCGGATGAACCACGATGCCAGGATTCAATCAATCCCATATATATATTCCCTTCGTCTCGCGATATTTTACTTGCCCGAGATTTGATCGCCGGTACCGTCATACCTAGTTCAATCTCGTTCACGCAAGTACTTTACTGTTCGTAATCCGATATCACTTTGTGATTAACTCCTTAACCACATGCTTGCAAGCGGTGTTGATATCGACACCGAAAGTGGGCCCAAGTATATCTCCGACTTGGGAGGGACAAATTCCATCTCGATACATACAACCCAACAGATACTTTCCGATCACCTGAGAGACACCTTTATGATCACCCTCTCATAGGATGACGTTTGATGACCTCAAAGCTTTCTTCCGATACCAGGGAGTTGTATTATCTCATGGTCTAAGGAATACAATATTTGACATAGGAAAAGCTTCGCAAAGATGAACACGATGATACGATCTAATTGCTTCGCTTAGTTTGGGTATGTCCATCATGTCATTCTCCAATGATATGATCTCATTATCAATTGACAACTCATGTCTATGGTTAGGAAACCTTAACCATCATTGATCAATGAGCTAGTCCATAGAGGCGTACTAGGGACACGGTGTTGTTCACAAACCACACAAGTATTAAAGTTTCCACTTAATACAATTCTAGCATGGAATATAAACTTTATCATGAACAAGAATTATAATAATAACATCTTTGTTATTGCCTATAGGGCATAATTCCAACAATGTGGTGGTGCGGTTATGGTGATCTGATGATGGTTGGTTGCCAGCACCGCCTCTTCTACGCATAGGTATCCACTGGTGCGGCTCGGTGCGTGTTGAGTACCACGGTGCTCCTTGTGCCTCCGCGTCGTGGTCACCATTGATGTCCAGTGCTGCTTCCTCTTCTCGGCTTAAGCGAGGACCCCCGGGTAAGTTAGCCCCTCTACTCCCACATTCTCAGAGTTTCTCTGTCCCTCCTGGAGATTAATCCCTAATTTGTTCTAGCAGTGGCTCACTGATGTTCCTGTTACGATCTTTATGTGGTTACTGATATTGACCTGGTACTCATTCATGGGCTTAAATAAATTATATACTACAACCTATTGTTGCTAGATTCATTGATGAAGAAGGACTATATTGAAAGATTAGAACTGCTAGCTGACAGTTGATTATAATTAGTTGATGTGATGCAACATATTGTTTTCAGATGTGTTACTTGTGGGATATGCTTGCTTTCAAAATAGATGCTTGAATTCCATTCATGTAGGATGTCTTACTGGTGGAAATATGGTGGTGTTTCCCACATACTGTTAAAATGGAAGTTACCAATTTGAGATGATGCATGAGGCTAGAAAGTATAAACAGGGAAGGTGAATTTAAGATGTTGATTACTTGTGATTGATTTTGAGTACCCAACCAATATATTATCTTGGCAGAGAAGTAACCATTTTCATGATTCCTAAGTATTTACTAGGAAAATTATTAGATTATAGTTGTTGTTGATTAGCAGATGAATTATGTGCTTTAACAATTAGTGGCTATCCGTAGATGCTTTCTGAATGAATTATTCAGTTGAGTTTGCATTCATTTTCACTGAACCTTTGTATCCATGACTGTTTCTGGTGGCTTATGGGCTTGTGTCTTATTGATGTGGTACCTTCTAGAAGGATGCATAGAATAAGAACAAATGCACATGATCTGCTAGTGCCTCTTGGATCCAATGTTTGCTTGGTGAATTATTGTACAGAAGAAGTGATGTGGCTTCTAGATTTGGTTCCAGCTATAACCTATCATTTGAAGCTATCCATGAAAACCATATATTCTGATTCCTAATAATATCTTATTAGGGAAATGATTTATCTTGTTTTGTTTATTTAAAGATAATCCAAGTACAATGATTGCTTGATAACTAGAGAAGAATTGAGTTCCTATTTATATAGACAGAAAACTGTTATGCATATTTGATTCCTGGATTATCCTCTAGGAAAATGATAGAATTGGTTTTGTTTGAATAACTTGAGGCTAGCTAATAAAGAACAATTTATATGATGGCTCTGTTGACTTGGGATGCTACTATGGTGCGTCCAATCTTAGAGTGTGCACAGTGGTAGCCTAGGTAGCATGACTTGCTGCTGTAATCAACAATGAAGTAGTTGGTGTTGGTGTCCAAATGGTAGAAATCTAGCTCATGATGCAAAAAGCTGAAGCTAGTGTGGTTGGCTAAAACTGTTAAGTTTACCATTGTGGTGCCTCCACTAGGAGTGTGCACAATGGTAACATCTCAAATGTTGTCTGCTGGATTTCTTGGTTTGGCCTATGATGCAAAGACTGAGGTCAAATCTTTCTAAGATAAGAACAGATACTTTGTTGGACTTTTACAACTCTGGGATGAACTAGTGTAGCACTTCTACACTGCACTGAGAGCTCTCTCTCTCCCCCAACTGATGCTTGTTTTAATTTGACAAGAACAGGTATTAGTATGGTTCTAGTAGCCAACCTGATGTTTGCAGTGGGGATAGATAACTTGATTGTGGATGATGTGATGATTCAGTTCTGTTGCTAGATCTAGTGCCTGTCCAGCTCCTCCTTGCACTCATGGCTTGCTCCTCCTTGCTGCTCACTTGGCTTGCTCCTATTGCTGCTCACTTGGCCCGCTCCACCTTATACTTGATCTTCTCTTGGATGGCTTATGTAAGCAACCAGATGTTGATTGGGTGGTGGATTGGATATATGTTTGTGTGATGAACTAAGATAATCTGTGCAGATATTGGTGGTGTCCTAAAAACAGTGTGTTTCAGGGATGTGGAAATAGAAAGATGAGATGTGGGTGTACTTGTTGTCCTTGTTGCGGTGAAGAAAGTTGAGCATAGAACTCTCTCTTTTGCTATGGCTGTGTACTTATCTCTCTCTCTCTCACACACACACAGCACCCCCAGTGTTGACAGCACATAGGCATGCATGTGTGTGTGTGTGAGCTGTGTGTTTGCTTGTTGTGATATTATGGATCAGATCAAGTTAAAATTCTTGATTCTACTTTCTTACTTCCACTCTCTATGGTGAAACTTGCCCCTTTTGTCCACTGCCAATGAGGTTGTTCTGAGGCAAAGTATACTGATAAGAACAGATAATCTTTTGGTGAAAATTCCCCCCATTTTAATATGCTCAATGATGTGTTTAAAGCAGTGCAATACACTGTTGCTACTGAGAGCACTAATACTAACACTAACCCTTTTGTGTTCTTTTGTTTCTTCGTGTCTTTGCTTGCAGGTATCCAGGAGGAATACAGAGGATCATGTAGATATTAAATTTAGTTTAGGTTTTTGTTTCTACTCTTTTGTAATTCATTTGTTCATTCATTTTTCTGTAAGGACAATGTAATATATTTATTCTTGCAATAAATAATGCTTTTATTTATTTCATTGTTGTAATTATTTTTCCATTTTCCTTTTCTAATTATTCATTTCATTGTAATTTACCTTTATTTTTTTATTGTAAAATAACAATGTAATATGTATATATATTAATAAATAATTCTTTTTATATCATTTTTATATTAAATCATTTATTTCATTACTTAATTCCTTTTAACTTATATATTGTTCATAAGTGTTTATAAATCAAAATTATCCCCTCATAATTTAATAAAACAATAGAGGTCATGTCAAAATTCATCCCACTCACCTCAGATGACACTAAGCCTAATTCATCGGAGTGAGAGATCTCTGATCACTCGAGTCTTTTAATTTGGCGAAAAATTTACCCGGATTTTCAGATGCATGCATGTAGATGCACAAAATCCTAAATCTACCCTTCATTAAGTACTAAATGCTGGGATGTTACAGATGTCATATCACGGAACGATTAAAGAGTACTTATCGGTAACAAGGCTAAACTAGGTATAGAGATACCGATGATCAAACCTTGGATAAGTAAAGTATCATGAGACAAAGAGGAATTAGTTTCGAATGTTAATGGTTCATTTCAATCACGAAGTCATCGTAGAAATATGTGGGAGCCATATGAATTTCCATATTCCTCTATTGGTTATTGATCGATGAAGTGTCTCGATCATGTTTGCATAGTTCACGAATCGTAGGGAGACACACTTAAGGATTCAATGTTGTTTAGTAGATATGGAATATGAGTTGGAGACCGAATGTTGTTCGAAGTCTCGTATTGGATCCAGGGCATCATGAGGAGATCCGGAATGGTCCGGAGAATAGGATTCATATAAGGAAAGTCAATTTCCGAGGTTTGGAAATGTTTTCGGTGTTTTAACCGGAAGCTTATAGAATGTTCTAGAAGGTCCACCACCCCGGGAAGGGGGTACTTGGAATGTGCCATACCCATGTGGAATGGTTGCATAATACCCTAGACTAACTTGGCGAGGAAATAGGATGAGAAATTATACTCTAGTTTGATTAGATCAAACAATTGTTTGAAAAAGTCAAAGCCTAGTGGAGGGAGGAGAGAAACCTACAGAGGAGAGGTTTCCCTCTCCCTCCCCAAGCCGTCGGCCACAAGGTGGATTTGGGGGAGGAAACGACCTCCTAGGCCGCCTCCCCTCCACCCATATAAGGAGGGGAGGGGGCGCCACCCCCTACACCTTTACCTAGGACGACGCCCCTCCAAGCCGCCAATGTCTCCCTCTCCTTGGCGCCTAGACCATAGCCACCAAGGCCCTCTCTCCTCCATCATACCTTCTCCGGCTTAGGCGAAGACCTACGAATCTACTCCTACACCTCCACCACCACACTGATACGTCCAAAATGTATCTAATTTCTCGAACACTTTGCTATTGTTTCTTCTCTAAACTCGTGTGATTTGGATACAACTAACACGGACTGACGCTGTTTTCAGCAGAATTACCTTGGTGTCTTATTTTTTTTTTTGCAGAAAATCAACTATCAGGAAAAAACCTGGAAAATATGCCAAAAACTATTTTTCACCAGAAGATCCACGGAGCCAGAAGGGGAGACGGAAGGGAGGCCTAGGGGCCCAGACCCACCCCAGGCGCGGGCCCACATGACCCCGCGCCTGGAGGGGGTGAGGCCATCCCATGCATCTCCTCGGCCTCCCTCTGTCCTATAATTTGACTTTCGACCTAAAAACTGGGGGGAGGGGTCGATAGTTTTCCAGAAAGAGTTCTGCTCCGCCGCCGCCACCAGAAACCAAGATTCGGATCCAGAAACTCCGTTCTGGCACCCTGTCGGGATGGGGAATTTGGAGAGGATCATCGCCATCGTCATCACCAATGCATATCCATCAACCACCAATGTTTCCCTCATCCATGAGTGAGTAATCCCCCGCTGTAGGCTTGGGGATGGTAGGGATTGGATGAGTTCTATCATGTAATCGAATAAGATCTGTTAGGTCATAGTGCCTAGTATCTCTATTAATGCTATTTGACTTTGTTGCAACTTGTTGTGCTTAATGCTTGTCACTAGGGCCCGAGTGCCATGATCTCAGATCTGAACTTATTATTGAATCATTATGATAGTATTGTTTGTGATCTTATCTGCAAGTTGTGTACACATATCATTGTCTGGATCCAAATGCCCCAAAGTGACAATAATTGGGACAACCAGAGGGGATGGCTATGGTGTGAGGATCACATGTGTTCATGGAATGTTAATGCTTTGCTCCGATGCTCTATTAAAAGGAGCACCTTAATTGCTAATAGTTCCCTAGAGGCACCGCTGCCATGGGCTGGCTGGACAGAAGATGTTGTGCAAGTTCTCATTGCGAGCATGTATGATTATATTTGAAGCACATGCCTAGGATTGGTTAGTACTTGGGTGCTTATTATTATTTATATGAAATTCCCTAGATATTGAAGTTACATGTTTAGACTCGTCCATGCAACGCCCGTCCATCCATCCCTATGCCTACCACACTCAAGCCCTACTATTACCGTTACTGTTACTATTGCTCTTGTTTCGCTGTTGCTACTACAAACTGTTGCTACTGATAAACTTCTGTGAGCAAGAACTATTTCCAGGTACATCTGAACTGACAACTCAGTGTTAAGGCTTGCAAATATTCTTTGGCTCCCCTTGTGTCGAATCAATAAATTGGGTAATACTACCCGCGAAGACTGTTGTGATCCCCTATACTTGTGGGTCATCAAGACTATTTTCTGGCACCCGGGGAGCATAGCTTTATTTGTGAGTTCACTTGGATCTATTATTGTTCACTGCTACTCCTTTCATCATGGGGAAGTCTCGTGATGGAAAGTTCCCTATTTTACCATCCACTACAAGAAGAGGTACAGTCCTAAACACCTCTGCTGCTCTTGATTCACCGTCTGTTATAAGTAAGTTTGTCACACCACCACCACATACTCATGCTACACACACTGCTACTACTGCTGAGTCTGAAACTGCTTTTGATGCTCATGATGTTACTTCTACTGTGCTTGATGCGAGTGGTTCATTAGTTGCTTTTTTAGATGCTACTATGGCTAGTCTAGGAAATACCAAAACTCCTAGTGAAAACACTGTTACACCTGTTAGATCACCTGAGGCTAGTGAGAGTTATGATATTAATGATGGTTACATTGAGTTCACTGATGATTTTGTTGAAGAGTGCCGAAACACACATGGTACTAGTGCTATGAAGAGTCTCCTTGCTAGACGTACTATTATGCCTAAGATGTCCTCAGATCCTAAGTTTGCCACTTCTCCCATAGATATTAAATATGAAGATTATGATTTCTCTCTTGATTTATCTTATTTAGATATTGTTGAGAAAGAACCTTTTGTGGTACTGAAAATGAGAGTGTTGTGGCTCATATGAATGAGATTTCTACTATGAGTGCTTTGTTCTCTAATGATTTTAAGATGCGCAAATACTTTGTTACTAAGATCTTCCCTTTTTCACTAAAAGGAGAAGTTAGGGCTTGGTTTAATAGATTACCTCCTTGTTCCATTGATAGACCTGATTGCATGATTGCTTCTTTCTTCCATAAATATTTTTCTCCCAGTGCTAGACATGCTGCTTTGCAGAGACTTTTTGATTTTAAACAGGGAGAAGAAGAGAAATTGCCTGAGTCATGGACAAGGTTCTGTGCCTTGATTCAAGCACATCCTGGATATCCATTGCCTAAGAATGAGCTTCTTGATATTTATTATAATGGACTAACTGATGATTCTAGGACCTACCTAGATAGCTTTGCTGATTGTGTTTTCAGGAAAAGGACTCCTACAGGTGGTGAAGAATTAATGACAAAGATAAGCAAGAATTATGATGATTGGACTTCAACTGAGCTAAATACACCTGAGCCTATTACTCCTGAACCAGTTCCAACATCAAAAACAAAGAAGAGGAGAGTTATTGCATTAAATGATGAAGTGATGAAGGAAGCTAAGAAGTATCTAAAGGAGAAAGGTATTAGAGCTGAAGATGTGAAGAATCTACCTCCTATAGAAGAATTATGTAAGCCAATTCCCCACTCATATACTATTGAGGTACACTCTCTCCAACACTTTTGTGAAGGTGATATTCCTTATGGTAAGCCTCCTGATCAATGTTTAGAGGAACTTGACACATTTATTGTTAAACAAGGGTATTTTAATAAACAAGTTCAGAATCATTTGTTGGAAAACTCTAGAGCTATCCATGAGTTGAAAGATATTGTGGAAAGAACTTCTAATGATATTAAAATGCTTTGTAAACACTTTCAAATGGTTCAAACCTAACTTGATAAACTTGCTAAGGTGCAAAAGGATATGCTAGTTAATGCTTCGGGAGATAAACATGCTTATGGAATTAGAACTAGGAGTGGTATAGCTACTCAAGATCCTTTATATCCTGAAGGACACCCTAAAAGAATGGAGCAGGATTCTCAACAAGGTGAAGATAGTGGTAGTCCTCGTAAGAGAAAGAAAAAGAAACATAAGATAGTTGAGGAACCTCTTGAACCTGTTGTAGATCCTAATAGTATATCTGTCTCTGATGCTGAAACTAAGAGTGGTATTAATAATGAGTCTCCTGATAAGGAGGAAGGTGAGGAAAAACCTGAGAAACACACTAAGAACACTAGGTACACCAAGGAAGATTTTATTGCTAACAAACATGGTAAAGAAAGAGAACGTTGGGTGCAGAAACCTATGCCTTTTCCAGGTAAGAAACACAAGTCAAAGGAGCAGGAACACTACAACAAGTTTTGTGAATGGATGAAACCTTTATTCTTGCAAATTCCTTTGACTGATGCTATTAAGTTGCCTCCTTATTCAAAGTATATGAAGGATATTATTTCTAATAAAAGGAAGATTCCTAATGAGGAGATTTTTACTCTACTTGCTAATTATTCCTTCAATGGTAAGGTTCCAAAGAAACTTGGTGATCCAGGTATAACAACTATTCCTTGCTCCATTAAGAACAATTATGTTAGAACTGCTTTATGTGATTTGGGAGCTGGAGTTAGTGTTATGCCTTTTTCTCTCTATAAGAGACTCCAGCTAGAAAAGTTGATACCAAATGATATTTCTTTGCAAATGGCTGATAAGTCAACTACTATTCCTGTTGATATATGTGAGGATGTTCCTGTTCAAGTTGCTCACAATTGCATGGTCTTAACTGATTTTGTTGTGCTTGAATTGCCTAAAGATGATAATATGTCTATTATTCTTGGGAGGCCTTTTCTTAATACTGTAGGTGCTGTCATTAATTGTAACATTCAATATTGATGACAAAGAGCATACTGTTTATTTCCCCAAGATGGTTGTTAGAATCTATTGCCTGAATTCCATTGAAAATATTGAGAGCATCAAGGTTGGATAAATTTATTGTCCCATTTCACAAGAAAACTTTGAAACTATTATGATTGGGACCATTGCTATCAAGTATGAGTTAACATAATCACCTTGTGGAATAAAAAGTTTTGTTTCATATAAGATTGTTTTGGTAACAATACTTGATCAACCTTGTTAACAAAATGATTTTAATGAACAAAATAATGCTTTCAATGTGGTTATACTTGCTCACTTTTATTTTTCTCCTTTCCAATCTTTGCTCTTCATCGTGCCTAACTTAAAGGCTTTAAAGAAAAGTACTTGTTGGGAGATAACCCAAGAGTTTCTTGAGTCTTGGAAGTTATTACTTTAGTAATAACCTCTCCTTATCCTTTTTGTTTGCTTTTTGTGCCAAGAATGACCTCTAATGAGAGGGAAGTAAGATTTGGGGAGTTGCTGTCCCGAAACAGATTTCTGTCCTCCACCATAAAAATTCGTGAGGAGTCTCTTTAAGTCGGATTGAGCTGAAAATTTACGAATACATCCCCCACTATGTTATATAACTTTTTTTAGTTTAAAACTTTTTGATTTGGGCAACAGAAGGTCTTCAAAAAAATCGGTTTCTACCTTCTGGTCTGTTCTGATAGATTTTTGTCATTATTTGCAGTTGCTTCTTATTGATTCCTTTTCGGGTTCTTTTTGGGGAATTGAGCTTTATGAAGGAGTTGCTACAATATCTTGTGTTTTCAGTGAAAAGTTTTTCTGTTCCAAAGCTAAACCCGAAGGTCTATTATCTTTTGAATACACTAATGTTGCTAATAAAGATTGTGTGAAGTTTTGTATGAAGGAAAAATTTTAGGTGTAGAGAGAGAATGATGTAATGAGA
This sequence comes from Avena longiglumis, assembly GCA_030063025.1. Taxonomy (NCBI): domain Eukaryota; kingdom Viridiplantae; phylum Streptophyta; class Magnoliopsida; order Poales; family Poaceae; genus Avena; species Avena longiglumis. The sequence goes on along the minus strand of CP125975.1, from coordinate 554,489,847 downwards.
TGAAGAATGTACAAAAGCTCAAGCTTGGGGGATCCACCCCGTGTCACCCCAAGAAATATTCAAGAGGTACAAGCGTTAAAGCTTGGGGGTGCCCAAGGCATCCCCTTCTTCATCAATAAAAATCTCAGGTCTTTCTAGACATTTCGTTTTTATTGTTTCATTCACAGTTGTGTTGTTCTTGGAGCGTCTTAGTTTTTGTTTTTGGTTTTCCTTTGCTTTGCTTGTTTTTGCTTTGTTGGCTTGTTTAAAAAAATCGAAAACACCAAAAATATTTGTTGCTTTTCTTTGATTTTGTGAGTTCTTTGCAGGGTTCAGTCGTCCTCAGTGGATTTTGGTTTTCATGTTAATTATTCAAGTCACACAAGTGAAGGGAAATAATGAAGATTAAGACAACTCGAGGTGTGGTAAGAGGCTGGTAACAAACTCTATTTGTTTCATTTCTGTACATATACTCTTCATTGTGAGCATGCTTAGCCTGTTTGTGTAAGGTGTATGTCATTATGGATGCTTAGTAGTTCTTGCTTGTCTATGATTAGCTCTAGCTTGCTAATAGTTTGTAGCATGTCATATGAATGTTTGCTTGCATTGTTTTATTCATACTTTGGTATGATATTGTGGTATCCTCCTCTGACTGTTCATGTGAATCGACTTGGCACATGCTCACGCATGCATATGACTAATCAATAGTCAGTAAACATCGATGATTTACTTTGCCTGAGAGTTCTTGTATCACTTTCATGCCATAGTTAGTCATGTTTTGTTTCAAGCATGATTATGACAACTATTGTTCTCTCATTTTTCGCTCCCTCTCTATTGCTAGCCTTCACTTGCACTGAGTATGTGCTCTACCTATGCTTCCAACTCCCCAAAACCAATATTGCCAGTTGTGTCCACCATACCTACCTATTAGCATCATTTGCTACTTCAGTGCATATTCCATATGCCGTGTTTTCTTCCAAAATAAAATGTTTGTCTGTTTTGAGAAAGTTAGTTAGTAAAGCTCTTACGAACTTGATGGCACACTTTATTCCTTGCGCTTAATAATTCTGAACCATTGTGACTAGTCCATGAAAGTTATATGCTTGCTAATTATATGTTGGGAGTCAGCAGAACCGTGCCATCACGGGGAACGCTTTCAACATCTTTTCGATATCTCATCTAGTTGATTCCTTGCTCTTTTGTTTGCGGATGTCGACGATGTGAAATAAAAGGGAAGGTTGTGAGCTCATAGAGTTTATACATTGTGTTAGAGAAATGCTTGGGCCGCTAGCCTAAGCCATGCTTAATCATGGTGTAAACTTACAACATCACTATAATGAGCATCTGTGAAGCGTCCTCAATAAAAAAATATTCATATGGTAAATAAAAAGATTGCTGAGATGCTTATTGTCTGCTTGCCTTGTCATTTTGGTTATGGGAAAGCTCCTGTACCATGTGCAAGGGGTACCCCGTTGGCGGTTCTCAATGATATGCATGTATTTACAATGACAAGAACTTTCAGATGACCAAAGTTGAGTAGCATGTGGAGCGACCCTTGTACTCAAGGGACTTGGGATTTACAGTCTATGGTTTGTAAATCATATGATTCAAAGTGTACCTCACTTTCACCTTAACCACATGAAGATGCCTATGATACGGGCAATGAGAGCTCAAAGCTAATGAGTACCTTCCTTTCAGCATTGGGAAGCCTTTCAAACCTTCACAAAACCATTTTCACAACTTTGTTGAGTCACAACTTATTCCATGAGCACCTTCTTGAGAGCATAGTTTTCATTCTTGTGTTTGTTCCAAAACTTGGTTAATTATGTCATGACTTTGATGCTTGTATCTCTGATATCTTTACTTCTAGTCTTCATGTGAACTTCATAGGTTCCTTGGCATTTATATTGTGCTCTTCAAAACAAAGGCAAGCGAGATAACACTCTATCATACCTTATTATGAGCATTACAATGTTGCTTATGTTTATGTTTCATGCTACTTATTATTATTGAGTTGGTTCCTCTTCATAGCTTGCAATGACTATTGAGTAGACTTAGTTGCATACTCCTTATTATGAATTGTCTAAGCATCTACACCTGTGCTAAGAATATTTACATCATATGAAGCAAAGTGTTCGTGAAAGTTCTTTTATCGCACTCAGTTTTCAACTGAATTGCTTGAGGACAAGCAATAAGCTAAGCTTGGGGAAGTTGATACGTCCAAAACGTATCTACTTTCTCGAACACTTTGCTATTGTTTCTTCTCTAAACTTGTGTGATTTGGATACAACTAACACGGACTGACGCTGTTTTTAGCAGAATTACCTTGGTGTCTTGTTTTTGTGCAGAAAATAAAAAAAAACCTGAAAAATATGCCAAAAACTATTTTTCACCAGAAGATCCACGGGCGGAAGGGAGACAAAGGGAGGCACTGGGGCTAGACCACCCCAAGCGGCCCACGACCCCGCTGGAGGGGTGAGGCCACCTCAAGCAGCTCCTCGGCCTCCCTCTGCGCCTATAAGTTGTCTTTCGACCTAAAACTTCAGGTGGGTGTTGGTCTTTGTTGGTTATTCTTGTTGTTGTTGTTGTTGTTGTTGTTGTTGTTGTTGTTGTTGTTGTTGTTGCTTGTTATTGCTATTGTTATTCTTGTTCTGTTGTTATTCTTTATTGTTGCTGTTGTTGTTGTTATTCTTTGTTGTTGTTCTTGTTGTTGTTGTTGTTCTTTGTTGTTGTTGTTGTTGTTGTTCTTGTTACTACAAACTGTTGCTACCTTGATAAACACGTGAGCAAGAACTATTTTCAGTGTGAGCAGAATAACTCGATTGTTAAGGCTTGCAAGTATTCTTTGGCTTCCTTTGTGTCGAATCAATAAATTGGGTAATACTATCTGCGAAGACTGTTGTGATCCCCTATACTTGTAGGTCATCACACACCGTCGTGCTTCTAGAATCACGAGGAGATCTACAACCTCCGTTGCCTGCTGGAACAAGGGAGAGGAAGGTCTTCATGGAGTACCAGACGTGTAACCGACTGCGGAAGCGCTGCCGGAACATGGTGCCGGAAGGATCGTCTTTGCGATCTTGAGATCGTCAAGTGATCGACTACATCAACCACGAGAATCCAATCTCGTTAAACACTTTGGATCTACGAGGTTAGTTCTCTACAATCTTGTTGCACTCATCTCATAGATTAGATCTTGGCTTTGCCATAGATTAGATCTTAGTTTTGTGTGTTCATGCGACAGAAAATTTTGTTTTCATGCTACGAACCCCTACAATTTCCAGTGTCTTCCCGCCGCCATGTCGTCTTCTGCCTTTCTTTTTCGCCGCTTCCCGTCTGTTCTGGGCATTCCACGCTGCGTCCAGGCGCAACGGTAAGAAGGGGAGGTCGTCGAGATATCTTCGACCAGACTCGCACCATCCCCCAGCAAAAAACACCATGCCTGTCCGTCGTCATCGGCCCGACAAGCTCCATGGCAACCCCGACGCCGGCAGAGAAGCGGTGCCCGAGCGCCCGCTGCCCTTGTGGTGGTTGAACCCGCTGGAGTTATCGGATGTGATGTTGCCTCCGATGCTAGGGCGCCCGCGGATTTACACGCTGCGCCCCGGGCCGCGTCGCCCTTTCTACAACCGTCGCATGACCACCGGCGAGCCTTTCACGATGGAGGTGGCTGAACACGTCTTTTTGCCGGAGTACTGGCACTGGGATCACCTCGCATTGGTGCGTGGCGACCTACGGGAAGCGGTGCGGGCCAATCCCGACGACGCTTCCCTACGTGCCCGCCTCGACCGAGCTGAAGAGGAGACGCAGACGCAGGAGAGCGATCATCCGGTCTCTCAATGACGAATGGTGTATCTGACCCGTCGCACCCACCTTCCCGAGCTCCGGCGGCGGCGCGTAGTATTAGGTGTGTGGTGTGCTTGTAACAAATGTTTTAGGAAAAAAGATTTTTATTGCAAATGGCCAATGCCTACATTGATACATCGTAAATGGCGCGTGCACAACCTAGCTTACTCGTTGGAGTCGGAGTCAGAGTCAGAGTGGTAGCAGCGACTGGACATGGTGTCGTCGAAGACGCTGACATCGAGCCTTCCTTCGCCGTCGTACTTGAAGATGACGATGTTGCCCGCCTCGATCTGGTGCGCGGGCAAAGCACTCCCAGCCGTTGCCGAGGTACAACTGGTCGAGGTGGTCGAACTGCAGATCGACCGGCTACCTGGTGGTCCTAAAACCATTCGCCCACAGCATGACAAGCGAGGGCGGTTCGTCGCCGACCAGGGTCACGACTCACGAATATGCGGGGCAGGAGCAGCCTGTCACGCGCACCGGCGGATCCAACGCCCCTGCAGCCCGGGCAAGTGCCTGGGCTTCCAGCTGACCGGCACAACGTATCTTCATGCAAATTTGACCAAAAATTGTATTTTCAGCGTTTGAATTCATATTTTGCCTGGGCTTCAAAACCTTGTTGGGTCCGCTACTGGTCACGCGTCATGCCGAAGTGGATGGCCCGCAGCGGCTGGATGCTGGGTCGACCTCGCCAGCGGCGGCGTCATTGAGGGAGAGCGTGGTGACACGCTGATTTGGCTGCGTCCTCCGCACCTTCCTCGACGTCCACGCCCGGCACGCCCTCCCCTCTATCCATTACCGCCGGCATGGCTAGCTACCGCTAGTGGAGAACGGAAAATAGGAGGAGAGTATGGTGTGGTGTGGGACAAGATGGCCACGAGCGGCCAGTTTAAAAGGACCGGCATCGGGTGCCGACGCGGAGGCCGAAGAGACGACATTGAAGTGTGCAGTCAGGATGGCAGGCGTCAGGCGGCGGCTGCAGCGGCGGTGGAGAGCGTGACGTCCACTCAATCAGTGTGTCGTCTCGTCGCTATTGATGGCGCAGGCTGCCGCCGGTCAGCCTTCCGCTAGCGCCTCTGAATCGCTATCGCGGTTGCGTCTGAATCGGTGCCGCTTCGAGCATCTGAATCAACGCTGCGGTGGCTGACAGGTGGGCCAGCGACACCAACAGACAGGACATGCCCCTCTGTCCGCGCGTGACCAGATCGATGCAACCGTTGTCTAAATTTGATACATAAATATATTAAGCCGAACACGTTTATTCAATTGGATCATGCCGCTAGCAACGCTGTCAATAGCTAGCCAGCAGCATATACTACCACTCTACCGAGGTCCGCACCACTCGCGGGGCGGGGGCGAACAGTGCAGGGGATCACGGAAGATGCAACCTGGGAATTAAATTCAGGATGACAAACCCGAGCGACAGTTATTCCCTTGGCAATGACCAGCTCAGCCAGTTGTGGTGTGGCCATGGTGGACCGGGATCGGGCGGTCACGCAGAAAACGGCAAATCAGACCTGAAAACGAAAACGGAATGGAATCTCTCGCCTGAAATCTATGTGCGTACGTCGTTTTCGCCTGAAATCTGCAACTCTCGCGGCCACTGGGCTGTTAAAAATGAATCCTCATGTCATGTCGATCGAGGACTTCTCTTCTCTGGCAACCAATCGCCGAGCTGGAGGAATTCAGGGTACGTAGTACTCCGTAACTAGGGTACAGTCGGCACGGGCGCCTACTCGATCGGCCACGGCCCACGGGGACCTAGCTAGCAAGAACTACGACGCTCCGGCGCCACGGCGAGCTACGGTGGATGGGATCTGAGTACATACCTAGCTGCGCGGTACGTATTTTGCTCTGCTGGCGATGTTGAACTGTGGACGCGTCGCGTACGCGGCCGGGCCGGGCCGGGAGCCGTCTGACGGAGACGGAGCAGCCAGCAGCGGCGTCGCTGTCCCGATCGGCCGGCGTCAGGTCGGCTGCATGCCGACGTGTTGGCGAATACGGTCTCGATCGCTCGGTTAATCATGTCGCCCAGTTGCGTGTGTTCCAGCTCGTGACGAGATGGATGAACGGTTACGCGTACAGGACCGATCGAATATGCTGCTTGCAGCTAGCTACATAGATCGTGGGCCCCCTTATCCGTGAGGATTCCAGGGGGATTAACCTTGATTCCTACTTCACCATTAGCCCCAATAGCCAAAATTTTGTCAGGCACTCTCACCCCACTCCTGGCACACAAGGATTCGATTAAGTTTGGGAAAATGATACATCTTCCCTAGGGATCCCACACTTCCACCCCCTGGGTCGCAGTCCGTCGGATCCCCCACGGTCAAACCGTCGTGAGTATGCCACGTCAGCGAGACTTAACCGTGTTCCAAACGTTGCTTACAGTAGTTGCTTCAGATCCGCGCTCTCTCGCTCACGCAGGGAAGTTCGGGCCGACACATGCGAAGAGGGAGGCGATGGCAGAGCGACCTCCACGTCATCGGTGACTGCTTCTTCCATGACCGACGCTGGCCACCGTCCTTGTTCCGGTTTGTTTCTCACCCCCTCCTCCTTCAATCTGTAGTTCTCGTGCAAGCCCTGCGACAACACCATGCCAGATTTGTTGCCTCCGTGTTGAAACCCTAGGGATGATTCATGTCCTTCTTCTGTAGGTGAGAGATCTGGAGGAAGGACGCGCCACCGACGGACTCCCCAGTGGGAGGATCCAACTCTGGCGCCGGAAACTTCCCTCCGAGTTCAAATCCTTCTCCATCCACTTTGTTTCCCAACCTTCATGGCTCCATTTCGCTTTGATTTTAGGGTGCCAGTGTTCTGTTGCTATATTTACCTAGTTGTTGTGCTCTGTTCACATGATATTGATAGGTTTTAGTTGCTAAATTATGGAAATTATGCTAGGTTTCTAGTAGTTTTCAAGGTGCATGTGCTTTGTTCACTAGTTTTTACTAGTTTTCATTGGCTAGGATTTGCTATCTTATTCTAGGATTTGCTACATTGTGCTAGGTTTCACTAGATTTTGCTAGTTTTGTAGTTGCTATAGTTTTTGTACAATTTGATAGGTGTTCATTAGCTTTTTAAGGGCCATGTGCCCTGTCTTTAGTTTTTGTTAGTTTTCAATGGATAGTTTTTTGCTACATGTGCTCGGTCTCTAGGAAATTTTGCTACCTTATGCTAGGTAAGACTGTAAACTTTTCCTGCGCTATCGCTCCCACTTTTAATGCCACTGCTAAGAGTCAAAAACCATCAAGCCAGTTCCTCATCGCCATAAAGATTCGAACCACCATTATTATAAGACTTGTTCCATGATGGTAACATACACCGGAGATTCGCAACGCTCCATGAAATAAGACCATGAAACAAGACTTGTTACAATTTTACTCATCTTTCTACCGAACATTTCAATATAGGTTTCAAAATTTTGCTTACGACGCATGGATGCTTGTCTTCAATCCTATCATTTGCGATAAGAACATGAAATAACGTTCATCCCTTATATAGGGATCTCAATATATCATGATCTAAAGTGCATATTGTGATATTGTTCTTTCGTGGACTATTCAACTAGCCTGCTGAAACGGATCAACGGAGGGATTGTTGAGCGTACAGTGTGATAGTTACTCTTCAGGCCTTGTTCATATATGCTCACTATGTAAACAATCCTTCAACACTGTTTGTTCATATATGCATGGTATATCCCAGGACAAACCTTATGAGCCATTCGTGTCAGGAAACAGCTAAACTTGCAGAAGAAACAAGAAGCTGTAATAGTGTGCAATCAAATACAACAAAACAAATGGTATCTTTTCATGTCGCCCAACTCTAGTACGTACTATTCTCCCCACACACACACACATACAAAGAGAGAGACACGTGCTCGGCGATTACAACTCGGCCGGCCGCACAACAGCAGAACTTAGGATACTACTCAAATTTTCAAGATGAACACTCTACATTGTTTGCAAAAAAAACACGCTACATTAATTGACATTTCCCGAAAACAAATACTCCCTCCGGCCCATATTAGTTGACTTGAATTTGTCAAAATTTGGATAAACCTATATGCTAAATAATGTCTAGATTCATCCAAATCTAGACAAATCGGAGTCAACTAATATGGGTCGGAGGGAATACATGCAAATAGTATGTGCAAACAAAACTTGTTCTGCAGCTTGATGAACTGATGGGGTCGATCTCTAGCTTAGCTGCCTAGCTAGCTTAGAGACACCTACCTCCATAGCCCGCGCTCCTGTACAATGCTTGCTTGATGTCGTCGGCGCTTATGACTTGCCTCTTCCCCTTCTTCTATATGGGCTTATAGCTCCCATGCGACGTCTTTACGCGAAATTTGAAGGAACACGATATCGTTGAAAAGAATAGCTCGCATGCGACGGTTGCGAGGCAGCTAATATCCCAGGGCCACACGGGCCATAAAACAGTCGTTAAGGATACATTTAACTTTGTTCCAAGATTAGGGTTAAGCCAAACCGGTCAGTTGGAACGGCCAGTCAAGCCAGTCAAACCAACCGCTTCCGACCGAGAGCGCGTCACGGATCAGAAGCCCGACGGCGGCGGACCTCACCATCGTTCTCGGGCGGCGCACGACAATTAATTTAGGCGGCGGCGCGCCGTTCGCGGCGAAGGTGGTGAAGCCATTTGAAAGCTAATTCTCCATTCTTCTCTTCTCAATTCGAGATCTGGCGTGCCATTGATGCTAGATTGTGGAGGCGAGGGTGTGTGCTGAGCAGGAGGGGGCGAGATGGAGCATGGAGAGGGGACTTCTAATCGGTATATCCCGTATCTCTGCACTTAATTTCTCTAAGGTTGAGCTCTTTGTTCGCTTCCGCTAGCTCACAGTGCCCGCTAAAAACAGGGGAGACGATGTTGCGCTCCAAATCTTCGAATTTTGCATCAATTTCTTTCCCTCTAGGGCTGTTTTAGTTGATGGCAGCACGCAGATCATTGAGAGAGACACAGTTGTTAAATGGGAGGTGGAATTAGAACATGTTGATCCCCAAGAGCTAATAAACATGGGAGAGGAGGCGGTGAGGAAAATGGTGGAAAAAATTGGGGATAGTGTGGTTTGGGGGCCAGAGCAAGAAGTTTCTTTGTTACGATTTGATGATTGCAAATGTGACTATGTTAGGGTTGAGACAGGGGAACATATAGTTGATGAAATCGATGAGCGAAATGGTTGGACAAGCAAAATTGTTCTGTTTTTAGCAGAGCTCGTTGATCTGAAACCTGATTCGAGGGTTGGATGTGGCCTCGAAACTGGCTGCTCAGATGGTTGAGGATGATTGGGCTGCACAAAGGCAAGTAATGCCTATACTTACTGAGTTGGAAGTGTTAACAGTGGAGGATGATGCTAATGCACAAGGGGATGCTGCAGATGCTAATGCACAAAGGATTGTAACTGTTGGAATTCGGTTGAGATACATGACGGACTGATTTGGTCATTGCACCAATATATGACATTGAAATGGTAAAGCTTTTTGGCATTCCTATAGATGTGAGACAAGGAGAAGAAGAGGATGAAGCTGCAAATGATGGTGACAACCATTTAAGAGATGAAGAGATATAGATCTAGAGTTGTTGGAAAATCTTGCAGTTCATGTAGATGATGCACATGATGATGAGCTAGTAAAGTTTATGACAAAGAGGACCCAGTTATTGAAGTTGGGAGATTGTTTCCAAGCATGGATGAATTCAGGATGTGTTTAGGACATATGCGATCAAGCGTGAGTTTTCTACCAAGACTATGTGGGTGATAAAAGAAGTTCTATGCAAAATCGAGGTTATGATGGTGGTGCCAAGCCTTGCAAGTGGTATATATCTGCTAGACGCCAACCTGATGGAAGGACAATAAGAGTGAATCAAATTCCAAAACCTCATACTTGCATTACAAGTTCTCAAACAGTTACAAAGATGACATCACAATTATGGGTTGCAGAAAAGATCAAGCCCATTTTAGCCATAACACCAAACAACACTGCAAAGAGACTGAAAATAGACTTGGAAAAGCAGTACCCCATTAAGCTAAATTATACTACAGTGTGGAAGGCAAAGCAAAGGGCAATGAAAGAGCTATATGGTGATTGGGCAAATACCTTTCGAATGCTTTATAACTTCAAAGCAGAAGTAGAGAAGAGGTCACATGGCAATGTTGTGGAGATAGATACTGAGGTATCAGCTGATGGAAAAGTCTTCTTCTCTAAATTCTTCGTGGCTTTAAAGCCTTGCATCGATGGCTTCAAAGCAGGGTGCCGTCCATATTTGAGTATAGACTCATCTTTCTTGACCGGAAAGTGGAATGGTCAACTAGCAGCATGCAATGCTTTAGATGGACACAATTGGATGTTCCCTGTAGCTATTGGCATGTTTCGCCGAGACGAGAGGCATCATGGACATGGTTCATGATGCGTTGAAAAGATGCATAGGGCCGTCTCTCCATTGGCGGTGCACAGATGCATGTAAAGGTTTAGAAAATGCGGTGAAGATTGTTTTCCTCATCTTTGAGAGGAGTTCTTCGGCCATATGTGGATGGATTTGATCAAAAAATTCAGAGGATATGATTTTGGACGCATGTGGCCAGCAGCAAGATCTTACACCAGACAAACACATTCATATCACCTTGAGAAGATTAAGGCGGCCTGCTCTGAGGAGGATAGGGTCAAGTTTTGTACATGGTTGGAAACCTACCATTCTCTTTTATGGTACATGTCTGGTTTAAACACTTCCATCAAATGTGATCATATCAACAATAATTTGGCAGAAAGTTTCAACAACAAAGTGAAGGAGTTAAAATACTTGCCTGTCCATGACACGGTTGACCAGATCAGGATCATGATCATGAGGTTGTGGGAATTGAGAAGAAGGCTTGGTGATGTTCTTCAAGGAGATAAGCTTCCTGATGTTGTGCAGCAGGTGGTCAACAGGAGCAGAAATCTTGCACATTTGCGTGTTGAGAAATCCTCATTGTGGTGTGTCTTGAAGTCGAGATACAAAAGGCTGGCAGAGGCATGTTGTTGACACTCAATTGCATGAATGCACATGCCTTGAGTGGCAACACACTAGGAAGCCTTGTGAGCATGCCATACTTTTCTTGGCCTCCAAACACAAGCTAAATATGCACCCATATTTGTATGAGTATTATTCTGTAGCAAAATTCAAGGCTGCATATGGAACACCAATTCCAACACTTACATATCAGTCTCACTGGCCTGAAGTGGACATTCAGTTCTGATGTGGACATCCCTTCTATTGATACAACCGTTGTACCTACAACAACACACATACAAGGACCCATCACAAGATCTCGTGCCAAAGAACTTAACTATCAGGTACTTTCGTTTCTTGGAACTATTCCTCACATACATGAGAATTTGATGCTGCCTAAATCAGATGTATTTCTTACTCTTAGGAATGATGGACCAAGCATGGATGAGAGGGACAAGCATTGGAGCATGGCCATGCATGGAGATGGCAGCAAGCATGTGATGATCCAATAGAAGGCCACGGATGAATATTTCAGAACTTTGAGGCCACCATAATGAAGAAAGAAGGCTTGGACGAAATATCCAAGAGCAATACTTCACGAATTCGTCCATAGCTTAATATGGTGGTGCGACACCTTTATTTTGGGCCAGGCCCATGTAATTTTCGCAGGATTTTAATTAGCCACTTTTTAGAGTCCGTATTTGAGGGGAAACGGACTTCTAGGGTTGGATTCGGCCACCACTTCCATGGCTGGACGAAACCCCACCTTTTCCTCCTTAAATACTCCCCATAGCCGTCACCCTAGACTCGGATTTTGTTTAGACATTAAGTTAGCCATCGTAGCAACTTCGCCAAGGCTCGAGCGTCGTAGAGGCCTCTTGTACTTCGCACCTATTCAGGATCCCACCTTTTCAATAAATATTTCCTCTTAATCCGCAATATCTTGATTGCAATATTAGTACTTACTTGTTCTCGATTTTGTAGGGGTTCGTAGAATGGAAAACAAAAAAATTCTACTACATACAAACAAACAAGCCAAGATCTATCTACTAGACTGTAGCAAGGAGTCGATATAATAACTCACCCTTAAAGATTCCAAAGTGTTCAACGAGAGCAGATTCTCGTGGGTGATGTAGTCGTACTCTTGCCGATCTCAAGATCATGTAGACGATCCTTCCGGCGCTGCGTTCCGGCCACGCTTCCGTAGTCGGTCACACGTTCGGTACTCGACGAAGACCTTCCTCTCCCTAGTTCCAGCAGGCAGCGGAGGTTGTAGTACTCTCCTCGCGATTCTGGCAGCATGACGGCGTGGTACCGGAAGTAGAGGGGAGATCTCGCAGGGCTTCTCCTTAAGCTGGAGCGAGTATGGTGGACTATGAAAGAGGCCTTGGTGATCTAGGGTTTAGAGGCATCTTGTGCAGAGCAATGGTTGAAGTTCTCCTCGGCTTCTTGTTCGCAGTATCCTCCTTCCTCCTCGTATCCTTGGTCGGTACTAGCGTCTATGAATAAATACGAGGTACACAATCACCAAAAAATACTTAACTACTTGCAATCATCACACACAAGGGTCCTATAGATGATCTAGAATCATCTCTAACATTAGAAGGTTAAGGCTTGATTTAATTCCTTTTATTTTTAGAAAAGTAATTTCTACTCATTGAAAAACTACTTAAGATTTAATATTCTCCAAACCAAACATGGGATCATGTTGACACATGTCATCACCACATATTGTAGTCCAAGGGAATGTGCTTTAAAGTGGTGTCACAATTTAATAAGGTTTTACCCTTTTATTTTAATTAATTAAAGTGGCTAGAAATGCTTATGTAGCATTCTTTTATTACTTGAACATTATTCCTGCAAGTAAACCTATATATTTTTATATATTCTGAAAGGTATGGTTAAATGTGATTTTTGAGAGTTGGAATCAACTCAAAAGCTATTATGGTTTAAATTTTAAAAATGTTTGAATGCAGAAAAGTTTCTGCCTTGTTATTTTTACCATGGGCGATCTATAGATCCAAATGACTTGAATCCAACGGGCTTGGATTCAGCATTCACAGACCTTTCCAACAAAATTGGTTTCATTCAAATTGGTGCACTGAATCGACCTGGATTGATTTTTGAAAATGGGTACAGAAGTGTGTTTGAATTAAAATAGAAAAGATTTAATTCAAATCACTGGGCTGCGCGGGAAAAGTTAACGGGCCGGCCTGCTAAGCGCAGTGCTCCCGCGGGCTGCTTAAGTGGGTGTCCCCACTTGTCAGTGACACGGGGCTGGGCGAAGCGGTATGGGGCAACGTGGGTCGTTCGATCTGATTCTAATCCAACGGCTGGGAGTCATCGTCGACGCGAGACAACGCCGACGAGAACTAAACCTAGCGCGGCCAGTGGGGGGTGCTGGGGACTCACTGGGGTGCTGGCGAGGGTCGGCGAGGCGGGCGAGCAATCGGCGAACTTCGGGGGTCGCGGCGGCTCTGGGGTGGGCCGAAATCGATGGCTCCCTTCTTCTCGAGAGGCGGGCTCGGTGAAATTCGGCGGTGGTGCTCGCCTTGCTCACGAGAATGGTGTGGCACGATCGGTGAGGAGAGGAGTGAGATGGTGTGAAGAAATCGGCGGGTGGCCTCTATTTATAGTCGAGCGAGGGGACCGACGGGGCGCACGGTGAGCTCGTCGGGGGCGGTGTTATAGGCGGCTACTGGCATGGGCGACGGTAGGGGACGGTGTGGTGTCTCCTAGCGATGCTCAATGACATGGTTTCGAGGCATGGGGTGGTGCGGCTTGGTCTGGAACATGCGACGCTCTGCGCGGCTGAGGCGGCGTCTTCGACGGCGAGCGGTGGCTGTGCGTCATGGGGCGGCGAACGGGGATGTCTGGTGGTCTCCTGGGTCGGTGGTGATCGTGTGTGCACGCGGTGAGGGCGGCACGCGGTCTGTGGGTGCTGGTCGAGGGTGGCGCTCTGGCGCATGCTCGACATGTTCGCTGGCGAGGTTGGCATGGTCCGTGCGTGTGGTCCAGGGCTTGGCAACGCTCACGACTGGGAAGTGAGTGGCGGTGGACGGTGGGATGCCTCCCAGACATGCTGGTTAGGCTTGCTGCTGCTCCTAGCTTGTTGTCGGCTATGGGGTGGCAAGGGTGTGCTCAGTTGTTCACCATTGATGGCAATGGCAAGCTCACAGTGGTGCTAGTGGTTAATTAATCTTCCTAGATGATCTACTGAGCTGGTTGTGAGCTGAATGGGGAACCAGTTAGGCAAGAATCACTGCTCACAATAGTGTTTGATGTTTGTTTGATTTGTGTCTGCAACCTGTTTGATGAAATGCCCGCATGAAATCAATTTTTAAATTTTGAAAAGATTTTTGGTGGGTTTGCTAGATTGGTGCTGGTGAGTCTGCAGATGCTTGGGTTTTGCAAGTTGAGCTTGTTGGAGTGGTTTTTGAATAAGTGGGATCTTTCCATATGATAAAGATTCAATTTTGAATTGTCATTTAAACTAGGCATTTGAAAGTTTCTGGATGATCACAAAGTGGGCCTTGATACTTTGTTATGGGTACATTCAAGGGGTGCAAAGATCCAGAAAAGTTTCTGTTAGGTTCTGAAAGTTTGAGACAACCAAAGTAGGCATGGGAGTTAAATTGGTCAAAGTGACCATTCATTTCATATATGTGTTTTGATTTACTTGTCTTTAGGAAAAGTGTGGGAAATGTTTTAGATGATGTTTATTTCATCTAAGAAACATTTTACAAGCAATGAAACAAACAAACAAGGTGGTTCAAAAGAATTTCAAATTAAATGCATACACATATGCATGCCTTCATAATTTTAATTAGCAAAGTTTTTGTTAACCCTAATTTTGATGATTAGAAAATGGATGATCCAAGTTTAGTATTTTTGGGATGTTACAGTAGGTTTCCTACTCTCCCTCCACCAAGCAAAACTGTCGTTTGACTTTTCAAATTGGCGTTTGACTTTTCAAACTAGGATTTGATTTATCCCTTTATTTTGCCCAGCGATGACACCTAGTACATGATGCAAGCATTCCAACTTGTTATGACACATTCATGTACACTTCCCCTTCGGAGTGTCGGACCTTCCGGAACCTTCTAGAACATTCCTGATGAAAACACCGGAATCATTCTCCAACTCCGAAACAGAACTTTCCTTATATGAATCCTATTCCCCGAACCATTCCGGATCTCCTCGTGATATCCCGGGTCCCATCCGAGACTCCGGACAACATTCGGTCTCTTACTCACCATTACATAACTACTCAAAAACATCGAATCCTTAAGTGTGTCTCCCTATGGTTCGTGAATTATGCGGACATGATCGAGACACTTCTCCGAACAATAACCAATAGAGGAATCTGGAAATTCATATGGCTCCCACATATTTCTACGGTTACTTTGCGATCGAATTAACCACTTACATATGATACCAATTTCCCTTTGTCTCATGATAGTTTACTTATCCGAGGTTTTGATCGTCGGTATCTCTGCATACCTAGTTCAACCTCGTTACTGATAAGTACTCTTTTCTTGTTCCCGTGATATGTGATCCCTTGTGGGCCAGTCACATGCTTGCAAGCTAATTGGATGACATTCCACCGAGAGGGCCCAGAGTATATCTATCCGTCATATGTATGGACAAATTCCACTCTTGATCCATGTGTCTCAACCAATACTCTCCGAACACTCAATGCCACCTTTATAGCCACCCAGTTACGGTGTGGTGTTTGATGTCATTAAAGCATCCTTCCGGTGATGGTGATAAGCATGATCTCATGGTCGAAGGAATTAGGTTACTATGTATCAGAAAGCATATAGCAATTGAACTATTAAAATGACTTAATCTTTATGCTACGCTTATCTATAGGAGTATGTCCATCATATCATTCTCCTAACGATATGATCTTGTTGTTAATAACATCTCAATGTTCATGATAGGGAAACCACAATCATTTATTAACCAACAAGCTAGTATTATAAAGAGGCTTTACTAGGGACTCTAATTTAGTTTACAAATCACACAAGTATTAATGTTTCCTTGTTAATACTGTTATAACATGAATGTAAACATTTATCATAAACACAAAGATATAATAATAACTACATTTATTATTGCCTCTATGGCATATCTCCAACAGATTTCAGGTAGAAATTAAGACCCTCGCTGGTCAGGTTGATCGTGTTCCCGCAGGATCGGTAACCTCCAGGAGATTGGCCTAGCGATTGCATTGGCGCTCTTGCTCGCACGTGTAGTCGTATCGTCTAGCCCGAACTCCACCAAATCAAGTATCATCATCTCATCGAAAGATCGGACACCTTTGCCCTATCAAGTGGTATCAGATTTCAGGTTGCTCGGTGAGATTTTACTGTTTTCGTAGATTAGATCTGTTTTTACCTATAACCCATGAAAAAGCCAAAAACACAGTTATAGTTTAGATCCATCCCATAACCAATCTTCGCCTTGCATTATCTTTTCAGTTTTTGCATTGTTGAATTTGTGTCTACATCGTCGCGTCGAGTTGCTGGTCTTAGTGTCTCGTCCCTTAGAGTTTCGAGTTCTGATCATAGTAGTCACCGCCACACTCGCCGATCACCGCCACCATATTCCGCCACCATATTCCGCCGCCATACACCCAGCCACCATAACCCTAATACTCCGCCACCGCCTTCCTACCGCGACACAGAATCCAATCAGTTTTCCTGGCGCGACACGAGTCCGAGTTGAGTTATTATTTTCTAGTTATTTCTTTTTACTTTCCTTTTTTGTTGTTTCCGTGTTAAGCTAAAGTCCCTGTCGAGCTCCGAGTTCGGTCGTAAGTCCAGAAGGAGAGCAAAAAAAGTCTGGAACCGTCTCCGAATTTTTTTTCTGGCAATACTAGTTTTCGGCTCTGGGGATCACTTTTCTCCATCGGCCGTTATAGCGATATTGTTTTGGCGCCTGCGCGCTTTCCGGAGCAAAATAAAAAATTTCGAATTTTTTTTTGGGCTAACCTATTTTTAGACCCCGTATATCAGTTCTAGACACTCGCCATCATAGTGATTTTCCACCTCTCGGTTCGCTTTTCAGGGTGCCATATCATCATACATTGCTCGTTGTGTCGCGTCGTGACATCGTTGGTGATCTAGGCTCGCGTCTCTAGTACGGTCTAGCCTAGGACCAGCACAGTACCGTCATTGAGAATTCTTTCAACTTTTGCATTGCTGTTTTGATAATTACTAACCCCTTTGCTAAGCCTTCCCAGAGCTCCACAGATATCCTCCACGTGCGGTGTCTCGACTTTCGGTAATCGCTCGGTTCAATCTCTGGACCCACTGATCCTCGTGGTTACACATCACCTTTTCCTGCTGTTTGGTAAGAACTTGTAAGAGCTTCGTATATTGCTTGACGGATTACGCGTGCCTTCCACCATATTTTCGTAGTATATACCTGTGCTTTTTAAGGATTAACCATGACAGATACTTTGCGGAACCCTGCCACAATGACAAACGAAGAACTACATGTCCACTTCTCCGAGCTCTTGGTCAGTCACGCTGAAGATGTGTATACATGCCTAGGGGAGTTTGACACCAAGCTCACCAACGCCGTGGACAAGATCGATGGACTCGAGAAATCCTTCAACGCCAATATTGACGCTCGGTTCAAGGAGATTTTGAACAGATTGCCCGCACGTGCATCCGCACCCACACATTGCGCACGGTGCATCCCGATCACGGGTCGGACTGCTGGTTCGGTTGCCGCCGCACCCCAGACGGCTACCGCTGTGGCTGACGCACCTCAGACTTCTGCCGCGGCTGCTGCTGCGACATTGGGGACAGACGACGGGTACTACTACGACCCCGAGAATGATGATCTATTTGACGAGGAGGTTGAACAACCTCCACAGGTACCTGCTGGCCGTCCCCGACATTACTACCGCAACGCACGACCACCGGTACGTGATGATGATCATGTTGCAAAGCTTACATTAAATATTCCATCTTTTGAGGATAAATATAATCCTGATGCATATCTTACATGGGAGATGGAAGTAGAACAACATTTTGCATGTTTAAAATATCCTTAGAATATGCGTGTTAGTGCTGCTACATGTGAATTTACTAAATTTGCTTTTCTTTGGTGGTCTGAGTATTGTCGTTTAAATCCTACTACTATTCCTAGTAGTTGGACTGCTTTAAAAACTGCTATGCGTGTTCGTTTTGTACCTCCCACTTATCAACGTGATTTACTAAAGAATCTGACACGTTTAGAGTAAGGGAAAAATTCTGTAGAAGAGTATTATCAGGAATTGCAAACGGGAATGGTTCGGTGTGGTCTTGTTGAATCTAATGAACAAATGCTTGCATGTTTCTTTGGTGGATTAAACAAGGACATTCAGCACATATTAGATTATAAGGAATATAATTCTATCACTCGTTTGTTTCATCTTGCTTGTAAAGCTGAACGTGAAGTGCAGGATCGCCAACCACCATGGAGGAGGACTAATAATTCTGCAGGTCGCACATCCACTTGGATATCCCGACAATCAGCGCCTCCTTCTCGTGATTCGCCACCAGCTACTACCACATCCAAGGCCACCACAAGATTTCCAGCTGCTCCTCCACCATCATCCAATGCTCCTGCCCATAGTGCATCTTCTATGGCTTCCACGGGTAAGACAAAGGATATACAATGCCGCAAGTGCTGGGGTTTTGGTCATATTGAGAGATAGTGCACAACACAACGTGTAATGATGGTGCGGGAGGATGGTCAATACGATTCAGCGAGTGACTTTGATGAAGATACATTAGCCCTTATTTCTGCTCGAGATGGAGACCATTCTGATGCTGATGAAGAGATAGAGGTAATGGGAGCTGAAGCTGCTGATCAATACAAGAGTTTAATTACACAACGTGTGTTGAGTGTGCAATTGAGAAAATCTGAACAAGATCAACGCCACAACCTGTTCCAAACACGTGGAGTTGTCAAGGAAAGAGCTATACGGATCATCATTGATGGAGGGAGTTGTAATAATCTGGCCAGTGTTGACATGGTAGAGAAGCTTGCGCTTCCCACAAGACAACACACACATTCATATTACATCCAATGGTTTGAGAGTTCTCACAAGATCAAGGTAACAAGAACGGTACGCGTGCATTTTACTATTGGTACATATTCTGATTTTGTTGATTGTGATATTGTACCTATGCAAGCTTGTTCTTTGTTACTTGGTAGACCATGGCAATTTGATAGAGAATCTATTCATAATGGCAAAACTAATCACTATTCTCTTATGCATGATGGAAAGAAAATTGGTCTAAAACCTATGACTCCCGAACAGATTTTAAAAGATGATCTTGCTAGAGCTAGTAGAGCTAAAACTGAGGAGAAAAATAAAAGTGAGAATCAGATTGTTGCTGCAGATTTTATATACCACCAAAGAACACTAAATCTAATTCTACACATGCTACTGAAATTCTTTTGAGGAGTCCATGTATGCTTGCAAATAAAATTGATATTGCTGAACTAGATGTAAACAATACTCAATGTTATGCAATTGTCTGCAAACAGGTTTTGTTTTTATTTGAGGATATGCCTTCTCCTTTGTCACCCGCTATTGCTAACCTTTTGCAGGAATATGAGGACGTCTTTCCCGCTGAGCTACCACCAGGACTACCTCCTATTAGAGGAATTGAGCACCAAATTGATCTAATTCCTGGTGCTACGTTGCCCAACCGCGCGCCATATAGAACCAATCTAGAGGAGACAAAGGAGATACAACGCCAAATTCAGGAACTACTCGACAGAGATCATATTCGTGAGTCCCTTAGCCCCTGTGTTGTTCCTATTATTTTGGTACCTAAGAAAGATGGTTCTTCGCGCATGTGTACTGATTGTAGAGCTATCAATAATATTACTATTCGATATCATCGTCCTATTCCATGTTTAGATGACATGCTTGATGAATTGAGTGGCTCTACCATGTTTCCTAAAGTTGATTTGCATAGTGGTTACCACCAGATTCGTATGAAATTAGGCGCTGAATGGAAAACAACATTTAAAACTAAGTTTGGTTTATATGAGTGGTTAGTAATGTCGTTTGGTTTAACTAATGCACCTAGCACTTTCATGAGATTAATGAACAAAGTTTTACGTGCTTTCATTGGACGATTTGTGGTAGTCTACTTTGATGATATTCTGATTTATAGCAAATCTTTAGAGGATCATTTGGACCATTTACGTGCTGTTTTCAATGCTTTACGTGATGCACGTTTGTTTGGTAACCTTGAGAAGTGCACCTTTTGCACCAATCGAGTTGCATTTCTTGGCTATGTTGTTACATCACAGGGTATTGAAGTGGATCCAGCAAAGATTGAAGCTATTGAGAATTGGCCGCAACCCAAGACGGTCACACAAGTGAGGATTTTTCTTGGCCTCGCTGGTTTTTATAGGCGCTTTGTCAAAGACTTTGGATCAATCTCCGCGCCGCTGAATGAACTTGCCAAGAAGGATGTGCCCTTTGTTTGGGGCGATGCACAACAACAGGCCTTCGTCATATTGAAAGAAAAGCTAACACATGCTCCCTTACTCCAACTTCCTGATTTTACTAAGACTTTTGAGCTTGAATGTGATGCTAGTGGAATTGGTTTGGGAGGGGTGTTATTACAAGAGGGAAAACATGTTGCATATTTTAGTGAGAAATTGAGTGGGGCTAGTCTGAACTATTCTACTTATGATAAAGAATTATATGCGTTGGTTCGGACATTGGAAACTTGGCAACATTATCTATGGCCTAAAGAATTTGTTATTCATTCTGATCATGAATCTTTGAAGCATATTCGTAGTCAAGCTAAATTGAATCGTCGTCATGCAAAGTGGGTTGAATTTATTGAGTCTTTTCCTTATGTTATCAAACACAAAAAGTGTAAAGATAATATTATTACTGATGCTTTGTCGCGCCGTTATGCTTTGTTTTCTCAACTTGACTTCAAAATATTTGGATTAGAAACTATTAAGGAACAATATGTGCATGATGCTGAATTTAAAGATGTGTTGAAGAATTGTAGAGATGGTAGAACATGGAACAAGTTCGTCTTCAATGATGGATTTGTGTTCCGTGCTAACAAACTATGCATTCCGGATAGTTCTGTTCGTCTTTTGTTGTTACAGGAGGCGCATGGAGGAGGATTGATGGGACACTTTGGTGTCAAGAAAACGGAGGATGTTCTTGATGCACACTTCTTTTGGCCACGTATGCGTCGAGATGTTGAGAGATTTGTGGCACGCTACACTACTTGTCAAAAATCTAAGTCTCGCCTTAATCCAGATGGTTTATATATGCCTCTTCCTGTTCCTAGTGTTCCTTGGGAGGATATTTCTATGGACTTTGTTTTGGGATTGCCACGAACACAGAAGGGGAGGGATAGTATTTTTGTTGTTGTGGATCGGTTCTCTAAGATGGCACACTTTATTCCTTGTCATAAAACGGATGATGCTGCCCATATTGCTGATTTGTTCTTTCGTGAAATTGTTCGTTTGCATGGTGTGCCAAATACTATTGTCTCTGATCGTGATATTAAATTTCTTAGCCACTTTTGGAGATGTTTATGGGCTAAGTTGGGGACTAAATTACTCTTTAGTACTACATGTCATCCCCAAACTAATGGACAAACTGAAGTAGTAATAGAACTTTGTCTACTATGTTGCGGGCTGTTTTAAAGAAGAACTTAAAATTGTGGGAAGAGTGTTTACCTCATATAGAATTTGCTTATAATCGTTCGCTGCATTCTACCACAAAGATGTGCCCATTTGAGATTGTGTATGGTTTTGTTCCTCGTGCACCTATTGATTTATTGCCTTTACCTTCTTCGGTGCAAAATAATTTGGATGCTACACAACGCGCTGAAATGATATTAAACTTGCATAAGACTACTAAAGATAACATTGAATACATGAATGCTAAGTATAAACTTGCTGGGGATAAAGGGAGAAAGCATGTTGTGTTCGATGTTGGAGATCTTGTTTGGTTACATTTGTGTAAAGATCGTTTTCCTGATTTACGCAAGTCTAAGTTAATGCCGCGTGTTGCTGGTCCCTTTAAGGTGTTAGAGAAAATAAATGATAATGCATATAAACTTGAGTTGCCTGCAGACTTTGGTACGGTTAGTCCTACATTTAACATTGCAGATTTGAAGCCTTACTTTGGTGAGGAAGATGAGATTGCGTCGAGGACGACTTCAATTCAAGAAGGGGAGCATGATGTGGACATCCCTTCTATTGATACAACCGTTGTACCTACAACAACACACATACAAGGACCCATCACAAGATCTCGTGCCAAACAACTTAACTATCAGGTACTTTCGTTTCTTGGAACTATTCCTCACATACATGAGAATATGATGCTGCCTAAATCAGATGTATTTCTTACTCTTAGGAATGATGGACCAAGCATGGATGAGAGGGACAAGCATTGGAGCATGGCCATGCATGGAGATGGCAGCAAGCATGTGATGATCCAAGAGAAGGCCACGGATGAAGATTTCAGAACTTTGAGGCCACCATAATGAAGAAAGAAGGCTTGGACGAAATATTCAAGATCAATACTTCACGAATTCGTCCATAGCTTAATATGGTGCTGCGACACCTTTATTTTGGGCCAGGCCCATGTAATTTTCGCAGGATTTTAATTAGCCACTTTTTAGAGTCCGTATTTGAGGGAAAAGGACTTCTAGGGTTGGATTCGGCCACCACTTCCATGGCTGGCCGAAACCCCACCTTTTCCTCCTTAAATACTCCCCATAGCCGTCACCCTAGACTCGGATTTTGTTTAGACATTAAGTTAGCCATCGTAGCAACTTCGCCAAGGCTCGAGCATCGCAGAGGCCTCTTGTACTTCGCACCTATTCAGGATCCCACCTTTCAATAAAGCTTTCCTCTTAATCCGCAATATCTTGATTGCAATATTAGTTCTTACTTGTTCTCGATTTTAGGTAGGAATTAAGACCCTCGTTGGTCAGGCTAATCGTGTTCCCGCAGGATTGGTAACCTCCAGGAGATTGGCCTAGCGATTGCATTGGCGCTCGTGCTCGCACGTGTAGTCGGATCGTCAAGCCCGAACTCCACCAAATTGACTATCATCATCTCATCGAAAGATCGGACACCTTTGCCCTATCAAGTTCTCCTTGTGTCCTCCTTTGATGAAAAGAAAGGCTGGCAGGCCCAAGCAGAGTAGATTCATGGCTTGGTTTGAGAAAGGTGGGAGCAGCAAGAAGGGAAAGAAAGATCAAAAGAAAGATGCCAAGCCAAAAAGGGCCCAAAAAGGTAACAAGAATAGATGCAAACTCTGTGAAGAACTTGGACACCGAGCTGGCTCTACCAAGTGCAGATACACTGCTGAAAAGCCAAAGTATGTTCATCCAAAATCTATCCCATTTCTTGTTGATGATTTTTCTCCCCCAGCTAACTTGCTTGTTTTCAGGAGGAAACGTGGAGAAAAAGGCCCACCTCTTGTTGTTGACGAATGCTGGCCAGTGAAAAGGGCAAGAATCAATGGCCAAAGAAAGAAGAGATGTAACCAGATCATGTTTGGTGCTGCTAAGGTGCAATCTGAACTTGTTTTGGAGGATGATGTGCAAACTGTTGAGGCTTTAGGGCACACCGTTTCTGATTTGGAAGCTCTGGTGCAAAATGAGGGAAAAAATAAGCATGTTGTTGAGGCTCTAGTGCAAAATGAGCCTGTTTTTGAGGCTCTGGTGCAAAATGAGCCTGTTGTTGAGGCTCTGGTACAAAATGAGCCTGTTGTTTGAGGCTCTGGTGCAAATTGACCATGTTGATGAGGCTCTGGTGCAAAGTGACCATGTTTATGAGGCTTTGGTGCCAGATTGTGTTGTTGAGGAGGTGCAGGAGGTGAAGGAGACTCTTGGACGTGTTGTGGGGAGGCCAGATGGTAATGGTAAGAAAAAGAAGAGCATAAACCTGTTGTGTGGTGTGAAACTTGTGAAGGAGAAGAAATCGAGGGGTAAGAAGAGCCAAAAGAAATAGACTTTGAATTTGGCACTTGTTGTTGTAAACATTTGTTATTGTAATAATTTGGCAGTTGTTGTTGTAAACATTTGTTATTATAATAATTTGTCACTTGTTGATAATTTGGACAAAATTCAAATATGATGGTAAATTTGAATTTCAACAAATGTAGCTAAGTGTACTTTTCTATGTTTGTATGAGCTTCCAACGTTTTTCTCATATGTACAGTACAACTCATCCTCACCCTGATCCCTTTTGTGAAGTACAACTCACCCTCACCCAAAATATGGTAGAAATGGGCTCCAAAGCTAGGGTAAACCACCCCATTTCTAAGCAAGTTTTTTTTCGACCATTTCTAAAACCAAGTTTGGTATTTTTCCTCACAACTATGTCACATGACATGACACCATGCAAAGTTTTTGTATTTTTTTTATTTTTTTGAATTAGTTATGCACATTTGAATGTCTAGTCAAACTTTTTGAAGGATTTTCATAAATATTCTTAGCTAGAGGCTGAGGCTTACAAAACTAGCATTGGATCTCTGATGAAATAGCATGTTGTGAACCTAAAAATGATTTTTACAAAAAATCATCAGCATGAAATCATGTACATGTAGTTCATATCTTACCCACTTTCAGCCGATTCAGCAGGATTTGTCTTTTTCACCAGGGATGGAATAAAAGGTTTGAGATACTCAATTTGGGAATTGTACATGCTAGGTGGTCTAGTATTTTTTAAAAATAGGATGTTACCATTTTGAAACTTCAATTTGGTGGTTGCTTCACAAATCCCCCCCTCTTTCGACACTCGGAAAATAGTAAATGGATTTTCTGTGCGTAGAAAAGGAAAACTTTATACTACAACATTGTTAGTCATCCCATTATACACATGCATACCTAATATGGGCACATTATCACAAACTATGCCTTGATTCTAGCCATATCATTGGTCATTTGACCCAAAAGCCAGAAAACCTCGGAGGAGATAGGTCATTTTGTGAAGGGTATTTTGAAATATGATCAATAGACCAAGTTTGATATTTTTCCTCACAACTATGTCACATAACATGACACCATGCGAAGGTTTTATATTTTTTTGATTTTTTTTGAATTAGTTATGCACATTTGAATGTCTGGTCAAACTTGTGAAACCCCGTTGACTGCATCCTAAACCCAGCTAACCCTAAGGCCGAATGAGGAACATAGATCTAACCCTAGCGAGACACTGTGGCCGTCCGATCGCGTCTTCTAGAAGGATTCCACGGGTGGCTCTGGGCGATCCGTGGAAGGGCTTGTTCTACAACCTGATTGGTTGGAGTCTCTTAGAAGTATTTCGCGGATAGCTCTTGGCGATCCGTGGGATGGATGATTATGGAATCTGATTGGCTTCATCGTTTTTCCATGAACAGATAAGGTACAACGTGACACACTCCATTGACCGTTGGACCGAGCGTGGCATGCGAGGGCTCTGGGCGGGGCGGGCTGCACCATGCATGCAGCTGTCTTTAGCGTCACAGTCTAGCTATTTTGCGTGCAACAGCGCTGCAGCGTATTTAATCCCTCCGTCGCATTAAATAAGTGTACGTCTAACAACTTTCTTCAGTCAAACTTACTTCCCTCAGGTTCATGCGCCATATAAAAAGTCAATATTTATAAACTTTAACTATGTATATAAGGCTATTCATAGTGGGAGTAACTTGGATAGTAACATAGT
The DNA here is from genome assembly GCA_030063025.1 of Avena longiglumis. NCBI lineage: Eukaryota > Viridiplantae > Streptophyta > Magnoliopsida > Poales > Poaceae > Avena > Avena longiglumis. The sequence continues at coordinate 554,464,299 of CP125975.1, read as the reverse complement.
CCTACATGTATTGTCTACTAAGCATTTAGATAACATGCATGCAATTAAATAATGAGAAAGAGGTTTGTGGTAACTAGCAATATTACCATAACATCACAAATTTTAAGACAAAATGAGTCTACATTATAATAAATGAGACTTTGTATAATACCACATCTATTTTATTTTGCACTATGGAGTAGTAACTTAGACTAGTAACATATGCATGTTACTACTCTAAGTTACTCCCACGTATGCATCACTATGACCATCCTAAAAAAATATCAAAATCTAAAATATGTAATAAATATAAGGTACAACGTGGCACACTCCATTGACCGTGGGACAGAACGTGGCATACGAGGGCGCGGGGCGGGGTGGGCTGCACCATGCATGCATGCTATGCAGTTGTCTCTCGCGTCGCAGTCTAGCTATTTTACGTGCAACAGCGCTGTAGCGTATTTACTCCCCCCATCGCATTAAATAAGTATACGTCTAACAACTTTCTTCAGTCAAACTTACTCCCCTCCGGTTCATGCGTCATAAAAAAGTCAATATTTATAAATCTAAAATATCAACTTTGACTATGTATATAAGAAAAAATATCAAAATCTAAAATATTATAAACTTAGTTTCATACTCCCTCTATTCCCTCCAATTGACATCCCTCTGATTACTCCCACCGATTTTTCTTGCGTGTGTAAAAACGAACGAGTTTGTTTCATGCGGTGTGTAGATTCCTGCATTTATTACCGAGTAAATCAAGGCCAAATTCTATTTTCTCTTTTATTTTTCACCGCCAATGAACAACTACTTGGACGTTTTTTCTCTCTTTCGCATTAATGCATGCATGCATGCAGGGGCGGGGACGACGGTGCAGGGGTCACGTCGCATCCTAACAATTTTTTTGCACTGACCGCATTGATCACGCACGGGGCTACGCCCGCTGCCTACACGCAACGCAGCGCACGCGGCTGCGCCAACGCTGGATTCCCACGCCGCCCTTCACGCCCCGCCCTCAATAAATAGGCAAAATGCCTTTGCCTCCTCATATCATCTTGCCCCTCATCTTCAACCTCGAGCCTGTACCTTTGCCTCCTCCCAGCCACAAAACACTCCGGCGACCATGGCGACCTCCTCCTTCCGCTTCCCTTCGGATTTCGAAGTTAGCGACGAGGACAACCACCCGGACCACAAGCAGGTCTGGGAGCAGGAGGCGCCCACGTGCCCCAGGCGTGGCAAAAGGCGGCAAAGCCCGCCCGCCTGGGCCCAGGCCGCCGTCCCACAACCCTCCCGGCAACCTCCTGACGGCCCCTAGAAAAATCTTGGGCGGCGGAGAAGGAGGAGGCGGAGCTGGCTGCTTACGCCAAGTGGGAGGAGAAGCAGGTTGCGCGCGCCTTGAAGAAAAGGCACAAACTGGAGGACGAGGAACGACGGGAGGCCAATCGCTGGGCCTTTCAGGAGGAGCAGCGGTGGCGGGAGCAGCGGGAGGCTGGCGGCTTGGAATGCTGTGGCGGTACCGGCACCGCCTCCATCGCCGATGGAGTAGGGTAGCTAGGGTTAGGGTTTAACCCAGGGTTTAGGCGCCTAGTTGCCCTTCCCTTCTATATTGTACCCCTTTTCTTTTTATTGTAATGTTATCGGGCTATCTAATATAATTGTTATCTAATATATTATTTATCCCGTGTTTTATTGTAATCTGTGTTTTATTGTATTGTCATTTGTCAAAACACCCAAAACAACAAGTGCATAAAACAAAAGACACAAAAATAAGTTCTCATATAATACTTGTGCAATATTTATAAAATGAGTGAAATTAGAAAAGCTCAAAAGGAAGAATTAGTTAACGTTATGATGGTTGATTATTTTCAAACAACACATGGTTCATTTTCAAACAAGACATTTACATATTTACATAAGTTAAAGGGGCGCCCAAGTTATGTTAGTTAAATGGATGCCCTTGGACTTCATTTATATATTTACTTTCGCAAAAAATAAAAGATTGCAACCTGAGCACGAGTATCTGCATATCCACACGTCCCTATTTAGATTGTAACGTGAGTATCATTTTTTTTGCCCAATCTACATGTAGTTACTACTAGGCCTGGATACGACCATTTTGGCCTGGCTAAGTTCTATTTGGGCCTGGCCTTTTTCAATCACTCCTCGTCAATTGTTTTTTTAACTTTTCAATCCCTCCCCCTCTCCTGCACACGGGCGCCCCTGCACACTGATAAAACTGAAAGAACACTGACGAAACTGGTGAAGGAACACTGATTTCGAAAAGAGAGCATCTCAAAATTAGCCCGAATTTGTGTTGCATTTTATTCAAGCCAAAGACATAGACCATTACATCCATTACAAAGCATCACTCGAACACTGATTGCGCTGTCTAATGACTAATGATCAGAAGATAAACTAATCCGAGAGAAACTACACAAAAATAAAAAAATCGGCCATCAGATTGTCCTACTTTTTCAATTCGATGATTTGCCTTAGCTACTTGTTCATCTTCTTCAGCTCGGCCTTCACTTCCGCATCCACCGTAGTATCAGCGGAAATGGGGTTGCCACATCCCAATTGCTCCACCACGGACGGGTTTTCGAGCTCCCGGGATGCTACCTCCACCCCAATTCGCTCGATGTACTCATCAAGCCACTCAAAATGCTCACATTTTGGCAGTTTCTAAAATCGCAGAGATAAATCCTAAATTCCAAATTCGATGAAATGCCCATATTTATCAGTTTCTGAAACACTGTCTCAGTAGCTAGCCAGCAACACATACATACTGCCACTCTACGAGAGGTCCACACAGCAGTGCTGGTGATCACGGAAGATGCAACCTGGGAATTAAATTCGGTGTGACAAACCCAAGCGACAGTTATTCCCTTGGCAAGGACCAGGCCAGCTCAGCCAGTTGTGGTTACGCAGAAAACGGCAAATCAAACCTGAAAACGGAATGGAATCTCTCTCTCCATTTTTCTACTAAATAAATCCCGTTGGCCGCATGCAGGGCTGTTATACCGTCCATCGTCCATGTACGTCGTTTTCGCCCGAAATCTGCCAAATCTTGCGGCCACAGGGCTGTTAAAAATGAATCCTCTTGTCATGTCGATCGAGGAATGTCCCGCTCTCGCAACCAATCGCCGATCGAGCTGGAGGAATTCGGAGTACTCCGTCGTAACTAGGGTACAGTACTCGGCACGGGCGCCTACATGGCCAGGGCCACGGGGAGCTAGCGAGCGCTACGAAACTCCGGCGCCGAAAATATTCGAGTACCGGCCGGGCCGCGCCGACAAGCTGCGGTATTTTGCTCTCCTGGCCGTGCCGGCGTTTTTCCTGATTAACCAGCGGACGGACCGTCGGACGGAGCAGCAGCCAGCCAGCAGCGGCGTCGCTGTCCTGATCCGCCGGCGTCAGATCGGCTGCATAGCCTGCATGCCGACGTGGCGATGCGTTGGCGAATACTACGGTCTCGATCGCTCGGTTAATCGCCCGCCCCGTTGCGTGTGTTCCTGCTCGTGAGTCGACGGATGGACGGATCGATCGAATATCCTGGCTTGCAGGCTCTAGCTACATAGATCGTGGGCCTCCTTATCCGGGAGGATTAACCTTGATTCCTAGTAGAACTAAAACAATGCGCAATGCAACAAAAGCGCAGTCGCTTAGCGTGTTTACATCCGCTTAGATCAACACCTAGACTTGATGGGAAACTGAATTGCGTCCCGTACCTTTCAGCCGCCACCTCCTCCTGATCTAGCCGCACCATCTCCCAGTGGGTTTCCCCTCCCTTCGGCCGGTCTCGTCAACGTCGAAAAGGGTGGTGAACCTGATATATAGGTAGAGTTTTCAATAAAAATACTGATTTTAAATATTAGAAATGTTTTGGTTGTCATCTTCTTTTCAGCCTCTATGTCAATGGAGATGTTATCATTTATAGTAAGTGATCTTCGGTCTTTCATTCGACGACAAAATATCTTTCCTAACGTCAACGGTGGTGTTGAAAGATTAAGATTTTATTGTATGGCCTTCACCGGATCAATTTTGGATTTTTTTTTCTCTCATAATTGTCATGGGGAGGATTATGCTCGCAATATTTGTCCTAGCTGCTACGTTCTCGACAATGATGGTTCGTCTCATAGTAATGGAATACAATTCTTCTAATGTGTCTTTCAGGAAAAGTCTCATAGGTCCTATCCTAGACTGGTATCATGGAACAATCTTTTATTACGATTATCCATGATATAACTGTCAGATGGTGTGGACGAGTTCAAATGAAAATTACAAGACAGTGATAAATTTCCAGTTGACTCAATATATAGGGCCTTGATCTAACCTGATATTCCGGCCGATGATAATAGTAAATTTTTAGATCTGGGTGGGCTTGGGATGCTTCACCTGCAGCGGACTGGTCAGGCCCTCAGGCTGCGATGGCCATGGCTCCAGTGGACTGACCCACAATGCACTTGGGTGGGTTCCAAGCTTCCTTTGCGACAAAGCTGACATGGAGCTATTCAGAGCCTCCATGAAAATCTCTTGGAGACGGCGAGACGGCTTCATTCTGGCATGACAATTAGTCCGATCATGGCCCCATTTATCATTGGGCGCCCGACCTTTTCAAAATCGCTAACCGAAGCGTGGCCAAAGAGCTAGTGAACCGGAAACTAGATACGTGTCATTTCTAGCCTGACCACACCGGTGCAACTTACCCAGTACCTAAAAGTTTGGGACGTGGTTCAGGGCACGCAGCTAGTGCCGGGGCAACAAGACGGGGTTGTTTGGACATTGACGGTAGACGAAAACTATAGTTCTAGCACTGCCTACCTTGCACAGTTCCATGGAAGCCACCCCAAGTTCATCGCCCAAAAATTATGGGCCGCTCACGCCGAGCCTAAGTGCAAGATCTTCGGCTGGCTAGCCATGCACGAAAAGTTGCTTACGGCTGATAACTTAGCCACCAGAGGATGGACGCATGACCCCATCTGCGCCTTATGCCTTAGAGCGCCGGATACAGCCGACCACCTTTGCAAAGAATGTCCCTTCACTATGGCCGTCTGGAACCTCACTCGAGATTGGGACAACGCAGCGGGAGGGCTCCAGGGCCAAGACTATCATTCTCTCACGGATTGGTGGGACAATCTGATTGCCGAAAGGCCAACGAACGAGAAAATAAGATTAAGTGGGCGGCTGCTATATGTTCTTTGGAATGGACGGAAAGAGAGAAACAGACGAATCTTCACTAACCGGTGTCTGCCTTATGTCGAGGTGGCTGAAATCGCTAGGGAGGACATCCTCCAGCGAGCTCGTGCTTTCGCACCCTTTGGGCCTGATGAAAGTACCGACTTGATACGACTAGAGGGGGGGGTGAATACGCATCTACACAATTTTAATTTATTACTCACTTCTAGGCTTAACGAGAAGGAAAGTTATCTAGATGTGCAACTAGGTGAACAACCTAAATGCAAGAAAACTTACAACAACCACAAGAACGGTAAAGAGCAAGAAGTAAAGGAAGGGAACAAAGTAACCGGAGCGGGGACACGGAGATATAATTCTCGTAGTTTACTCCCAAGGAGCTACGTCTACGTTGGAGAGGTGTCGGGGCCACACAAGGTCACCCGAGCACCACAAAGGCCTCACCTTCTTCTCCGGTGAGCTCCCCCACAAAGGAGGCCTCACAATCCACTAACCGGTGACCTTGAAGGCGCCAACCAAAACCTTTACACCAAGGTTGAGGGGGAAGCTCCACAACTCAATTGGAGACCCTCAACGATACCTCGAAGCATTACAACACAAGCCTTAGCTCCGAGGATGCCCTACACCGTCTAGGGTTTCAAGAAACCCAAGAGCAACAAGATCCACAAAGGATGGGTGGGGGAAATCAAATCTTCTTTGGTGGAAGTTTAGATCTAGGTCACCTCCCTCACCTCTCAAAAGATCAAGTCATTTGAGTGGCTAGAGAGAGAGATCTAGTAAGGTGAAGCTCAAACATTAATGGAGGAGAGAGAAAATTTTCGAAGTAGGTGGGAGGAAGAAGAGGGGTGCCTTAAATAGGCCCCCTCCGCACTGAACCGTTACAGCCCACGCGACTTCACCGGAACTTATGGTGAGGGGCCGGAAGTTCCTCCCAGCACGGCTCCAACGGTCATCAGCCCGTTAACGCCTGCTCCAAAAGCTCGACCGGAAGTTCCGGTCAAACAGACCGGAAGTTCCGGCCGAACTTCTGATGCAAGTTCCGGCCCAAGTTCCGGCAAAAGGAACACTTCAAACAGAATGTTACTGACCCTTCAGCGAAACTTGGAGCCGAACAAGCGGCGGAACTTCTGGGTCGCGAACCAAGTCTGACCGGAAGTTCCGCTCAGGAACTTTCTGGCAGGACAAGTTCTGATGCAACTTCCGGTGAAACTTTCGGCAAATAGAGCATACCAAAACAGAGAGTTCTCGGAGCTCACCGTAAGTTCCAGCGGAACTATGATCAGAACAAAGCACAGATCATCCCGCAGAAAAAACCTGAGCGGAACTTCCGGCTCCAGGCCGGAAGTTCCGTTCAGACAAAGATGGCTTCAGCAGATCAAAAACACACTCTCTCACGGAAAAGTAGGATGGCTGTGGCGGTGCATATGGGTTTGTGCAAGAACAAGTGATTTCCCACAGCCTTCCGAGATGGACCCCCTCTTAATAGTATGACGACGTAAAACAACAAAAAGAGAAAAACTAGGAGAAAACTACAGGCCACCGTCTTCATGAGATCCCAAGAGAGCATCCACACAGTTTTAAGGAAACATCAACAGTATTTTTCCTGAAACTCAAGCGCACAATTAGATCACAAATGGGATTGTCATTATCACCAAAAACGGCATGGGAAGATATAGTCCTTTCACCTAACATTCAAGCGGAGCCTGATTAGGCGTTTTATTTATTTTCTGTTCTTACTTGGTGCTTTCGGCATGTTTCCACCTTAATCAAAACATGTCCCTCTGTACTATGCGTTGGGTTTTCCCTCTATCTATTTGAAAAGGTAGAGCTCTTGCCGGTTGCTCCAAAAAAATAGTAAAATTTGAAAGATGAAAATACCCCTAAAAACGAAGATATTTGCTTGGTATCTTCGTAAGAGAGTAATCCTTATAAAAGATAATCTTATTAATAGGAATTATCATAGAAGTACGCAATGCGTCATTTGTCATCATGATGAGACAATTAGACATTTATTCTTTCATGTAAATTTGCTCGTGCTATATGGTCAATCATCCAAATAGCTTCTGGTTTATCCCTCCCCACCTACGTTCGGTGGCCAATATATTTGGCAATTGATGCGATTGAGGATAAATATAGGACTTTGTTTAGGGTTGAAGTGCTTGCCATTATTTGGTCGCTTTGACTGTGTAGAAATAACAAGATTTTTAATAACATTATGCCTTCTTTATTGCAGGTTATCTATTGGGCCACGCTATTCTCCGATCATGGACTAATCTCCAACGTATGGAGTTTCGCGACTTGTTTGCGGAGGGGTGTACGCGGTTGGAGGACATGAGGAGGGATATTTTCTCCCAATATGGATGATCGCGTGATTTGCGGATTGATCTGCCATAGCTTAAGACCCGTTATTTTCTTAGAGTTATTTGTAATTTTGGTATTCGGATTCTATTTTCTAGTCGTGTGGTCTAATTGGCCGTGTGCATTTTAGTTATACAGAGGCCGTATGTAAACATTACTTGAGTAATAAAATCTCACATTTCCAAAATAAGTTTGAGCCCATTATTCCACCAGTTTTCCCTCTGATTGACCCACAGTGGGAGTTTCAAGCTACAAGTGTTGAACATTTACACCTTTCTACTCCCTTTGTTCCACAATATAAGATGTCTTAGTTTTTTTTGAAAGAAATGTATTTAGATACCTTTTAGCGTAAGTTCATTCCGAATCTACACACTAAAATATCTAGATACAATCATTTCATGGAAGCTAAAACATTTTATATTTTAAAACGGAGGGAGTAAGTGTTAGCGCATGCATGTGAATAGGCTCCCACCTGGAAGGAGCAAGATATTGCCTAGCTAAGCCTTCCACCACACTTGTAAACATATGATAGTCCCAAATGCAAGTTTTTGAATGATCCTGGCACTCTGAGGATCTTTTTCTAGAGAAAACCTAAACCGGGAACCCCACAGATCTACCCGTTGACCGGCGTCCAACGATGGTTGTCCAACGGACTTCTATATATATTTTTTAGGTTAGGTCATAGAAACATGGTAGACCAGGTTTGAGCCCAAGATTCCACAAGATTTCCCTCTGATTGATTGGTAGTCGAGTTTCTAGGTATAGGTGCAGAATATTTCTAAGTGTCATCGCATGCATGTCAACTGGATCACACCCGAGAGCTATATATTTCCTATATAAGCATTCCACCACTCTATTAAACATCTGTGAGGGTCACATGCAAGTTTTTGAGTGTTTTTAACGCTCTGGTTGTCTTTTTCTAGTGAAACCTAGACCTAGGGGCCCATAGATCTACCCATCTAGCGTTCTCCGTATAAAGGTTGACCAATAAAAACTTATAGATTTATTTTGGTTTGTTTAGACCATAGCTACATGCAAAACAGAGGTTGGTCTTAAAATTTCAAATTATTCCCTCTGGTTGACCCTCGTACTAGGGTTTCCTAGTATATCATTTTATGTGAGCCCACGTGTGATCCTAAAAAAATGAAGATTCAAACCTTTATACTATTTGATTTTATGTGATTTATTACAAGTAAATAAAAGTACAATTAAAAATAATTTAAATGTAAATTCAATATAGTAAATAGAAGTTAGGGAAAAAGGGGGAAATGAGCTATACCGACGGTGCTTCGTTGGGACCGTCGGCATTGCGCGGGACGTCTTTGACTTCAAAGAATCAAAGACTTTATATAGTTTGATTTTAAGTGATATATTAGTAGTAAGTATATCATTTTATGTGAGCCCATATGTGATCATAATAAAATGTCAACGAATAAAAACCTTTATATTGTTTGGTTTTATGTGATATATTAGTAGTAAGTAAAATTACAATGCATAAAAAACAAATGCATACATAAGTAAATCAAAGGAAATGGCATCAAAAATCTGAGAAAAGATGGAAAAGATCTATGCCTTCGGCATGTCTACGAGAGGGGCTATGCCGATGGTCCTCCGTTTCACCGTCGGCATACGTGTAACGCCGTCCCGGTTCCGTCACATTGGGGTCCGCAAGGGATACATGGCAAGTACTTATGCCTACGATCAAACTATGCGACGGCGACCCTCGGCATATCTATCGCAAAGCCGTGCCGATGGTGGTCGTTGACATATCTCCCAGGAAGCCAACGGCCCAGCTATGCCGATGGTGTTCTTTTGGCCGTAGGCATACAGTAGCTATGCCAACGGCCCCGATAAAAAGCCTACGACTTAGCTTTTGCCGTCGGTGCCTCAGTCGGATTCCTATAGTGATATAGGCCCCCTTCTTTTCAGCTTCTTGGACAGCTTCTCCTAGAAACTACCCTCGACCAGCTTCTCCCAGAATCTCATCTTCAAAATTCGTTCAAACTTCTTAACTAGTAATTTCAATGTCAATTTAAAAGTATAAACGATTTTGGCAGATGAGATTCTGGGAGAAGCTGAAAAGAAGGGGGCAATATGCTCCCTATGTATCCAATGCAATCCTTCAGCACTGTTTGTTCATATATGCCCATATGATAGCGTAAGACAAACCTTATGAACCATTCCTGTCAGGAAACAGCTAAACTTGCAGAAGAAACAAGAAGCTGTAATAGTGTATGCAATCAAATACAACAACACAAATGGTATCTTTTAATGTCGCCCAAATCTTGTACTCCTCTCCCCACGCACACGTACATACATAGAGAGAGAGACACGTCCCAGCGATGATTACAAGTCGGTCGCACAACAGCAGAACTTTGAACACTACTCAAAAATTTCAAGATAAACACTCTACTGTACACTGTTTGCAAAAAAAAACACGCTACAGTAATTTAGGCAGACATTTCTCAACCAAAAAAAACATGGAAATAATATATGCAAACAGAGGTTGTTCTGCAGCTTAATGAACTGACGGGCTCCAACTCTAGCTTAGCTTCCTAGCTAGCTTAGAGACACCTACCTCCATAGCCGGCGCTCCTGTACAATGCCTGCTTGATCTCGTCGGCGCTTATGACTTGCCTCTTCCCCTTCTTCTACATACCACACAGCGCAGAGAACATAGATTCAATCAAGAAGTTTGGGAAGATTTTATTAGCCAGACAGAGAGGAGTAGAGTGTTTAAGATGTAAATCCCAAATAAGATTGATGGCTTACCTGCGAGCAGGAGGCCTGCATGCCGAAGTCGCCGAAGCAGCTCAAGACGCACTGCTCGATCTCCAGGCCCAAAACCTCCAGTGCGCCCACCGTCGAGAGCAGCGCCCCGGGGTTCGCCGCGCAGCAGATTTCGATCCTGGTGTCGCCGTCCGCTCGCTTCTCGACATCAAACTGCAAAGCACGCAAACATGGATAAGCCATTTGTAGTCCTTAACTTTGTCTAGATACGAATACGTTTAGTCTAAATACTAAACTAGATACATACGAATTTAGATAAAGTTGAGGCTATTAATATGAAGCAGAGGAAGTATGTTAATTCGTATACGTACCTTGGTGGAATTCCTCATCGTCGGCATCATCTCGTCGTTGCTACCGATGGAGAGATTCTTAGCTGTGCTCAGCAGGTTCAGCTCCTCCGGCGTGGTGGCGCCGATCTCCTCTTGGAGGGTTTTGATCCGCTCCGTTAGGTCCTTCACGTAGTCTATGGTGTCCCCAAGGATCGAAGTCCTATCCATCTACAGTTCGATTGATTAATTCAAGCATGATATATCTGAATTAGTTAGGTCACAGGAGCATGACAATGGAATAATTACTATTATTACCTTGCTAATCTTGGGCACGATGGAGCGGAGCATGGAGAGGCGGTCGTTGAGCCGCTTCCGTCGCCGTCTCTCGGCCATGAGGTTCTTCGATGGAGCGCCGCCGTTGAGCTTGCTCCTAGGGTGGGCGCCGGGGACGCCTCTGATCACGCCGTTCTTCTCCACGGCACCTCCTCCACCGAAGATGAACGTCGTCGACCCACCACCATGAAACAGCTTATCGCGGCATGTGTCGTCCTCCCCCATGGGGTCGGTGTCGTGGTCGTGCCGGGGATGGGTGAGCGCCTGGCCGGCCGCGTCAGGGACGAAGCTCCTGTACGGGTTGCACACTTCGCTCAAGTAGTCGAAGTTGAACTCCTCGCGCGGGTGCGGAGGCGCGGCCTGCAGTGGCGCCATGGGCTCATGAAACGGCCCCATTTCCATGCCACTCCTTCTCGCCTCGGGTGCGCCTTGCTCGCCGCCGTAGAAGAGGAGGTCGCTCATCATCGTGCCGCTGCCCAACGCCTCCTCCGGCAGCGGCAGCGACATGAGCTCGTCCAAGAAGGACTCCTCGTCGAGCCGATCCATATGCCTAACTAGGTTCTAATGCTAGATTCAGTGTATGCCTTTTTCACTTGCTCTCGCAGCTAGCTTGCGGCAGCTCCTCGCGCCACGCCAGTTTATACTAGCGACTAGCGAGCAAGCAACGGTGTCAGTAGCTAGCCAGCAGCTAGCACGCAATGCCACTCTACGAGAGGTCCATACGGACAACTTGCTGCTGGGGTGCCGAACAGTGCAGGGGGTCACGGAAGATGCAACCTGGGAATTAAATTCGGGATGACAAACCCAAGCATGCGACAGGTATTCCCTTGGCAAGGACCAGCTCAGCCAGTTCTGGTGTGGCCATCATGGTGGACCGGGACCGGGAGCGACAGTTATTCCCTTGGCAACGACCACCTCAGCAGTTCTGGTGTGGCCATGGTGGACACGGATCGGTCGGTCTCGCAGAAAACGGCAAATCAGACCTGAAACAGAATGGAATCTCTCTCCATTTTTCTAAGTAAATCCCATTGGACGGCCACGGGGAGCTAGCGAGCGCTACGACACTCCGGCGCCCACAATAACGGGCGAGCTATATGGTAGTAGATGGGATCGAGTACCTAGCTAGGTGTGGCATTTTGCTCTGCTGGCGATGTGGACGCGTTTTTCATGATTAACCAGCGGACGGACCGTCGGACGGAGCAGCAGCCAGCAGCGGCGTCGCTGTCCCGATCCGCCGGCGTCAGGTCGGCTGCATGCCGATGTGGCGATGCGTTGGCGAATACTACGGTCTCGATCGGGCGGTTAATCATGTCGCCCGGTTGCTTGCGTTCCTGCTCGTGAGGAGATAGATGGACAGTTGCCCGTACGGGACCGATCGAATATGCTCGCTTGCAGGCTAGCTAGCTAAATCGTTCGATCGTGGGCCTCCTTATCCGGGGTGATATATCCCAGGGGGATTAACCTTGATTCCTAGAACTAAAACAATGCGCATGCAACAAAAGCGCAATCGCTTAGCGTGTTTACATCCGATTAGATCAACAACTAGACTTGACGGAGTACTGCATTTGCTTGTCCATCAGGCTTTGGCCACAAGATTTCTTTTTAATTTGGGATATCATCATTTGCGATGGTTGTTGTTCTAGTGCACTGGCTCTCTCTACTACGACAAGCTTTGCACGGCTCCGGTGATGAAAGGACGAGGACGACAGAGCGCTTTTGGTTCATGCTACTGTTTTTAGTCGTCGCTAAGTGATCCATACAGGTCAGGCCGGGTATAGTAGGCCGAAGGAATTGATAATCCTCGTCCAATTCATCGTGATTATGGTTTTGTGATTGTCCTAAATGTATGTGATTGTAGTTTCTAGATGCTGAATCACTTAGTGCTTTTGTAAGATGATAGTTTTCTAGATGATTAACCAAACTGAGAGAGATTGAATATTTTCTGGTTGGCCATGCATGGCCATGTTCGGAACTTTAAGACTTTTATTTACTCTTTACATGTTTTGCAAACATTTCGGTGCCCTCACTGCAAATATATACTACCACCACATTTGTTTTGGCCCTAAAATATATATTAGTGATGGGTGAAATCGCATGTCATTAATTGCCAGTAGCATAAGTTATCATGTCGTGCCGCTGCCAGGGTACGACGCGCTCCACGGCTCCGCCGCCAAAGCCTCCGCCGGCAGCCGCTGCTGCGACATGACCTCGTCCAAGAATAGACTCCTTGTCAAGCCGATCCATATGCCTAGGTATGCTTGTTTCACTTGCTCTTGCAGCTAGCTTGCGAACTCCTCGGTGCCACGCACTACAGCAATGGATGGATAAGTCGACGACCGGAAGCTAGGGCCGTCGGCCTAGGTCGTGACCAGGCCATCCATCCAAAGCAGCCGTCGGCGTAGAATTTCTCTCGGCGTAGCCTATGCTACGCCGACGGCTGTCCTCGGCGTAGCTTACGTTGTCCTTTTACCTCATTAAACTTAAAAAATTATAACTAAATCATTCTAATTCAAAAAATACAATAATATATCAAAATTTGCAGAAAAATAAGGTCTATCTATCAACACTTAAATATTACACATTTATAAATAAAAATTAAGTGAAACATAAAACATTATATATAGTTTAAAACGGGCATAAGAAATTCAAAAACGATCCAAACAATGCGAAACCTTTGTATGGTGTCATATTATGTGACATAGTTATAAGGAAAAATATCAAACTTGGTATACTAACTATGTCTAAAAAACCCTTCACAAAATGATCTATCCCATTCGAGGTTTCTTGGCTTTCGGATCAAATGACCAATGTTACGGCCAGAATTAAGGCATAGTTTGTGATAATGTGTCCATATTATGCATACATGTGCATCATGAAATGACGAATAATGTTGCAGGAGAAAGTTTTCCTTTTCGTCGCACCAAAAAGCCTTTTTTCATTTTCTTTGCGAAAAAAAATGTGTGAATTGACAACAATGTATGAATTGCTTTGCGGAAACAGATTCCGAAGGAACGAGAAGTTAAGCATGCTGGAGCTGGAGTAGTGAGGATGGGTGACCGACCGGAAAGTTTGACCAAGACTGTAATTTAATTAAATATTAAGTGTAATTAGTGTTAAAAATGTTCAATGTGAGAGATTAATGAGTCAAATAATTCAAAGATTAAAAAAATTGAGAAATTTTTTATAAAAATTGAAAAAAAATAAAAATATTTTATTTTAAAAAAAAATATTTTTGCAACCGGCTGACAGGCTATGCCGACGGCCGCTATGCCGAGGGCAGCCGTCGGATAGCATACACCGACGGTATTTCGGTACGCCGACGCCTGCATGTGCTCCACCGAGAAAGACCTTTGCCGAGGAGCCTACGCCGAGGTCTTTCTACGCCGATGGCTTTTTGTCGTCGGCGTATCGGGCGCGTCGTGCCAGCTTATAGTAGCAAGCAACACTGTCAGTATAGCTACCCAGCAACATGTACTACCACTCTTGCCAGAGGTCCACACAACTTGCGGGGGAGAACAGTGCAGGGGATCACGGAAGATGCAACCTGGGAATTAAATTCAGGATGACAAACCCGAGCGACAGTTATTCCCTTGGCAATGACCAGCTCAGCCAGTTGTGGTCTGCCCATGGTGGACCGGGATCGGGCGGTCACGCAGAAAACGGCAAATCAGACATGAAACGGAATGGAATCTCTCTCCATTTTTTATGTAAATAAATCCCGCTCAGTTACCGACTAGCTAGCGAGCGCTCATGTCACTCGAGGAATTCAGAGTACTCCGTAACTAGGTTGCAGTCGGCACGGGCGCCTACACGGCCACGGGCAGCTACCGACTAGCGAGCGCTACGACACTGCGGCGCATAAAATAACGGCGAGGAGCTACGGTCGATGGGATCGAGTACGTACCTAGCTTGGTGCGGCATTTTGCTCTGCTGGCGAGGTGGACGCGGCCGGGCCGGCTGGCGGTTTTCCTGATTATCCCGCTGCCTTCTCGAGCCGTCGGACGGAGCGCTAGAGCCTAGAGCAGCCAGCCAGCAGCGTCGCTGTCCCGATCGGCCGGCGTCTGTCAGGTCGGCTGCATGCATGCCGACGTGGCGATGCGTTGGCGAATACTACGGTCTCGATCGCTCGGTTAATCATGTCGCCCGACCGGTTGCGTGTGTTCCTCCTGCTCGTGAGTCGACGGATGGACGGTTGCGCGTACGGGGCCGATCGATCGAATATGCTGCCTTGCAGGCTAGCTACATAGATAGACCGTGGGCCTCCTTATCCGGGGGGATTAACCTTGATTCCTAGAACTAAA
Organism: Avena longiglumis; assembly: GCA_030063025.1. Taxonomy (NCBI): domain Eukaryota; kingdom Viridiplantae; phylum Streptophyta; class Magnoliopsida; order Poales; family Poaceae; genus Avena; species Avena longiglumis. Next base: position 554,449,073 of record CP125975.1, on the reverse strand, counting down.
ACAATGCGCATGAAACAAAAGCGCAATCGCTTGCGTGTTTACATCCGATCCGTGTAGATTAACAACTAGACATGCCGGAGTATTGCATTTGCTTGTTGATCTGGTTTTGGATGGGATATTTCTCTTCAGTTCGGCGGTGACATGACCACTTGTCGTAGGATAGATCAGGGATCTCCACCGGTAGCCCTAATAGCCAAAATTTTGTCAGGCACACTCTCCCCACTAGATCTCGGCATACAAGGAAACGATTAAGCTTGTTGGCAACAAACTTTCATCTTCTTTTGTCCCACCTAAAATGACTCGGTCCTAACGGATGCGTTTGGTAGGTCGTATGGAGTCCAGCTGGGCCTGCGGAGAAGAAAACAGGCCGGTTGGATGACTGGGCCTAGTCCGTGTTGTGGCTAATACGCTGCACAAAACAGTTCCTAGCCAGGACCACTAGAAACTATCGAATTGACAATTTTTATGAAGTCGGTCTAGAGAGAGCGCACAAGGCCCATGTTTTTTTTTTTGAACGGTAAAAGGGCCCAGAGGACCCGAGAAGCTGCAAATTAATAAACGTGGCAGGTACAAATTACGGTTAGGCCCTTGGCATTAAGAACTCACGGCTAGACAAAAAATAGAGAAGGCCTAACACTTACAAAAAGCACCCTAGGACTAAAACATAAAGCAATCAAGTCCTCGGGCCTCCACCACTGCCTCCCGACCTCCACCATGGCGAGGTCGTGGTCTCTGCTCATTCGCCTCCGAGTAGGAGAAGCAAGCCGCCACCTTCTTGACAATGACGGACAAACCACTTGTCGGTGTCAAGTCGCCGAGCTCGCTTCAAGCTTGAGCATGGCCTCCAATGGAGGTTGAAACCCAAGGCCGCCCTTGGCACGAAGCAGCCGGCAGCCCGCCACCAAAGGACCACGCGAGGAAAGATCTCGAGTCGCAAAGACGCAACATACCATAGCACCCATATGAAGCGGGCTTGGAATTGCGAAGGCCGAGCTTGAGAACGCCACCCTTCTCTCCTCGCCACCACGGCCACCGGAGAAGAGCGGCAGGAACTCAAAGCCAACCTTCGCGACCCAAACGAGACAGAGAAGGGATTGTCGCAGCCTTTTCCCTCGCCACCACACGTCGTGGAAAACACACACCACAAGCTCCGCACATCGGCCTCCTCCTCGCCACCACGGCCGGCCAGGAGCCTTGAAACTGCAGAGCTACCCCACTCCCTCACCCTAACCACGGCGCCTATTTTATTGACGGAGACAGTGGCCGCCGTCTTCTTAGCAAGCTCCAACCAGAGGAGCAGACACAAGAGAACAGTGAACCAAAAAACCTGAGCGAAGCCGCCGCTGCTCACCCAGGCGCTGCTCCAAGACGCCATCTTCAAACCTTCATACCTGCAGAACATGGAATTAACTTCAGCCCTCTCCTCGCCACCATGGCCGGCCAGAGAAGCGGCAGCAACTCCATCTCCACGGGCAAAGGCATCATCACTGCTCCATCCCCTCTTCCCCACGCCACCATGGCCAGTCAGCAAGAAGAGAAGCAGCAGCAGGATGCCCGGCAACGGCACCACACTTATTTGCACGGCTCCGGTCCTTTCCCAACTCAGAGAAACCCCACCAAGAGGCCTCACCGGAGAGGAGCAAGAACACGGCCGATGCGTTGTCTTGAAACGACAGACAAAGGAGATCGCAGCGGGAACTCCAATCGATAGGCCGTCGCCGTTTCTTCCTCGCCGCCACGGCCGCCGAAGAAGACGACCCCAACGCCTGAGCAGCGCCAAGAGATGGCCTTATTTGGGGCACAAGCACGAACTCCCCACCTCTGCCGTCTTGGCAGCTATGAGGAGCGGCAGACCATCGGTTCCGCGGAGGAACTCGGCGAAACCGCCCGAGACGCCAAACTCCGCACAAAGCCGGACCCTACAGCTAGTATATACAGGAAAGATCCGAGTCACCTCCGCCTCCTCTACCAAATGGGCCGAGGTCAACGGTTTGGCCAGCGGCCGGCTGAAGCGACATGATGGCGGGAGGGGAAAGAGATAAGGTTGGAGGAGAGTGGTGGTGGTTCGCACAAGGCCCATGTTGGTGAATCTAGCGATACGAGGTGTTAGGTGAGTACGATCTGCATTGAATGAGATTGTTGAAGCGGTTGTACGATCGCCGGAGGGCGTGTTTCTAGGCGCTTCGGCCATTGTTTTTTATGGCATCTCCCATCCAAACACGCTGGAAGCGCTGGCGTGTCGGGAGGCGCTGGACGTGGCGGAGGACCTAGTGCTTGGACCAATCCAGGTTGCATCGGACTGCTTGGAGGTGATTAAGGGCATGGAGGCTGATCACAAAGGAATCTATGGAAGCATCTTGATTGAGGTTAAAGAGAGAGGAACCCAGAGGGGTGACACCTTGTTCGTCCATGAACGCAGGGAGTCTAGTGGCGAAGTGCACTGTATAGTTAGGTTTGCTTCGTCACTACCGAAAGGTAGACACGTTTGGTTAGGAGGAGATCCACCTCCTGGTTTGAACATGCCTGTAATTGTCAATGCTATATGAATAAAGGGTGTGTGAGTTTCAAAAAAAACGGTGAGTTGCTTTCGCTCTTCTCTTTAAACGTGTTGATCCATAACCACTTCTAATTAGCACAAATATGTTCCAATTTCAAACAAGCTCTATGTGAAAAATATGCCCATCGACGATGGAGTTTCATTCCGACCATCGGCGCCGAGTTTCGTGAACTATATCTTCTAAGAGTTAAGGTCAAAGTTGAAGCTTTTTTGGGTGTTTTTTGTTAGATTTGTCGCACATTATCGACCGTTCGAAGTTTCATTCCAAGCATAACTTGATCTTGCTATTGCCCACAACTTTCATGTTGAAAGTTATTGTTTCGGTGGAGATAGAGGAATTCATGTTCTTGCTCATGTGTTATTTGTTGTGCCAAGAGTTCAAAGAAGTTTGAAGTTTTAGAGTTCGGCACCGTCAGAACCTCGATAGTAGTCTCACCTCCACTCAATTTTTAACCATGGAAAGAGAGAGTGAGCACTGAACAGACGACCGAGAAGCTAAGGACGACGGGCCTCTACTCGGTGCCAAGCTCGACCTCGAGTTAGTACTGTGAAGAACTATCGGGTCGTCTATGTAGTCGCCCACTACAGGAACCAGAGTACCGCCACTTCGTGCCACTAGGCGCGATGCTCCCATAGTGGCACCCTCATATAGACGCTCTCCCCAGTAGTGTTCTACTTCCTGGCCGCCTTGGCTGTGCTACCACCCATGGCTGCTAGCTCTGTCCTGGTGTGAGTTTAGTATGTTTAGCATTGGAGTTAGTGTGGTTGTTGATGGCCCTGAAATACATGCAGCCAACCAGTCAACGTGCCATTTTTTCTCAGCCAATATAACCTATAATTCATGGGCAACCAAACAAGGTGGAGAACATGGCTTTTGAGTCGTTTCTCTGTGGCCATGCACCCAGGGAGGCGAGAATCTAGGTAACCAAATAGTCCCAAAGATTCCACACACTCTCAATTTTCTCTCCCCGCCTACCTGTCTCCTAGACATGCAACCACCTCCTCTCTCTCCTCCAAGTCGGCACTGACCACCACGCCACACAACTATCGGGGTGCTCCACTATTGTGGGAATGACCACGGAAGATGCTGCAATCGGCAGCGAGTAGTAGAACATGGGGCAAGAGCGGCCAGCCATCTGCGGTGCGAGATAAGGGATGAGACACAAGGATTTACCCAGGTTCGGCCCCCCGGAGGGTAAAGACCTACTCCTGCTAGATTGTATTATGAGGAGAGTACAATGGGTTGAGCTCGTCGACTAGGCAGCGAGTCGTTTGGGTGTATGATGGAGCGTACCCTCTATGCGTCCTCTAGGGAGGTTGATATAGACTCACCTCCCTAGGGTTTACAGATCTCAACCGAATCAGTTAAGGTTTCAGCGATTCTTTAACCTAATCCGACTGGGCCTATCTACGCTTCTAGGCCTTGACTTCCGATCGCTTGAGTCCACGAGATCTTGATCCGCCGGCCCTGCAGCCCACTCGCCGGCACTGGCGATGGAAACGTCCTGCTGGGTATACCCCGGTAGGCATATTCCCATCAGTAGTCCCCGAGGCCGTCGTTGATTGGTCGCAGGCGTTCGCTGGCGGTCGGAGTATACGGGTCCAATACGGACGCCCAGCCGAATCGACGGCGGACTCCTGAATAAAGGAAAAACTAGTTATTCTAGTCGCAATAACGGCGACCAATCGGGTCGCAGCTCGGCGAACGGGTCGGCGAATACTCAGTCACTGTTATAGTGATCGGGTCGGCGAATCGTCGAGTCGCGCGGAGCGACGATTCGAATAGATGAAGTTGGACCGTCAATTGGGGTCAAACTAGCCGTTGGGGTAATCCAACGGTAACTTAGGCGTAATTACCGCGTAGTAACGGCTCCCAAAATTGGCGGGTAGCAACCGCTATATAAGGACAATGACAGGTGAACGGGGAAACACTCCTTCGTCCTTCCTCCGATCTCGTCCATCTCCGTTTTCCACTCCGCATCGCAATCCAACCAATCCAGAGAGCCCCGACCTCCGCGAACTTCCAACCAATGGCCCCCACCACCGAACCATGGGACAGATCCAAGTGTACCAGGGCGCTACTGGCGTCCTTCGAGGAGGCCGAGATCCTGCGCGCCAGCAGATGGCGCATCCCCGTGGCCGGAGAAGTGACTCCGGACCCGCGCGAGGGAGAATTCATCTGCTTCACCAGCCACCTGGAGCGGGGGCTGGGGTTTCCCACTTCCCTCTTCTTCCGGCGTTTCTGCGCCTACTACGGGATCCATCCGTTGGACCTAGGCCCGCATAGCATCGTGCAGCTCGCCATTTTCATGGCGTTCTATGAGTGCTATCTGGGCTGCAGGCCCTACTTCATCTTGTGGCAAGATCTATTCCATGGGAGGATCAACCGCAAAGAATTAGGCGGCCCGATGCTGGCTGCGGGTGGCCTGACATTCCAGCTGAAGTCGAAGGCGTCGTTCTTCGACCTGATGCCGCCAAGCGGCAAACGAATGGAAGAAATCACGGTTCTCGTCACCGAGTCGACTCAGACGCAGGTGGCGCCAAAAATACTCGTCGACCGGCCCAAACCGCGTCGGCTCCAGGTCGGCAAGCTCCCGCTGGATCAACGGATGGTTGTCGACGAAATGTTGCAAACCATCCACGGTCTGAAGAAGAAAGGCCTCCAGACCATTAACCTCTACAACTGCAGGTTCGGGCGGCGGCTCGTTCCCTTGGCCCGCCGCGACCATTACATGTACGAGTACACGGGTAAAGACGATCCGACGAAGTCTTCCTTCGCTGATTGGCATCTCGACGACTACACTCTAGCCCTGAAGAAAATTACCCAGGCAGTGTATCTGGACGCGAAGGCCGGGGTCGCCCCTTATACTGCAAGGCGCCCAGCTCCGATGGTAAGCCGTCATTTCGCCACCACTCGCAGTTGTTCTAAGTGGTGGAAGGCTGGCTCCCACCCACAGACGACGAAAACTCTAGCTCGTCCGTCCAGGACGGGAGCGAGTCGCCGTCCGCCAAAGGCAACGTCGGGAGCGACGATGGAGATGATGACGACAACGACGAAGACGAGCCCGTGGAAGACGCCGCCCCAACAGTTCGCAAGACTCGCGGGCAACACCAGCGCGAGCTTGAAGCGAGTAGAAGCCTCGAGCCTCACGATGATGGTGACGACGAGCTTCCCGAGCACACCTCACATCGTGAGGCCACGCCATCGAAGAAGAAGAAGAATAAGGAGAAGAAGGAAGTGAAGGCTCGCGAAGAAAGGAAGCCGGCAAAAGACGTCTCCGCCCGATCCGACCGTCGGCGCCACCGGCTCGGCTAAGGCAAGCATGACGTGGGCGCCAAACGCTGCAGCCCCCCTGGACGAGGTGCCTCTAGCGGCACTGCCACCTCCATTCGCCCCGGTCTCTGGGTTGGGAGCTACTCCGGCCGCGGCAGCCGCCTCGTGGAAGCTCCGCATCCATCGTCACGGAGGCTCCTGCCGCAGCCTCATCTTCGAAGAAACCCTCTGTGTCTTGGGCACACGGTGTATTCGAGATGGGCTTCGAGAAGTTGGCCCGCTGGAAAGGCTGCCGCATCCACACGGTGATGCGTTCATACGCCGCCAACTAAGTCTGTTCATCTGCTTGTCTTCCGTTGTAGTCGGACAGTCTTATTCATATCGTTGTTTCACAGGACTAGAGTTAAAAAGATCGGGCATCCTTCTGTGGCCAAGGTTCCGCCAGTCGTCACCGAGGAGGACCCCTCACGGAAGAGGAAAACCGACGAATTCGTTGCTCCCGCCGACGGTGCCAAGAGGGCAAAAGGCGACGACGTCGTCACGGTCTCCGATGACACGGCGGTTGCTCCGAGCGAACCTCCGACTGCGGCGGAGGTGCACTCGAAGACCAAGGAGGCTGTTGCCTCGCCCGAAATGGTCGAGCCGGCTCCTAGTGGTGCCACGGCATCCGCTGCAACTTTCCCTCGCTTCATGGCCAAGGCGGCCAAGGCGAGTGGCGTGGCACCAACGAGCCGGACGCCTGGGGTCGCCGAGATGGAGGTCGAGCAGCGTCGCGGCCACACTCCGGTCATGCTTGCGTCTGTGGACGCGCTACAACTTCACGGCATGCTGGGCGCAGCCATCCATGTATGTCCAGTCCCCGAGGATCGGGCCACTGAATTTCAGTGGTCGGATTCTTAATGTTTTTGTAGCGTCCAGTATCTGGGTGCCTAGTCGCTGAACTGACGGCCTCGTCCCGGCAGGTGAACTGACGGCGGCTTAATCTTCTTTGAGTACGGCCGAGAAGCGAATCACTGATCTAGAGCGTGAGCTCAAGGAAGCGAAGGCGGAGGCGAGCTCGGCGGAGGGGCGAGCGAAAGCTGCTGTTACGGCTGCCGTTGAAGAGCGGAAGGTGTATGACGCACTTGTTATTGGGCTGCAGAACGACTTCTCCACGCTTCAAAGATTCATCACGGGCCTGTGACGTCCGCTAATTGGTAAACCTTTCTTCCGCTTTCCTCTGCCTGCAACAGCTGCGTTGTGGAGTCGTTGGTGTGCTCACTGCCGGTTTCTGTCCACAGGCCGGATTATTGATAACTCGGAGGAGGCACAGTCATACGACGCGCGGCAGTGTGTGACCACTCTGGTCGACTCGGCCGCGTTGTCCGCAACTTGCATTCGAGCATATCTTCAGGAGATATCGCCCACGGAAGTGATTCCCAGCGACCTCGTCGAGGTATGGCGTTATCTGGAGAAGGATCCATCGGTCGTCGAATTCATGACGCAGTCGGCCTTCCGGCGCGGGGCGGCGACGGCGCTCAGCCTTGGGCTTGCCCATTTCCCGGAGGACTTCGAACTTGATGATGTGACGAGTGGCTACCCCTCGTTGACGGGCTCTGTGGAGATTGCCGAGGTCTTTGAAGGCGGACCGGCATGGTGTATTCGCGTTTGGGCGATGGACAACCTCCTCCCCTATCAGGAGACGACTGTCGCCCCCAACGATCCCGAACCGAAGCATCTGGACTTCAAAGTCGAGTAGTCGTTCCGTGCAGCGATGGAGGGTGAGTTAACGACATACCCGTCTAACCCGTACGTGCCCTTCATTCGCAATCGTAGGGGTGGCGGCGAGTCGACGTCGAAACCTGCGGAGTAGAAGCATTATGCCCTGCGGCGTTATTAACAAATAGCTATTGAACTTTTCTTGTATTTTGGAACGACTTTGTTCTGCTGTAATGGAAATACGTGTTGTTTTGTGAATTGTTTCGCGATTTTGCATGTTGATTGGACGAGTCCCTGGGCGCGTCCGTCCTTTTTATGGGGTTTACCTCGTTTGTTATGTGTGTGCGATTTTGAATGTTTTGTCAATTGTTTCGCTATTGAGGTCGACTCGCCAGAGCTCGGAGAGCCAGTCGCAGGGCGACTCCCGTGGGTGATCTTTACTTGACCGTTTTCCCGTGCGCGAATGAGGTCGGGTAGCCGAGTCCCCGAGCGTGGTACTTGGTGGTTCTAGTCGCAGCTCCAGGGTAGGTGAGGACTAAGCGCGTCACTCCTGCCTGACCCAAAGGATCAGTCGCATGGCGAGTCCCGCACGCTCATCTTGGGCATTTTTCCTAGCGCTCATATTTGAGACGTCGGTTCCCGAGCATGGTACTTGACCGCTCGAAGTCGTGCCGAGGATGCGGATGACCTTGGTTCTGTGGAGGAGCGAGGCGATTGTCTTGAAGCTCGGTCGGGCCAGTTAAGCGATCGCAATGGGGCTCGTGTTGGCGTTTTTCGTGGATGTTACAACGCCTGGGATCTCCCAGTGCCCTTGTACCGCACTACTTGGCCGTGCCGGTCGCTTTACCAAAGGTTGACTTCTGCGAATAGCCTAACGCTGTTATTACGAGTGCGAGTGGCACAAGACACGGAGAGTAGACGCAATTTGCAGTAACCGATCTGTTTTATTTCATGGCAGGTGGAGGGTACATGTATAGAGTTCTAGGATTAGAACTTCCGTAGGAGGTTTACATTCCACGATCGCTTGACCTCGAGTTTCCCGTCTCCTCGGACGTCGGTGAGGTAGTAGGCGTCGTTGCCTAGGACTCGCCCGATGGCGAATGGTCCCTCCCAAGGGGGAGAGCTTGTGCATGCCCTTATTGTCCTGGATGAGGCGTAGTACCAGGTCGCCTTCCTGGAAAGTGCAAGTCCTTACTCGCCGTCTATGGTAGCGGCGGAGCCCTTGCTGGTAGATGGCGGTGCGGGAGCGAGCTAGGTCGCGTGCCTCGTCGAGCTGGTCGACTCCGTCTTGTCGTGCGAGTTCATTTGCAGCCTCCGTGTAGTTGACCACCCTTGGCGAATCGTGCTCGAGGTCGGTGGGCATGACTGCCTCGGCGCCGTACACCATGAAGAAGGGTGTAAATCCTGTCGACCTATTGACGGAGGTGCGAATGCCCAAAATTACGGAGGGTAGCTCTTCGACCCAGCACCCGGCGGTGCGCTCGAGTGGTACTTGGAGCCGTGGCTTCAGGCCATGGAGGATGCTCTGGTTGGCTCGTTCCGCATGGCCATTGGACTCCGGGTGGGCGACTGAGGCGAGGTCGAGTCGGATGTGATGTTCCTCGCAGAACTCGGCCATGGATCCTTTGGCGAAGTTGGTGCCATTGTCCGTGATGATGCTGTTTGGGAACCCGTAGCGATAGATGAGCTCGCGTAGGAACTTGGTGGCGGTCTTCCCGTCGCATTTGCGGACTGGCTTGGCCTCCACCCATTTTGTGAATTTGTCGACTGCGACCAGGAGGTGGGTGAAGCCGGAGGGGTCCTTCTTGAAAGGGCCTACCATATCCATGCCCCACACGGCTAACGGCCAGGTGATGGGGATTGTCTTGAGCGCCGAGCTCGGCACGTGGGTCTGGTTGGCGTACTTCTGGCATCCGACGCACCGCTGGACAATGTCGACAGCGTCTGCGTGTGCGGTGGGCCAGTAGAAGCCGTGTCGCATAGCCTTTGCAACCAGAGAGCGGTCGGCGGCATGGTGGCCGCAGTCGCCGTAGTGAACGTCTTGGAGGATTTTGCGTCCTTCAGCGGGTTGAACGCAGCGTTGGAACACGCCGGTCACGCTGCGCTTGTGGAGCTCGCCGTTGATGATGACGAAGGATTTGTAGCGGCGTGCTATCATCCGGGCATTCGTTTCATCCGCTGGCAGGGTGCCTCCTTCCAAGTAGGCAGTGTACGGCGCGGACCAGTCGTCTGGCTCGGCGATAAGTGCGACCAGGGCTGCCTCTGGTTGCAGCTGGATTCCGATGTCGATCTCCCTTGGGGGAGAGATGGAAGGCTTGGTGATGGTGTCGAGGAAGACACCAGCGGGTGGTGCGAGTCGAGCCGAGCCGATGCGAGAGAGTGCGTCGGCCTCCTTGTTCTTCCGCCTGTCAATCCACTCGACGGAGTTGCCTGCGAAGTGTCCACCCAGCTTGTCCACTGCTTGGCGGTATGCCGCCATGGTCGGGGAGACGGCGTCGCAGGTGCCAGCGACTTGTCCGGCGACGAGGTCGGAGTCTCCGTAGCAGCGCAGGCGGTTGACGTTCATTTCCATGGTAGCTCGCATGCCGTGGAGCGCTACTTTCGGCCATGTTGTTGGTGCGAGGGTGAAGTCGAGGCGGAGGACGAGCGGAGCTTGTCGCCCTTTGGAGAAGTTAGCACGATCCTCGCCCGTGCCGCGCGTTCTTGGAGCCGAAGTGTAAGCTCCAATAATGGAGGTATGGCAGCTTTTCAAATTTCTTTGGGCCTCTTCGATCGGCGATGAAGTCCGCGAGCTGCGACTTAATCGCTGGCGCGGCTCGTACTTGATGTTGTGGATGCCGATCTCGACGCCACTTGGCGACTCTCCGGTGGCCTCACGATTCATGATGTCCTGCGGTCTTTGAGGAGATGACCGATTATCTGCCTGGAAGTAGTATGGCGATTGCATTGTGCTCAAGACCGCGTATACCAGTTTCTGGTATTTTAAGGGAATATGCCCTGAGAGGCAATAATAAGGTGTTTATTATGTGTATTCCAAGTATATGATAGATGTTTATTTTGCATGCTATAATTGTATTAATACGGAAACGCTAATACATGTGTGTTTAATAAACAAACAGAAAGTTCCTAGTTATGCCTCTCTCATAAACTAGCTCGTTAATTAACAAGATGATCAAGGTTTCCTGATCATGGACATTGGATGTTGTTAATAACGGGATCACAACATTAGTGTAATGGTGTGATGAACATTCATCCGAAGTATAGCATTACGATCAAAGTCATTGAGTTTATATTGCTATAACAACTTACGAAGTGATCCTAATCCTTAGACCATGAGATCATGTCAATCACTAACACCGGAAGAGTTTCTTGATAACATAAAACGTCACACCGTAATAGGATGATTATAAAGATGGATTCAGAACTAATAAAGTGTTATGTTGAGGCTCATGGATCGAGAGTGGAATTTGTTCATCCCGATGATAGATAGATATACTCTGGGCCCTCTCGGTGATATCACATTGATTAGCTTGCAAGCAAGTGATTTGATCACTAGAATGTTATATCACAGGAACGAGAAAAGAGTGCATGTCGGTAACGAGATCAAACTAGGTATGGAGATACCGATGATCGAATCTCGGACATGTAATATATCGTGAAACAAAGGGATTAAGATACTAGCATAAAAGGTTCCGACGATCACAAGAAAGTCATCGTTGAATGTGTGGGAGTCAGTATGGGTCTCGGATCCCGCTCGATTATTGATCCGAGAGGGTCTCGATCATGTCCGCATTATTCACGAACCGTAGGGTGACACACTTAAGAGACACCTACATCCAATTGGAGCAAATGTTTCATGCCGAAAAGAATGAACAAGCGCAGGAATTTATTTCACTAGATACGAAACAGTTTTCGGGTGAAATTACATAAAGTGGTTATGCATGTGAAATAGAATTCTAGCAAGGGGTTATTTGTGAATGTTTGTCATTAAAGTAATTGATAAATTATGAATAAAATAAAAGAGTTTTATTTAATGAGAGTTTGCATTAAATTTGGTGGAAATTTAATGGGAATTTGAGTGGACTTTTGAGTGGAGGGATTTTAAAGGGCATTTTGTGAGTGGAGTGTCCACCCACATGAATGAAGGAGGGAGGAAGAGCCCCCATGGCGCGGCCACCCCTTGGGTGCCCTCCTCCTATAAAAGGAGCCCCTCCTCACTTGTCTCTCACACCTCCTCGTGAAGGATCTCTCTCCTCTAGAATTTATCCCCATGGTCTCGACTAGGGATATACATGTTCCGGTGGCTATTCGGCAAGAAAGAGTTGTGCTTCATTGCATCGCTGGAGCGAGGAGGCGGAGGTTGCTTGCCTCGAACGTGTGTGCGAGCACGGATGCGCTGCTGATTTGCGGCGCTTAGGACTTCCTCTCGATCTTGAGATCGGCAAGAGATCGTCTACATCAACCACGAGTTGAACTCGTTAAGCTTTGTCGGTCTTCAAGGGTATGTTCTACGGATATACATCCGCCCGTTGTTTGTATCTAGTAGATAGATCTTGGTATATAGTTCACATCGTAGGAAAAATTTTGTTTTCTATCCGCGAACCCTAGGGTATCGAGCCGGATCTATGCGTAGATACTTTACACGGTAGTACACATGAGTATGTGGGCGATGATGATCATGTTGTTGCTCCTTTGTTGTAATTTTGGATATTGGTGGCATAGTAGGATGAAGCGGCCCGGACAAACTTTACATGTCCTCGCACATGAGACCTGTTCCACGCTTGACATGCAACTAGTTTGCATAAGTGGCTAGCGGGTGTCTGCCTCCTACTATAATCAATATCTATTTTGCAAGCGAGTTGTCAACAATTTGATTATCCTCGTTAGGTTCATGTTCGTAGGTAAGAACGGTTCTATCTCGAAGCCCTAAGCCACGTAAAACTTGCAATGGATAAATTAGAGGCGTCTAGTTTAGATTGTTCTTTGGGCTAGTGTTATGATATGGTAGTGTTGTAAGTAGAAGTATGAGATGATACTCTTACAACACACATAGCGTGTAAAATCCATAGACCTTGGATTTACACATATAGGTATGATAGTGATCATACCACGATGCACATGATAGAGATCATCTGCGGGAACCATATCATTTCACTAATAAACATATGATGTTTTGATAGCATCTTATATTGCTTGTTTAGCGCTTTGTTAGCATAATAAGATGATCCCTCATTTAAATATCAAGATAAGAATGTGTTCTTCCTTTAGTATGCACCGATTATGTTTTCGTCGCTCCAAGACATCACGTGATGATCGGGTGTTCTTGGATCCACGACCATATTTCGGGTGTAAAACAGATTACACACGAATACTAAGGTTCTAACTTGGCGAGCCTAGCATGTATGAGACATGGCCTCGGAACACGGACCGAAAGGTTAAGCATGAGTCATATAGTTGATATGATGCCCATTTGATGCTCGCTTTCTAGCTATACCGACTCACGTGATGATCGGACTTGGTGTAGTGGATTTGGTTCATGTAATCACCAAAAGGCACGAGGGATGTCGTTTTTGAGTGGGAGTTCATTCGTAATATAGATTAGTTGAACTCAATCTATCATACACTTAGTCTAAACTTTACAAATTCTGTAGATGGCACCACCGCTTTTAATTTCAATGTGTTCATGGAGAAAGAGAAACTAGCAACGAACGGTAGCAACTTTACCGAATGGGCCATGAATTTGAGGATTCTCCTCTCTCACGCACAAAAGCAATATGTGCTAGAAGAGTCGTTAGGCCCCCACCTTTAGATGATGCCTGACGAGGAGAAGAATGTCTATCGACTCGTCGAGGACCACAACTTAGTTCATTGCGGCATATTGTATGGGCTAGAGCGAACTTCAAAGCGTTTGAAAACGGCAATGCATTTGATACAATGGGTGAGTTGAAAATGATTTTCGACACACATGTCGTAGAGAGCTACAACGCTCGTAAAAGTTCTTTAGCTGCATGATGGAAGAGCAGCTCCGTTAGTGAGCATGTACTCAAGATGTCGGGTTACCGATAAGCTTGTGTCCTTGGGAATATCGATTCCCATTGACTTAGGCATCCATCGTGTTCTGCGCCACCTAGCTATAAGAGCTTCGTGATGCAAGGCATGAAGAAGTCTCTCCCGAGCTCACAATCCTTAAAACTGAAGTGGAGATCAAAAGGAACATCAAGTGTTGATGATCAATAGGAACACCGTTTCAAGAAAGACAAGAAGGGAAAGCGGAAGGGCGGCAAGCCGGCAAACTGTTGCGCTGAAAAGAAACCCCGAGTTGGACCTAAGTCCGATTCAAAGTGCTACTATTGTAAGGGATCAGCCATCGAAGAATCGCCCCAAGTATCTGGCAGACAAGAAGGCCGGCAAGGCAAACAAAGGTATATATGATATACATGTTATTGATGTGTACTTGACTAGTGCTCGCAGTAGCACCTAGGTATTTGATACCGGTTCAGTTGCTAATATTTATAACTCGAATCGTGGCTCATGAATGAACGCTAGCAAGGGTGAGGTCAAGATGCGTGTCGGCAATGGATCAAGTGTTGATGTGATCGCGTCCGAACGCTGCCTCTCCACTTGCCGTCGGGATTAGTTATAAACTTGAATAAATGTTATCTGGTGCCTGCACTGAGCATGAACATTGTATCTGGATCGTGTTTGATGCGAAGTGGTTATTCATTTAAATCCGAGAACAATGGTTGTTCCATTTATATGAATGAAATCTTTTATGGTCATGCACCGATGATGAATGGTTTATTTCTATTAGATCTCGATGATAATGTTACACATATTCATAATGTTGATGCTAAAAGGATTAAACTTAATGATGATATATCCGCATATATGTGGCACTGCCATCTAGGTCATATTGGCGTTAAACGCATGAAGAAGCTCCATTCGGATGGACTTTTGGAATCACTTGATTATGAATCATTTGATACATGTGAGCCATGCCTTATGGGCAAGATGACTAGAACGCCGTTTTCCGGTTCAATGGAACGGGCGACATATTTATTGGAAATCATACATTCTTATGTATGTGGTCCAATGAGTGTGTCGGCGCGTGGTGGATATCGTTATTTTGTTACTTTCACGGATGATTTGAGTAGATACGGTTATATCTACTTGATGAAACACAAGACGGAAACCTTTGAAAAGTTCAAGGAATTTCAGAATGAAGTGGAAAATCATCGTAATAGAAAGATCAAATTTCTACGGTCCGACCGTGGAGGTGAGTATCTAAGTTACGAGTTTAGCACTCACATGAAAGAGTGTGGAATTGTTTCACAACTCACACCGCCGAACACCATGAAATGGTGTGTCGAACGTCGTAATCGTATTTTATTAGATATGGTTCGATCTATGATGTCTCCGACGGACTTGCCGTTGTCATTTTGGGGTTATGCACTAGAAACTGCTACATTCACTTTAAATCGGCACCATATAAATCCGTTGAAAAGACACCGTATGAATTGTGGTTTGGAAAGAAACCTAAGTCATCATTTCTTAAAGTTTGGGGATGATGTTTATGTGAAGAAACTTCAACCGGATAAACTCGAACCCAAAGCGGAAAATGCGTCTTCATAGGATACCCTAAAGAAACTATTGGGTATTCCTTCTATCACGATCCGAGGGCAAGGTTTTTGTTGCCAAGAATGGATCTTTTCTAGAGAAAGAGTTTCGCGAAAGGTGTGAGTAGTCGGAAGGTAGAACTCGAAGAGGTTGTGGAACCTTCTCTTCAAAGTATGGCGAGTAGCGCAGCGGAAGTTGTTCCGAGTTGGCTCCACTGTTGAAGAGGAAACTAATGATAATAATCATGAAACTCCGAAGAGAGTACTACGAACCTCGCAGGTCAAACAGACGCTGCAGCTCCGAGGCTGACGGAAATCCTGTCATGAATTTCATGGTTGATGAAAATGATGACCCTGCGACGTATGAAGAAGCGATGATGAGCCCGGATTCCAACAAATGGTTAGAAGCCATGAAATCCTAGATGGAATCCATGTATGAAAATCAAGTTTGGACCTTGGTGGAATTACCTCACGACCGAAAGGCCGTGGAGAACAAATGGATTTTCAAAATGAAAACTGATGCTGATGGTAATGTGACCGTCTATAAAGCTCGACTTGTCGCAAAGGGGTTTCGACAAATTCAAGGCGTTGACTACGATGAGACTTTCTCTCCCATAGCGATGCTAAAGTCATTTAGGATTATGTTAGCAATTGCTGCATATTTCGATTATGAGATATGGCAGATGGATGTCAAAACCGCGTTTCTCAATGGTAATATTGAAGAAGAGTTGTATATGATACAACCAAAGGGTTTTGTCGATCCTAAGGATGCTAACAAGGTGTGCAAGCTTCAGCGATCCATATATGGATTGAAGCAAGCATCACGAAGTTGGAATCTCCGCTTTGATGAGGTGATCAAAGAGTTTGGATTTGTCCAAACTTATGGAGAAGCTTGTATTTACAAGAAAGTGAGTGGGAGCAATGTGGCATTTCTGATATTATATGTGGATGACATATTATTGATCGGAAATGATATAAATCTTTAAGCAGTGTTAAAAGTTATCTAAACAACAAATTTTCAATGAAGGACCTAGGTGAGCGTCATACATATTAGGCATAAAGATCTATAGAGATAGATCTAGGCGCCTAATAGGGCTATCATAAAGTACATACCTTGATAAGATTTTAAAGAAGTTTAAAATGGACGGAGTAAGAAGGGGTTCTTACCTATGTTGCAAGGCAAGACATTGAGTAAGACTCAAAGTCCGGCCGGAAGAAGAAAGAGAGATAATGGACAAAGTCCCTATGCTTGACCATAGGCTCTATAATGTACGCCATGCTATGTACAAGACGGATGTGGCACATGCTATTAGTTTGACTAGTAGGTACCAATTGGATCCAGGTTGAACCTTTGGATAGCGGTCAAGAATATCCTTAAGTACTTACGAAGAACTAAGGATATGTTTCTTGTATCTGGAGGTGAAGAAGAGCTCGTCGCTAAGTGTTATGTCGACGCTAGCTTTGACACCGATCCGGATGACTCTAAGTCTCAATCCGGATACGTATTTCTCATGAATGGCGAAGCGGTTAGTTGGAGGAGCTCCAAACAACCTGTGGTAGAGGGATCAACAACGGAGGCGAATATGTTCTTTGCTTGAGCGGCTCGGGAAGCAGTTTGGATGAAGGAGTTCATATCCGAACTAGGAGTGGTGGCAAACGCGTTGGACCCAATGGTGATCTATTGTGACAACAATGGTGCCATTTCCAATGCCAAAGAGCCAAGGTCTCACAAGCATTCCAAGCATATTAAGCGCCGGTTTCACTCCATCCACGAGCATGTCAAGGATGGAGATATAAAGATTTGTAAAGTACATACGGATCTCAATGTAGCAGATCCGTTGACTAAAACTCTCCCTAGAGCAAAACATGATCAACACCAGAACTCAATGGGTGTTAGATTTATCACTATGTAACTAGATTATTGTCTCTAGTGCAAGTGGGAGACTGAAGGTAATATGCCCTGAGATGTTTATTTTGTGTATTCCAAGTATATGATAGATGTTTATTTTGCATGCTATAATTGTATTAATACAGAAACGTTAATACATGTGTGTTTAATAAACAAACAGAAAGTTCCTAGTTATGCCTCTCTCATAAACTAGCTCGTTGATTAACAAGATGATCAAGGTTTCCTGATCATGGACATTGGATGTTGTTAATAACGGGATCACAACATTAGTGTAATGGTGTGATGAACATTCATCCGAAGTATAGCATTACGATAAAAGTCATTGAGTTTATATTGCTATAACAACTTACGAAGTGTTCCTAATCCTTAGACCATGAGATCATGTCAATCACTAACACCGGAAGAGTTTCTTGATAACATAAAATGTCACACCGTAACAGGGTGATTATAAAGATGGATTCAGAACTAATAAAGTGTTATGTTGAGGCTCATGGATCGAGAGTGGAATTTGTTCATCCCGATGACGGATAGATATACTTTGGGCCCTCTCGATGATATCACATTGATTAGCTTGCAAGCAAGTGATTTGATCACTAGAATGTTATATCACAGGAACGAGAAAGAGTGCATGTCGATGAGATCAAACTAGGTATGGAGATACCGATGATCGAATCTCGGACATGTAATATATCGTGAAACAAAGGGATTAAGATACTAGTGTAAAAGGTTAAGCGATCACAAGAAAGTCATCGTTGAATGTGTGGGAGTCAAGATGGGTCTCGGATCCCGCTTCGATTATTGATCCGAGAGGGTCTCGATCATGTCCGCATTATTCACGAACCGTAGGGTGACACACTTAAGAGACACCGACATCCAATTGGAGCAAATGTTTCATGCCGAAAGAATGAACAAGCGCAGGAATTTATTTCACTAGATACCGAAACAGGTTTTCGGGTGAAATTGCATAAAGTGGTTATGCATGTGAAATAGAATTATAGCAAGGGATTATTTGTGAATGTTTGTCATTAAAGTAATTGACAAAATTATGAATAAAATAAAAGAGTTTTATTTAATGAGAGTTTGCATTAAATTTGGTGGAAATTTAATGGGAATTTGAGTGGACTTTTGAGTGGAGGGATTTTAAAGGGCATTTTGTGAGTGGAGTGTCCACCTGCCCCCCCTCCTCCTATAAAAGGAGCCCCCCTCCTCACTTGTCTCTCACACCTCCTCGTGAAGGATCTCTCTCCCCCTCTAGAATTTATCCCCCATGGTCTCGGACTAGCGAGATACATGTTCCGGTGGCTATTCGGCAAGAAAGAGTTGTGCTTCTGCATCACTGGGCGAGGCGGAGGTTGCTCGGTGCCTCGAACGTGTGTGCGAGCACGGATGCGCTGCTGATTTGCGGCGCTAGGACTTCCTCTCGATCTTGAGATCGGCAAGAGATCGTCTACGTCAACCACGAGTTGAACTCGTTAAGCTTTGTCGGTCTTCAAGGGTATGTTCTCTACGGATATACATCCGCCCGTTGTTTGTATCTAGTAGATAGATCTTGGTATATAGTTCACATCGTAGGAAATTTTTTTTGTTTTCTATGCTGCGAACCCTACAGTATTGCGGGTAGCGCTGGCGCGATTCGGTGAGGACTTCGCTGATGTAGTACACTGGTCGCTGCACCGGGCGCTCCTTTCCTTCCTCTGGTCGTTCGACAACCATGACGGTGCTGACGACACGCTCAGAAGCCGCGACGTAGACCAGCATGGGTTCCTTGTCGGCGGGGGCGGCGAGTAGCGGTGCTGCGAGTAGCACCTTCTTGAGGTCGTGGAGCGCATCATCCGCCTCCTTGTCCCACTGGCAAGTGGGATTCTTGCGTATCGGGCGGTAGAGGGGTATCACCTTTTCGCCCAATCAGGGGATTAAGCGACTGAGAGCCGCGACTCGCCCGGCCAGCTTCTGGACGTCGTGCAGGCACTCGGGTTTGCCGAGTCGAGCGATCGTGTCGATCTTGGTGGGGTTTTCCTCGATCCCGCGCTTGGAGACAACGCATCCCAGTAGATGCCCAGCTGGTACGCCGAAGGTGCATTTTCCTGGGTTTAGCTTTATCTTGTATTTCCGCAGGTTGGCGAATGTTTCCGCCAGGTCAGCGAGTAGGTCGCTCTGGAGAGCGGACTTCACCACCACGTCGTCGATGTAGACGTGGATATTGCGGCCAATTTGGCTCGCAAGGCACTCCTGCATGCACCGCTGGTAGGTTGCCCCGGCGTTCTTTAGGCCGAAGGTCATGGCAGTGTAGCAGAAGGCTCCGAATGGCGTGATGAACGCCGTCTTTTCTTCGTCCTCAACGGCCATTTTGATCTGGTTGTACCCAGAGTAGGCGTCGAGGAAGCATAGCGACTCCGAGCCCGCGGTGGAATCGATGATTTGGTCGATCCGCGGGAGGACGAATTGCTCCTTCGGGCAGGCGCTGTTTAAGTTTGTGTAATCGATACACATCCTCCAGGTCCCATTTTTCTTCTCGACCAGGACTGGGTTTGCCAGCCACTTGGAGTACTTGATTGGCCGGATGAAGCCTCGGTGTAGATTGGACCTCCTCGGCGATGGCTCGGCGGTGCTCTTCATTAAAGGGCCGCAGCGACTGCTTGACAGGTCGCACTTTGGGGTCGGCGTTGAGTTTGTGCTCAGCAAATTCCCTAGGGACGCCAGGCATGTCAGAGGGCTTCCACGCGAAGATGTCCATGTTCTCATGGAGGAACTCGATGAGCGCGCATTCCTATGCTGGGCTCATGCTCGTCCCGATCGTCACCGTCTGGCTGGGGTCGCCTGGGACCAGCTCGACGGTGCGGGTATGCATCGTTGCCTCGAAGGCTGAGGTGTTGCCTGTAGGGATTCGTAGCATGGAAAACAAAATTTTCTATCGCATACAAACAAACAAGCCAAGATCTATCTACTAGATTGTAGCAACGAGTCGATGGAATAACTTACCCTCGAAGATTCCAAAGTGTTTAACGAGAGCGGATTCTCGTGGGTGATGTAGTCATACTCTTCCCGATCTCAAGATCGTGTAGACGATCCTTCCGGCGCTGCGTTCCGGCAGCGCTTCCGCAGTCGGTCACACGTTCGGTACTCGACGAAGACCTTCCTCTCCCTTGTTCCAGCAGGCAGCGGAGGTTGTATCACTCTCCTCGCGATTCCGGCAGCACGTGGTACCTAAGTAGGGAGATCCCGAGGCTTCGCTTAAGCCGAGGCGAGTATGGTGGAGTATGATGAGAGCTATTAGTGGTCTAGGTTTAGACACACCAATTAGAAGGCTCTAATCAAGGCTAGTGCAATTAGAAGCTCTAAACCAAAGCGGCTCTAACGGAGTCTAGGGCTAGGATTTAGATTAGAGGATAGGAACTTGTGTGTCTAGAGGAGGCCCCGCCTCCTTTTATAGGTGGGAGGGCGGCCAAGGGAGGAGTCCCTCCCAAGTCGGCTTGGGTGGTGTAAGCTTAGAGAGGAGGACTCCTACCCAAGTCGGTTTCAACCTCCTCTTGCTTGTTTCCCTGGTTTCTGTTAGCCGTTTGACTTTCAAAGCGGCCATTTGACTTTTCAGTTTGGGATTCAATTTAACCCTTTATTTGGAACAGCGAGAACACTTAGTACATGATGCAATCATTCCAATATGTAATGACACATTCATGTACCCTTTCCCAGGAGTCTTGGGACATTAGGAACCTTCTAGAACATTCCGATGAAAACAGGAATCATTCCGAACTCAAAGCGGGACTTTCCTTATATGAATCTTATTCTCGGACCATTACGGATCACCTCGTGATATCCCGGATCCCATCCAAACTCGAACAACATTCGGTCTCTTTCTCATAATACCATAACTACTCAAACAACGTCGAATCCTTAAGTGTGTCTCCTACGGTTCGTGAATTATGCGGACATGATCGAGACACTTCTCCGACAATAACCAATAGAGGAATCGGAAATTCATATGGCTCCCAAATATTTCTACGATTACTTTGCGATCGAATGAACCACTTACATACGATACCAATTTCCCTTTGTCTCACGATAGTTTACTTATCCGAGGTTATGATCGTCGGTATCTCTGCATACCTAGTTCAACCTCAACCGATAAGTACTCTTTTCTCGTTCGTGATATGTGATCCCTTGTGACCCAGTCACATGCTTGCAAGCTAATTGGATGACATTCCACCGAGGGGCCCAGTATATCTATCCGTCATATGGATGGACAAATCCCACTCTTGATCCATGTGTTTCAACCAATACTTTCCGAACACTCAATGCCACCTTTATAGCCACCGATTCACGGTGTGGTGTTTGATGTCATCAAAGCATCCATCCGGTAAAGGTGATATGCATGATCTCATGGTGAAGGAATTAGGTTACTATGTGTCGAAAGCATATAGCAATTGAACTATTGAAATGACTTGATCTTTATGCTACGCTTATCTATAGGAGTATGTCCACCATATCATTCTCCTAACGATATGATCTTGTTGTTGATAACATCTCAATGTTCATGATAGGGAAACCACAATCATTAATCAACCAACAAGCCAGGTGAAGTATAGAGGCTATACTAGGGACTTCAAATTAAGTTTACAAATCACACAAGTATCAATGTTTCCTTGTTAATACTATTATAGCATGAATGTAAACATTTATCATAAACACAAAGATATAATAATAACTACATTTATTATTGCCTCTAGGGCATATCTCCAGATCTCCACTTGCACTAGAGTCATCTAATCTAGATTACATGGTAATATACGAACACCCATGGCAGTTTGGTGTTGGTCATGTTTGCCCTCGGGAGAGGTTTAGTCAATGGATCCGCTACATTCAGATCTGTGTGTACTTTGCAAATCTTTATATCCCCATCTGGATATGTTCTCGAATAGCGTGAAACGCAGCTTGATGTCTTGACTTCTTGTGTGACCTTGGTTCTTGCGCATTAGCTATGCGCCCAAGTTATCACAAGAGATAGACATTGGGTCCAAGACACTAGGAACCACACATCTCTGTAATGAACTCTTTCATCCATATCGCTTCTTGTGAAGCCTCCGGCAACCATGTATTCGATTCAGTTGAAGATCTCGCCACAACGCTTTGCTTTGCACTCCTCCATAAGCTTCTGCACCATTCAAAATAAATACGTATCCAGTTGTGATTTAGAATCATCGGATAGGTGTTCCAACTAACATCGGTGTAACCATTAACAACGAGTTGTTCATCACCTCCATAAGAAAGAACCATATCCTTAGTTCTTCTCAAGTACTTAAGGATGTTTTTTGATCATTGTCCAATGATCCACTCTGGATCACTTTGATATCTGCTAGTTAAACTAACGGCATATGCAATGTCGGGTCTAGTACATAGCATGGCATACATTAGAGATCCTATGGTGAGGCATAGGAGTCTTACTCATCCTTTCTCTATCTTCGCCGATGTCGGACTTTGAGTTTTACTCAAGGTCGTAGGCAACATGGGCAAGAACCCTTTCTTGCTTTCTTCCATTCCAAACCTCTTTAGAACTTTGTCCAAATATGTACTCTGTGACAATGATATTTGGCATTGATCTATATCTATAAATCTTTATGCCTAATATGTAAGATGCTTCGCCAAGATCCTTCATTGAAAAACTATTATTCAAATATTCCTTGACACTATTAAGAAAGTCTACATCATTCCCAATCAACAATATGTCATCCACATATAGTATTAAGAATTTCTGAGCTCCCACTCACTTTCTTGTAAATACAAGCTTCTCCATAAGTTTGTATAAAACCAAAACTTTGATCACCTTATCAAAACGTTGATTCCAACCGGGATGCTTGCTTCAATCCATAGATGGACCGTTGAAGTTTGCATACCTTGTTAGCATCTTTAGGATCGAAAAACCTTTGGGTTGCATCATATACAACTCTTCATCAATATCTCCATTGAGGAATGCTGTTTTGACATCCATCGCCATATCTCATAATCATAATATGCGGCGATTGCTAACATAATCCTCACGGACTTTAGCTTCGCTCGGTGAGAAAGTCTCATCGTAGTCAACTCCTTGAATTTGTCGAAACCCTTTGCGACAAGTCGAGCTTTATAAACGATAACATTACCATCGGCATATGTTTTCTTCTTGAAAATCCATTTGTTCTCGTGACCTTTCGCCATCCGTTAAGTCCACCAAAGTCCATACTTGGTTTTCGTACATGGATCCAATCTCGGATTTCATGGCTTCTTGCCATTTATTGGAATCTGGGCTCATCATCGCTTCCTCATATGTCTCGGGGTCATCGGTGTTGTCCACCAACATGACACTCATAACGGGATCATACCAATGCAGGTGGTACGAGTTCTCGTTGACCTCCGAGGCTCTGTAACTTCAGAAGTTTCATGATCACAATCATTAGCTTCCTCTCTTATTGGTGCAGGCACCACAGAACTTCTTCGGTCTGCGCTACTGCAATTCGAGAGAAGGTTCGACAACCTCGCCGAGTTCTACTTTCCTTCGATCACTTCTTTGAGAGAAATTCCTTCTCTAGAAAGGATCCATTCTGGCAACGAAGATTTTGCCTTCGGATCTATGATAGAAGGTATACCCAATAGTTTCCTTGTATCCTATGAAGACGCATTTTTCCGCTTTGGGTTCAAGCTTGTCATGTAACTTATTTACATAGGCCGCATCCCCAAACTTTAAGGAGCGACAATCTAGGTTTCTTCCCAAACCATAATTCATACGGTGTCGTTTCAGCGGATTTAGAGCGGTGCCCTATTTAAAGTGAATGCAATTTGTTTCTAATGCATAACCCCAAAATGATAGCGGTAAATCCGTAAGTGACATCATAGAGCGAACCATATCTAAGAGAGTTCGATTCTGACGTTCGGACACACCATTCTGCTGTGGTGTTCCCCGGTGTCAATCAGGAAAGTATTCGCATTTCTTCAAATGCTCGCCAAACTCGTAACTTAGATATTCACCTCCACGATCGAACATAGAAATTTAATCTTCTTGTTATGTTGATTCTCTACCTCACTTTGAAACTCCTTAAACTTCTCGAAAGTTTCGGATTTATGTTTCATGAAATAGATATACCCATATCTACTCAAGTCATCCGTGAAGTTAAGAACATAACGATAACCACAGCGATGCTACACTCATTGGACCACACACATCGGTATGTATGATTTCCAATAAGTCCGTAGCTCGCTCCATCATACCCGAAATGGAGTCTTAGTCATTTTCCCATCGGACATGCTTAGCATCATTCAAGTGATTCAAAATCAAGTGATTCAAGAAGTCCATCGAATGGAGTTTCTTCACGCTTCACTCCAATGTGACCAAGGCAGCGTGCCACATATAGGTCAATTATCGCTGATTTCAAACGTTTAGCCTCAATGTTGTTGATATGTGTATTTCCACTATCGAGATTCAATAAGAATAGACCATATATCAATGGTGCATGTACATAAAACATATTACTCATATAAATCGAACAACCATTATTCTCTGACTTAAACAAGTAACCGTCTCGCAATAAACAAGATCTCGATATAATGTTCATGCTCAACACAGGCACTAAATAACAATTATTTAAGTATAAAACTAATCCCGATGGTAGATGAAGGGGTAGCGTGCCGACCGCGATCACATCAACCTTTGATCCGTTTCCCACGCGCATCGTCACCTCGTTCTTCGCTAGCTTCCGTTTATTCTGCGGCAAAGTTTGAGTTACAAATATGAGCAACCGAGGTATCAAATACCCGAGCACTACTACGAGTACTAGTGAGATACACATCAATAACATGTATATCAGATATACCTTTCTTCTTGATGTTGCCGTTCTTCAGATCCGCCAAGTACTTTGGGCAATTTCGCTTCCAGTGACCTTCTCCCTTGCAGTAAAAGCACTCAGTATCAGGCTTGGGTCTAGCCTTGGTCTTCTTCGCCGGCGTGGTAACTTTCTTACCACCCTTCTTAAAGTGTCCCTTCTTCTTATACTTGCCTTTCTTGAATTTGGTGGTCTTATTGACCAACAACACTTGGTGCTCTTTCTTGATCTCCACTTCTGCAGACTTTAACATAGCAAATAGTTCTGGAAACTCTTTGTTCATGTTCTGCATGTTGTAGTTCATCACAAAGTTCTTGTAACTTGGTGGTAGTGATTGGAGGACACGGTAAATCCCCAAAGCATTAGGAATCACTATACCCAAGCTTTGAAGTTTGTTTGCGTGCGGACATCTTAAGCACATGCTCACTAGGAGCTGCCCTCTTCCATCTTGCGGTTAAAGAACTTTTCGAAGCCTCATAGCTTTCAATTGCATGAGTCTCAAAAATCAATTTGAGATCCTCGACAATATCATATGGGTCTGAATTCTCAAACCTTTGAAGATCCGATTCCAAACCATACAAGATAGCACATCGAACTATGGAGTCTTGATTCTTCCGAGCGAGGTAAACATTCTTTACTTCATCGGAGCATCGGTCAGTGGTCACCAGGTGCATCCAGCACATAGGTCAAATGTAACACCCTCAGAATCGGACCTATGCAAGTTTGAGCAAAATTCGCCAAACCCGCATAGAAACGATTCAAAGGTGCCCACCAGGCACTTTCGTGCGGGTGGAAAACGAAGTAATAACATTACACAACAGTCCTCGATGGGACCCACAGAACAGATATATATAACAGCGACTCAAAGAGTCAAGAAGACAGATATAATATACAAGATCCAATCACCTTGAAAATGGTAGAGCGTCCGACTACGGACAAGAAGCAAATGGGGCTAAGAGCCCTGAAGAATAACCAATGGCGTCCATAACCACGCGAGCCAAGCGGAAGGGTAACCACCGCTAAACGTCGATCTCAAAACCGCTTAAACAAAGGGGTGCCGACAAAGGGCAACGGAAAAGAAGGAGCGTCGATGCGAGGCGATGACAGCGAGGCTAAATTGGCGGTCCTCGCCTACATAGGTACGGTGAAGATCGGCGGCAGCATGCACTAAACAACCTATAGAGACTCGATACACTGGCGTCAAACAGAGGGGGTAAGAAGGACCTATTCGGAACCAACCGGATTCTATCATCAAACAAACCCATCCTGGCGTTTCCCCCTCGAGACCAAACGAGGAAGTCCACCGAGGAACTCACACAGTTGGCAGTTTTATTTATTCAGTTATAGTTGCGGCACTTTACTAGTCCGGTGTAGATAATTGTCCTGATAAAATAAGCAGTGGGACCTTTTAATTAGTCATTCGTGGTAGTTGCAATTACTAATCAGTGCAGATAGCATGAGATAAACCCCAAAACCAGCGGTTGTTGGTACTTTTATTCAGCCATTTAGAAGTTGCAATACTTACTAGTCAAATACAATTGTCGCATGGCGACAACCAACAAGCAAATTGTGGGCGTATTAATTAGCCATTCCATTATAGTTAAGCTGATTACTAGTCATTATAAGTCAAATTTATAGCGATAAACTTTAGTTATGCTTGTCTATGATCGAGAATCATGCTCCAAGTCGTCCATATCCGCGGACACGGCTTTGAAAGTTTTACCGGCGGGGTGCACCAATAGCAACACACGCCGATCAACCTCGGAAAAACCAAATCAAAACCCGAGGCTTTCACGTTGAACAATCACAGATTGAAATATTTGGGCCACCCCATTGAGTACACATAACGGAGTAAGCAAGCTCGAGACCGGACTCAAGATTTGCGTCGATGGCTGTAAACGACAACAGGTCCCCAATCGGGGACTGTCGATACCGTGAAAACATCCCGCTTACCTAAACAGTACAGTGTGCTCCTCGCACAATTTAAATACAGAAAGTAGCATGGCATAAGTACAGGATAGTAAAAACACCTCAAACTAGTTTGTGGCCCCAAGAAATAAGAATGAATCAAGCTACGGCTCGGGGGTCCCATATACCTCCGGATGTGGATAGCGAAAAATCAAGGAACAGTATCAAGTACTCGGGGTCTTACGGGACACAAGTGGGCGTTCGGAAACCAAATATTTTCTATCACCCACCGATGCCTCTGCTTATTTCAATTTTAGTTGTTAAACAGAAATTAAAGTGACGATAAGTAAAACTAGAATCATCTCCAACATCAACATGCGGCAAAACATCAACAACTGTGGCACATGACGACACACACCAGCACTTGAGCAAGCAACTACGACGCACAAGTCCAACTATCTACCAATCAACAGGTAATAGGAGGTGTCCAAGGCAATATATGGCTGCAAGGGATATCACGGGTACGAAAACTAGAGCATCGCAACAAAGATAGCAATAGATCAACAGGAGGGAATAAAGACTATAAAAGTAAGATGGGTAGAAAGGGGGAGATGCTCGCCTGAAAACATTGTCGAAGGGTTCAACCGAAGATCGGGGCGAAGCTCACATCAACTCAACGGCCTTATCCGCGAAGAAGCAAAACACTAGAAGAAACACCGGATGCAATATTTAATACAACGGCAGAAGATCGACATGATGCATGTATGATGCATGGCATGGCAAAGGTGCGATGCAATTAGGTCAGATTAAGCGGAACCGGGGTCCCGACATTAATTAAGCGGTTCGAGTTAATTAGTACCCCGCAATTTAAATGTTGTTTAGCAATGCAACAGGTGGAACTGGTTCGCTACACATGTTTAAATGGGGCCAATATAAGGCTAGATTTGCCCGCATATGGGCCCATATTTAATTATTAGGTGAATCGGCATAAGGCCCCCAACCACAGATATGCATGCAAGATGAATGATTAAATATGCACAAGTTGTTATTATCTTATAAAATAGGGCATCGAGGAAAAGGGTCACACATTAGGGTTCGGCAGATCTTGGGGTCGGGGTTGGGGTCGGTCTCGGGGTTGTCGGAGTTGGGGTGGTCGAGGTTGGTTCGGCCTCGGCTGGAGCGTTCTCGGTTGACTAGGTAGATCTTGGCGTAACGTTCTCGATCATCGGGTAGGTCTTGGCGTTGGAAGCGGACTTGGTTCGTGTCGGGCATCGGATCCTCGGGACGGTGGCGCTCTTGTGCCCGTATCGGGTCGGCCTTGGCGTTCGGGCGGCGTACTTGTCGCCGGGGTTCGGTCTTGGTCGGATCTTGGCGTCCCGATCACGAACGGACTTGGTCTTCGGACTTCGGGATTTTTCCGTGAAGAAGATCTTGGCATTCTCGGCGATCTTGGCATTCTGCAGGTTTAGGTCCTAGCGCTTCAGATAGACCTTTGGCTCGGGGACTCAGGGTTCAGGGGTCTCGGCGTCCGTGTGGCGGTCTTGTCGTCTCGTGTAGGCGTCCTCGAGGTCGATGGCGAGCTTGTCCGGTACCGGGGTCCGGGTCTACCTTCGGCTCCGGGGAACGGCTTGCGGTCCGCGCAGATCTTGGGGTTCGGCCTACAAACGCCGGGGTCGGCTTCGGGGTCTCATCTATGAAGCAGATCTTGGTTTCGGTGGTCGGGACGGTTCATCGAACTTGGGTAGGAGAACTTGTTGCCCATGGTCCTCGCTGAGCTTGCTCTCCAAACGGTACCTAAAGTGGACCGGTTGCCAAGGGTAGCATCACCAGAGAACGCCTTCAGCTCCATCTCTTCAAGGCCTTCACGCCGTGGAGTCACATGAGGCAGCGCACTGCAGAGGCGGAGGTCGGCGGCGCGGTGGCGTGACGGCTCGTGGCTTCGGGTTGGCGGAGGACGAGAGGCGGAGTGCGCAGTGATGGCGGCGGCGGCTGGCGGGGCTCGAAGAGGCAGCGGGAGGCAGACGGCGAACGGGAGACGGAGGCCGAGGCAATGAGCGAGGCAGCGGAGGTCGACGCCAGCGGGGAGGTGCTCGTCCGGGGGCTCGAGGTTGGCGGGCCAGCTCGGCAGCGGAAAACGAGAGGCAGCGAGAGGCGCTGGCAGCCTTGGCCTTCAGACAGGCGGGCAGGCCTTGAGGCGGCTGGGAGGCGAAGTCGCGGAGAGAGCCGAAGGAGGGCAGCCGGAGGGTGAGGCAGGCGAGCTAAGGGCTCGGCGGCGAGGAGTGAGGTGGGTTCAGGCGCTGGCGTGAGGCGAGAGGCCGAGGCGCCTGTGAGGCGAGAGGAAGGAAGGGCGGTGGCTGCTGGCCTTGAGGAGCGGTGGGCGGAGGAAGGAGGAGGCGGAGCTGCACATGGGGAGGAAGAAAGGAGGTGGGAGGAGGCAGCGTGGTGGTGGTGGGTCTGCGAGGGCCGGGGGCTGGTGTGTGGCGGTGTGTGTGGGGTGTGTGTGGGCGTGTGGTGTGCGTGGCGGTGTGGGAGGCGTGGACCCGCGTGGGCCGCAGCGTCTTTGAGGGCCTGGTCACTGGCTTTGACCAAGGAGGAGAGGAATCTGGTGGGATTAGGTGGCAGAGGGATTGGTGGAGGAGAGGGTGTCTTTGGTGGCGTGTCTGATAGGAGGGTGATGTGTGGGAGAGATGGGTAGAGTTTTAGGTGGGAATAGGATTTAGGTAGAATTTGGATGGACCGATTAGTTTTCTGGGGTCGTTGGTCCGTCTGACCGTTCATTGCCCGCTAAAAATTAACTAAATGTTTTATTTAATTAAGCGGATTGCACAACACATTTAAACAAAACAAAATATTCGGACCCGGTTTGGTGTTTGAAACAAGAGGCGTTTTAGAAAACAAAAGCGAATTTGCGAAATAGTTTTAGCAAACAATGCATGATGATGACGATGCAATGCACAAATTCCACGCGATTTTCTAGTAGTGGTTTTGCGGGATGCCACAATTCGACACCACTAACAATGGATCTCGCCCCCGAGATCCGCCTCATGGTACGGGAAGGAAGGTCGGCGATCTGCATCTTCTCACTGCGTGTAGATCCTCGCGACACCACTAACAATGGGTCGTTGTCCCTGATCGTCGAGAGAGCACTCCGGAAACAAAAGGTCGAAGGTAGAGGTATCACAAATAAAGCCACCCCTAACTTCCGTTAGAAGAGGGAAAAGTTACATTGATCCACCAGTTCGATGTCACGAGCGATGAAGAGTCGGGTAGGGTGATCAGTCCATCCCGGACCCAACTATCGACTCTATACATGGGTAGGGGAATCAGGCAACTCAACTCTCGAGATTTAGACTGAAGACCTTCTTAGGCGGTATCCGGAACAAAGGAATGTTGCCAGCAGAAATCGTATGAAAGACACACTGATTAGGTTTCACGATGGTTCCATTGGCATGAACAACACGTGCTCACGGTCGACTCCAACTTCACCAAAGCTCGTCCTTCTCGTATGTTTTTCAACGACACTGATATCCAGCAAGGAACACATATGGATACAGAGCTCAAGAACAAAAGATCGGATGAAGGTGAGACAATTGCAGATTGATGATCGTAGCACCTCCGTTACAAAAGAAAGCGAAACCACGAAGTGCGACGGAAAACCCAACCACGAAATCCGGACTCGAAGAAAGGGAAGAGAGCGGATTCAAAAGCGTAGAGGTAAGAGGAGAACGGCGAGAGGGTAAGGAGTAAATCAGACCTAACGAACTATCCAACCGATTTTCAAAATAGTTTTGACACTCTACTTGATCGTTAGCTAGGTTATCCTACAGTTTGGACTTGTGTATCATAGCTGCTGAGCTCGATACCACTCTGTAACACCCTCGAATCGGACCTATGCAAGTTTGAGCAAAATTCGCCAAACCCGCATAGAAACGATTCAAAAGGTGCCACCGAGCACTTTCGTGCGGAAAGCGAAGTAATAACATTACACAGTCCTCGATGGGACCCTGAGCAGATATATATATAGCGACTCAAAGAGTCAAGAAGATGATATAATATACAAGATCCAATCACCTTGAAAATGGTAGGCGTCCGACTACGGACAAGAAGCAAATGGGGCTAAGAGCCACGAAGAATAACCAATGGCGTCCATAACCTGCCGGGCCAAGCGGAAGGGTAACCACTAACGACGTCGATCTCAAAACCTTCTTAAACAAAGGGGTGCCGACAAAGGGCAACGGAAAAAGAAGGGCGTCGATCGAGGCCGAAGCAGCGAGGCTAAATTGGCGGTCCTCGTCTACATAAATGCAGTGGTGGCGGCGGCAAAGCATGCACTAAACAACCTATAGAGACTCGATACTGGCGTCAAGGAGGGTAAGAAGGACCTATTCGAACCAACGGATTCTATCATCAAACAAACCCATCTGGCGTTTCCCCTCGAGACCAAACGAGAAGTCCGAGGAACTCACCAGTTGGCGATTTTATTTATTCGATTATAGTTGCGCACTTTACTAGTCCGGTGTAGATAATTGTCACGATAAAATAAGCGGTGGGCCCTTTTAATTAGTCATTCCGTGGTAGTTGCAACAATTACTAATCAGTATGAGATAGCATGAGATAAACCCCAAAACCCAGTGATTGTTGGTACTTTTATTCAGCCATTTCGTTGTAGTTGCAATACTTACTAGTCAAATACAATTATGCAAGCGACAACCAACAAGCAAATTGTGGGCGTATTAATTAGCCATTCCATTATAGTGAAGCTGATTACTAGTCATTATAAGTCAAATTTATAGCGATAAACTTTAGTTATGCTTGTCTGATCGAGAATCGTGCTCCAAGTCGTCCATATCCATGGACACGGCTTTGAAAGTTTTACCGGCGGTGCACCAATAGCAACACGCTCGATCAACCTCGGAAAAACCAAATCAAAACCCAACGAGGCTTTCACATTGAACAATCACAGATTGAGAAATATTTGAGGGGCCACCCCATTGAGTACACCATAGCAGAGTAAGCAAGCTCGAGACGGACTCAAGGTTTATCGATGGTACAGAACGGCGGAGTCCCCAATCGGGGTATCGATACCGAAAACATCCCGCCTAAGCGATGCAGTGTGCTCCTCACAATTTAAATCTAAAGTAGCATGGCATAAGTGCAGGATAGTAAAAAGACCTCAAACTAGTTTGTGGCCCCAAGAAATAAGAATGAATCAAGCTCGGCTCGGGGGTCCCATATACCTCCGGATGTGGATAGCGCAAAATCAAGGAGCAGGTATCAAGTACTCGGGGTCTTCACGGGACACAAGTGGGCGTTGGAAACCAAATATTTTCTATCACCCACGATGCCTCTGCTTATTTCAATTTTAGTTGTTAAACAGAAATTAAAGTGACGATAAGTAAAACTAGAATCATCTCCAACATCAACATGCGGCAAAACATCAACAACTGTGGCACATGACGACACACACCAGCACTTGAGCAAGCAACTACGACGCGCAAGTCCAACTATCTACCAATCAACAGGTAATAGGAGGTGTCCAAGGCAATATATGGCTGCAAGGGATATCACGGGTACGAAAACTAGAGCATCGCAACAAAGATAGCAATAGATCAACAGGAGGGAATAAAGACTATAAAAGTAAGATGGGTAGAAAGGAGATGCTCGCTTTGAAAACATTGTCGAAGGTTCAACGAAGATCGGGTGACTCACATCAACTCAACGGCCTTATCATGAAGAAGCAAAACACTAGAAGAAACAGGATGCAATATTTAATACAACGGCAGAAGATCGGCATGATGCATGTATGATGCATGGCATGGCAAAGGTGCGATGCAATTAGGTCAGATTAAGCGGAACCGGGGTCCCGACATTAATTAAGCGGTTCGAGTTAATTAGTACCCCGCAATTTAAATGTTGTTTAGCAATGCAACAGGTGGAACCGGTTCGCTACACATGTTTAAATGGGGCCAATATAAGGCTAGATTTGCCCGCATATGGGCCCATATTTAATTATTAGGTGAATCGGCATAAGGCCCCCAACCACAGATATGCATGCAAGATGAATGATTAAATATGCACAAGTTGTTATTATCTTATAAAATAGGGCATCGAGGAAAAGGGTCACACATTAGGGTTCGGCAGATCTTGGGGGTCCGGGGTTCGGGGTCGGTCTCAGGGTTCGTCGGAGTTCGGGGTCGGGGTCCAGGGTTCAGGGTTCGACGGCCTCGGCGGGAGCGTTCTCGGTTGACTAGGGTAGATCTTGGCGTAACGTTCTCGATCATCGGGGTAGGTCTTGGCGTTCCGGGAAGCCGGACTTGGTTCGGTGTCGGGGCGCATCGGATCCTCCGGGACGGTGACGCTCTTGTCGGGCCCGCGTATCGGGTCGGCCTTGGCGTTCGGGGCGGCGTACTTGTCGCCACGGGGTTCGGTCTTCGGGTCCGGATCTTGGCGTCCTTCTGATCACCGGGAACGGACTTGGTCTTCGGACTTCGGGATTTTTCCGTGAAGAAGATCTTGGCGTTCTCGGCGATCTTGGCATTCTGCAGGTTTAGGTCCTGGCACTTCAGATAGACCTTCGGCTCGGGGACTCAGGGTTCAGGGGTCTCGGCGTCCGTGTGGGCGTCTCGTGTAGGCGTCCTCGAGGTCGATGGCGAGCTTGTCCGTCTGGTCCGGTCTACCTTGACTCGGGAGCGGCTTGCGGTCATGAGATCTTGAGTTGACCTACAAGCGTCGGGGTCGGCTTGAGGTCTCATCTATGAAGCAGATCTTGGTTTCGGTGGTCGGGACGGTTCATCGAACTTGGGTAGGAGAACTTGTTGCCCATGGTCCTCGCTGAGCTTGCTCTCCAAACGGTACCTAAAGTGGACCGGTTGCCAAGGGTAGCATCACCAGAGAACGCTTCCCGGCTCCATCTCTTCAAGGCCTTCACGCACGTGGAGTCACATGAGGCAGCCTGCTTTGCAGGCGGAGGTCTGGCGTGGCCAGGCTCGTGGCTTCCGGGTTGGCGGAGGGCCTTGAGTGGCGGCGGTGTGATGAAGCGGCTCAGCGGGGCTCGAAGGCGGTCGGCGAGGTTGCAGCCAGAGGCCTGTGAGGCAGGCAGGGAGACGGAGGCCGTGGCTGCCGAGGCGAGGCGTGAGGAGGTCGGCCGAGCGAGGAGGTGCTTCCGGCTGGGCTCGAGGTTGGAGGCGGCTCCCTGGCGGAAAACAGCAGGCTGGGCGAGGCAGGGCCTGGCCATGGCCTTCAGACGGAGGCGAAGCTCGAGGCCAGGAGGCTGACAGTCAGGGCGGGTCCCGGAAAACGAGAGGGCAGGAGGGTGGTGGCCGGAGGCAGGCAGGGCTCAGGCTGAGCGAGAGGTGAGGTGGGTTCTGGCGCCGTGAGGCAGCGCCGTGAGGGAGGCCGAGGCCTTGAGAGGAAGGGCGGTGGCTCTGGCCGGGAAGGCGGTGGGCAGTGGTGGGCGGAGGAAGGAGGAGGCTGGGAGGAGGAAGAAAGGAGGCTGGGAGGAGGCAGCGTGGTGGTGGTGGGTCCTGCGGGGCCCAGGGGGGTTGGCTCGGCTGTGTGGCCGGTGTGTGTGTAGGGTGGCAGGTGTGGAACGTGTGGTGTGCGTGGCAGTGTGGGAGGCGCGTGGACCCCGCGTGGGCCACGCGTGCTGGGGAGGCTGGCTGGCCGCTGGCTTTGACCAAGGAGGAGAGAGGAATCTGGTGGGATTAGGTGGCAGAGAGGGATTGGTGGAGGGAGAGGGTGTGCTGAGGTGGCGTGTCCTGATAGGAGGGGGTGATGTGGCTGGGAGAGATGGGTAGAGTTTTAGGTGGGAATAGGATTTAGGTAGGGCTGGATGGACCGATTAGTTTTCTGGGTGGTCGATTAAATTCGGGCCGTTCATTGCCGCTAAAATTAACTAAATGTTTTATTTAATTAAGCGACCGTTGCACAACACATTTAAACAAACAAAATATTAGGACCGGTTTTGGTGTTTGAAACAAGAGGGGGCGTTTTAGAAAACAAAACGGGTGTTGCGGAAATAGTTTTAGCAAACAATGCATGATGATGACGATGCAATGCACAAATTCCACGCGATTTTCTAGTAGTGGTTTTGCGGGATGCCACATCAAATTACCAGCTGTGAGGACAATCCTCAAATTGCGGAACCAATCCGCGAAGTTGCTTCCATTGTTTTTCAACTTTTCTTTCTCTAGGAACGCATTAAAATTGATGGTAGGGGCTGCCATTGATCTACAACATATTTGCAATAGTTTAGACTAAGTTTATGACAAATTGAGTTCAAATTAATTAATGAAATTAAACTAGGTGAACTCCCACTCAAAACAACATCCCTCACATTGTTTTAGTGATCACACGAACCAAATCCACTACATCAACACCGATCATCACGAGAGTTGATATAGTTTCAATGGCAAACAATCGTCATGTTCATCATATCTACTATATGATTCATGCTTTACCTTCGGTGATCCGTGTTCGAGACCATGTCATGCATGCTAGGCTCGTCAAGATCAAACCTTAGTTTCCGCATGAGCAAATCTGGCTTGCTCACGTTGTATACACTTGCAGAATCTAACACACCCGATCATCACGTGGTGCTTCGAAACAACAAGCTTTAGCAACGGTGCTAACTAAGGATGAACACTTTATGATTATGCTACCGTCGTCTACTAAGCAATACAAGATGCATAAAGGATTAACATCACATGCAATTCAATAATATGTGATATGATATGGCCTTTCTTCTTTGTGCTTCTGATCTCCATCTTTAAGCACGAACATGATCTCCATCATCACCGGCATTGCATCAAGGTCAATGACGCTTCTCCATGGTTGTCGTCCACCGGCTTCAACTATTACAACTACTTTGAATAGACACGCGGGTCTTAACATAAATTAAAGACAACCATATGGCTCCTGTCGGTTGCCTACTTACAATAAGGAACATTGCATACATCAAATATAATCACAATCATGGCCATATCACATCACTGCACACCCCTGCAAAACAAAGTTAGACGCCTCTACTTTCTTTGCATATTTTACGTGGTTTGGGGCTTTCAATAAGTGTCGTTCTAACTTACGAACAAGAACCACAACATTGATACTAGCATTGTTGATCACCCGTTGTAAATTGGATCTTAACTATGCTAGGAGAAAGCAGGCACCCATAAAGCCACTTATGCAATACAAGTTGCATGTCAAGCGTGGAGCAAGTCTCATGAGCGATGTCATGTAAGGTTAGCAGGGCCTTCATCCCAACATACAAGATGCAAAGTACACAAGAAGCAATCGACAATAAAAGCATCAACGCCCACAATGACCATTGTGTTCTACTCGTGCAGATCTACATATAGACACGGCTACGATACCCTTTGTAGGATTCGTAGCATGGAAAACAAAAATTTCTATCGCATACAAACAAACAAGCCAAGATCTATCTACTAGATTGTAGCGAGTCGATGGAATAACTTACCTCGAAGATTCCAAAGTGTTTAACGAGGCGGATTCTCGTGGGTGATGTAGTCGTACTCTTCCGATCTCAAGATCGTGTAGGCGATCCTTCCGGCTGCGTTCGGCGGCGCTTCATGATCGGTCACTGCGTTCGATTTTCGACGAAGACCTTCCTCTCCTTGTTCCAGCAGGCGGAGGTTGTAGCACTCTCCTCGCGATTCCGGACGGCGTGGTGCAGGAAGTAGAGGGAGATCATGAGGCTTAATATGGCCGAGGCGAGTATGGTGGAGTATGAGAGAGCTATTAGTGGTCTAGGGTTTAGACACACCAATTAGAAGGCTCTAATCCGAAGGCTAGTGCAATTAGAATCTCTAAACCAAAGCGGCTCTAAACCGGAGTCTAGGGCTAGGATTTAGATTAGAGGATAGGAACTTGTGTGTCTAGAGGAGGAGGCCCTGCCCCTCCTTTTATAGGTGGGAGGGGCGGCCAAGGGGAGGGAGTCCCTCCCCAAGTCGGCCTTGGGTGGCGTGCCGGCTTGGAGAGGAGGGACTCCTCCCCAATTCGGTTTCAAACTCCTCTTGCTTGTTTCCCTGTTTCTGTTTAGCCGTTTGACTTTCAAACGGCCATTTGACTTTCAGTTTTAGGATTCAATTTAATCCTTTATTTGGAACAGCGAGAACACTTAGTACATGATGCAATCATTCCAATATGTAATGACACATTCATGTACCCTTCCCCCGGACATTAGGAACCTTCTAGAACATTCCGATGAAAACAGGAATCATTCCCGAACTCAAAGCGGGACTTTCCTTATATGAATCTTATTCTCGGACCATTCCGGATCACCTCGTGATATCCGGATCCCATCCGAGACTCGAACAACATCCGGTCTCTTTCTCATAATACCATAACTACTCAAACAACGTCAAATCCTTAAGTGTGTCTCCCTACGGTTCGTGAATTATGCGGACATGATCGAGACACTTCTCGAATAATAACCAATAGAGGAATCGAAATTCATATGGCTCCACATATTTCTATGATTACTTTGCGATCGAATGAACCACTTACATACGATACAAATTTCCCTTTGTCTCACGATAGTTTACTTATCCGAGGTTATGATCGTCGGTATGTTTGCATACCTAGTTCAACCTCGTTAACGATAAGTACTCTTTTCTCGTTCCCGTGATATGTGATCCCTTGTGACCCAGTCACATGCTTGCAAGCTAATTGGATGACATTCCACCGAGAGGGCCCAGAGTATATCTATCCGTCATATGGATGGACAAATCCCACTCTTGATCCATGTGTTTCAACCAATACTTTCCGAACACTCAATGCCACCTTTATAGCCACCCAGTTACGGTGTGGTGTTTGATGTCATCAAAGCATCCATCCGGTAAAGGTGATATGCATGATCTCATGGTCGAAGGAATTAGGTTACTATGTATCAGAAAGCATATATCAATTGAACTATTGAAATGACTTGATCTTTATGCTACGCTTATCTATAGGAGTATGTCCACCATATCATTCTCCTAACGATATGATCTTGTTGTTGATAACATATCAATGTTCATGATAGGGAAACCACAATCATTAATCAACCAACAAGCTAGTGAAGTATAGAGGCTATACTAGGGACTTCAAATTAAGTTTACAAATCACACAAGTATCAATGTTTCCTTGCTAATACTATTATAGCATGAATGTAAAAATTTATCATAAACACAAAGATATAATAATAACTACATTTATTATTGCCTCTAGGGCATATCTCCAACATTGCCGCCCTCCGAGTTGGGCTTCTTGAGTATGGTGGGGTCGTCGTTGTTGACCCCGCTCGCGTACTTGGCAAGCTCGTCGGCATGGTTGGCCTCTATCGCGATGACGGCGTCGGCGAGTTTGGCTCCTTTGTCCTCGCACTCGGCGTCCATGTCGGGGTCGCCGTGGATGGTGATGACGCCGCGCGGTCCGGGGAGCTTCACCGCGTTGTACGCGTAGTGGGGCGTCGCCATGAACTTGGCGAACGCCTGGCGCCCCAGGACGCAGTGGTAGGGGCTGTCGAAGGGCACCAGCTCGAAGACGATCCGCTTGGTGCGGAAGTTTGCCGGTGTGCCGAAGGTGACTGGCAGCGTGACCTTGTCGATCGGGTACGCCTTCCGACCAGGGACGATGTCGTGGAACATGGTGTAGGTCGTCTCGATCATCGACTGCGGAAGCCATAGTCGCCTGAAGGTGTCCAGGTATAGGATGTTGATGGAGCTGCCGCCGTCCATCAATGTCTTGGGGAGCCAGTAGTCTCCCACCTTGGGCTTGACCACCAGGGCAACTCGGCCTGGGTACTCGATCCGTGGCGAGTGGTCCTAGCGGCTCCACGTGATTGGTTGCTCGGACGGTTGAGGCGGGGGCGTCCACAGGCCACGCGTTGGCAGCGGCGGCGGGCGATGACTTTCTTCTCGCGCTTCGTGTTGAAGCCTGTGAAGGTGTGGAGCGAGCCGGCCACGCTGCCGAATTTTCCGCCGTTTGGCGGGTTGTTGTCGGGGTCTTCCCGCGCGCGCCATGCCTTCTCGATCTCCTTGAGAGAGTGGCAGTCGACGGTCGTGTGCGTAGCGGGCTTTCCTTTCTTGCTGTGAAATACACAAGGTTGGTTAAGAAGGGCCGTGGGGTCGAACCTCGGCTTCGCCTTATAGTTGCCGCCGTCGCGGCGTTGCCCCCCGTCGCGGCGGAAGCTCTTGGGCTCGCGCTGTGCATATCCAGCGTTGGCGACGAAGTCGACTCGCCCGTCACTGTGGCGCTTGCCGGTGAGGCGAGTGTTGCTGTAGCGTAGATCAGATCGTCTTCCATTGTCGTGGCCGCTCATGCGGTGTTGTCCTCCCGACTCGTCGTCGGTTTCTTGGTTTGGGTCTTCCTCCGCGTACCTTTTGGCGATCTC
Organism: Avena longiglumis; assembly: GCA_030063025.1. NCBI lineage: Eukaryota > Viridiplantae > Streptophyta > Magnoliopsida > Poales > Poaceae > Avena > Avena longiglumis. The sequence continues at coordinate 554,409,873 of CP125975.1, read as the reverse complement.
CAAGAGATCCGGTATGTTCTCGAGTGTGCGGTACGCTCGTTTGAGCTTGGCGACTAGGGGCTCGTAGCGGCACGAGGTCTTGAAGCAGTGGATCGCAGTGTCTGGGTGGATGCCGACCACGTTGTACCACAGTTCTTGCCACCGTTGGACCCAGCTGCGGGTCGAATCGCGAGGTCCCTGGACGCATTGTTCCAGGTCCTCGATGGTGGTGGCGCGGGTGTATGAACCCTTGAAGTGCCTGACGAAGGCATCGCGCATCTCTTCCTAGGAGTCGATGCTATCCGTGGGAAGAGTGTTGATCCACTGTCTGCACGCTCCCTCCATCATCAGGGGAAGGTAGCGGGCGGCTAGTAGATCGGTGTGGCCGGCGATCCCCATCGCCATGAGGTAGGTATCCAGCCACACAGAGGGATCGTACGAGGGGTCGTACTTCTCTATTTCCTTCAACGCTTTGAAGTTCGTCGGGTATCTCTCGCCTCGGATCATCGGTCTGAAGCACCGGGGCCCGAGTCGGCTTAGCGACCCCCTCGGCTCACCGTCACGGCGGTTGGTGAGGGTATGCCGCAAGTCGTCGGGCTGGCGTGCACGCCAGCTCTGGTTGTTGATGATGTGGGTGCGGGCGTTGACAGGTTGACCATTGGCGGCGACGAAGTTGGTCGCCGGCCGGGGGTCGTTGGTGGAGAGTGTCGCGTTTGCGGGTCGGTGTTGGAGCTGTAGTGGTTCGGGTGGCGGGCAGTTGAGGGTGTTCGCCGCCATGGGGCGGCCGCTTGAGGCCGCTCTGCTGCCCGATGAACGCGAGTACATTCGATCCTGTTAGTCGACGCCTGCGTTTTGTTGCTCGACCGCTTTTGCGAGCAGGGCCTTGGCGTACTGGATCTGCAGGGCGCCTTCACCAGTGGCTGCGATGTTGTCAATTGCTGCTCGGCCCGCGACGAGGTTGTCCATTGGGGACAGCGGTAGGCCGTTCGCGTCTCGCTCCCGTGAGGAGACCAAAATCCTCGGCTGGTCCCTGGGGGTGCGCATTTGGGTGGTGGCGGGGCGCCATTGGCCGTTGACCTTGGTGGGGGACGAGTGCTTCCTCCCGGTGGAGCGTTCTCGCAGATCGCGCGCTCGGCCGCGCGGGCCGGGTCGTTCTCGTCGTCGAAATTCAGGGCGCGCCCCTAGACAGTGGGGTTCATGCGCGACCTGATTCGGAGTTGGTGGTAGCGCGACAGCTCCTGCGCTGTCATCTGCTCGAGGCGAAATTTTTCGCGCTCGGCTTGTTCCTTGCGAACTGCTTCCGCCAGCTTCAGGCGGAGTTCCTCGGCCTCCGTTGCCGTCGCGTTGGGAGGGATCGGCGTGGAGAATGGATCTTCCGGCGGGTCGGCGCCAGTCGCCATGTAGGTCGCGATGTGGCGGCCGGTTCCGTCCAAGGTCGTGAGTTCTCCGACCGGTCGGTCGAAGATCCCAAGGATAGAGGGATCCTCGAAGTCTCCGACGTTGGAGACCTGGGTGATGGAGTCCGCGGGTGACGCGGCGACAATGGACCCGGCGAGTGACACCGGGGTCGCCGGATCGCCGTCGTCGTTGAGGGCCGCGTCTTCCGCGGTCGCGGTGGTTTCGGCCACGTTGCTGTGGGCCGAGTCGTACTCGGAGGCGAGACGATGGATCGTGCGGACCTGACTCTCAGAGAACCGGTCATGTGGCGGCGACTCGCGGATGCAAGCCGAGTCCTCCGAGACGATGACGTCGGTGGGCCTATCTATGCTTCTGGGCCTTCAGCTTTCAGTCGTTTGAGTCCACGCCAGATCTTGATCCAGGCACCGTCCTGCATGCCCACTCGCTGGCACCTGGGCCAGTAGGAAACGTCCTACTAAGTATACCCCGGTAGGCATATCCCCATCATCCACCGATATGCACATATAGGCCTTATCGGATCAGTAGCACCATTGTAGCTTCTTGTACATTGACACGGCAGTCCACGGTGCCGCGTGGGAGTCTGGACTAGGATTCGTTGTTGTATTGTACTGCATGAACGAGAGAGGTCGGTGGAGCCAGATCCAGGTGGCGCGTGTAGTGCATGTGGCGACATGATGTGATGGAGGGAGGGCGGCATCAACATGTTGTGGTGGTGGTAAGGAGCGCTAGGTGGGTAGGAGGCTGGCGCTTTCGTGCCATGGAGGTGCTTCGTTGTGGAGGAGGGCAGCAAGCGAGAGAGGTGGCGGTAAAAAACAAAAACTGCTGAGTGCTATCGGGGATGCCGGTGTGGGCACTGGCCCAGCCTTTTTTGGCATATCGTGTCATCAATCCCAATAGTATTATGTCCAGCAGGAAAAATGTCGGACAACTATTGGTGCTATGGGTGGAGATGCCTTTACTGGTACTAGAGAATAGTCTAAACAATTACACCATCCGTTCCGATTTAAAGGACACAATTTACAATTTTTTAGGACCTATGTGTCATCTAATTGGTCCATTTAATAGTAGTAAATAGAACATGCATGAGGAGAAAAAGAGTTAGAAAAGCGTTCACATTTGTTCACGCATGTACATGCAAGCAATTTATTCTTTTCACACGAAAGTAATTACAGAGATTAATTGCTTTTGTGTCTAAGTATTTTAGTATTGCATGCTTTGTAAATTGTATCCTTTAAACCGAGACGGAGGGAGTAGTCCGAGAGAAACGCGCCAAAAACACAAGACCTAGGCGAGTCTCTGTCTACTGAACAATTACCGCCATTACGGTTCTTTGGTGTATTTGGTCGAGTCGGAACATGTTTGTGTATGGGGAGGAACAGTACAAGCCTCTGGGTTCAATGCAGCTGGTTGAGGAATACTCTCTCTGTTTCAAATTACTCCGCGCGCACGCTTACCTAGGTGGCCTAGTATTCTCTCATTTTTCATCAAAAAATTCTTAGAATTTTTGGTATACGTAGTACATATTTCATACTATCTATTTCAAAAATTCAAGGATTTTTTTGAATAAAAAATAAGAAAGTACTAGTTCACCTACATAAGCGCGCAGGCGGAGTAATTTGAAATTGCACTGCTGGAACTCACTCCCACCGTGATAGGCGGCCATCATCAAGCCTATGTGCAAGGGCACCGCCGCCAGAGGGCTGGTGTATGGTTAATGTTGATGGTTCAATTAATTGTCAGACTAATGAAGCTGGATCGGGTTATGTGATCCGTGATCATTGGGGTGTTTTTGTGGAGGCGGGCTGCATGAAACATAGTCATGTTACTGATTCTTTTATCAATAAAGTCTTGGCTAGTAGGGAGGGTCTAGAAGTTGCAGCTAGACTAGGAATCTCCAAGGTAATCATTCATACTGATTGTAGCTCGCTGGTGAGGATATGGCAAGGAGAGTAAAAGTCGAAGGTGCGCATGTAATACCTGAGATGAAAAGTCTCTATTCAAGTTTTCAGGATGTCAAGCTTATCATGGTGGTAGGGATGCAAATAAAGTGGCGCATTAATGCGCCAAAGAAGCTCTTAGCATAGCTGAGTCTGTTTGCTTTGATGTAATGCCTGGCTTTATGACTAATGTAACTATCCCGATTAAATAAAGCAGTAGAGTACTATATAAAACTAGTAAGTTACACGTGCTTTGCACGTTTATATATACTCATATTTTCTTTATTTATTGATCGTGATTGAACCAAAATGCACACTCTTCACGTCGGTATCTTGGGAAAATAACATGTTAACATTTCTTTACGACCATTGCTATCAATGGCTTCTTGTTACTCATAAGTTCGACCATTTTTCTTCTCCGGTCCTTGAGAGTATGGGTTCCACCCACTGGTTTCGTGGCCGGGTACGCCCCCCATACTCGTCCCATATAGTTAATCGGGTCTTATTTTTTATCGGACCCGCGACTCGACCGATTTCGGTGCCCCATCACCATACGGACTCGAGAGTTACTTTAGGCTACCATCATTTCCAAGGGTACACACTACGGAATTAGAAAAAGTGAACACCAACATAGACATTTCGCTCTCGAGCAGAAGGAGCAAGATAAAATATATTATATACTTAAAACTAAATAATATAATAGTACTCTACTGGTAGATTTTTACTTGCGTCCCATTGAAGTGCAGCCCGCATGCTTTTTGTTAGCAAGTGGTCACCTGAAATTAAAAGCATAGCTACTCATTGATGGAAGCTGATTTAGGCTGGTCATAGTGGGGGTAACTTCACTACTGCCTCCTTCACGGTTTGCAGGGCGCCTAATCAAATTTGGGTTTTTCTAAAACTGCAACGTTCCTAGGCGCATAAGAATTAATGGTTGATTAATGTGGCACCTTTCCTCCCAACTTCCTATGCATGCAACAGTCTTCCACCAATGCATGCGCCTTAACTGCTCACTAATAGGCTAATTTTCAGCCAATATGTGCACGCCTAGGTCCGTGAGATTTTTGTAGAACGCCCTACAAACCGTGAAGGAGAGAGTAGTAACTAAGACTAGTCACAATAGAGAGTATCATATATTAGTATCATGCATATGATACTAGTGTATGATACTATATCTACAATGCATGGTATCATGTATTAGTATCATAGACTCACAATATTAATTATTTTGTAGAATCTCAACGCAAATTTATGTACAAGATTTTTTTGACACTAAGTTTTCTATTTTTACGTGCTATGATACCGTATCTACCTATGATACTACTAGCATCTCTCTTATCATTAATTACAGTGACACATACGCATTTTGATGCATGTAGTGCATGATACCACCTATGATACCTCCATTGGGCTAGTCTAAGAGTCCAAGTCAGCATTTTTGCTTATGTGGCAATAATTTAATAAGGAGAGAGATGAGTAACTAGCTATGTTGCTGTAACATCACACATATCACGGCAAAGTGTGTCTACAACCTAATTAATATGGCATTGCATGTTATCACACCTAAGTTATTTCTCATTATGAAGGTAGTAACTTAGACTAATAACATATGCATGTTACTACTCTAAGTTACTCCCCACTATGACTAGCCTTAGAGCTGAGATTAACTATGTGTGTGGTTATATATCAGGTTTTTTAATTGCTAACCACGTACACCACGTGGTACTGTGTGTGTGGGAAACTATACTATGGAAGATGTTGGATCTTGCTGGCGTCTTGGACTCTGTTCGAAGTTTCCAGCTGCTTCAAAAGTGCATGTCCACGCGCGGCAAACTGTGGCGGCGTTGGCGTCAGGGAGTCGTGATGTGATGAGCGGCATATTGCAAGGCTAACTTACAAATGAACGGTCTAGATCATTTAAATTAGGCTTTGGCGGGAAAACTATAAGGGATAGTGGTTAATCCAAATTTGAAAACTGGTATACTATATAGAAAAACCTGGGCCATTCTTCTTTGGCCAGGAAGGTAGCAACGCTGCATCTTGGTCGCGAAGCTCCAGATCGAGTCTGCCACAACACATTCGCACACGGCCCGCCTGGCCCATCTCAGACCCATATCATGGTCGGGCTATGTTGTTGCCACTGCTTGCGACACCAGACCACCTATCGTTTAGCTCTGAACCATTCTTTTTGGGAGGTTAGTTTAGCATATCAAAATATGGTAATTAAGTAGTACTCCCTTCAGTATAGAAATATAAAATATTTTAGCTTTATGAAACGAATTTATCTAGGTATCTTGTAATGTATGGTTCACTATGAATTTATATGTAAAAGTTATTTAGATACAATCGTTTCACAAAACTAAAATATCTTATATTTCTAGACAGTGAAAGCATATTTTATTATACTACTGCATATTTCACACAACTCGATTAGCATACTCGACTTGATTATCCACACGGCCGCGGCCAGGTGTGCGCGCGGTTATTTGCAGGAACCAACGCGGTGACGCATGGCATGGACGCGGTACATAGCTGTTACAGCATATATAAATCCATACTTTTGCTTCGGTGTTCTTCCTCCTATTCAAACTTTGACGTCGAAATTCGATACCGATTCGTTTTGAAAATTATATAAACCCATCCGAAGCTTGTATAGTCTACTTACGTATATTTACCGTACACGCATACTCACATGCCCACGAGAGATGGATATCAGAAATTATATAGCAGCAACAACAAAATTAAAACATGACATGCAAAGACATAGATCAGAGATGAGATCAGCTGTAAAAAACGTGGAGTATAACCAGCTCAACCGAGTAGACCTATATGGAGAAATACAGGGCTTGTATATGTATTTCGACCGGTAAAAAAACTAGCTCATGAGAACTTATGTTTGCTTGTACGCATTATCCAGCACCTGTTTGGCACGTAATCCATGTTTCGTACGTAAGCAGGCCAAGGCCTGGCCTGATAGATCTCCCATCTCTGGCCCACAGTCCTGCTACTTGGTGCAGTGGCAGCTCCATCCAGGAGCGCACGGCGCAAGCAGGCGTACAGATCGCGGTCGGCTTAGGGGCGCGGCCGGCAGCGCGCGACAACTGGTGGCAGGGGCCGTTAGCCTACGCGCTCGGGTGGCGTGTCGGCTCGTCAGAGGCATCCGGCGTTGGATGGGTGGTACTTGTTGGGAAATTGCGCCCGGCAAAGATTTGGCGTGGCTTTACGGGTTAGAGTTGGTCATATGGTGTAGATCGTATCTCTTTACCATAAATGAAAGCAATCAACAGACGGAGTTTATCGAGAAAAAAGTTAATAAAAGTTCCCTTTGTTCCCTGTCATCTACTTGTGTATTTTGTGCGCCTAGTCTATACCGGGTGTGGACAGCGCAAATGCCGGTCGGCAGGGGTGTTTCAACACGTTATCAGCACGTGTCTCTCCGTCGAGCCACCGCCGAGTCTCCATCACGCAGGCTTTCGTTGAAGGTAACCCAAATCTGATCGCAAAAATGGATCCGTCTCGAAATTTCCTTTCTAGATTTGCGTTTAGATCTTAGATCAGATCTCATCTAAGGTGCGAATTTTTCTTCCCGGTAGTCGAGCTGACCTGTTGTCGCCAACTAATGTCGATCTAATCACTCCCGGATTAGAATTTTGTTGACTATACCGTCGATGCGTGCACCTGTTGTGCCGATCTTGGTCGTTTTTTTAGTAGATCGGATCGATTTGCATTTTTTCTAAACTTTATGCAACCGTACGTACTCACGCCATGGCATTCTGAGAAACCTGTTCGCTGCCCGCGATCGCCTCGCCACAAGCTTGTCTGTATGCGCCTGGCCCATGGCCGGTCAAGCCGCCGCGCCCGCCATACGCTGGCATTGCTGCGCCCGGCTTGGCTGTCAGCCCGGCTCTGAGCCGCCGCTGCCGCCGCCTTCTTGGCCGTGGCAGCGCCATGGCCGCTGCGTCTGCCGCCGTCCTGGCCGCGTCTTTGCCGCCGCGCCCTCGCCCGCGAACTCCGCGCCGCCATACGCCTGTATGCCCGCCCGCCCGCCCTTAAAGTCGCGCCGCCAAGCGGCTGCTGGCCGCCGCCATGCCGCCCCCCGCTCGCCCTCGTCCGTCGCCGTCCCACTCGAGCACACAGCTCTGTTCCCCGTTCTCGGCGAGGGGCGGTGTGGGGGCGATCCACGGAGATCAGCGTTTTTCGGCCGTTTTTGGGCCGTTTTTGGGCGTGGGAACACGCGTTTGCGGGGCTGTTGGACCATTTCGGCTCTGTTTTTGGTCCGATTTTATACAAGCTTTTGAACTATGTTTTACTATAGTTATTAATTAACGCATGTTTTTAATACTTTGTATCTCATAGATAGCTTGTACCATTTTTACATTAAATTTTGGAACGCCGTCATATTTGAATTATTGTATCGATTATCGCATTTATGCAACCGATTACCTGCTGTAATCTTACACACTCTGCATAAATTGCAGATGACCCGAATCGTCAGCCCCGCGTTCCCGGAGTTGACCCAGGATGGGCTTAACTACCTGACTTGGGCCTCGGACATTGAGATCGTCCTCGAGGGCCGATGCATCAAGGATGCGTTGATTGACGGGACCCAGACGACCCCCAGCAAAACCATCCCGGCGGACAACGCCAAAGCCCTGCACTTCCTCCGCCATCACATGTGTGAGACTCTCAAGAATGAGTACATGGCGAGCAGTGCTTACGCCTTTGGACCGCCCTCAACAAGCGGTTCTCTAGGCTGAAGTACACCATTCAGCCACAGGCGGAGGCAGATTGGATACGTCTGAGGTTTGCGGACTTCAAGACGGTGGGAGAGTACAACTCCAGGTTGCACCAGATTTGTACTATTCTTCAGCTGTGTGGGACCAGTACCACCGATCAGCAGAAGATAGACAAAACCCTCTCCACATTCCATCCGGACAACTCCAGTCCTTGCGAAACTTTCGCCGGGAAGGATTCACGGAATATGCAGCGCTTATTGATGCTCTCTAGGTGGCGAGGCGCATGATAATGTTTTGAAAAAGAACTTCTCCACGCAACCCTTCGCGGGGGGCCCAAGTCATGAGGCCAATGCCGGTGCCTACAAGGTGCGCAAGCCCATCCACAAGAAGAGAGGCAAGAAGGGTAAGAAGGGCCCCAACTCCTCCAACCCGGCCAAGCAACGCAGGGCGGGCAAGGGGGAGGCGAGGCCCCAGGACTGCTTCCGCTGTGGCTCCAAGACTCACTTCTCTAGGCAGTGTTTGGCCCCTAAACACGTCGTGGACGCGTTCAAGTCCAACAAGAAGGCGCACCTTGTCCAGGTTGAGGCACCACTGGCGCCCGGAGCGGCGCCTGTGCAGAACGTCGCGCACGTAGTGCCGCAGGACGTAGCACAAGTGGCAGCACCCTCGGCGGTTCCCACGGATGCCGCTGTGCCCATGGAGGTTGAGCACGTTGTGCCCCCCCCCCCCCCCCAGATCGGCACCTTGTCCATGATTATGGCCAACGAAGAGAAGCTCACTAACCTTGAGATACAGGCTGAGCTTGATGGTTTCTTTGCAGAATCCACCTAAGATCCTTTTGTTGTGATGATTCCTTTTCCGCAATAATTAGATACAATTTTTCGATATGGTTGTAAGCTCTATGAGAGCATAACACTTATTTGTTTTTGCCGATTGGATGACATTTATTTCGTTCATTTATTCCATTATTTGGTTGTGTGATGTTCTGAAATGTTTATGTGTTTTACTTACTTGATGTAGCATCTTCCTCGCTCCATTATATTAATTAGGCACTATATTTTAGAACGCGTGTGTCGCCCAAATGTAGGAAACGTGCCTTGCTGATAGCGGCACCACAAATACCATCTTGAGAGAAACAAAGTATTTTGAGTCCATTACCAAAAACCCCGGTAACATAATGACTATCGCCGGCTGCGGTCCGAATGTAGTTGGCTCCGGAAGAGCAACTTGTTGGAGATATTCCCTAGAGGCAATAATAAATGTAGTTATTATTATATCTTTGTGTTTATGATAAATGTTTACATTCATGCTATATTAGTATTAACAAGGAAACATTAATACTTGTGTGATTTGTAAACTTAATTTGAAGTCCCTAGTATAGCCTCTATACTTCACTAGCTTGTTGGTTGATTAATGAATGTGGTTTCCCTATCATGAACATTGAGATATTATCAACAACAAGATCATATCGTTAGGAGAATGATATGGTGGACATACTCCTATAGATAAGCGTAGCATAAAGATCAAGTCATTTCAATAGTTCAATTGCTATATGCTTTCTGATACATAGTAACCTAATTCCTTCGACCATGAGATCATGCATATCACCTTTACCGGATGGATGCTTTGATGACATCAAACACCACAATCAGAATCGGGTGGCTATAAAGGTGGCATTGAGTGTTCGGAAAGTATTGGTTGAAACACATGGATCAAGAGTGGGATTTGTCCATCCATATGACGGATATATATACTCTGGGCCCTCTCGGTGGAATGTCATCCAATTAGCTTGCAAGCATGTGACTGGGTCACAAGGGATCACATATCACGGGAACGTGAAAAGAGTACTTATCGGTAACGAGGTTGAACTAGGTATGCAGAGACGATCATAACCTCGGATAAGTAAACTATCGTGAGACAAAGGGAAATTGGTATAGTATGTAAGTGGTTCATTCGATCGCAAAGTAATCGTAGAAATATGTGGGAGCCATATGAATTTCCAGATTCCTCTATTGGTTATTGTTCGGAGAAGTGTCTCGATCATGTCCGCATAATTCACGAACCGTAGGGAGACACACTTAAGGATTCGACGTTGTTTTGAGTAGTTATGGTATTATGAGAAAGAGACCGAATGTTGTTCGGAGTCTCGGATGGGATCCGGGATATCACGAGGTGATCCGGAATGGTCCGAAGAATAAGATTCATATAAGGAAAGTCCGTTTGAGTTCGGGAATGATTAGGTGTTTTCATCGGAATGTTCTAGAAGGTTCAGATTGTCCAAGACTGGGGGAGGGTACATGAATGTGTCATTGAATGATTGCATCATGTACTAAGTGTTCTTGCTGTTCCAAAACTGAAAAGTCAAACTGCCAGGTTTGAAAGTCAAACGCTAAAACAGAAACTGTGGGAAGCAGAGTGGGAAACAAGCAAGAGGTGGTTGGAACCGACTTGGGGAGGAGTCCTCCAAGCCAGGCCAACCAGGGCGACTTGGGAGGGGCTCCTCCCTTGGCCGCCCCTCCCACCTATAAAAGGAGGGGCAGGGCCTCCTCCTCTAGACACACAAGTTCCTATCCTCTAATCTCCGGTTTAGAGCCGTTTTGGTTTAGAGCTTCTAATTGCTTTAGCCTGCGGTTTAGAGCCTTCTAATTGGTGTGTCTAATCTCTAGACCACTAATAGCCCTCTCTCATACTCCACCATACTTGCTCCGGCTTAAGGCGAAGCCCTGCGGGATTTCCCCTCTACTTCCGGTACCACGCCGTTGTGCTGCCGGAATCGCGAGGAGAGTGCTACAACCTCCGCTGCCTGCTGGAACAAGGGAGAGGAAGGTATTCATCGAGTACCGAACGTGTGACCCGATCATGGAAGCGCGTTTAACGCATACTGTATCGTCTACGATCTTGAGATCGGAAAGAGTACGACTACATCACCCACGAGAATCCGCTCTCGTTAAACACTTTGGAATCTTCGAGGGTAAGTTATTCCATCAACTCGTTGCTGCAATCTAGTAGATAGATCTTGGCTTGTTTGTTTGTATGCGATAGAAATTTTTTGTTTTCCTTGCTACGAACCCCTCAAAGGGTATCGAGCCGTGTCTATATGTAGATCTACAGACGAGTAGAACACAATGGTCATTGTGGGCGTTGATGTTTTTATTGTCGATTGCTTCTTGTGTACTTTGCATCTTGCGGTATGTTGGGATGAAGCGGCCCGGGCTAACCTTACATGACATCGTTCATGAGACTTGCTACACGCTTAACATGCAACTTGTATTGCATAAGTGGCTTTATGGTGCTGTTTCTCCTAGCATAGTTAAGATCCAATTTACAACGGGTGATCAACAATGCTAGTATCAATGTTGTGGTTCTTGTTCGTAAGTTAGAACGACACTTATTGAAAGCCCCAAACCACGTAAAATATGCAAAGAAAGTAGAGGCGTCTAACTTTGTTTTGCAGGGTGCGATGATGTGATATGGCCATGATTGTGATTATATTTGATGTATGCAATGTTCCTTATTGTAAGTTGGCAACGGCGGAGCCATATGGTTGTCTTTAATTTATGTTAAGACCAGCGTGTCTATTCAAAGTAGTTGTAATAGTTGAAGCCGGTGGGCGACAACCATGGAGAAGCATCATTGACCTTGATGCAATGCGGTGATGATGGAGATCATGTTCGCTTAAAGATGGAGATCGGAAGCACAAAGAAGAAAAGCCATATCATATCACATATTATTGAATTGCATGTGATGTTAATCCTTTATGCATCTTGTATTGCTTAGTAGGCGGCGGTAGCATTATAAGATGATCCCTCATGCACATCAATTTCAAATCATAAAGTGTTCACCCTTAGTTAGCACCGTTGCTAAAGCTTGTTGTTTGAAGCACCACGTGATGATCGGGTGTTAGATTACGCAAGTGTATACAACGTGAGCAAGCCAGATTTGCTCATGCGAAACTAAGGTTTGATCTTGACAAGCCTAGCATGTACGGACATGGTCTCGAACACGGATCACGAAAGGTAAAGCATGAATCATATAGTAGATATGATGAACATGACGATTGTTCGCCATTGAAACTATATCAACTCGTGATGATCGGTGTTGATGTAGTGGATTTGGTTCGTGTGATCACTAAAATAATGTGAGGGATGTTGTTTTGAGTGGGAGTTCACCTAGTTTAATTTCATTAATTAATTTGAACTCAATTTTCATAAACTTAGTCTAAACTATTGCAAATATGTTGTAGATCAATGGCAGCCCTACCATCAATTTTAATGCTCCTAGAGAAAGAAAAGTTGAAAAACAATGGAAGCAACTTCATGGATTGGTACCGCAATTTGAGGATTGTCCTCACAATGGTAATTTGACCTATGTCTTTGGATGCACATTTGGGTGACCCTGCGGTGATGCTCCGATGAAGTAAAGAATGTTTACCTCGCCGAAGAATCGGTACTCCATAGTTCGATGTGCTATCTTGTATGGTTTGGAATCAGCTTGAGAAAAGGTTTGAAGAGTCGACCCATATGATATTGTCGAGGATCTCAAATTGATTTTTGAGACTCATGCGGCAATTGAAAGCTATGAGGCTTCGAAAAGTTCTTTAAGCGCAAGATGGAAGAGGGCAGCTCGTCGGTGAGCATGTGCTTAAGATGTGCGGGCACGCAAACAAACTTCAAAGCTTGGGTATAGTGATTCCTAATGCTTTGGGATTTACCGTCCTCCGATCACTACCAAGTTACAGGAACTTTGTGATGAACTACAACATGCGGAACATGAACAAAGAGTTGCAGGCCTTGCTATGTTAAAGTCTGCAGAAGTGGAGATCAAGAAAGAGCACCAAGTGTTGTTGGTCAATAAGACCACCAAATTCAAGAAAGGCAAGTCTAAGCAAAAGGGACACTTCAAGAAGGGTGGTAAGAAAGTTACCACGCCGGCGAAGAAGACCAAGGCTGGACCCAAGCCTGATACTGAGTGCTTTTACTGCAAGGGAGAAGGTCACTGGAAGCGGAATTGCCCAAAGTACTTGGCGGATCTGAAGAACGGCAACATCAAGAAGAAAGGTATATCTGATATACATGTTATTGATGTGTATCTCACTAGTACTCGTAGTAGTGCCTGGGTATTTGATATTGGTTCGGTTGCTCATATTTGTAACTCAAAGCAGTCGCAGAATAAGCGGAAGCTAGCGAAGAACGAGGTGACGATGCGTGGGAAGCGGATCAAAGGTTGATGTGATCGCGGCACTACCCCTTCATCTACCATCGGGATTAGTTTTATACTTAAATAATTGTTATTTAGTGTTGGAGCATGAACATTATATCGGATCTTGTTTATTGCGAGGCGGTTACTTGTTTAAGTCAGGAGAATAATGGTTGTTCGATTTATATGAGTAATATGTTTTATGCACATGCACCTTTGATAGATGGTCTATTCTTATTGAATCTCGATAGTGGAAATACACATATCAACAACATTGAGGCTAAACGTTTGAAATCAAGCGATAATTCGACCTATATATGGCATTGTCGTCTTGGTCACATTGGAGTGAAGCGTATGAAGAAACTCCATTCCGATGGACTTCTTGAATCACTTGATTTTGAATCACTTGAAAAATGCGAAGCATGTCTGATGGGAAAAATGACTAAGACTCCATTTTCTGGTATGATGGAGCGAGCTACGGACTTATTGGAAATCATACATACCGATGTGTGTGGACCAATGAGTGTAGCATCGCGCGGTGGTTATCGTTATGTTCTTACCTTCACGGATGACTTGAGTAGATATGGTTATATCTATTTCATGAAACATAAGTCCGAAACTTTCGAGAAGTTTAAGGAGTTTCAAAGTGAGGTAGAGAATCAACGTAACAAGAAGATTAAATTTCTGCGTTCTGATCGGAGGTGAATATCTAAGTTACGAGTTTGGCGAGCATTTGAAGAAATGCGAATACTTTCATGATTGACACCGCCGAACACCACAACAGTAATGGTGTGTCCGAACGTCGTAATCGAACTCTTTTAGATATGGTTCGTTCTATGATGTCACTTACAGATTTACCGCTATCATTTTGGGGTTATGCATTAAAGCGACCGCATTCACTTTAAATAGGGCACGTCTAAATCCGTTGAAACGACATCGTATGAATTATGGTTTGGGAAGAAACCTAAATTGTCGTTCCTTAAAGTTTGGGGATGCGAAGCCTATGTAAAGAAGTTACAGCGGACAAGCTTGAACCCAAAGCGGAAAATGCGTCTTCATAGGATACCGAAGGAAACTATTGGGTATACCTTCTATCATAGATCTGAAGGCAAAATCTTCGTTAAGAATGGATCCTTTCTAGAGAAGGAATTTCTCTCGAAAGAAGTGACTGAAGGAAAGTAGAACTCGATGAGGTTATCGAACCTTCTCTAAATTGCGAGTAGCGTAGCAGGAAGAAGTTCTGTGGTGCTGCACCAATTAGAGAGGAAGCTAATGATGATGATCATGAAACTTCGGTTGAAGTTGCTCTGAGCCTGAGGTCAACGAGAACTCGTACCACTCTAGATTGGTATGATCCGTTATGAGTGTCATGTTGGTGGACAACACCGACCCGAGACATATGAGGAAGCGATGATGAGCCCAGATTCCAATAAATGGCAAGAAGCCATGAACCGAGATTGGATCCATGTACGAAAACCAAGTATGGACTTTGGTGGACTTACCGGATGGCCGGAAGGTCATCGAGAACAAATGGATTTTCAAGAAGAAAGCAGATCTTGATGGTAATGTTATCATCTATAAAGCTCGACTTGTCGCAAAAGGGTTTCGACAAATTCAAGGAGTTGACTACGATGAGACTTTCTCACCGTAGCGAAGCTTAAAGTCTGTGAGGATTATGTTAGCAATCTGCATATTATGATTATGAGATATGGCGATGGATGTCAAAACAGCATTCCTCAATGGAGATATTGATGAAGAGTTGTATATGATGCAACCCAAAGGTTTTGTCGATCCTAAAGATGCTAACAAGGTATGCACACTTCAACGGTCCATCTATGGATTGAAGCATCCAGAAGTTGGAATCAACGCTTTGATAAGGTGATCAAAGTTTTGGTTTTATACAAACTTATGGAGAAGCTTGTATTTACAAGAAAGTGAGTGGGAGCTCTGTAGCATTCTTAATACTATATGTGGATGACATATTGTTGATTGGGAATGATGTAGACCTTCTTAATAGTGTCAAGGAATATTTGAATAATAGTTTTTCAATGAAGGATCTTGGCGAAGCAGCTTACATATTAGGCATAAAGATTTATAGAGATAGATCGAAACGCCAAATATCATTGTCACAGTACATATTTGGAAAAAGTTCTAAAGAGGTTCGAATGGAAGAAAGCAAGAAAGGGTTCTTGCCCATGTTGCTCAATCGACCTTGAGTAAAACTCAAAGTCCGACATCGCGTAAGATAGAGAAAGGATGAGTAAGACTCCTATGCCTTAGCCATAGGATCTCTAATGTATGCCATGCTATGTACTAGACCCGACATTGCATATGAGGTTAGTTTAACTAGCAGATATCAAAGTGATCGAGTGGATCATTGGACAATGATCAAAAACATCCTTAAGTACTTGAGAAGAACTAAGGATATGGTTCTTTCTTATGGAGGTGATGAGCGACTCATTGTTAATGGTTACACCGATGCTAGTTGGAACACCGATCCGGATGATTCTAAATCACAACTGGATACGTATTTATTTTGAATGGTGCAAGAAGCTGGAGGAGTGCAAAGCAAAGCGTTGTGGCGAGATCTTCAACGAATCGAATACATGGCTGCTTGAGGCTTCACAAGAAGCGATATGGATGAAAGAGTTCATTACAGAGCTGGGTGTGGTTCCTAGTCTGGACCCAATGTCTATCATCTTGTGATAACATGGGCCATAGCCAATGCGCAAGAACCAAGGTCACACAAGAAGTGAAGCACATCAAGCTGCGTTTTAACGCTATTCGAGAACATATCCGGGATGGGGATATAAAGATTTGCAAAGTACACAGATCTGAATGTGGGCGGATCCGTTGACTAAACCTCTCCCGAGGGCAAAACATGACCAACACCAAACTGCCATCGGTGTTCGGTATATTACCATGTAATCTAGATTAGATGACTCTAGTGCAAGTGGGAGACTGTTGGAGATATGCCCTAGAGGCAATAATAAATGTAGTTATTATTATATCTTTGTGTTTATGATAAATGTTTACATTCATGCTATAATAGTATTAACAAGGAAACATTAATACTTGTGTGATTTGTAAACTTAATTTGAAGTCCCTAGTAAAGCCTCTATACTTCACTAACTTGTTGGTTGATTAATGATTGTGGTTTCCCTATCATGAATATTGAGATATTATCAACAACAAGATCATATCGTTAGGAGAATGATATGGTGGACATACTCCTATAGATAAGCGTAGCATAAAGATCAAGTCATTTCAATAGTTCAATTGCTATATGATTTATGATACATAGTAACCTAATTCCTTCGACCATGAGATCATGCATATCACCTTTACCGGATGGATGCTTTGATGACATCAAACACCACACCGTAACTGGGTGGCTATAAAGGTGGCATTGAGTGTTCGGAAAGTATTGGTTGAAACACATGGATCAAGAGTGGGATTTGTACATCCATATGACGGATAGATATACTCTGGGCCCTCTCGGTGGAATGTCATCCAATTAGCTTGCAAGCATGTGACTGGGTCACAAGGGATCACATATCACGGGAACGTGAAAAGAGTACTTATCGGTAACGAGGTTGAACTAGGTATGCAGAGATACCGACGATCATAACCTCGGATAAGTAAACTATCGTGAGACAAAGGGAAATTGGTATCGTATGTAAGTGGTTCATTCGATCGCAAAGTAATCGTAGAAATATGTGGGAGCCATATGAATTTCCAGATTCCTCTATTGGTTATTGTTCGGAGAAGTGTCTCGATCATGTCCGCATAATTCACGAACCGTAGGGAGACACACTTAAGGATTCGACGTCGTTTTGAGTAGTTATGGTATTATGAGAAAGAGACCGAATGTTGTTCGAATCTCGGATGGGATCCGGATATCACGAGGTGATCCGGAATGGTCCAAGAATAAGATTCATATAAGGAAAGTCCGTTTGAGTTCGGAATGATTAGGTGTTTTCATCGGAATGTTCTAGAAGGTTCGGATTGTCCGGCACTCCGTGGGGGGTACATGAATGTGTCATTGAATGATTGCATCATGTACTAAGTGTTCTTGTTCCAAAACTGAAAAGTCAAACCGCCGTTTGAAAGTCAAGCGCTAAAACAGAAACTGTGGGAAGCGAAGGTGGGAAACAAGCAAGAGGTCGTTGAACCGACTTGGGGAGGAGTCCCTCCAAGCCTGAGCCAACCAAGGCCGACTTGGGAAGGACTCCTCCCTTGGCCGCCCTCCCACCTATAAAAGGAGGCGGGGCCTCCTCCTCTAGACACACAAGTTCCTATCCTCTAATCTACGGTTTAGAGCCGTTTTGGTTTAGAGCTTCTAATTACTTTAGCTGCGGTTTAGAGCCTTCTAATTGGTGTGTCTAATCTCTAGACCACTAATAGCCCTCTCATACTCCACCATACTCGCTCGCAAGGCGAAGCCTGCGGGATATCCTCTACTTAGGTACCACGCCAGTTGCCTAGGAATCGCGAGGAGAGTGCTACAACCTCCATTTTCTTTGGAACACGGGAGAGGAAGGTCTTCGTCGAGTACCGAACGTGACCGATTGGAAGCGCTTAGGAGCAGCGAAGGAAGGATCGTCTACACGATCTTGAGATCGGAAAGAGTACGACTACATCACCCACGAGAATCCGCTCTCGTTAAACACTTTGGAATCTTCGAGGGTAAGTTATTCCATCAACTCGTTGCTGCAATCTAGTAGATAGATCTTGGCTTGTTTGTTTGTATGCGATAGAAATTTTTTGTTTTCCATGCTACGAACCCCTACACAACTATCATACTCCCTAATGGAACAACTCTGATCATTGAAGAGGCATTGTTGTATCCGGAGTCGACTCGTACTCTCTTGAGTTTCAGAGACATCCGCGCCAATGGTTTCCATGTAGAAACCGATGATGATGAGAATGGAAAGGAGTTCCTACTCATTACCAAGCGCGACGAAAATGGTAAACATGTTGAAAGACTCCCTTCATTAGCTCTTGCATTACTACACTAAGATAGTAGCACCACCTATTCTGATACCCTTTAAGACTGTCTTTAGAAGCTCCGAACTATTCTGCCTTTGGCATGATAGGTTAGGCCACCCCGGTCTTAGTATGATGAGAAATATAATTAACAACTCGAATGGTCATAATGTTAATGTAAAAAAATTCCTGAATCCCGATGATTTCGTGTGCTCCGCATGCGCTACGGAGAAATTGATCATTAGACCGTCCCTCCTAAAGGTGAAGTGAACTCCCCGCGTTCTTGGAACGCATTCAAGGGGATATATGTGGTCCAATTCAGCCACTCTTAGGGCCGTTTCGGTACTTCATGGTGCTCATCGATGCTTCCTCTAAATGGTCCAATGTTTGCCTGCTGTCAACAAGGAACCATGCTTTTGCAAAGTTGATCTCCCAGATCATACAAATAAGGAATAAATTCCCTGATTATCGTTTAAAGTCTATTCGAATGGACAATGCCAGAGAATTTACTTCAGAGGCATTCGATGATTATTGCATGGCAACTGGAATCAAACTTGAGCACTTCGTACCGCATGTCCACACTCAAAATGGACTTGTGGAGGCATTGATTAAAAGGATTAAATTCATTGCCAGACCACTCCTTCAGGGTTGTAATTTACCAACTACATGTTGGGGACACGCGGTGTTACACGCCGCCAATCTCATCAACTTTCGACCATCGGCCTACAACATCCACTCTCCCATCCAACTTGCGCAAGGGTCGGCACAAAAATTTCCCACCTACTAGGTTCGTGCGGTATATGTACCTATACCACCACCCCTGATCGACAATGGGACCGCTCCATAAGTCGGGGATATCGTTGCTTATGAGGCTGTGTCCATAATTAGGTTCTTGGACCCCTTGACGGTGTGATCACCACGACCCGTTCTTGTTGCATTTTTGACGAGGATCTTTCCCGACTTTGGGGAGGTAATCAACCCTGGATGACAAAAGTCGAGAAATCATGTGGAAAGCCACGGGATCCACGCTCATGACCCGCGCCGTTGAGACTAATAGAGAAGTCCAAAAGATACTAGATTTGCACTCCCTAGCGAATCAACCGCCCGATCATTTTAGTGATTTAAAGGCGTGACAAAGTCGCATGTGCATGCACGCAATGCACCGGAAAGGGTTGAAATACCAAAGAAAATGATGGTATGCCCGCTCTGCTCCAAGGCCTAAGAGGACGGATTTCGGTTTCTCAAATCCCAAGTACCCGGGACGCCCAAGAAAAATGATAAGAGATTTATTACGCCTCTTTGAGGGGAGTTGAGACCTGGCACACGTACGGATATTTTAGTGCACGAAATTCCGGACTTGAACTTTCCTATATCGGAAATACCCAGTGAAGTTGTGTGCGCACACATCGGAGCGGGAAAGCTAAAGGACCTAGCTCCAAGATTGGGAAATCCGGTGGAGCAAGAGGATGTGCCTGATGCACTCCATGACGAAATGGCCATTAACTATGTTAATTCGGGAGAGTCATATAACCGAGCCATGGCAAATGTCGACATTAATTTTGCCAAGAAAATTGCCTCAATCATAGATCTTGACCCTGAGCCTAACACGCTCGCTGATTGCAAGAAAAGATCGGATTGGAAAGATTGGCAGAAGGCAATTACTGCTGAATTATTATCGTTAAACAAAAGAGAGGTATTTGGACCTGTTTGTCTAACTCCTCCCCACATTCGCCCCGTTGGCCATAAGTGGGTTTTTGTTCGAAAGAGAAACGCGAATAATAAAGTAGTAAGGTACAAAGCAAGGCTTGTTGCTCAAGGTTTCACTCAGCGACCAGGTGTCGACTTTGATGAAACTTACTCCCTAGTCATGGATGGAATTACCTTTAGATACTTGATCTCAATGGCAGTAAACATGGACTTAAAAATGAAACTAATGGATGTTTTCACCGCTTACCTATATGGTAACTTGGATTCGGACATATACATGAAAGTACCAGAAGGTATCCCTGTCCCGAACCAGGATAGAGCAAACAGAGCTTATACGGTTCAAATTTTAATTGTCATTGTATGGACTAAAACAATGTAGGGTGTGGTATAATCGTTTAAGCGATTTCCTTCATCGAGAAACTCTACGAGCAATGAAGATTGCCCATGTGTTTTTATACGGAGATCCCGGATGGTTTCAGTATTATCTCGGTGTCGTGGACGATTTGAATATAATCGGTACACTGACGATATTGAGGAAGCGAGTTCCTACGATGTCGAATTTGAGATGAAAGACTTAGGCAAAACCAAGTTACGCCTCGATGCGCAACTTGAACATTCCCTGCCGGGATTCTAGTTCACCAATCGGCCTACACCCGGAAGGTGTTGGAGCGATTTGGTTTGAAAAGGCATATCCTTCTAAGACCACGATGGTCGGAAGATCTTTGCGACAAGACAAGGACCCGTTCAGGCCTAAAGAAGAGGGGAGAAAATGCAGGACCGAATTCCCTACTTAAGTGCGATTAGGACTTATGTACCTCGCAAATTGTACACGGCCGGATATTGCATTCGCTGTCAATTTTCTTGCAAGGTACGGTTCTGAGCCTACCAAGAGACATTGGAAAGGCGTTAAGGACATCTTTAGGTACATACAAGGGACAAAGGACCTTAGCTTGTTTTACCAAAAGAACCAAGACCTATCTGTTGTAGGCTATGCAGATGCTGGGTACCTTTCGGACCCGCACACATCCAAGTCGCAGACTGGATATGTTTTCCTTTGTGGTGGAACATCTATTTCCTGGAAATCGTCTAAGCAAACTCTTGTGTCAACTTCGACGAACCATTCGGAAATCATAGCATTATATGAAGCATCACGAGAATGTGTATGGCTTCGACGGGTAGTCAGTCACATCCAGATGTCATGTGGACTGAACACCGTATAAACCCCAACAATTATCTATGAAGATAATGCCGCTTGTGTTGCACAAGTCCAGACGGGTTACGTGAAGAGCAACCTCACATATAAACCCCAAGTTCTTCTATGCACATGAGTTGCAAAAGATGAACGAAGTGAAAGTCTTGCATACTAAGTCGTGTGAAAATCTCGTTGATTTGTTCGCTAAATCATTGCCAGCATCTTCTTTCGAGAGATGTGTCCGAGGGATCGGCATGATAAGGCTTAGGGAGATGCAAGGTTCAGGGGGAGAATCTTCACAAACTCATCGCTAAAATCTTGATCCCGATGATTGAGTACTTAACTTTGTAGTTAGGTGGATTGTACTCTTTTTCCCTTAGTGAGTTTTATGAAGTTTCTCACATGAGGTTTTTAATGAAGCAATTCGTGCAACATAGCAAGAAGTATACCGTGTGTATTTCTCCATATTTTTCCCACTGGGTTTTTCGGAGTTTTAAGCCATGGTTATACAGATAAGATACCCAGGGGAGTGTTGAGAAACTAGGCCGGTAGAGGCCCACTCGGTATGGCCTCTACCAGGCTAGGGTTAGCCTATGTGGGTATCGTATTCCCCTTTAGTCTATAAATAGAGGAACAATCTGTGTACGGGAGTTTACCGAGAGAAAAGTTAATAAAAGTTCCATTTATTCCCTGTGTCATCTAGTTATGTATTCTGTGTGCCTTCTGCTAGTCTTCTTCTCGGATGTGGAAAAACCGGCCAGTCGGCAGGGGTGTTCCAACAGCACTGTCTCCCGGGTTTGCACCGGAAACAGCGGCGCTGTGCGCGCGCGACAGTGCCTACGATGCATCGGAATGTTTGTCTATCCTAACTAGTGTCTGCCTGTGTTAGGTAATCACGTGTACCTGACAGTTTCTAGTCTAAGTAAAATAGAGTTCTAATTCTACTATGTCAGCTGATCACGTTGGAGTAGGTTTGGCAGTCCGATTAGAGTAGGAATTAAGGATTATATATAATCCTACTAGGTTAGTTGCTATATATACATGTACTTGGTCCCTGTGACCAACACGTTGCCATTGAAAAGCAATAAAGAGAAGACACACGATACTTGCATATTGCAATTTATTTGTGTGTCCATACGTGAGTTGTGAGGGACTAGCTAGCTGATCAAAAGAATCGATCAGGCTGGTTAGCTGCCGATACGTGCGCGTTTTGGCCGATTGCTTGGTATGTATGTATGTGTCATCTTGTCGAAAGATCTTCGTCGTCAGTCATTAGAAAGTACTCGGCGGTAGGGGCTGTTGCGGGTCGTCGGCTAGAAAAAGGTATTATCGGGTCTAGGCTAACACTGTGTACCTATTCTAACAATCTAGGTCAGAAATGGTAGATGTTCAGAAACAACTTTTCAAATGCATGATGAGTGTTGTATGTGATGCCCTCGTCTAATTGATTTTGGATTAATTACATGTGAAGATGAGAATTTCTTTCATAGGCACAATTAGACTTTGTTCATCGATTAAACAAAATAAATTTGCTTAAAGAAATCGAGACACATAGACGACAGGGCTGTCTGGCGATAGCAAACATTGGATACACAGAGCTACACTTACATCATCATATGCTTAGAAAGCCGCGTGGGCCCTTCACTTAATTAATGATTAAAACCAGAGACCTTGAACGCATTATGGCCAGGAACACACCCCTCGCAAAATAGGCTACTGAACATGCTTCGAAATAAGGAACTTGAAGCCGAGTCGCCGCCATGATAGGTGAGCCGATGATCCAGGGGACCACGCCATGCCGGAGTTAAGGCCTTGGCATCACAAAAATTGGAAATACATTCCATATGTTCCCTCCTCCGATTTGATCAGAGGAATGGCCCCTTCAAAGCAGAGGGGGAGCAAGGCCCGTGAAGACCACAGACGGGCCTGGACTTTGCAGGCTTGTTATAGCGATGGGCACGCGCGTGCTGAGTCCGAGGCCGAGCAAGTTGTGCGCGGTTTACTGACGCAACGGTGGGCTGGTCGGCCTGAATGAAAGCCTACCTGTTGTTGTTGGCCCTGTGGCCGTGCTCGCGGAAAGGAAAACCTGCATCGCGCGCGCCGGCTTTCTCTGTTTCCCGTTCAGATCACGCGCGAGCACAGAGGCAGGATGTCGCAGCAGGCGCCACCCGGTGGGCGGTGGGTGTCGACATACATACATACCGGGCTCGTGCCTCTGATTCTCTCACGTGTCGGACGCCACGGGAGGGGAATCTGCCCCCTCTCTCTCTCTCGGCGGCGCGGGTGTTCCGACTGGAATTTCTGGCCGGTGAACTGATTCGAGTACCGAGAGAGTCTGCGGCAGTTATTATTATCATAGAAATTTAAACAAAAATGGATGCACTTCAGTGCAGATTTAAAAGGAAAATATTCAAGGAAAATGACCGTCGAGCGAGAGCATGGTTGCCGGCCGAGCATGTGATCTCGGCATATAGATCTGCTTCGCCTTCGCGAGCCCTACCACCGGCGACACCTTTCGGTGTACAAAAAGGACTTTTGCCGGGATGATGGACCATTCGGCTCGCTCCGACTTTCCAACAGGCGTGCGGCAAAGCTGCTTTGCGGAAAAGACGGACCAAGAAAAGACAGAGGGGGTATATCCCGTTTCAGTGATCTCCAGCTGAAAAGAAGGCGTGAGCTGGCCCGGTGTGGCATCGTCCGCTTGTCCCACTACCGTATTCCCCACTGGTACCAGTTGCCATCCGGGAACGCTCGACACGAGACTTTGTGGCTGTTAGTTGCACTGATAAGTTGAATCGACTCATCCAGGAGTTCCCCGAGCCAGAGGGAACCCCCAGGATGCCAAATGGATAGGTGAAGCTCATGCTAATTAATGTCTCCTTTATCTCCACAACCCGTAGTACGGGAGAATAATTTGTTATTTTTTTTTAGGGAGGAGAATAATTTGTCTTCGTTATCATATCTTTATTCTCTCCCTTGTCCAAAAAAAATATCTTTATTCCCTCCTCCTCCGCTTACGTGTCACCAGAAAGAAAAAAAAGGTTTGTTACGGCAATTTACGTGCATTTATTGTACTCCCAGATAGGAGAAGTATATGAATGAGAAATTGAACGTTTTGTTGTAGTCACTCTTTTGAAAAAAATAATACGAAAACAAGTTATATGTTCATTTTGTATTGGTATACTTCTTTAGTCATCAAGGGAACGGTTTACTAGTTACGCAATTTTCATTTTTCCTTGAAACTACATTGGTCTTTTGCGTTTTATCGTATATACATTGTATAATTCCATTAGGCTTCCAAATCAAAATAAGTTGAACTATTACAAGTGCACGAGTGGTAAACATGAAGTTGCTCTTTTGGAGTTGCTTATGCTCTAGTAAAAAATTGATAAGATGCACCGTATTGATTCCATTTACTTCAAAATGTTAAGAAAACATATAGATAAGTGTGCGTATAGACTTAAGGATGACTAGGCTTAAGATCTTGATCACCAACCCAATTCCCTTTTGAAAATACGGGGTTTAAATCCCGAGCCAAGTCTTCCTTAACATTCGATGCACAAATTTTCTAGATCTTAGCAGAAATAAGCATGTTTGTAAGTTTTGCCAAATATTGACAAAATCACGAAGATAAATATTGAGTTATTACTTATATGATCAAATAGTATGAGCATTTGCAAAAATAAAATAACTATGGTTAAACTTCCAAAACTTATTATGCTGATTTTTTAAGTTTCTTCGTAAATTTTAGAGGGGGGCCAACGTCATGTAAGTTCAACTAAGTTTGTTGTATGTTGCAACACTCCCCTGCTAGATTCGCCGGACTGATCCATGGCAAAGATCTTAAAGAGCACTTGTGAACCGGTTTTGGTTCCCAAAGTTCACTCTACATAAATACAAACCATATTTCTCAAGACAACTTACAAGTATGTAACTAAAGTAAGTTCACCAAAGTTAGTCCTACTTTTTAGTCAATTGCAGTGATGTCGAAATATTGTATAGCGGATGATAATTAGGGAAATGTTTCAAGTAGCGTCCGCGTCGTCCCCACGTGGGCAACTGGTAGCTCTAACCATACCTCGCCCGACCCTCTTTCTTCCCTCCCCCATGCCCAGCGAGAGTTGCCGGGAGAAGCCCGCATATTTCATAAGGAGGGGTTGTTTCTCCTTTAGTTTGTAGTCCAGGGAGTTTCGTGGAGGGTGCGACTGGTCCTATACTTTTCTATTATCTTCGGTTTGTCTTGTAAAATGGTTTTTCCATATTTTGTACCGATTTTGCCGTGTAGTTTTATTTATGAAACATAGCGGAATATTGTTTAGGGGATGAGAAATATTGTGTATCCATCGCTAGCAGGTGCCCGTGCGGTAAACTAAGGGCACGTTTGATAGGCTGTATTACCCCCGGGATGGCCAGTGGGAGATGAATTTGACCCATTTGTATGCCTGCAGGACCCACGTGTTGTGTCCGGCGCGATTCTAAAAGAAGCATAGAGGTAGGACTAGTAACAACGCCGGAATATGCAGTTTTTCCGGAGTGTGTCCCGGGCAAGCGAAAAAATGTCTCCTTGCTGCACGCATGGGGAGAGAGATGGAGAAGACACGTCCCTTTTCGAACATGTGCCATAAATCTCCTCACTGCACACTCTTCTTCATCTCCACTCTCCCATTCTCCTTGGCGGTTCCACTGCCGGTGACACATCTTTCGTGAACCATCGACGACGATGGCACCAGCGGAGAAGGAGATCTGGGCGACCTCAACGTCTGTCTCTTCCTCGATGGTTCCACTACCACCTGTGTTGCACCTATGAGCGCTTCATCGACTCCACAATGGCGGTAATTTGTACCACCTTTATCCGAGCCATCTATACGTTAGATTTGCACATTCTAGTTTAGGGTTATGGTTCTCCACGACATGCGATCTAGATCGGTTCGGATAGCCTATGGTCTAGGGTATCCCAGTTTGGGGTTTTACTGTTCATGCTCTTGTATGTTCTGGAATTTGTGGTCGGTTGTAGATCTATAGTGGATGAGTAGTCTGTTGTAGATTAGTTTCAATAATGTACACCAGTAGATTTGCAGTCTAACTATGGATGAACTCACAGTAGGTCATGGATAAACATTTGTCGATGATTAACTGATCGTATGCACTTTCAGGACATGTTTTTGAACCGAGTGGTTGTACATTGCTTTGTGCATTCGACTAGGTTCACTAACTTTGTCCTGTAAATTTTGTGTGTCCATTGCCACATGCATAATATGAGGCAATGTTTTCACTTTCACCCAACCTTCAATGAGTAGGACAATTCCACATATAGTAATTATCTAGAGATGCGATTTAGTAGCTAGTATTTTGCCCAATGGAATTGATAGTTTGGCACAATCCCTCGAACTAAGGGGTCATCTCTTGAGATCTGTGAGCTTGTTATATTCTTATGTCTCCTATATGAGGCACTATGATTTGTCCCTCATTATTTTTTTCCTATGCCCATGGTTACAATTTACACAATGTAATTTCAAAGTGTTGGTCGAACCTAGTTTTGTGTAAAAACCATATTGCTTGTGCATGCGACTTAGTTCGCTCACTCCATCGTTGAATATGATGTGTGTTGAATGCCACGTGTACTAAGTTTTAGGAACTGCAACATTGACATGTATAATACATAGTACATACCTTTTCCAACTATTTTATGTTCTTCCTATGACTACCTTGTTATGTTATCATGATCATGTTGAAATTACTATGGTGTGCAACTTACATGAGCAGCTTGTATCTTGCATATTTGTGCTTTGTTTTTCTTGGTAAGGATGTGTAACACCCTCAGAATCGGCCCTATGCAAGTTTTAGCGAAAACCCGCCAAACCCGCTTAGAAACGATTCAAAGGTGCCCACCAGGCACTTTCGTGCGGGTGGAAAACGAAGTAATAACATTACACAACAGTCCTCGATGGGACCCACAGAACAGATATATATACAACACGACTCCAAGAGTCAAGAATACGAGATATCTGAACAAAGATCCAAATCACCTTGAAAGCGATAGGCGTCCGACTACGGACAAGATGCGAATGGGGCTAAGAGCCACGAAGAATAACCAATGGCGTCCATAACCCTGCGAGGCCAAGCGGAAGGTAACCACGCTAACGATGTCGATTCAAAACCTGCTTAACAAAGGGTGCCGATAAAGGGCAAAGGAAAAAGAGAGCGGTCGATCTTGAGGCATTACACGGCGAGACTAGAATTCGGCGGTCCTCGCCTACATAGGTATGGTGGACTGAGCGACAGAGCAGCATGCACTAAACAACCTATAGAGACTCGATATAACTGTCGGCTACCAGAGAGGGATAAGAAAGAACTATTCGGATCCAACCTGATTCTAACACCAAACAAACCCATCCTGGTATTTCCCCCTCGAGACCAAACGAGGAAGCCAACCGAGGAACTCACACTGTTGGTAGTTTTATTTATTCAGTTATCGTTGCAGCAATTACTAGTCAGGTATAGATAGGCATCCTGATATAATAAGCAGTGGGCACTTTAGTTAACCATTCCGTTGTAGTTGCAACACTTACTAGTCAGATATAATTAGCATGAGATATTCCCAAACCCAGCAGTTGTTGGTACTTTTATTTAGCCATTCCGTTACAGTGAAGCTGATTTCTAGTCAGATCGGATACAAGTCAATTTATAACAGTAAACTTTAGTTATAGTTGTCTATGATCGAGACCTGTGCTCCAAGTCGTCCATAACCGCGGACACGGCTTCTCGAAAAGTTTAACCTGCGAGGTGCACCAAAGTTTCCACGCACTTGACCCTTTTGCGGATCAATTAACATACACCCATCGGTATGTCGGGGGCCTAAGTCATAACGTTCCCAGACCAAAGCAAGCAGGGCCACCCACTAAGTACACCAGCAAGTCGGCCGGTCTCGAGACGGACTCGGGGTTTGCGCGATGGTATGTAAGATCAGGAACCCAAAAACTTGGCTTGTCGATACGAAAACTCCGCTTTCCTAATGATGTGATTACCTCACACAATTTAAATAAAGCGATAAAGCATGGCATAAGTACAAAATAGTAATAAAGCCCCAAACTACTTGTGGCCCCGAAAGATTACTTGAATCGGTACTAAATCGATGGGGTTCCATACATCCCACATGTGGTTAGCGCGCTCGATCTCTAGCAGTGTCAAGAACTCGGGGTCCTACGGGACACCAGTGGGCGGTCGGAAACCAAATATTATCTATCACCCACCGGTGCCTCTGCATTTACCTACTTCAATTTTATTATTAAACAATAATTGAAATAAACGATAATTAAAGCCATGATCATCTCCAACATTAAACATGCGGCAATACTCCAACAAATGTGGTACTGGACGACACGCAACAGCACTTGAGCAAGCGACTACGACGCGCAAGTCCATCTATCTACCAAACAACAGGTAATAGGATGTGTCCAAGGCGATATAAGGCTGCAAGGGATATCACGGGTACGAAAACTAGAGCATCGCAACACAGATAGCAATAGATCAACAGGAGGGAATAAATACTATAAAAGTAAGATAGGTAGAAAGGGGGAGATGCTCGCCTGAAAACATTGCCGAAGGTTCATCCGAAGATCGGGTGGGGTCGAAGCTCACATCAACTCAACGGCCTTATCCGCGAAGAAGCAAAACACTAGAATAAACACCGGATGCACTATTTAATACTACGGCAAAAGAGCGGGCATGTTGCATGTATGATGTATGGCATGAAAACAATGCGATGCAATTAGGCGATATTAAGCGGAACCGGGGTCCCGACACTAATTGATAGGTTCATGTTGTTTCGATACCCTGCAATTTAAATGTTGTCTAACATGGCAAATCATGGTATCGGTTCGCTACACAAATTTAAATGGAACCAATATGAGACTAGATTTGCCCGCATATGGATCCCATATTTAATTATATGGTGAATCGGCATAAGGCCCCCAAAGCCCACATGACAATATGCATGCGAGTATGACACTTTAATATGCAACATTTTATATAGATGGCATTTATAGAATAGGGGCTCGGATCAGGGTCACACATTAGAGGGTTCGGGCGATCTTGGTTCGGGGGGTTCGATGGGGTTCGGGCTTGGTCTCCGGTAGATCTTGGTGTCCGTGAACCTTCGAACCCGTGAAGTAGATCTTATCGCACGGTGTCCGGGAAGTAGATCTTGTCGCCGCGAAGATCTTGGATAAACTTGTCAATGGTCCTGCTTGTGCTTCCAGTTTGTCGATCTTGTCGCATGGCCACTGTAGGGCAGAACCACGTCGACAACTTGTTGTCATCGACACGCAGCGGCAGAGGTCGCGGCGCGATCTGGAGAGGACCCGAACGACGCCGCAGCGCCATGGGAGGTGCTGCGAGGCGAGCTCGCGGCGGAGAGCGGCGACGGCTTCATGAACCGAGGCGGCCCGCTCGGCAGCCGGCGAAGGGACACGACCGAGGAAGGCTCGGTGGAAGCGACTCATGGCGGCGGATGCGGAGGTGGTCTTGGCAGCGGGGTTGGCGGTGGATTTCAGGCGGAGGGTGGCGGCCGGCAGCGGGGATCTTGGCGGTCAAGAGAGGCCATTGGCGAGGAGTGGCTCGGCGGCAGCTTGGCGAGGAGCTCCGTCTGTGTGAGAAAGGAGACGCAGAGGAGGGGCCAGGGAAGGGGCAGCGGCCCAGGCGGGCCGGAGCTTGGCCAGCAATGACCGTCAGTGAGGAGGGCAAAACGGTGGGGCGCCTGGGAGTGAGGAGCGAAGGCGGTGGCGATGGGCGAGGAAGAGGGAGGCGAGCGGAGGAAGTAGGCGATCGCGGGAAGGAGGGACCCGAGGCCGAGGAGGCGGCCGAGAGGGGGCACCAAGGCGGCCAGACGGAGGGCCAGGGTGGAGGCGCGTGGCCAGGGCTTCAGCGGCGAGGCTGCAGAGGTGGGCGACAGGAATTGGTGGCTGAGGCACCACGGGTGGAAGCAGTAGCGTGGGCGGGAGGTGGGGAGGGTGAGTGGGTCAGGCGGTTGGTGTCGTGTTGTGTGCATGTGTGAGCAGGGAGGGTGGGGCGTGGTGTGGGGAGTGGGGTGGAGGTGGCGGTGGGAAGGGTGAGGGAGTGAGGTGGTGATGAGGTGGGTGGGGGATTGGGCCAAGTGACGTGGAGGAAGGGGATTGGCTGGGGTGAGGTGGAAGGCTGGGTAGGATAAGGGTGGGTAGAGTTTTTGGTAGAAAAGGGTAGGGTAGATTCTGGGTAGGTAGGGTTTTGTACCGGGGGTGGTCGACTGGTTCGGATCGGCCCGGTTGGCTGCCCCCTAAAAATAATTAAATATTTTATTCAATTAAAACCGGGCTTTTGCAAACCGGGGGTAGACAAAACGAAATAAACCGGAGACCCAGGTTTGAGTTGAATTAAAGACGGGGTATTTAGAAAACAAAAATAGGTTTTTCCGAAAATAGTTTTATGCGACAAATGCAAGATGATGACGATGCTCAAATGCAAGTTGGCATGATGACATGAGCATGCAGTCATGATGATGCAATGCACAAAAACAACGTGATTTTCTAGTAGTGGTTTTGCGGGGCGCCACAATTCGACACCACTAACAATGGATCTCGCCCTCGAGATCCGCCTCATGGTTCCAGAAGGAAGGTCGGCGATCTGCGTCTTCTCGCTTCGTGTAGGTCCTCGCGACACCACTAACAAGAGGTCGTTATCCGTGATCGTCGAGAGAACACTCCGGGAACAAAAGGTCGAAGATAGAGGTATCAACAAATAAAGCCACCTCTAGCTTCCGTGGACGGAGTAAAATTGCTGGATCCACTTATTCGATATACAAGAGCGAATGATAAGAGTAGTCGGATGGTGATCAGTCCATCGCGCACCCAAACCATTACTCTGCACACGAATAGGCGAATTATGCAACCAACTCTCGGAATTAGACTGAAGATCTCGACAATCGAGGTGCGGAACAAAGGAGTGATGCAGACCCGGCATCGGATCTAGCGTAGATGATGTCGTCGCGTTGGAAAACACCGGAAGGCACGAGAAGGAACGAGGAGAAGTCCAACAGATGAAGGATTCCTCAGATAGCACGAAGACCAGATGTACAACACCGTTACCAAAGGAGGAAGCGAAACCCTGAAGGTACGATGGAACCCAACCACGAGAAATCCTGGACTCGAAGAGAGAGAAGAGAGCGGATTCAAAACACGCAGAGGTGAGAGGAGAGCAGTGAGGTGAGTAAAATTGGACCTAATCGAGAACTATCCAACGATTTTCAAAATAGTTTTGACACTCTACTTGGTAGTTAGCTAGGTTATCCTCTGAAATTTGGACTTGTGGGGTATCGCATAGCTGAGCTCGATACCACTCTGTAACACCCTCGAATCGGCCCTATGCAAGTTTTAGCGAAACCCGCCAAACCGCATAGAAGCGATTCAAAGGTGCCCACCAGCACTTTCTTGCGGGTGGAAAGCAGTAATAACATTACACAACAGTCCTCGATGGGACCCACAAACAGATATATATATACAACACGACTCCAAGAGTCAAGAATACGGATATCTGACCAAAGATCCAAATCACCTTGAAAAGCGATAGGCGTCCACTACGGACAAGATGTGAATGGGTCTAAGAGCCTGAAGAATAACCAATGGTGTCCATAACCCACTTGCGGGACAAGCGGAAGGGTAACCACTAATAGCGTCGATTCCAAAACCTGCTTAACAAAGGGGTGACAAGGGCAAAGGAAAAAAGAGAGCGATCGATCTTGAGGCCGATTGCAGCGAGACTAGAATTCGGCGGTCCTCTACATAGGTATGGTGGTGGCGTGAGCATGCACTAAACAACCTATAGAGACTCGATATAGCCCGGCTACGAGAGGGATAAGAAAGACCTATTCGGATCCAACTTGATTCTAGCACCAAACAAACCCATCCAGTATTTCCCCTCGA
Organism: Avena longiglumis; assembly: GCA_030063025.1. NCBI lineage: Eukaryota > Viridiplantae > Streptophyta > Magnoliopsida > Poales > Poaceae > Avena > Avena longiglumis. The sequence goes on along the minus strand of CP125975.1, from coordinate 554,377,766 downwards.
GACCAAGCGAGGAAGCCAACCGAGAACTCACAGTTGGCGGTTTATTTATTCAGTTATCGTTGCAGCAATTACTAGTCAGGTATAGATAGGCATCCTGATATAATAAGCAGTGGGCACTTTAGTTAACCATTCCGTTGTAGTTGCAACACTTACTAGTCAGATATAATTAGCATGAGATATTCCCAAACCCAGCAGTTGTTGGTACTTTTATTTAGCCATTCCGTTACAGTGAAGCTGATTTCTAGTCAGATCGGATACAAGTCAATTTATAACAGTAAACTTTAGTTATAGTTGTCTATGATCGAGACCTGTGCTCCAAGTCGTCCATAACCGTGGACACGGCTTCTCGAAAAGATTTAACCCTGCAGGGGTGCACCAAAGTTTCCACACGCACTTCGACCCTTTTTGCCAGATCAATTAACATACACCCATCGGTATGTCGGCGGGGCCTAAGTCATGACGTTTCCCAGACCCAAAGCAAGCACGGGGCCACCCACTAAGTACACCATAGCGAAGTCGGTAGTCTCGAGACGGACTCGGGTTTGCGCTTGATGGTTATGCTTGGGAACCCAAAAACTTGGCTTGTCGATACCGTGAAAACACTCCGCTTTCCTAAACAGTACAGTGTGCAGTACCTCGCACAATTTAAATAAAGAAGTAAATCATGGCATAAGTACAAAATAGTAATAAAGCCCCAAACTACTTGTGGCCCACAGTACAGTACTTGGAATCAGGTACTAAATCGATGGGATGCCCATACATCCCACATGTGGTTAGCGCACTCGATCTCGGAATAGGTGACAAGAACTCGGGGTCCTACGGGACACCAGTGGGTGGTCGGAAACCAAATATTATCTATCACCCACCGGTGCCTCTGCATTTACCTACTTCAATTTTAGTTATTAAACAATAATTGCAATAAACGATAATTAAAGCCATGATCATCTCCAACATAAAACATGCGGCAATACTCCAACAACTGTGGTACTGGACGACACGCAACAACACTTGAGCAAGCGACTACGACGCGCAAGTCCATCTATCTACCAACCAACAGGTAATAGGATGTGTCCAAGGCGATATAAGGCTGCAAGGGATATCACGGGTACGAAAACTAGAGCATCGCAACACAGATAGCAATAGATCAACAGGAGGGAATAAATGCTATAAAAGTAAGATAGGTAGAAAGGGGGAGATGTTCGCCTAAAAACATTGCCGAAGGTTCATCCGAAGATCGGGTCGAAGCTCACATCAACTCAACGGCCTTATCCGCGAAGAAGCAAAACACTAGAATAAACACCGGATGCACTATTTAATACTACGGCAAAAGAGCGGGCATGATGCATGTATGATGTATGGCATGACAACGATGCGATGCAATTAGGCGATATTAAGCGGAACCGGGGTCCCGACACTAATTGATAGGTTCATGTTGTTTCGATACCCTGCAATTTAAATGTTGTCTTAACATGGCAAATCATGGTATCGGTTCGCTACACAAATTTAAATGGAACCAATATGAGACTAGATTTGCCCGCATATGGATCCCATATTTAATTATATGGTGAATCGGCATAAGGCCCCCAAAGCCCACATGACAATATGCATGCGAGTATGACACTTTAATATGCAACATTTTATATAGATGGCATTTATAGAATAGGGGCTCGGATCGGTCACACATTAGAGGTTAGCGATCTTGGTTGGGGGTTCGATGGGGTTCGGGCTTGGTCTCGGTAGATCTTGGTGTCCGTGAACCTTGAACCCGTGAAGTAGATCTTATCGCATGTCAGGGAAGTAGATCTTGTCGCCGAAGATCTTGGATAAACTTGTCAATGGTCTGCTTGTGCTTCCGGTTTGTCGATCTTGTCGCATAGCCCTTTGTAGGCGAACCACGTCGACAACTTGTTGTCATCGACACGGGCAGCGAGGTCCCAGGCGGCGAGAGGGACGAAACGCCGCTTCATGATAAGCGCCATGGGAGTCTTGCCGAGGCGAGGCTTCATGGCGAAGGGCGACGACGGCAAGCTCGCGAACCGAAACTGGCGGCGCTCGACAGCCCGAGCCCAGCTTGACCGAGAAGGCTCGGTGGAAGCAGAACTTCGGAGGCGGACGAGCAGTGGTCTTGGCGGCGGGTTGGCGGTGGAGTTCGGCGGTGGCGGCCGGCAGAGGGGTGGCCAGTGAAGACCAGCTGGCGGAGAGTGGCTTCAGCGACGCAGCGGGCTCCGTCTGTGGCGAGAAAAGGAGCCAGGAGGGAAGGGCCGCCACGGTGTAGGCGGGCGGAGCTTAGCGGCGGCGACCGTCGGTGAGGGAGGCCAGCGGTGGGACGACTAGGTGCAGGAGGAGCGAGGCGGCGGCAGTAGGAAGAGGAGGAGGCGGAGGAAGCTTGATCGCGGAAGGAGGGACCAGCCGGCGAGGGGAGGCCAGGCGGCCGTGAGAGGGGGCACCAAGGAGGGCCAGGGGTGGGCCTTGTGGGAGGGCTTCAGCCCGGCTGAGAGGTGGGGGCGACAGGATTGGTGGCCAGGGGCACCACGGGGTGGAAGCGGGCGCGTGGGCAGGAGGTGGGGCCAGGGTGAGTGGGGTCAGGCGGTTGGTGTGCGTGTTGTGTGCATGTGTGAACAGGGAGGGTGGGGCGCGTGGTGTGGGGAGTGGGGTGGAGGCTGGCGGCTGGGAAGGGTGAGGGAGTGAGGTGGCGCGATGAGAGTGGGTGGGGGATTGGTGTAACTACCTCGGTGAATTATGCTCCTAGATACAAGCCTGGATGAGCGGAAGTGGTTGAAATAGTACGGTGGGGCCCAAAAGCCACTCACGGGTAGACCTTTCGGCCGTCCCAACCACTTCCAGTCATCGGGACAAAAATGCAGGCGGCGTGTCCGGTGAAGGGATCAACTACATACACAAATGAGTATGTATGCAAGCCACCATACAATAGTACATCAGAGCCATTCCATCTAAAAAGAAAGGAAATATAGCAACGCCATACGGCAAGATTCAAATGTTCTAGATAGATCTAATAGTTTAGGATATTTCCTAATAAATCACACATCAGAGAATCAGGCGCGAGCGGCAAACAAGTTCAAATACGGATAAGAAGCAAATCGGCATAAGATGCCACATAAATAAGCACATCCGCCCCACAGATCTCACGGATCCCGTTCCGGAATCTCTACACGAGCGATCGTTGCCCACATCATCGCCTCTTCCACCCGATGTATCCTGCGAGTGTACCTGCTCATGAACCAATAATTTATCGTGTGAGACCCTAGAATTTTCGGCAAGTCTTTATGCCTCTAAAGGGGACACAACACAGGGTGACGATTGCAAAAAAGATAAACCCTAGTTCTATAGATACTTGCTAACCATCCGCCTAACCAAAGATGAGCGGATGTCCGTGAATTAATAACAATGATTATAACGTAATTTCATCAGATCCATCCTCCTCCTAAACTTCAGCGAGGAAGCGGATAACAACCCCCATCCGTTGGCAAATTTTATTAACCATTCCATGAGTGTTTCACTATTTACTAGTCAGTTACTTAGTCAAATTAAAAGCGGTACTTTAGTTATGCTTGTCTATGATCGAGAAGCTGTGCTCCAAGTCGTCCATAACCGCGGACACGGCTTTCAGAAAGTTTTACCCTGCAGGGGTGCACAAATAGCAACACACTCGCTCAACCTCGGAAAAACCAAATCAAAACCCAACGAGGCCTTCACGACAAAGCAATCACAGGATTGAAATATTTGAGGGGCCTTGCGGTACACATAGCGAAGTTAATGACTCGAGACGGACCCGAGGTTTGGGTGGGCGGTGGAACGGCATCGGGGACCCAAAACTGGGCTTGTCGACACAGGCGTGTCCCGATCCTAAGCAGACAGTGCTCCTCGCACAATCGTAATAAAGCGAAAGCATGGCATAAGTATAGGATAGTAATTAAAACCTCAAACTAGTTTGTGGCCCCAAGAAATAAGATGAATCAAGCTCGCTGGGGGTCCCATAAGCCTCCCGGATGTGGATAGCGTGAATAATCAAGGAACAGGAATCAAGTACTCGGGGTCCTACGGGACACAAGTGAGCAGGAAAAACCAAATAGCAGATGTTGCTCACCGGTGCCACTTTCATTAGTTATCCCATTACTACTCAAGTTAAGTTGTTTAGGTACCTCGTTATCCATCAGACTCTCACATACCCTACACATGCTGTTCTACGACTCGCATGGCTCAAATAACTCCTGTAGTAATGGCTCATGGGATGGAGGAACAAGCTTGGTGGGGTTTAAAAGTAAAGGCTATGCAATACTTGGGGTTCAGTTTAATGCAATCGCGACTCAATGATGCAAGAATAAGATAGAGGCAATAGGTAATGTATGTATGCAAGCATGTGGTAGTGCTTTCCTGGCAACTCAGTTGAAGCGAGAGACGGATCTGGGTAGTGCTCCTGGTTCTCTTGATATATCCCCTGCTCAGTGTCTATTCGAAGAAGAACCAAACAAACAAGGGCCAACATAAATAAAGTGCACAAGCATAGGAATAAATTGCGTCAAGCAAACAATCATGCCATGATGAATGATGCACGAGTTTCATGGCAATAATGTAGCATGGCATGGGTGAGGTGTAGAATACAAGAAATAACATTTTTATTGAGTTTTGGTCACATTTTATTGTCATATTAGTTGATGTATACTATGTATTTATATGATGCATGCTGCAATTTAAGTCATGGATAGCATAAACAGAAAGGTCTCGTCGAGCTGATCATTTTAGACATATCATTTGTTAAATTTGGAGTTATAGAACAAAAGTTATTAATTATTTAAGGTTCAGGGGCATGTTATTGTAATTTAAATAAACTTGGAAAATAAAGTGTTCAAAATATATTTTGGATGGAATATTTGAAATCCTCACATTTTTCTGATTCAAAAACATATATTATTTGTATTATTTGGAATTATAAATTTAAATTTATTTTATAGTCAAAATTATTAAATAGGGTCAAAGTCAAAGGTTGACTAATTAAATTAATTCTGAAATTATTTGATTAAATATTTGAATTAACATTCAAAAATAAAACATTTTTCATATTAAGTTTGAATTCAAAATCCAAACCATTTGAAAGTTATGAATTTATTCATATTTAAACAGAATAGAAATTTGAATTTGAATTATGAAAACTTCTGGACTTTTGTTACTCAGAGGGTTTTAGCCCGTGTCACTTACGCGCGGGTCCAGTGTGCTGACGGGGCGGAGCCGAGGGGCTGCCACATGGGCGAGGTGGAGGGACTGCGGGTTGAGGGATGGAGGCGGGGCTTTGTAAAACAATGAGAGGTGTGGTGGGGTCAGGGGTGGGCGGTTTGAGCTTCTCGAAAAGGGGAGGGGTGATGTGCAAATCTGCCAGGCGCTGCTCGATTGGAGCCTGACGAACTGAACCTGTTAGAGCGAAAAGCTGCTAGCTGAACTCGAGTTTTGGAGGACCAAGCCGAGCGATCCTTTGCGTTTAAGGGGATGGTGTCAAAACGAAAGATGGAGGACAAACCTAGCTCTTCAACTTTTGTGTTTGAAGATTCTGAAAGAGCTCTAAAACTAGCAGGTTTGGGCGTTAAAAATGGGTAATTTCACCGGCGGACGAACTAACCCACAAACAGCAATGGCGACGGGAGAAGGCGCCACTTTAGAGGAGGATGGCGGCGCATTCGGGACAGGTTTGATCGAGTGATGGCTCGTTGATGAGGGAAACATGGACTACTGATGGGCACCAAAAGCGGGGAGAGAGGCACCGGCGTGGTGGGCGTCACGAGCAGTGGCGAAGGTGGCAAATGTTGCTCGACATTCTTGCACTCTGCAGACGATGCGGTGGTTTGTCTTGTGACGAGCGCCAAATGGCAAGGTCTGACGATGGGCTGCGGTAGCGAGAGGTAGAGGAAGATCAGAGAGGTGGCTTGCTCACCGAGGTCACGATGAAGAGCCCGAACGGTCGCAGAGGATGGGGCTATCGGTTGGCGAAGAAATAGCCGATGGCGCCTGACGAGTTCCTGGAAAGCGAGATCTTGACGTCGCCGGTGATCCCTAAGCGTCTCGACTCACTCGGCGAGGATGTCAAGGATGGTGGCCTTGATTCCATTCCGCCAGATGTATGGGCTCTGGAGCTCGAGGTCGAGGAAGGCTCTGCTCCTGCATTGGTAGGGAAAAATAAGAGAGGGAAAAGAAGGAGAGTGCGGCGGCGGAGGAAAAAGGGGGAGCTAGGGTTTAGGGGCGCCTCGGCTTGGGGATAAGATGAGGGAGCGGTGGTGGATGGTGACGCGGATGACGGTGACGCGACGGGTACCTGCTCCGTCTGCTGTTTGAGAGAGAGGAGCGACGGAGAAGAGGCACTGAGGCTGACGGGGCAAAGGGGTACCGGGCCGGGGGAAGGGATTTGGGCCGGAGGAAGGCTTTGCCACAGTGCTGCTTCTCTCTTGGTGATCTGGTGTAAGGCCAGTAGGTTGCTGCCTCTCTCTCACTATTCTCTTTTCTTTTATTTTTGTTGGTTTTGTATGTTTCAAATTCAAGCAACCTTTTTATTTCAAATCTTTTTGAACCTTGCAGATAGTTTTGAACAGAGAATTTGGGAAGGCCAAGGATAGAAAAGAGGGAAAATAAAAGTGGAGATGATTGATGCCTACATACATAATTTATGAATGTGCCAATTGTGGCATTTTACAAGAATATGAAGATTTGGGGTTTTACAAATTGGATAAAACATTTGTAGAATTAGTGAACCTGCACATGGATCCAAGCTGGTGGGAAAACAAAAATAGAGGGATAGAGATGTGGTGGTTCTTGCATGGCCCATGCAAATAATAAATGCCATGCATTCATATTGTGAAAACAACATAAAATCACATGGCATTATTCCATGCATTCCCAAAAGGTGGAATAAGGCCAAGCAAGAAGGGACTAGTATTGGATCCACCCAACCCACATGAGCTAGGTAAATTCAAATAAATGCCAGCTCATATTAATTGGATGGTGGAATTATAAGGTGGTGACAAAGATAAAGGTGGTGGAATGGAATAAGAGATATGCCCCCAACTCAACTTGGGCATTTCAACAATTTATCCAGAACCAAATACAATATCAAGAGGCAAATACAAATAATAATGCATATGAGATAAGAACCAAAACAAAAAGGGTTTTTGTATGATGCTCAAATGCAAGGTGGCATGATGACATGAGCATGATAACATGATGATGCAACAATTTTATGTAGGGAGTAGCCATGTTATTACTAAACCAAGTAGCATTACAGTTGTTAGACAATTGGGATGCTACAATTGGGCCAAGTGACGTGGAGGAAGGGGATTGGCTGGGGTGAGGTGGAAGGCTGGGTAGGATAAGGGTGGGTAGAGTTTTTGGTAGAAAAGGGTAGGGTAGATTCTGGGTAGGTAGGGTTTTGTACCGGGGGTGGTCGACTGGGTCGGATCGTCCCGGTTGGCTTCCCCCTAAAAATAATTAAATATTTTATTCAATTAAAACCGGGCTTTTGCAAACCGGGGGTAGACAAAATGAAATAAACCGGAGACCCATGTTTGAGTTGAATTAAAGACGGGGTATTTAGAAAACAAAAATAGGTTTTTCCGAAAATAGTTTTATGCGACAAATGCAAGATGATGACGATGCTCAAATGCAAGGTGGCATGATGACATGAGCGTGCAGTCATGATGATGCAATGCACAAAAACAACGCGATTTTCTAGTAGTGGTTTAGCGGGGCGCCACAGGATGCAATGTTATCTCTATGCAGACTTGGAAGATGGATGGCCTAGAAAAGGAAGCTAACAAGGGCTCCAACAAGATTGCGAAAAAACAAGAATGCCAACCAACATTGGCCACTGGGATGAGGGAGTGACCCCAACCCAATTCTGCAATTTGATGATAGAACCAACGTTGGGATTGCTTTCTATCCTAGATGCACTCGGGACTTATTTGGACAACGTCCTGGTCAAGGTAACCCTCGACGTCTGGCTACAGCTAGGACATGATGATCAAGAATGTCAATGGCAAAGCTTGCTTGGATCAGGGGTGGCCAACATTTTCTATAGCTCATGATCTGAAGTGTGGCTACTTCCTTATCTTCAAGAAGATCTATCCAAATATTTACAATACGGTCATCAATGAATATAGTCAAACTAAGATCGTCAAGAGGTGCCCTACGCACCCATAATCATTCCAAAGAGAGTCCATGCTGAGTGAGTTATGTTTGCTGGTTTGTCATGCTTAGGTAACGTCATAATTAGGAAGTAGTGTTTATCATGTTAAACTTATTGTCGTGTCATGTCCAATCATGAAGTTATGTATATTATCATCTATATCGTGAACTGCTAAACTGATCTATTTCTACTGTTTTATAGTAGAGGTATTAGCACTGGAGGTACATATAGTTGCACACAAAGAGCAAACACATACAACTAGTTGCAAAATGGGGCCAGAGGATACAAAAAGTATACCAATCTTGCTACTTTAGTACAAATAGTCCGAATTAGCCACGTGTCAGCCACGTAGGATGTGCCATTTTGCAGAAAGAACCCTCCAGAAGCATATTTGGACCTGAACGAGCATTTAATGATTTGAACCCCATGTCTTGACCAATTAACTAGGAAGGACATAGTTTTCAGCTGGGACCCACCACCACCACCTGGTCTGTGTGATCTTATTTTGTCCTGCCTCCAGCGCTTTATTCTCTCTCTCGCTCGTACTAGTACACGACGCTCGTACACGGCGCCACCACCACCCGTCGCCACCCTCTCACGATCGCCGGGACGGCGCGGCTCGACGGCTGCCATGGCCGGTGATCCTGTGTACCGTCGCTGGGGTATGGAGGCTCCAGACTACGGTACGAATCAGCCTTCTTTGCTTGCTTTTGCCTGCTTTTTCTTGCTGCTCTGTTCGTGCGCCACCGCCGCTGGTTAGGGTTCGTCGCAGAAAAGTTCAGGCCAAGATCTGGTGTAGATTAGTGAGCTTTGACGACCAAGATCATGAACTCGTTTTGACGAAGAGTGTTAGAAACCCTCGGGTACTATTTTTTCCATGGATTTCCGTGTGATTTTCGGTGATGTAGGACAATGTAATCAGATATTTTTGATGCCTAGCATGTTTAGGATGTCACTGATGTAGTTAGAATCATAACTAAGAGTGCCCTGTTTCAACTCTGTTTTGGCAAAGTCAGTAAAAGGTGTTCTTTTTTGCTGAATTTTAGCGGTGCCCAAATGTTACATCTATATTGGACATGGTTCTCTGTATTTGTAGTACAAGCATAGTGGATGTATCATGCAGTATTACTGAAATTTGGCTACTTGCAAGTGGTGTTTACTGAATTTTGGCAAAGTGCAAATGCTATACAACACTGTGTTTTCTGTAAATGCATATGTTGTTTACTGAATTTTGGCTCAATACAATGCAGGTGATGACCCTGACAAGTTCACTTTGGCTATAGAGCATGGTGGAATATTTACTGGATTGCATAAAGGTGGTGAAATTGATTACTATGGGGGATCACTTGATTTCTTTGATCACTGCAACTGTGACACATGGTCACTTCTTTGGATACATGATTTCCTAATTGAACTAGGGTGTGAAATAACAGAGGCTTTGAATGTGTACTGGTGTTTACTTGGGAAAGAACTGAAAGAGGGTTGCCTTGTATGCATTGAGCTGATATTGTGTCCATGATTGTAGCTGCCAAGAAGCACAAGGTTCTGAATGTTCTGGTTGACCATGGCAACTACCTCAAGGGTCTAAGGCCTGATGTGATTCTCAATTTCAGGCCGGTGCATCCTCCGATGGTAATGTCCGTGGTAGTGGTGGTGGATTGGAGCAGCTAATAGATGCTAATTTTTGAGTGGCGTGGGAGTTTGGAGGAGCCAACAAATGGTAATGTGAACAGTGGCAGTGGGAGTGGTTTGGAGCAGGCAGCAAATGGTAATGTGAACAGTGGCAGTGGGAGTGGTTTGGAGCAGGCAACAACCGAGATTGCACTTGATGACATGTGTGAAAGTGAAGAATCAAAAGGAGAAGAGACAGATTCAGATTTCTATGATAGTGACTATGATGCTGAAGATGATGATGATGACATTTGGGAAGCAACAATAGATAAGGATGTAGATGACAATAATGAAGATGTGGAATTGGTGGAGGAAGAGGATGATGTAGGGTATGATTATGAAGAGCTGAATCTGAGTAAAGAGCAAGAGAAGGAGTTGAAGTACAAGTTCAAAATGTCCAATGCAGAGGCTGACATGGAGGTGCCACAATTCAAGGTTGGCATGGTCTTATCTTGCATGCCAGAGATAATAAAAGCAATCAAAGCATACAACATAAATGCAAGAGTTAGGCTCCAAAAAATTAGAAATGAGCAAAATAGAATTCATGCTGTGTGCAACAAGTGAGTGCACCTGGTTCATAAAGGCATCAAAGGATACCAGGACAGAAGTTGTGACAGTGAGAAAATACTGTGGTGCACACATATGTGAAAAAGTGTGGGAGCTTAAGGCACTGACATCCTCATTTCTAGCAGAATACTTCATAGAGGAGTTCAGAGATAATCAAAAGATGAATCTACAAACATTTTCAAATAAAATCCAGAAAAAATTCAACCTGACTCCCAATAGATGGAAGTTAAGAAGAGCTAGGAGGAAGGCTCTGATCCAAATACATGGTGATGAGGCAGAACAGTTCAGTTTGCTTTGTGACCATGGCCAGGAATTGAGGACAAAAAACCTTGGTTCAAAGTTTTTCCTTACCACAAATCATTCCACTAAAGATGGTGAGGTCAAGGAACATTTGGCTACACTATATTGGTCCTATTCTCCATGCAAAAGGGGTTTTCTTGAAGGGTGCAGGCCTTTCATTTGCATAGATGGTTGTCACATAAAAACAAGGTACAAGGGGATTCTTCTAACAGCAGTGGGCATTGATCCCAATGATTGCATATACCCTCTAGCTTTTGGAGTTGTTGAAGTGGAATGTACAAGTTCTTGGGAGTGGTTCTTAACCACATTGAGAGATGACTTGGGCATCACCAACACATCCACATTCACAATAATGAGTCACAAGCAAAAAGGCCTAATTAAGGCAGTGAAGAAAGTGTTCCCAGATTCTGAACACAGATTTTGTGTTAGGCATTTGTAGCAAAACTTCCAAAAGAAGCATAAGGGGGAGACACTAAAAATGATCTATGGAGCATAGCAAGGGCAACAAACATACCTCAATGGAAACTAAGGATGGAAAAATTGCAGGCTGACAGCCAAGAGGCATGGGCTTGGGTTGAGGAATTGCAACCAAATACATGGATAAATCTTTCTTTAGTGATTTCCCAAAATGTGAGATGATTTTGAACAATCATTCTGAGGTGTTCAATAGCTAAATTTTAGAGGCAAGGGAAATGCCTATGCTTTCCATGTTGGAGAATGTGTTCCAAAAGATGATGCATAGGATTGTTGTCAAGAACAAGGAATCTGAAGATTGGCCTGGAAAAATTTGTCCAAAAATCAAAAGAAATTGTACAAGTACACTGATTGGAGCAGGAACTATCCAGTGTCCAGTGCAGGTGGAGGGATATTCAAAGTGTCTTCATCAGAAGTTGTAGGAGGATATATTGTTGATCTTCAGGCAAGGACTTGTGACTGCAAAAAATAGAAGCTAAGTGGTATACCCTGTCATCATGCAATTTCTTGCTGTAGAGAGGACATAATTGAGCCTGAAACACTTGTTCACAGTTGTTATTCCATTGAGTCACACAAAAGTGCATATGCACACTATTTGTATCCACTAAGAGCTAGATGCCATTGGGTGAAAATGAATGCAGTGGTAGTCCATCCACCACTGTTTACCAAAGTTATGGGTAGGCCTAAAAAGAACAGAAAGAAAACACCAGAGGAGAAGGAAAAAGATGGTGGCAAGGTACTCACTAGGGCTGGGCTAACAATGCATTGCTCTATATGTGGAAATGCAGACCACAATAAGAAAGGGCATGCCAAATACATGGAAAAGTTAGCCAATGCATTGTTAGGTGAGGAAGATCAAGAGCAAGGAGATGCATTTGACCGTGATAATGGGGATGGACCTGACCAGCCACACATTCTCCAGGTTTGTTCAATGAATTGTCAATCTGGTTTTCTATGAGTTGTCTTTGTTAGTACAATTCTCGCCTGAAATTCTTGTTGCACATCACATTATCCCTCAAAATCCAAATCCTCAAAATGATCCAAGCAATCAAGTCCACATGATGGTATATAGGATGGTCCAGGAGGTTGTCTTCTTGCACTCTTTAAATTTTCACACTGAATTTTAGCAGTTCAGCATTGAAAGAACACGTGGGCCCCCATGTGTGGTTTTGGTAATTAATGACAATCTTTATGGACTAATGTGTGTATTAAGTTGTACTTGTAGGAATTGTCCATTGGCATTGCTTGGAGCATGTGTTGACTTCAAGATAGATGAAATGAGAAGAAGATGTGTTGTGCAAGCTCAAAATGCGCCATCTATAGAAGATCTCATGTTTGATGCTTGCCATCCTCGGTGATCATGGATCGATGATGAGGAATCAAGAAAGGTGTCCATCTTGAGAAGTACAAGATCGTCTACATCGAGCTCAAGTCGATTGCTCAAGGCAAAGGTATAATATTGATAGGTTTTCCCTTTTGCCGGTCTCATGTTTGTTGGGAGACCGGGTTTAGGATAGATAACCGTACTATCAAGAGGGGCTCTCGAATGAGTAACTCGGTCACATCGTTCGGAGAGAGATCAAACCTTTGCATACTTGCATCATCATATTTAGTTGTTATTTGGTCTTATCCATGTGAGGATATAGAGCTTGTGGTAATCTCCATAACAAGCTCTAGTTCATCAAAAACGGATTTCCCTTTTATATCTTATTGCGTTTTGATCTTGGAGGTTTTACTGGTTTGTATTTTTAGAGATAGGTAAAACCTTCCATTATTTGGTTCTTACTTATGTGAGGATTTAGAGTTTGTGTTAATCTCCATGACAAGCTCTAGTTCATCGAAAACGGATTTCATATGCATTTTCTATTACGTTTTTTATGTTGGAGGTTTTATCGGTTCGTCTTTTTGATAGAGGTTAAACCTTTCGTCATTTGGATCTATCCTCCCTTGATGGACTATAATGTTTCTTTGCATGATCTTTTATAGCTTGTTGTCCTCTTCGAAACGAGCCCAATATCATCAAAATCGGAGTCCGGATGCAAAAGTTATGGCCGTTTTCGTTTATAGCTTGGTTTTATGGCAGTATCACATTATGGGGGAGTCATATGCTTAGTGCATATTACAATCCTAGAAAATGTAAATATTCGAGGTTGTGTCACTTAGAATTGATATTGATAATTATCTAGCACCTATGTGACACATTTGCTCATACAAGTTCCAATTTTCTTGAATGTTGTTGTTGATCATATTTTGGATCTTGTATATGAGAGTGTTTCTTGGTATGTTTTTCCTCATATTTAGATCTCTATATCATCATGGAAACCATTTGCTTCAAGTTACTATAATCACTAGTGATTGTGTGACTATTGGAAGCTACCAAGAATCTTGTTCGAAGTATCATGCTTAATTCTTATATTTTGTTATATGCTTATTGTTGTGACTATGATCTTGGATATCCATGCAAGCTATCTTGGGAAAATTATTCTCAATATTTCTTGTCCTTGGAAAATGAGTACCCAATTTATGGTAGAATTTATTGATCATATTCACTTTGGCCCTTGCTTAATATTGTCCTATCTTTGGCCAAGTAAATGTTTTGTGTGCTCCCATGTATTCCTTGCTACTTTTGGATCTTCTTATTTTATTGGTATGCTCTTGTGTTTTATTTAATGTAGGTAGTAGTGATGATCTCATTTGTGTGCATTTTGCATTCAAAAGCAAAATTCTATATAATGTACTACTTATGGGTGAGCTCTCCTATATTATTTAGAACACTCGTATTTATGCTTCTTTGTTTGATCCATATTGGGTTTTTTGTGCTTGGAACCTCAATCTTTTCGTTTTGGTACTTTGTGCCATCATGATAAGTTTGGGGAGTTTGGTTTCTTATTGGAACCTTGATCTTTTTGGGAGTTGGTTTTGTCTCATTCCTTGTTTCATGATTTGACCATTTTAGAATGAGATAAATCCTTGAGCATTTTTATTTCTATCTATCTTTTGCTCTTTTGGTTTTAGCCTAGTTCATTTGTTGAACTTGTGATCTGTCATGTGTTGAACTGGTTCTTTGATACAATTTGGACATCGTTTGTCATGTCACACTCTTGTGTGTGCAATCTCTATTTACTTGGTGTTTTTGTTCAAATTGTATCTCCTTTTTGGTTCTTGAAAGCTTTATGCATGCATATTTACTCTATGTTTATATTATGGCATGCTTGCTTTCTTTAATCCAATATATAGGGGAAACTCCACCAATTCCCATCGGCTAAGTTGTGCATGAAATTAAATTTTATATCAATATGCACATAATTATGTGGAGTCTCACCTATGTATTGTAGTTGCACTAACTTCTTTGGACCCAATAAGTTTGGGGACCATTTTTGTACTTAAATATGTTTTAGTTGCATTGGATATATATTGGATGCTTATCTCTCAATCTTGAAGAAGTGGTGCGTTAATGAAAATTGGAGTCAGGATATAGGATGATCAATGAATTCATATACTCTACATCCTACCAATTATATCTTGGTAACAAGTATCTCTTTCTCATGCTCATATATCTTGATTCCAACCGTTTGTCGGTTGCCTTCTGGCATGAATTCATGTATTTGTAATTGTTGTATCTCTAGCCATGGTATTAAGAGAACTATCTATTGTATATGTGTATAAGTTGATATGAGTATATATAATTGGGACTATACAAAATCATGCATATGATCCTCCAATCCCAAATATGTCAATCTAGCAATTTTATTGCCTATCTTTCCCTCAACTTCTCTCATGTGCAATAGTGAGATTTTGCTAGTTGAAATTTTCTTGTGATACTTGTTGCCTTTCTCCATATATTCCAACTTTCTCCTCTTCCCTTGGTGAAAGTTGTAATATATGTAGTGTGTTGGTGTTTGAAGTCCATTAATGTACAATAAGATATATGTGAGCCTTTGGCCATGCTTTGAAGCAAAAATCTTATTGATATATGTTATGACTTCATTTTTTTGCCTTTCATGTGCTTTCTTGTATAATATTATTTATGTGTGCATATTTATTTTTTGGCATATGTCTTTGTGATGTTTTCCATAGAGACATATACACATATGAGGAGATAATTTTAGTTGATTTTTAATCCTTGGAGACCACCTTTCTATTTCTTTTGATTCTTCGGTGGCTTCCAAA
This sequence comes from Avena longiglumis, assembly GCA_030063025.1. Lineage (NCBI taxonomy): Eukaryota > Viridiplantae > Streptophyta > Magnoliopsida > Poales > Poaceae > Avena > Avena longiglumis. The sequence continues at coordinate 554,362,402 of CP125975.1, read as the reverse complement.
TTTAATTGCCTATGAGTGCTTGTTCCTCTTGTTTGCATCTTTGGGCACTCATATTTGGTCTCTCATGCCTTGTATTGTTAAATGAACTTGGATGAGTGAGGATTCCATGATTATGCACCTTGTTCCCAAATGCAATTATCATAATTGGTGCATTATCTTTGGGGAGCTCATCTAATTCATTTAATAATGCTCATTTATATTTTTTTTCTCATTTATTGCGTCTTAAATGTTTATGGGGAAGTGAGGATTCCATATTTGTGCATTTTTGTATTGAAATACAACGATTCTAAAGTGCACACAAATCTTGGGGAGCTTCTCTATTTTATTTAAGCATTTATTTGATCTCTCATTTGTTGTGCTTGAAATGCTTATGGGGGAGAAAGGATTCCATATTTGTGCAATATGTATTCTAATGCATTTATGTTTAATAGTGCACAAATCTTGGGGAGCTTCTCTATTTGTTATTTAAAGCAATCTCTTGCTCATATCATAATATCTTGTAGGTTCCATTTGAACTCATTTGTTGTTTTCAATTGGTTTGTGGGACCTTGTAATTGCTTCCATCATTTGACTTTATTTATTTTGGCAATCTTCGGGTCCTCAATATAGTTCTACTCCCTCCCAAGTATTCATCATTGGATATGTGCGAAGGCACACCTTTGGAGGAATTATTATTATATTTGCCTTCTAGAACTTGTCACCAATTTCGGCAATCGATTCCAATGGGGGAGAAGTTTTAGAGGGTTTAAGGGAAGTTGGTTTATGCATTGAGTTTGTTCTTGTGCATTTGCCTCTCATGCTCTTGCATCTTTGTCGTTGCTTAGCATGTGGTATATATAGTGGAAACTCCACCAATGATAATGATTGGCAATATATGCAATGAAATTCAAGTTCATCACATATGCATAGATTGTGGGGGAGTTTGATCTATATATGGTGGTACCAATATCACATACTTATGTAGTATTTGATATTGGTGTTACCAGTTTGTTTATTAAAATTCCTTATATAAACCCTCTTAAAGGGATTGTCATCAATTACCAAAATGGGGGAGATTGAAAGAACATGTGGGCCCCCATGTGTGGTTTTGGTAATTAATGACAATCTTTATGGACTAATGTGTGTATTAAGTTGTAATTGTAGTAATTGTCCATTGGCATTGCTTGGAGCATGTGTTGACTTCAAGATAGATGAAATGAGAAGAAGATGTGTTGTGCAAGCTCAAAATGCGCCATCTATAGAAGATCTCATGTTTGATGCTTGCCATCCTCGGTGATCATGGATCGATGATGAGGAATCAAGAAAGGTGTCCATCTTGAGAAGGACAAGATCGTCTACATCGAGCTCAAGTCGATTGCTCAAGGCAAAGGTATAATATTGATAGGTTTTCCCTTTTGTCGGTCTCATGTTTGTTGGGAGAACGGGTTTAGGATAGATAACCGTACTATCAAGAGGGGCTCTCGAATGAGTAACTCGGTCACATCGTTCGGAGAGAGATCAAACCTTTGCATACTTGCATCATCATATTTGGTTGTTATTTGGTCTTATCCATGTGAGGATATAGAGCTTGTGGTAATCTCCATAACAAGCTCTAGTTCATCAAAAACGGATTTCCCTTGCGTTTTGATCTTGGAGGTTTTACCAGTTTGTATTTTTAGAGATAGGTAAAACCTTCCATTATTTGGTTCTTACTTATGTGAGGATTTAGAGCTTGTGTTAATCTCCATGACAAGCTCTAGTTCATCGAAAACGGATTTCATATGCATTTTCTATTACGTTTTTGATGTTGGAGGTTTTATCAGTTCGTATTTTTGATAGAGGTTAAACCTTTCGTCATTTGGATCTATCCTCCCTTGCTGGACTATAATGTTTCTTTGCATTATCTTTTATAGCTTGTTGTCCTCTTCGAAACGAGCCCAAGATCATCAAAATCGGAGTCCGGATACAAAAGTTATGGCCGTTTTCGTTCAGGGGTGACCGGTAGTACCGGACCAGGGTCCGGTAGTACCGGAGGTCAGGTAGTACCGTCCCTTAGTACCAGTCGGTACAGAATAAGGTGCGTTTGGCGACCTGGGATCCCCAGGGAATGTCCGATAGTACCGGGAATGTCCGGTAGTACCGGGAAAAGTCCGGTGGTATCGGGATTCGCGTTTTTGGGCTTCAACGGTTGGATTTTGGGGGTGAACTATTTAAGGGGCCTTCTTACCCAATAGTTCCCAACCATTCTTGCAAGTTTTCCCCTCCAGACCTTCTTGAGCTTGCTTTCTCTCAATCCCTCCTATGATTCTTGCATATTCTTGAGGGATTTGAAAGAGGAGATCTAGATCTACAATCCCACCAATCAATCTCTCCTCTATGTGAGGGGAACATATTGGGATCTAGATCTTGGAGTCTTTTGTGGATTTCCTCCATTGTTCTTCCTCTCTTATTCCCCCATAAGCTTTTGTAGCTTTGGTGGAATTTGGGAGAGAAGGATTTGAACACCTTTGTGGTGTTCTTGCCATTTGCATTCGGTGCATCGGTTTGAGTTCTCTCCGGAGGATTTGGTGAGTGAAAGTTGAGAAGCTTTTGACTCTTGGGTTCTTGGAACCCTAGACGGTTTGTTGTGTTGCAGGTTGAGGCCTTAGTGGAATTTGTTGGGAGCCTCCAATTAAGTTGTGGAGAAGTGCCCCAACCTTGTGGCCTTTGTGGCGTTTGTTGGGAGCCTCCAATTAAGTTGTGGAGAAGTGCCCCAACCTTGTGAGAGGTTCCGGTTGTCACCGACAAGTGCACCGATAGTGGAAGCGTGGATCGATCCTGTTGGGGTGAGATTCACCGGAGAATAAGGGAGGCCTTTTGTGGCGTTGGTGGTTTGATACCACCCCCTCTCCAAACGAGACGTACTCCATGTTGGGAGGAACTCGGTAAAATATCGTCGTACCCGCGTGCCTCGGTTATCTCTATACCCGAGCTCTTACTTATGCACTTTACTTTGTGATAGCCTTCGTGCTTCAAGTATATATCTTACTATCACATAGTTGTTTGTCTTGCTTAGCATAAGTTGTTGGTGCACATAGATGAACCCTAGATTGTTCTAGGTTTTGTGCTTAACAAAGTAAACGTTAGTTTTGTTCCACCTTTGTTGAGCCACTCTAGGAAAAGTTTTAATCGCCTATTCACCCCCCCTCTAGGCGACATCTGTATCCTTTCAATTGGTATCAGAGCCCGGTCTCTCATTTTAGGCTTCACCGCCTTGAGAGTAAAGATGTCGGCTAGGGGATTAGTGCACAAGGACACACTCACATTCGATGGCACAAATTATGATGTTTGGAAAATTCGCATGCTTAATTTATTTCAGAAAATTCACCCAATTATGGAGGGATATATATATGTGGGTCTCTCTTCTCCTATGGATACCCAAAACGAATCTTTAGAGGAGAAGTTTAACTCTCATATAGATGCTCTAGCTACTAAAATTCTTTTGCATGTTGTGAGCAATGTAGTTCTTTCTTCTATCATGCCTTATTCAAGCGCTCGTGAGATAAGGACCAAGCTTCAAGATAAATATAGCAAGTCCAACATTATTAAGGATGATTGTGTTGCTTCCACTTCCGGTCGAGATGAGTTCTCATCGTCTACCACTTCACCAACATGTGATTTTTCACAAGGTAATGATATGGTGAGTGGTGATAGAAATTGCAATATGGATAGTGATATTACTACTTGTAATCCTTCATCCCTATCTAGTTGCAATGATCCATCTTTGGACCTTAACACTTCTAGCACTCAAAACTCCTTACATGCTTGTGTTAATAGTCCTTGCATATCATGTAGAAATGACTTGAATAAATCTCATGATGATATGCTTGTGTTGTCTTGTTGCCATGATAAAAATGCTTCCATTTCCTCTAGTGCTTGTGTTGCTAACCATGTAGAGGAAAATGAAGATTCTATGGGCCAAGAAAAGGTCTTGAAGAGAGCTACAAGTGCAATCTCACCATCACCTTCCTCCGGTTCTCACATGTGCCTTATGGCTAAGGGAACAAAGGCAACCTCTTTGAATCCCATTGTATCTCATGATGATGATGATGATGATGATGAGGTTGAAAGTGATAATGATGATTGTAGAAGTAAGTATGATACTACCTCTATTAAGAAAATGGGAGAGGTTGTCTATAGGGCTCTCTTCAAAAATAAAATTGCTTCCTCCAACTTTCTTGAAATCTTGAATTGTGCCATAGAAGGCAATGATCTTATTGAGGATCAAGAAAACTTAATTGATGAAAAGTTTGCACTTGATCGTGAGTATGCTAATGAAGTTGCACAACTAAAGGACTCCCTTGAAGAAGAACAAACCACCAAAGAATCTCTTGAGGAGACTTTTACTCTAGAATTATCTAGAGTAAAGGAATACCATGATAGAGAACTTGCAGTGGCTAACTCCTTCAAGATTAAAAATGATGAACTTTAAGTTGCTTATGCTAAACTTGTTGAGGATTTTAAGCACCTCAAAATGGCTCTCGGGTCGTTAAGAGGGAGCTCATAAAACTCACCGAGTCACATGAGCAACTTAAAACTTCATATTTAAAAGAGATTGACAAGTTGCCCTCACCTCTTGCTAATAATAATGATGCTTGTTGTAACACCCTCAGAATCGACCCTATGCAAGTTTTAGCGAAAACCCGCCAAACCCGCATAGAGACGATTCAAAGGTGCCCACCAGGCACTTTCGTGCGGGTGGAAAACGAAGTAATAACATTACACAACAGTCCTCGATGGGACCCACAGAACAGATATATATATACAACACGACTCCATGAGCCAAGAATACAGATATACAGAGCAAAGATCCAAATCACCTTGAAAACGATAGAGCGTCCAGCTACGGACAAGATGCAAATGGGGCTAAGAGCCCTGAAGAATAACCAATGGCGTCCATAACCACCGTGCCAAGCGGAAGGGTAACCCTATGACGCCGATCTCAAAACCTGCTTAAACAAAAGGGTGACAAAGGGCAAAGGAAAAGAGAGAGCGGTCAAGATCTTGAGGCCATGCAGCATGAGACTAGAATTCGGCGGTCCTCGCCTACATAGGTATGGTGGACTGAAGCGGCAGCGGCAGCATGCACCAAACAACCTATAGAGACTCGATACAACTGGCGACTATCAGAGAGGGGTAAGAAAGACCTATTCGGAACCAACCTGATTCTACCATCAAACAAACCCATCCTTATGTTTCCCCCTCGAGACCAACGAGGAAGTCAACCGAGGAACTCACACAGTTGGCAGTTTTATTTATTCGGTTTTCGTTGCAGCAATTACTAGTCAAGTATAGATAATCGTCCTGATAAAATAAGCAGTGGGCCGTTTTAGTTAACCATTCCATTGTAGTTGCGACACTTACTAGTCAGATACAATTAGCATGAGATAACCCCAAAACCCAGCAGTTGTTGGTACTTTTATTTAGCCATTCTGTTGTAGTGAAGCTGATTACTAGTCATATCGGATACAAGTCAATTTATAACAGTAAACTTTAGTTATAGTTGTCTATGATCAAATCCTGCTCCAAGTCGTCCATAACCATGGACACGGCTTCTCGAAAAGATTTAACCTCAGGTGCACCAAAGTATCCACAAGCACTTGACCCTTTTGCGGATCGCTTAACATACACCCATCCAGATGTCGGGGGCCTAAGTCACGACGTTCCGGACAAAGCAAGCACGAGGCCAGCCCACTAAGTACACCATAACGAAGTCGTCTCCCGAGACAGACTCGGTTTATGACGATGGTATGAACGACAAATCCCAAAAGCTGACTGTCGATACCGAAAACACTCCGCTTCCTAAACAGACAGTGCTCCTCACAATGTCGTAAATAAAGCGGTAAAGCATGGCATAAGTACAGGATAGTAAATAAAACCTCAAACTAGTTTGTGGCCCCAAAGACAATACTTTGAAACCAGGTACTAATCAATGGGGCCCATATCTCCACTTTGTGGTTAGCGCTCGATCTCTAAGCAGTGTCAAGAACTCGGGGTCCCCAGGACACAAGTGGTGATGAAACCAAATACTATCTATCACCCACCGATGCCTTTGCTTACTTACTTCAATTTTAGTTGTTAAACAGTAATTAAAGTGAACGATAAGTAAAACCATGATCATCTCCAACATTAAACATGCGGCAAGGCTCCAACAACTGTGGTACTTGACGACACGCAACAGCACTTGAGCAAGCAACTACGACGCGCAGGTACAACTATCTACCAAACAACAGGTAATAGGAGGTGGCCAAGGCGATTTAAGGCTGCGAGGGATATCACGGGTATGAAAACTAGAGCATCGCAACACAGATAGCAATAGATCAACAGGAGGGAATAAATACTATAAAAGTAAGATAGGTAGAAAGGGGGAGATGCTCACCTGAGAACATTGCCGAGGGTTCATCCGAAGATCGGGGCGAAGCTCACATCAACTCAACGGCCTTATCCGCGAAGAAGCAAAACACTAGAATAAACACCGGATGCACTATTTAATACTACGCTAGAAAATCGGGCATGATGCATGTATGATGTATGACATGGCAAGGTGCGATGCAATTGGGCAATATTAAGTGGAACCGGGGTCCCGACATTATTTAGGTGGTTCATGTTGTTTAGCTAACCCGCAATTTAAATGTTGTTTAACAAGGCAGAATATATCACCGGTTCGCTACACAAGTTTAAATGAGGCCGATATGAGACTAGATTTGCCCGCATATGGGCCCCATATTTAATTATGAGGTGAATCGGCATAAGGCCCCCAAACCACACAAATATGCATGCAAGTATGGCAATTAATATGCAACAAGTTGTTATTACATTTATAAAATAGGGCTCGAGAAAAGGGTTCACACATTAGGGTTCGGCAGATCTTGGGGTTCCGGGGGGTTCGGGGTTCGACAGGGCTCAGGGTTCGACGGAAGCGGTCTCGGCAGGAACACTCTCGAACAACGGGGCAGATCTTGTCGCATCCGGGTTCTCGGCGGACTCGGAGTCCGGAAAGGAGTACTTGGTTCGGTGTCGGGGGCACATCGGGTTCTTCCGGGTCGGTGTCGTTCTTATCGTCGCGAAGATCTTGTCGGGTCCACGCTTCGGATTACGTGAGGCGATCTTGCCGCTCCGTGCCGAAGTCCTTGAGGTTTCCTCCTTATTCACCGGCGGCGAACTTGGAAACGGCGTCAGGGTCCTCGGGGTACGCCAGGTTAATTCTTCTAAACATCTTTATCGAGACGATCTTGGCGTCCTTCAGGTTCGGTTCCTGGCGCTTCGGGTCGGTCTGCAGGGTCTCGACACCTTCGGTTCCATGTGGGCGATCTTGGCGTTCCGGGCAACTTCGGTCCTCGGATCCGAGAGGGATCGGGGTCTTGATGTTCCATGTAGGCGGCCTTGATGTCCCGGCTTTGATGTCCATGAAGGAGATCTCGAGGTATCACGGTTCCGTTGTCGACGGCGAACTTGAATTAGACTCCTCGAGGCGGCGTAGCAAAGCCGGCAGGGTGGGGTCATGGGCAGCGACACACCAGAGGTGGTGGACCCGACGGTCGATATGGCGTGACGGGTCGGTGGCAGCGAGGTCGTCGTGGCGGCGCCACAGCAGAGCTTGGCCGAGCAGAGGCGAGTGGCCGGGCAGCGGTGGTCGAGGCGGGCCGAGAGAGAAGGCGTGGCTTGCGGCCTGGCGGCGACGGAGGCGAGGCATGGCGGCGCTCTGGGCAGTCCGGCGGCTCCGCGCGAGGTTCTGTGGCGAGGAGCGAGGCCTTGGCAGCAGCGGCCTGAGCGGATGGCCGCGAGGAGGAGGAGAGGCGGAGATGGCGCCAGAGGCGGCCGGAGGTGGGCGGAGGCGGAGAAGCAGAGGTGCGGCCGGGAGGCAGGCGCGGCCTCAGCAGAGCCTTGGCCAGAGCAGACGAGGACGCGTCGGGCGAGGCAGGCGGCGGCCGTATGAGGGCAGCAAAGCGGTGAGCAGCAAGGCGGTGGGCGAAGGTGACGGCGAGAGGAGGCTCGCCGGAAGGGCAGGGAGGGCAGCAGCGTCGAGGCGGAGGGAGGCGAGGTGAGGACGAGCGTGGGGGGCAGCGTGGTGGGGTCTTTGCTTGAGTGGTGGGGCCAGGGTGCGGGACCGGTGGGGTGAGGAGAGTGGGCTGTGGCCGCAGGTCAGGCGGGCCAGGGTGGGTCGGTGTGGGGGAGTGGTGAGAGGTGGGACTGACAGGTGGGTTGACCCAGGAGGTGGGGTCCGGTTGGAAGAGGAAGGGGTAGAGAGGCTGTGGGTGAGAGAGGGAGAGGGGAGGGACTGGTGGATTGATGATGTGGCGGGGTGGGTAGGAAATTGGGGGAGGGGTGAGGTGGCGAGCTGAGATTGGTGGGTAGGATAGGATTGGGTGGGGATAGGATTTAGAGGGGGCTGATTTAGGTGGACCGATTAATACCGGGGGTGGTCGACTGGGTCGGATCGGCCCGTTCGACTGCCCCCACAAAAATAATTAAATATTTTATTTATTTCAAACAGGGCTTTTGCAAACCGATAGCAGACAAAACAAAATAATCCGGAGACCCGGGTTTTGGGTTTTGAACAAAGACAGGGCGTTTGGAAAACAAAAATAGGTTTTTCCGAAAATAGTTTTATGCAAGCAAATGCAAGATGATGACGATGCTCAAATGCAAGGTGGCATGATGACATGAGCATGCGGTCATGATGATGCAATGCACAAAATCAACGCGATTTTCTAGTAGTGGTTTTGCGGGATGCCACAATTCGACACCACTAACAATGGATCTCGCCCTTGAGATCCGCCTCATGGTACCGGAAGGAAGGTCGTGATGCGATCCTTCGCCGTGTAGATCCTCGACACCACTAACAAGAGGTCGTTGCCGTGATCGTCAAGGAACACTCGAATAAAGGTCGAAGGTAGAGGTATCAACAAATAAAGACACCTCTAACTTCGATAGAAAGAGGGAACCGATGCATTCTCATCCACTTCAATGTACAAAAGCGAATAGAAGGGGTAGTCGGCATGGGGGCCAATCCATCACGCACCCAAACTATTACTACGCACAATCAGTGGAAAAGCGTGCAACCATTCTCGGAATCAGACTGAAGATCTCGACAAGCGAGGTTCGGAAACAAAGGAGTGATGCAGACTCTGCATCGGATCTGGCGTAGATGATGTCGTCGCGTCGGAAAAACACCGGAAGGCACAGACAAGGAAAAAAGGATGGTACCACAGACGAAGGGCTCCTCGGATAGCATGAAGACCAGATGTAGCAACACCGTTACCAAAGAAGGAAGCGAAACCCTGAAGGTATGATGGAACCCAACCACGAGAAATCCTGGACTCGAAGAGAGAGAAGAGAGCGGATTCAAAACAGGCGGAGGTGAGAGGAGAGCAGCGGAGGGGTAAGGAGTAAAATCAAACCTAATCAGAACTATCCAACCGATTTTGCAAAAATAGTTTTGACACTCTACTTCGGCCGTTAGCTAGGTTATCCTATAGGCTGGACTTGTGGGGTATCGCAACTGCTGAGCTCTGATACCACTCTGTAACACCCTCAGAATCGACCCTATGCAAGTTTTAGCGAAAACCCGCCAAACCCGCATAGAGACGATTCAAAGGTGCCCACCAGGCACTTTCGTGCGGGTGGAAAACGAAGTAATAACATTACACAACAGTCCTCGTTGGGACCCACAGAACAGATATATATACAACACGACTCCATGAGCCAAGAATACAGATATACAGAGCAAAGACCCAAATCACCTTGAAAACGATAGAGCGTCCAGCTACGGACAAGATGCAAATGGGTCTAAGAGCCCTGAAGAATAACCAATGGCGTCCATAACCCTGCCCAGGCCAAGCCGGAAGGGTAACCCTGCTAACGACGTCGATCTCAAAACCTGCTTAAACAAAAGGGGTGCCGACAAAGGGCAAAGGAAAAAGAGCGGTCAAGATCGAGGCCAGTACACGGCGAGACTAGAATTCGGCGGTCCTCGCCTACATAGGTATGGTGGACTGAAGCGGCAGCGGCAGCATGCACCAAACAACCTATAGAGACTCGATACAACTGGCGACTATCAGAGAGGGGTAAGAAAGACCTATTCGGAACCAACCTGATTCTACCATCAAATAAACCCATCCTGATGTTTCCCCCTCGAGACCAACGAGGAAGTCAACCGAGGAACTCACACAGTTGGCAGTTTTGTTTATTCGGTTTTCGTTGCAGCAATTACTAGTCAAGTATAGATAATCGTCCTGATAAAATAAGCAGTGGGCCGTTTTAGTTAACCATTCCGTTGTAGTTGCGACACTTACTAGTCAGATACAATTAGCATGAGATAACCCCAAAACCCAGCAGTTGTTGGTACTTTTATTTAGCCATTCTGTTATAGTGAAGCTGATTACTAGTCATATCGGATACAAGTCAATTTATAACAGTAAACTTTAGTTATAGTTGTCTATGATCAAGCACTGTGCTCCAAGTCGTCCATAACCGCGGACACGGCTTCTCGAAAAGATTTAACCCTGCAGGGGTGCACCAAAGTATCCACAAGCACTTCGACCATTTTTGCCAGATCAGTTAACATACACCCATCGGTATGTCGGCGGGGCCTAAGTCACGACGTTTCCACACCCAAAGCAAGCACGGGGGGGCACCCCACTAAGTACACCCGCAACAAAGTCGGCCGGTCTTCGAGACGGACTGGGTTTGACTGATGGTGAACGCACCAAATCCCAAAGCTGGGACTGTCGACATCGAAACACTCCGCTTCCTAAACAGACAGGCGTGCTCCTCACACAATCGTAAATAAAGCAGTAAAGCATGGCATAAGTGAGGATAGTAAATAAAACCTCAAACTAGTTTGTGGCCCCAGACAATACTTTGAAATTAGGTACTAATCAATGGGGCCATATCTCCCCATGTGGTTAGCGCTCGATCTCGAACAGTGTCAAGAACTCGGGTCCCACGGACACAAGTGGGCTGGAAACCAAATACTATCTATCACCCACCGATGCCTTTGCTTACTTACTTCAATTTTAGTTGTTAAACAGTAATTAAAGTGAACGATAAGTAAAACCATGATCATCTCCAACATTAAACATGCAAGGCTCCAACAACCTGTGGTACTTGACGACATTAACAACACTTAAGAAAGCGACTACGACAGCAGTCCAACTATCTACCAAACAACAGGTAATAGGAGGTGGCCAAGGCGATTTAAGGCTGCGAGGGATATCACGGGTACGAAAACTAGAGCATCGCAACACAGATAGCAATATATCAACAGGAGGGAATAAATACTATAAAAGTAAGATAGGTAGAAAGGGGGAGATGCTCGCCTGAGAACATTGCCGAGGGTTCATCCGAAGATCGGGGCGAAGCTCACATCAACTCAACGGCCTTATCCGCGAAGAAGCAAAACACTAGAATAAACACCGGATGCATTATTTAATACTACGCTAGAAAATCGGGCATGATGCATGTATGATGTATGACATGGCAAGGTGCGATGCAATTGGGCAATATTAAGTGGAACCGGGGTCCCGACATTATTTAGGTGGTTCATGTTGTTTAGCTAACCCGCAATTTAAATGTTGTTTAACAAGGCAGAATATATCACCGGTTCGCTACACAAGTTTAAATGAGGCCGATATGAGACTAGATTTGCCCGCATATGGGCCCCATATTTAATTATGAGGTGAATCGGCATAAGGCCCCCAAACCACACAAATATGCATGCAAGTATGGCAATTAATATGCAACAAGTTGTTATTACATTTATAAAATAGGGCTCGAGAAAAGGGTTCACACATTAGGGTTCGGCAGATCTTGGGGTTCCGGGGGGTTCGGGGTTCGACAGGGCTCAGGGTTCGACGGAAGCGGTCTCGGCAGGAACACTCTCGAACAACGGGGCAGATCTTGTCGCATCCGGGTTCTCGGCGGACTCGGCGTCCGGAAAGGAGTACTTGGTTCGGTGTCGGGGGCACATCGGGTTCTTCCGGGTCGGTGTCGTTCTTATCGTCGCGAAGATCTTGTCGGGTCCGCGCTTCGGATTACGTGAGGCGATCTTGCCGCTCCGTGCCGAAGTCCTTGAGGTTTCCTCCTTATTCACCGGTGGCGAACTTGGAAACGGCGTCAGGGTCCTCGGGGTACGCCAAGTTCATTCTTCTAAACATCGTTATCGAGACGATCTTGGCGTCCTTCTGGTTCGGTTCCTGGCGCTTCGGGTCGGTCTGCAGGGTCTCGACACCTTCGGTTCCATGTGGGCGATCTTGGCGTTCCGGGCAACTTCGGTCCTCGGATCCGAGAGGGATCGGGGTCTTGATGTTCCATGTAGGCGGCCTTGATGTCCCGGCTTTGATGTCCATGAAGGAGATCTCGAGGTATCACGGTTTCGTTGTCGACGGCGAACTTGAATTAGACTCCTCGAGGCGGAGGCGAGCTGGCAAACGCGGCAAGGGGTGGGGTCGCTGGGCAGCGACACACCAGAGGGTGGTGGACCCGACGGGGTCGATCTGGCGCGGCGGACGGGTCGGTGGCCGGCGAGGTCGTCGTGGCGGCGACCTGTGAGCTTGGCAAAGCGGGAGGCAGCGGGCATTGAACGGCAGTCGAGGCAGGCCGCGACCGAGAGAGGAAGGCGGGCTTGCGCCCTGGCCGGCGACAAAGGCGAGGAGGCCGCGGTGGCGCTTGGAGGCAGCGAGCTCAGCGCCAGGTTGCGGCGGGCAGCGAGGGAAGGCGGGGACGCGGGCGACCAGCGCTGGGAGGTCATAGCGACCGGGCGGGAGGAGGAGGCGGGCGGAGATGGCGGCCCAGCAGGAGACGCGGGCGGCGGAGAAGGGCGGAGGCGGGCGAGGAGGCGGGAGGCAGCGTTGATGGCCACGGCCGACGGAGGGCAGCGGCCAGGCATGGTGAGGCGAGGCGGCAGCGTCGGGCCAGAAGCAGGCACGGCCTCTGTGAGGGACGGGAAAGGCGGTGGCGAGGCGAGGAGGCGGTGGAGGCCGGGAAGGTCTGGGAGGAGCGCTCGGAGGAGGAGAGAGAGGGAGAGAGGCCAAGCGTCAGGCGGTTCTTGACAAGTGAGGGAGCGTGGGGGACGCGTGGTGGGGTCTGCGGGTCAGGTGGGGCCAAAGTGAGGAGAAGTAGGGGGCCAGGTCCAGGCGGGCCAGGGTGGGTCGGTGTGGGGGAGTGGTGAGATTTGGGGCTGACGGGTGGGTTGACCCAGGAGGTGGGGTCCGGTTGGAAGAGGAAGGGGTAGAGAGGCTGTGGGTGAGAGAGGGAGAGGGGAGGGACTGGTGGGTCTCCATGATTCTTGATATTCAAAGGATTGTCTTAATATCAAGGTTATCTAGGAACTGAAAGAGTTGTTTCAGAAACCATGATGTGTGGAAGATATTGTGATATCTGAAACGAAGTTTTGGTTGCAACATGATAGAGTGTAATATGGCAAAAGTCATGTTCTCATATTTGATGAGAATTTGCAAAAGGTTGAATACACTAGTTGTCCTAATCCTCCAAAAGGATTTGGAGAGCAACATTATACTCGCGATTCACCGTTATAAGCTAAAAGTAGCTTGATCATGGATAATCCCATGATAAGGGTGAATATTTGATGTAGGTAAAATGTTTACTACACCAAGATATTACTAAAGAAAGGAATTTGAAAGAACACCAAACATTTGATGATGGTGATCTACTTCAAAGTGCAAGTCCAAAGACATAGGTATTTTACTATACATGCTTTGGACTATGTGTCATGTATATGGCTCCACTATTGATGTTGATAGATTCTTTCAAACAGAAAGGGAAATACTGAAAGAAAATCTCATAAATATATGGCAGAAAAGAAAAGACTAGAATTGTTCAGCTTAAGTATATAGATGATATACATGTTATGGCTATATTCTTTGCTTATTAAACAATGTGGTTCTTAAGTATTTGATACTGAATTTGTTGGTATGAATCGTCATACGAAACAACATAATTCATGAACTACAATGGCCTAAGTAACTAGCAAAAGAATATGTGATGATGTTCATCGAGAACAAATAAAGGGTTATTGTGTTGCTCGTTAAACATCAAAGCTTGCCTTCAAGATTTGTTTTATCAGGTATTATGAGAACAAAAGGGTTGTTCAAATAATTGCCGTAATCCATAAAAGATGGATGATTCAAAAATATCGTTGGAGAAATCACATCCATAAAACTAGTGCTAAAAATGTCAAAAGACAAATTGATTGAAAGATCACTTAGGAAGTGACATCGCCGTTTAAATTATATTGGAAATAAAACATGAAGAAACTCCATGTGTATGGAATTTTGGAGTCTTTTGATTTTTGATCAAATGATGCTTGTGAAACTTTCCTAGAAATAATTAAAACTTCGTTCATAGGCCAAAAGGGAATGAATGACTAGCTTATTGGAACTTGTACATATTGTTGTATGAAGTCCATTATGTGTAGTCAAGAGCGATGGATTTCAACTTCATATGCTTCCTCCGAAAATTTGAGTGAATATATGAATATTTACTTAATAAGGATGAAGTATGAAACATTTGAAAAGTTCAAAGATTTTCAAGATGAAGTGCAAAATCATTGTAACAAGAATATAAATAGTTCATGATAAGATCATAAAGGAAGATATTTGAGTTACAAGTTTAGCATAATACCTAAGATTTAAGGAATCGTTCCATGGATTTGCATTTCCCGAAACACCATAAGAGTATGGAGCGTTCGAGATATGTAATTAAACCTTGTTTGACATGGTAAGATCAAAGGTGTAATTTATAAAACTGTCATTATATTTGAAAGATTAAAAGCTCTAGAGACTACCGTTTTTCCACTAAAAAGAGCTCCATCATAATCCGTTGAATTGACACCATATAAAGTTATGGTTTGGGATAAAACCCAAGTTGTCCTTTCTTAAAAATTGGTATGCTATGCATAAAAAAGATGTTTGCAACCAAAATTGGATGAACATACCTTTGTATGTTATTTTGAATAATAGTTAAGTATTCCTCCATAACACCAAAGACAAAAGTGTTTGTCGCTTAAAACGGCAAGTTTCTTAGAGAAGGAATTTTTCGTGAAAAGTTAAGTGGGAGGACAATAGAACTTTGATAAGGTTAAAAGAACCTTATCTATATGTGCAAAGTTGAGCCGCGCCAAAAAGTGTTCCGGAGGCAGCAACAATGCTCATGGCTCACGTGCCTCAAAGGTTGTGGTCATGGAGATCTAAGTTCCTATTGAAACAAGCAGGTCGGGTAAACAATTAAATACCAAGATTTGAGAGTTGAATCATTATTTGACAATAATGATCCAACTACATGCAAAGAAGCGATGATGGGCCCTGACTCCGTCAAATGGCTTGAAGCCATAAAATCCGTGATAGTTCCATATACGAGAGATCAAGCTTTGAACTTGAGAGACCCTCTGGAAAGGTACAAGACCTTATAGTCGTATTTGGATCTATTAAGAGATAGACATGGATGTTTCACATCTATGAAATAGTCGACATGTTGGGAAAGAGTTCACAACAATGTTCAATGGTTGACTATGACAAGATCTGATCTTTCATAGCGATATATAGTCTAGATAGATTAATGTAGCAACCACGACATATAATTTTGTTATGTGTTGAATAAACAAAACAAGTTCTTCTAATAGAATGGTTACCAAGGACGTGTGCCTGACACGCTCCAAAGGGTTTTGTTAATTCAAAGTATGCTAAAAGCATATGCAAACTTCAATGGTTAAAGTAAGCATCGCAGAGTTGGAATCTTCACTATGATGAAACTGTTAAAAGAGTTTAATTTCATCGGAGACGATGAAGATGCTTGCACTTGCAAGAAATTAAGTGGGAGCGCTAAGACATATATCTAATACATTATGTGGAAGACATATTGTTGATTGAAAGTGATGTATCTTTTTATTAACATAGGATAAGAATTTAATCTCGATGAAAGGCTTAGGCAGAACCCGAATATTTGGCATCAATGTCTATATGGATAAATTGTGACACCAATATGGTTGTGCCAGAAGTACATATATGAGATATTGAATGAGTTCAATATAGAAACTACAAGAAAGGTTCTTGCTGCACAGGAAGAATTGAATAAATATTTAAGTATTTTTTATACTTGATAGATAAAATCACAAAGAGTATTTTATCAATCATGCTGTGATGTGTACAAATCCAGATATGTCCTATGCTCTAAATGTTATGAGCGTATACCAGAATGATTCATAAGATGATTATTGGACGATAGTAAAGATATTCTTATGATCTTGTAAAAGAAATAATAATATATTATTTTGTAGAAGTGACAAATAGATGGTTAGTTCATTGTAAATGAATTACATTGATACTAGTTTTGTCACGAAGTATAAATTAAGTTTATCTCAATCTAAACTAAGGGTGGCACAATATAATGGAAAGTAAGTTCCATAATGGATTTGGATGAGTTCCAAAGTTAAGACATTGTGACAGATACTACAACAAAAGGCTAAGTATATAACTGCTATTATAGCAGCAAAAGAGGGCATTTGTGTCAAGTAGTTTGTTATCAAACTAGGTGTAGTTCACATCAGGGATAAATACTATGAAGATATTGTAACATCCCAAAAATCATAGTTTCAAAACTCATTCATATCATCTTTTGCATTTAGGGTTTTCTCAAAATTATTTAGAGACAGATGTCTGAGCTATGATTTCATGTGAACAATTTATCTCAAATGGCCATCATCCTTTGAATTTTGAATGTTTAGGTACTGGTTTACTTGCCTCCATTGATGGATAGATTAGGTGAAGCTTTTAACCCAAGTTTCCAAATTTGGAAATGGTTTCAAAATCCTTTTTCAAATATTTGCAAACTAGAGCAAGCCTCATTACTTTGAAACCTGATCAAGCTCAAGCCTTGCAAAGTAAACCACTTAGTTAAAATGACTATTTTGAATCCAAAAACGCAAAAATTCCCAAGGCAGTTGAATTCAAAAGGATTTGAAATTCATATCAAATTCATAAAAATGAATTTAGAAAAGAAGAAAGGCAAACAATGGAAAAGGGCTGTGGCCCAAAGCCGAATGATCAAGCCAAAGCCCACCTGGGATCTCCTTTCCTTCTCACGCGCGAGCACACGCTGACAGCGGCGACACCCGCCCAACAACACCTTGCGGCGTTTACGAAAAGGTGTCAGTCCACGTCGTTCGCTCGTCAGCCGCGCTGCGACCACTGCGGCGATGATGGATGGGTAATAATGGCGGTGTAAATGGGCATTTATCCTCGGCGTTTCTTGTCGATCCCCGCTATAAGACCCTCTGCCCGCGATCTTTTCCCCAAACACCTCGCTCACTCCACCAGTCGCCTCAATCCTCCGCGAATCGCTTGTGAGAGCCCTCTCTCCGAAGCGATTCAGGTGAGCCTCGAGTTCCCTCCGCCTGCTCGATCTTGCTGCCTAACTCGGTGTATCTTTGCGCACCTCCGACCTCACTAGTCCGTCTTATCTTGCCCGGTCGCGGTTCCACTTGACACCGCGAGCACCGCGACATCAACTCCGACGAAGTTTTCCCGGTAGTCTGCACCGCCCCTCGCCTTTCGTTCATGCACACAACTTCCCTTGACCCCGTGAACCTAACGTGTCGCTATCTTGCCTTGGGGTGATTCACGGCGACGTCCACGACCACACAGCGCGACGCCGCCACGAACTCCGTGCAATAATCGCGTGCCCGCGCCCTTGACCAACCGCGAGTACGACGAGCTTCGCCAAGATCTCCTGAGCACGGTGAGCTACTCCCCATTCTCACCAACCCCCTGTAGCGCCGCCTCCGTCGACGATCGATTCGCCCGGTATACCGCTCCGCCAGATCTTGGTCAGGACAATAGCAGTCGTCAGATCTTTATCGTAGCGCTAGGATAGATTCACTTACTCTGAAGCGGTACGCGATCTGAGCCGCCAGATTTCATTTAAATCCTACGGCTGTGGAGATCGATCGGTCTTGGCGATGCAGGCGAATAAAAACACGACGCGTGGCTAGGTTAGATCTGAAAACAGATTTAAAAACCTGAATTTTGATCCAAATTCAAATGATCATAACTTTCAATTGCCACGTTAGATTTTTGCAAACTTTATACCGTTGGATTCAGTGAAACAAGGCCTTTCTGAATATCCAATTTGTTTAGCGTATAGTAACAGTTAAAATGATTTTATTTGTGGAACAAGTTTAGGGCTATTTTGGATATAGATTTATTTTTGTAAATTATATTGGGGCCAAATAAGTTTATTGGGCAAACTTGTGACATGTTAAGTTTCTGTAGTCATGAACATACTTGGTAGAATTTTCAAAATTCAACACTTGGTAAATTCTTGCATGCATGCATTCATATTATTTTTGGTTGTATTTAATTGTGTGTAATTGTATGCTTTAATTTCTTGTGTAGATTTTGCTAGTGATTGTGATTGTGAAGAGTGCTACTCTCCCCACTACCAAGGCAAGTGATATTTTCATGAATATTCCTATCCTAAGTTTTGTACTAGCATTAGTTATTTTTGCTAAAGTATTGCATGATATTTTGCTTAAGTGCTAAGATGGGAAATCCTAAGTAGAATGAAATAGTAGAATTGCTAAGGAAATTTTCTTAAGATAGGTTACCATATTTTGACTAGCCTGGATTATAGCAAACAAGGGTGGTGAACATCTATATAGTTTATGATAAAAATATTCTAAGTCAAGAGACTTATATTTTCTTAATAAAACAACTAAGACAAATGAACCTCCTGGGTGGAATGGAATGATTGGGTTATGTTGAGTGGTTACACAAGGCCATGGACTTGGGTTGTGTATCTCACTTGTGGTATGCCACCCAGGCACAAAGGGATTTGGAGGCCAAGTGTTGAGAAAGCTTACAGTGCAACCACTTGGCAAAATGGGCTCTGCCATGATCATATAGGTTGCTAGAACTTAGTCATTTGGACAGTTGGTGGTAGATGGGATGATAGGTTGGAACGCGTCCATTTGACTAAGGAAAGGCTTCTGAAAGGTCCTGTCTTGGGAAACCAAGTTCGGTGGGGAAAGTGCATAACCTCTGCAGATGGAAAACCTAAGTACTTAGCCTTGTCCAAGGCAATGGACACTTTTGAGCATCAAGACATGGAAAGCCACAAGAATCTCATCACTCCAACTTCTAAGTAAAAAATTTGTGGGTGAACAAGGGTGAAGGACCCCAATGTCTATTGGTGGTTTCCTTGGGAATGTTTTTGACAAAGAAAAACTTAGTGATTTCAACTAATAGGAAAAACTTATTATCAAGCAAAGCAAGCCAAGCTACACATAGCCAAAATGCATATAGTATTATAGTCCACTTAAAATATACTAAGGTATCACTTGCCAATACAATTCCAAAGTATTGACCCTCTGTGGCTGTAACTTGTGATGTTGCAGGTTACTCCGATGATGAATAGGAGTCATGAGTCTACACTCAACATGCTTGCCTGTGGCACATGAAGATGAAGACTTGTGTTTATTTACTTATTCCATAAACTCTTGTATTAGGCCTATGGCCCTGAGTTGTAAAATACTATGTTTAATCTCTGGAATGAATGTAATAAACGACCTTTGTATCTGTGTACTTCATCTTAAACTGTGGATGCTAGCATTGATCCAGGGACTAGCATTGCAATCACAGGGATCCTTTCCTTTATAAAGGAGGGGTTTAACAGATATATTGTACGACAATATTATCAACATGTTTTAACCCTAAAGAACTAAAGGTCACACCAAAGGACCAAATTTGTACAAAGCTATCTCATTAGAGAATGAGTGATGCGTAGAGACGCAAAGACATGCAATTACACACGGACCTAGAAGTGTCAGATCCGGAGATCAGTTGACCACTAGCAATCGTGTACATACAACACCAGAAAGCCATAGGTGTTGAATACACAAAGGTTTGAAACTAGATTATTGACTCTAGTGCAAGTGGGAGACTGTTAGAGATATGCCCAAGAGGCAATAATAAAGTGGTTATTATCATATCTTCATACTTATGATAAATGTTTACATACCATGCTATAATTGTATTAATAGGAAACATTAATACTTGTGTGATTTGTAAACATAAAAGAGTCCCTAGTAAAGCCTCTTGTTAAACTAGCTTGTTGGTTAATATATGATCATGGTTTCCTGATCATGAACATAGATATGATATTAACAATAGGGTCATATCATTAGGAGAATGATGTGATGGACATACTCCTATAGTTAAGCGTAGCATAAAGATCAAGTCATTTAATATAGTTCATTTGCTATAAGCTTTCTGATACATATTAACCTAATTCCTTCGACCATGAGATCATGCTTATCACCATCACCGGAAGGATGCTTTGATGACATAAAACACCACACCGTAACTGGGTGGCTATAAAGGTGGCATTGAGTGTTCGGAAAGTATGGGTTGAGACACATGGATCAAGAGTGGTATTTGTCCATCCATATGACGGATAGATATACTCTGGGACCTCTTGGTGGAATGTCATCCAATTAGCTTGCAAGCATGTGACTAGCTCACAAGGGATCACATACCACGGGAACAAGAAAAGAGTACTTATCGGTGACGAGGTTGAACTAGGTATGCAGAGATACCGACGATCAAAACCTCGGATAAGTAAACTATCGTGAGACAAAGGGAAATTGGTATCATATGTAAGTGGTTCATTCGATCACAAAGTAATCGTAGAAATATGTGGGAGCCATATGAATTTCCAGATTCCTCTATTGGTTATTGATCGGAGAAGTGTCTCGATCATGTCCGCATAATTCACGAACCGTAGGGAGACACACTTAAGGATTCGATGTTGTTGAGTAGTTATGGAATGATGAGTAAGAGACTGAATGTTGTTCGGAGTCTTGGATAGGATCCGGGATATCACGAGGAGATCCGGAATGGTCCGGAGAATAAGATTCGTATAAGGGAAGTCCTATTTCGGAGTTGGGAAATGATTCCGGTGTTTTCACCGGGAATGTTCTAGAAGGGTCCGGAAGGTCCGACACTCCGGAGGGGAAGGGTACATGAATGTGTCATAACAAGTTGGAATGGTTGCATCATGTACTAGGTGTCATCGCTGAGCAAAATAAAGGGATAAATCAAATCCTAGTTTGAAAAGTCAAACGCCAATTTGAAAAGTCAAACGACAAGTTTGCTTGGTGGAGGGATAGTAGGAAACCTACTTAGGGAGAAAGTCCTACTCCCTCCACCTGCCAGACAAGGAGGAGGAGTTGGAGGAGGACTCCCTCCTCCCAACCGCACCTCCCTCCCACCTATAAAAGGAGGGGCAGGGTGCCCTCTTCCTACACCTCTCACACCCCAAACCCTAGCCTCTAAGTCACGGTCACCTCTAAACTCGGCGAGTTAGGGTTTCCCAAACCTAGCCGCCACCAAGCCTCCCTTGGTGCCCTCTAAACCGTAGATCGCCAAGGCTTCTCTCATACTCCACCATACTCGCACCGGCTTAAGGCGAAGCCCTGCGAGATCTCCCCTCTACTTCCTGCAGACGTCTGTCACGGAATCACGAGGAGAGTGCTACAACCTCCATTTGCTTTGGAACAAGGGAGGAAGGTCTTCATCGATCGAACGGTGATTGAAGCGGAAGCGCTGCTTAACGCAGCCGGAAGGATCGTCTACGCGATCTTGAGATCGCAAGTCGACTACATCATCCACGAGAATCTCTCGTTAACCGCTTTGGATCTTCGAGGGTTAGTATTCTATCGACTCGTTGCTACAATCTAGTAGATAGATCTTGGCTTGATCATAGATTAGATCTTGATTGTGTGTTCATGCGGTAGAATTTTTTTGTTTTCCATGCTACGAACCCCTACAACCCTATCATTATTGATGATGCTTATTCTCTTTGTAAGGATGAGGTTGGCAATGTGTTTGCCAAATTTGTTGGTGATCAATGTGGGTTCAAGAAAAGAACCATTTGGTTTGCCAAGCCTATTGTGACTAACCTCTTAGGACCCAACTTGGTTGGGGACCAACAAGCCAAAACTTGATCAATAGGTGTTGTTGGAGGGCATTGGAGACTTGGTTACATTATGAAGAATTGAGGGATCTTCATCAATTATTATTGTCAAGCCAAGCCATTTGGATTATCATGATTATATTATATTTCCAATGTTCCTCTTTGCGGTAACATATGCTAAACTCTTTACATTAAAAGTTACACGCCCCCTTGTGCACATGTTGGTTTTGTATCTTCCATGCTTTTTTACATGTTGTGCTTTCCACTTAACTATCTTGAGGTATCAAGCATATTTGTGTATGATTAGGTGGCACACCATGTATATGTGTTTCTTGTGTTTGAGCCTTACTTGGTTATATTTGGTATCTTATTTGGCTCTTTTGAGAGATTAATGGATTATCCCACTTTGGGGGAGTGTTATGCTTGGGCATTCCACAATCCTAAAAATTGTGTGTACATGAGGAATACCACCTAGTATTTATATTGGATTATTTTCTAGTCTCTATGTGGTATAATTCTCATGAGAAATTTAATTTTATAATGTCCATTAATTATCTCTATTTGTATCATTTTGCCTCGTGTTGGTTTTATGGCAGTATCACATTATGGGGGAGTCATATGCTTAGTGCATATTACAATCCTAGAAAATGTAAATATTCGAGGTTGTGTCACTTAGAATTGATATTGATAATTATCTAGAACCTATGTGACACATTTGCTCATACAAGTTCCAATTTTCTTGAATGTTGTTGTTGATCATATTTTGGATCTTGTATATGAGAGTGTTTCTTGGTATGTGTTTCCTCATATTTAGATCTCTATATCATCATGGAAACCATTTGCTTCAAGTTACTATAATCACTAGTGATTGTGTGACTATTGGAAGCTACCAAGAATCTTGTTCGAAGTATCATGCTTAATTCTTATATTTTGTTATATGCTTATTGTTGTGACTATGATCTTGGATATCCATGCAAGCTATCTTGGGAAAATTATTCTCAATATTTCTTGTCCTTAGAAAATGAGTACCCAATTTATGGTAGAATTTATTGATCATATTCACTTTGGCCCTTGCTTAATATTGTCCTATCTTTGGCCAAGTAAATGTTTTGTGTGCTCCCATGTATTCCTTGCTACTTTTGGATCTTCTTATTTTATTGGTATCCTCTTGTGTTTTATTTAATGTAGGTAGTAGTGATGATCTCATTTGTGTGCATTTTGCATTCAAAAGAAAAATTCTATATAATGTACTACTTATGGGTGAGCTCTCCTATATTATTTAGAACACTCGTATTTATGCTTCTTTGTTTGATCCATATTGGGTTTTTTGTGCTTGGAACCTCAATCTTTTCGTTTTAGTACTTTGTGCCATCATGATAAGTTTGGGGAGTTTGGTTTCTTATTGGAACCTTGCTCTTTTTGGGAGTTGGTTTTGTCTCATTCCTTGTTTCATGATTTGACCATTTTAGAATGAGATAAATCCTTGAGCATTTTTATTTCTATCTATCTTTTGCTCTTTTGGTTTTAGCCTAGTTCATTTGTTGAACTTGTGATCTGTCATGTGTTGAACTGGTTCTTTGATACAATTTGGACATCGTTTGTCATGTCACACTCTTGTGTGTGCAATCTCTATTTACTTGGTGTTTTTGTTCAAATTGTATCTCCTTTTTGGTTCTTGAAAGCTTTATGCATGCATATTTACTCTATGTTTATATTATGGCATGCTTGCTTTCTTTAATCCAATATATAGGGGAAACTCCACCAATTCCCATCGGCTAAGTTGTGCATGAAATTAAATTTTATATCAATATGCACATAATTATGTGGAGTCTCACCTATGTATTGTAGTTGCACTAACTTCTTTGGACCCAATAAGTTTGGGGACCATTTTTGTACTTAAATATGTTTTAGTTGCATTGGAGATATATTGGATGCTTATCTCTCAATCTTGAAGAAGTGGTGCGTTAATGAAAATTGGTGTCAGGATATAGGATGATCAATGAATTCATATCCTCTACATCCTACCAATTATATCTTGGTAACAAGTATCTCTTTCTCATGCTCATATATCTTGATTCCAACCATTTGTCGGTTGCCTTCTGGCATGAATTCATGTATTTGTAATTGTTGTATCTCTAGCCATGGTATTAAGAGAACTATCTATTGTATATGTGTATAAGTTGATATGAGTATATATAATTGGGACTATACAAAATCATGCATATGATCCTCCAATCCCAAATATGTAAATCTAGCAATTTTATTGCCTATCTTTCCCTCAACTTCTCTCATGTGCAATAGTGAGATTTTGCTAGTTGAAATTTTCTTGTGATACTTGTTGCCTTTCTCCATATATTCCAACTTTCTCCTCTTCCCTTGGTGAAAGTTGTAATATATGTAGTGTGTTGGTGTTTGAAGTCCATTAATGTACAATAAGACATATGTGAGCCTTTGGCCATGCTTTGAAGCAAAAATCTTATTGATATATGTTATGACTTCATTTTTTTGCCTTTCATGTGCTTTCTTGTATAATATTATTTATGTGTGCATATTTATTTTTGGCATATGTCTTTGTGATGTTTTCCATAGAGACATATACACATATGAGGAGATAATTTTAGTTGATTTTAATCCTTGGAGACCACCTTTCTATTTCTTTTGATTCTTGGTGGCTTCCAAATTTAATTGCCTATGAGTGCTTGTTCCTCTTGTTTGCATCTTTGGGCACTCATATTTGGTCTCTCATGCCTTGTATTGTTAAATGAACTTGGATGAGTGAGGATTCCATGATTATGCACCTTGTTCCCAAATGCAATTATCATAATTGGTGCATTATCTTTGGGAGCTCATCTAATTCATTTAATAATGCTCATTTATCTTTTTTCTCATTTATTGCGTCTTAAATGTTTATGGGGAAGTGAGGATTCCATATTTGTGCATTTTTTATTGAAATACAACGATTCTAAAGTGCACACAAATCTTGGGGAGCTTCTATTTTATTTAAGCATTTATTTGATCTCTCATTTGTTGTGCTTGAAATGCTTATGGGGAGAAAGGATTCCATATTTGTGCAATATGTATTCTAATGCATTTATGTTGAATAGTGCACAAATCTTGGGAGCTTCTATTTGTTATTTAAAGCACTCTCTTGCTCATATCATAATATCTTGTAGGTTCCATTTGAACTCATTTGTTGTTTTCAATTGGTTTGTGGGACCTTGTAATTGCTTGCATCATTTGACTTTATTTATTTTGGCAATCTTCGGGTCCTCAATATAGTTCTACTCCCTCCCAAGTATTCATCATTGGATATGTGCGAAGGCACACCTTTGGAGGAATTATTATTATATTTGCCTTCTAGAACTTGTCACCAATTTCGGCAATCGATGCCAATGGGGGAGAAGTTTTAGAGGGTGTAAGGGAAGTTGGTTTATGCATTGAGTTTGTTCTTGTGCATTTGCCTCTCATGCTCTTGCATCTTTGTCATTGCTTAGCATGTGGTATATATAGTGGAAACTCCACCAATGATAATGATTGGCAATATATGCAATGAAATTCAAGTTCATCACACATGCATAGATTGTGGGGGAGTTTGCTCTATATATGGTGGTACCAATATCACATACTTATGTAGTATTTGATATTGGTGTTACCAGTTTGTTTATTAAAATTCCTTATATAAACCCTCTTAAAGGGATTGTCATCAATTACCAAAATGGGGGAGATTGAAAGAACATGTGGGCCCCCATGTGTGGTTTTGGTAATTAATGACAATCTTTATGGACTAATGTGTGTATTAAGTTGTACTTGTAGGAATTTTCCATTGGCATTGCTTGGAGCATGTGTTGACTTCAAGATAGATGAAATGAGAAGAAGATGTGTTGTGCAAGCTCAAAATGCGCCATCTATAGAAGATCTCATGTTTGATGCTTGCCATCCTCGGTGATCATGGATCAATGATGAGGAATCAAGAAAGGTGTCCATCTTGAGAAGGACAAGATCGTCTACATCGAGCTCAAGTCGATTGCTCAAGGCAAAGGTATAATATTGATAGGTTTTCCCTTTTGTCGGTCTCATGTTTGTTGGGAGAACGGGTTTAGGATAGATAACCGTACTATCAAGAGGGGCTCTCGAATGAGTAACTCGGTCACATCGTTCGGAGAGAGATCAAACCTTTGCATACTTGCATCATCATATTTGGTTGTTATTTGGTCTTATCCATGTGAGGATATAGAGCTTGTGGTAATCTCCATAACAAGCTCTAGTTCATCAAAAACGGATTTCCCTTTTATATCTTATTGCGTTTTGATCTTGGAGGTTTTACCAGTTTGTATTTTTAGAGATAGGTAAAACCTTCCATTATTTGGTTCTTACTTATGTGAGGATTTAGAGCTTGTGTTAATCTCCATGACAAGCTCTAGTTCATCGAAAACGGATTTCATATGCATTTTCTATTACGTTTTTGATGTTGGAGGTTTTATCGGTTCGTCTTTTTGATAGAGGTTAAACCTTTCGTCATTTGGATCTATCCTCCTTGCTGGACTATAATGTTTCTTTTGCATTATCTTTTATAGCTTGTTTTCCTCTCAAACGAGCCCAAGATCATCAAAATCGAGTCCGGATACAAAAGTTATGGCCGTTGCTTCGGTGACGGTAGTACCGGACCAGGGTCCGATAGTACCGGAGGTCGTAGTACGTCCCTTAGTACACCGGTACAGAATAAGGTTGCTTGCACCTGGGATCCCTGTGGAATGTCCTAGTAGTACCGGAATGTCCGTAGTACCGGAAAGTCCTAGTATCGGGATTCGCGTTTTTGGGCTTCAACGGTTGGATTTTGGGGGTGACCTATTTAAGGGGACTTCTTACCCAATAGTTCCCAACCATTCTTGCAAGTTTTCCCCTCCATTGTTGACCTTCTTGAGCTTGCTTTCTCTCAATCCCTCCTATGATTCTTGCATATTCTTGAGGGATTTGAAAGAGGAGATCTAGATCTACAATCCCACCAATCAATCTCTCCTCTATGTGAGGGGAACATATTGGGATCTAGATCTTGGAGTCTTTTGTGGATTTGCTCCATTGTTCTTCCTCTCTTATTCCCCCATAAGCTTTTGTAGCTTTGGTGGAATTTGGGAGAGAAGGATTTGAACACCTTTGTGGTGTTCTTGCCATTTGCATTCGGTGCATCGGTTTGAGTTCTCTCCGGAGGATTTGGTGAGTGAAAGTTGAGAAGCTTTTTACTCTTGGGTTCTTGGAACCCTAGACGGTTTGTTGTGTTGCAGGTTGAGGCCTTGGTGGAATTTGTTGGGAGCCTCCAATTAAGTTGTGGAGAAGTGCCCCAACCTTGTGGCCTTTGTGGCGTTTGTTGGGAGCCTCCAATTAAGTTGTGGAGAAGTGCCCCAACCTTGTGAGAGGTTCCTGCCACACCGACAAGTGCACCGATAGAGCGTGGATCGATCCGCTGGGGTGAGATTCACCGAGAATAAGGGAGGCCTTTTGTATGCGTTGGTGGTTTGATACCACCCCTCTCCAATCGAGACGTACTCCATGTTGGGAGGAACTCGGTAAAATATCGTCAGTCCTGCGTGCCTCGGTTATCTCTATACCCGAGCTCTTACTTATGCACTTTACTTTGTGATTGCCTTCGTGCTTGAAGTATATATCTTGGTATCACATAGTTGTTTGTCTTGCTTAGCATAAGTTGTTGGTGCACATAGGTGAACCCTAGATTGTTCTAGGTTTTGTGCTTAAAAAAGTAAACATTAGTTTTATTCCGCCTTTGTTGAGCCACTCTAGGAAAAGTTTTAATCGCCTATTCACCCCCCTCTAGGCGACATCTGTATCCTTTCAAGCATAATTACTTAGTTGTTTGTTAGTGCAGGAAGCTTCATTTGTACCACTACAAAGGGAAACTGGCCCATTACCAGAGGAGAGTTTATTTGGTGCTGCTGCAAGAGATGCTATGCCAGCTGGGAGAGGAAGAGTAACTACTGCTCAGACAAGAGGGAGTTTGAGAGGAAGAGGAAGAGGAAGAGTGACTGGAGCAGAAAGAGATAGCTCACCTTCTGAAAGAGTGAGTGCAACAGCTCAAAGAGGGAGAGGGAGTGCAACAGCTCAAAGAGGGAGAGGGATTGCATCAAGATCCAGAGGAAAAAGAGCAGCAGAAGGGAAAGGCAAGGCCTCCAGGAAGTCAGATGCTAGTGAAGCTGGCACTTCAGCACCAAAAAGAAGGAAAAGAGGATACAAAATAGGACCTGGATCGGTTCATTACATGCTATTTGGTGATGACACTGAAGGAAGGTTTGTCCTGCACTGGATCGCTTCATTACATGCGCCTCACCGCCCCAAGAAGACGAGCTCGAGCATGGATCATGCGGCTTCACTTCTTCCATCGCCACCGAGCCAAATCAAGCAACGTCGCTGCCATTTCCTCCTTGCACTTTCCAATGGCGCATGCGCAGAACCCCTCCTCCTTCCATTGCACTTCCATCGCCTACACAGAGAACAGAAGAGGAAAACAGGGGAGGGGAGAACAGAGGAGACGAAAACAGGGGAGGGGAAAACAGGGTTTCAACACCACTTCTGCCCTCTTAGTGCATATTGAATGCATATTATAATATGCTGATGTTACAACACAGTGGAAGATTTCAACATCAAAATGATGGCAATGCACTGTTCATCCAAAACGTCATATGCAACATTTCATATAAAACAAATACTAATGGCAGCTGAGACAATGCACTTCTTTTCTGGATGGCAATGCACTATTCATACTAAACAAATACACTAATGGCAGCTGAGACAATGCATTTTCTCTGAATCATAGCTCAAGTATATTGCATTTTCTCTGAATCACAACATTACCATAAAGAGGCCTCTACCATAAAAATTCCAACAGAATCGCAGCATTACATAAATATCTCAGCAACTAGTACTACAACAATACTTGGTCATATTACAACCGATTGTCCAGCATTACTAGATAATAAAACATTGTTTTAGGCATATAAATGTCATCACTCACATTGGTAGGCAGAAATCTCACATTCTCAATAGGGCACATGTATAATCTTCGACCTGTGTTTGTGCCTTCAAATGCAACACATATCTTTGGCTCCAGATTATGCCCAGAACACCTTTCTGAGCACCCCCTGGCAATCCCATTGAAATTGGGATCATCGCATCGATCTGGAGCATAATCTATCGCCATGAACTCCTAATCAAACATACACACCGAATCATGAGCGTAGTCTATCGTCAATCGAACAAATTCAAGCAAAAATCATGGCTTTCCCCCAAATTGCTATGAACCCTAACCCTAGAGTGAGAGAGAGGAACTTACCGGCGCCGATCGATGGAACTTTCCGTCGTTCAGCTAGGCATCGCACGAGGAGGCGGAGCCGAGAAGAAGCGGCTACCGAATGGCGGCGAGGCGAAGGTGGCGAGGCGTGCGGCGTAAGAGGCGGCAGATGGCACAGCGTGGTGCGGTCGAGTGTATGTGTCTTAACTGCCCTCCACCACAACTATGTGCCAAAATATAGGAATTCGTAGGGGGTTTTCTGCAAATGGACGCGCCAGGTTGAAGAGATGACATGGCACCACCGTGGCATACACGTGTCAGCTGCACAGCGTTTTGTACTCATTCCAATCCGCATGTATACTTTTTGTACCTCTGGCCCCATTTTGCAACTAGTTGTATGTGTTTACTCTTTGTGTGCAACTATTTGTACGCCTAGTGCTAATACCTCTTTATAGTATTATCCCTAAGTCTATGTCGGTAACCTCACCTCTATCCAAAAGAGTTTAACATAGCAACAACGATGCAAGCAACCGAACACACGTGGCTGTACTAGCCCTGCCTTTAAACATGCATATGGACTATGTCAAAGGAACAAATGGGCCGCAATACATGGCCCAACGGCTGCTTTTGCCGTCCATGCTCACCTCGGTCATGTCAGGACGGGCCGAAATAATGGTGCAAGGCTACCTACCAAACACGCCCCCTGCCCTGAGTATAGCTTGCGAAAGATGGCGCTGGCACTTTGGAGAGGTTGATGGGTAAAATCGATCTCGTTAGAACCAAAGAGGCTGTTGCTGCGTCACATGATCGACATCACCTCGAGCGAACAATCCAGGCTGCCCTTTGTTCCGTCCGGTCACGTCGTCCAGCGAGAAAAGACGATGCATCAAATCAGACTGCCAACACCCTGCGCATTTTTCCTTCTTTACGAAAAAATTCATTTCCAGTTTTGAGCAAGGAAATATGCACCGATTCTGCCAGCGACAGCACGCGGGAGGGAAGAAAGGGACAACGCCGTACACGTCAGCACACACATGGCAGTACGGCAGGCACGGTGTCCCTCCCCTCTCTTCTCCGCTCATCCCCATCCTACCCACGCAGTACTGTCAGGCTGCCAGCGCGCTCTACTACATGGTGCCAAAAACTATCTGGCTGGCTGCCTCTGCTGGTCTCGGCTGGAGGACGGGTGGAGCCTGCCTGCTGCGCCTCCTCACGCGCGCACGCCTATATACAAGAAAAAAAATCAATCAATCAATCAAGTGCGCTCCATCCAAATCCGCACCGCCGTCCGATCGGATCTCACCCTCACGCGCAAAGCGTCCCTCCACCCAAAAGGAAAAAAACACGGGTCGTCTCTCCGTCCGTGCTCGTTATATTTCAAAGGAAGCCCGGCCAAATCCCCTGCTCGTCCGCTCTGTTTCTTCTTCTCCACCTCTTCCTCCCCCTCCCTTGTCTGTCTGTCTGTCTGTCTGTCTTCCTCGCGCGAGAGCCGCTTGAGCTCCCCGGGTTCGTTCGAGAGATGGAGGCGGCGACGATGGCGTGGACGGCCGCCGTGGCCGGGCTGGGCCTGGTGTACTGGTTCGTGTGGGTGATGGGCGCGGCGGAGGTGAAGGGCAAGCGCGGGGTGGATCTCAAGATGGGATCCATCACGGACGACAAGGTCAAGGACAAGTACACGCAGTACTGGTCCTTCTTCCGCGCCCCCAAGGAGACGGCCGCCACCGCCGCCTCCGCCGAGAAGGTGCCCGCCTTCGTCGACACCTTCTACAACCTAGTCACCGACATCTACGAGTGGGGCTGGGGCCAGTCCTTCCACTTCTCCCCCGCCCTCCCGGGCCGCTCCGACCGCGAAGCCACCCGCGTCCACGAGGAGCGCGTCGCAGACCTCCTCAAGGCCAAGCCGGGACACCGCCTCCTCGACGTCGGATGCGGCGTCGGCGGGCCCATGCGCGCCATCGCCGCCCACTCCGGCTCCAAGGTAGTCGGCATCACCATCAACGAGTACCAGGTCAACCGCGCTCGCTCCCACAACCGCAAGGCCGGACTCGACTCGCAGTGCGAGGTCGTCTGCGGCAACTTCATGGCCATGCCCTTCGACGACGCCTCCTTCGACGCCGCATACTCCATCGAGGCCACCTGCCACGCGCCCAAGCTGCAGGACGTCTACGCCGAGGTCTTCCGCGTGCTCAAGCCAGGCGCCCTCTACGTCTCCTACGAGTGGGTCACCACCGCGCTCTACCGCGCCGACGACCCCGCGCACGTCGAGGCCATCCACGGCATCGAGCGCGGC
The DNA here is from genome assembly GCA_030063025.1 of Avena longiglumis. Lineage (NCBI taxonomy): Eukaryota > Viridiplantae > Streptophyta > Magnoliopsida > Poales > Poaceae > Avena > Avena longiglumis. The sequence continues at coordinate 554,330,807 of CP125975.1, read as the reverse complement.
GACGCGCTCCCGGGCCTGCGCCACCACGACGAGATCGCCTCCATCGCCAAGGAGGTGGGCTTCGAGGTGGTCCAGGAGATCGACCTCGCCCTGCCCCCTTCCCTGCCCTGGTGGACGCGCCTCAAGATGGGCCGCTTCGCATACTGGCGCAACTCCCTCGTCGTCCGCGTGCTCACCTTGCTCAGGATCGCGCCCAAGGGCGTCGTGGAGGTGCACGAGATGCTCTTCGAGACCGCGCAGCACCTCACCGTCGGCGGAGAGACCGGAATCTTCTCGCCCATGCACATGGTGGTCCTCCGCAAGCCCGCCACGGCCGCCGACGAGAGCAAATAGACGGAACACAGGACGTACTACTACTACTCATTTACTCGCCCGCCCACCGTAGAGCAAGAAGGGCAAGCAATAATCTGGCAGCGGTAACTGCTCCGAGGAAAATCATCATCAAGGTTTAATGGAGTGCTTAAATGCATTTTGATCTCGTATCGTACTAGTAGTAGGGACGATGGACGGATGCATGCTTAATTTTTTGTTTACTCGTTGTTCGTAGCTTTCATTTTCGTTTTTTTCTTTTGGACCGGAGAGACCGATGGAGGAGGATGTTGGTTTCAGATTTGTTTCTGCTTTGATGCGTGGATAGATCTCATCATCATCATCATCATGTGTACTGGTACGGCTATGTTTTGTCTGCGACAAGAATTGGAATCTCTCATTGCGAACTCAAATTGTTAATCAGTTTTGTATTTGTTCCCCGTGCTCACTCTGTTTGGCACGCTGCACGCCGGCCAGACCACGCCGACGGTAAGAGACGTCTGAAACGACAAGCGTTATCTCGCTTTCCCCGCTCACCGCCGGTGTACTGACTTTATCTTTATTATTACTCGCCCCAGGCCAGAAGGTCATCCAAAAATCACTCCGAGCAGTTGTACAACGTGACAGACTGGTCGGTCGAGCCTATGGCTTGTGGAGCCCCGTGATCGGATCTCGATCGCATCACGCACTGGAGTATTTTGCAAGCATAGTGACGGCGCAAACATGTGCCCTTTGGGTGCCGGCGGAAACATGTTCCCGGCCGCTCCACCAAGACCGACGTACAAAAAAATTAAAATCATGACAAATTTAAATAAAACATAGGCAAATTCATACTGCATATTTAGACGAGTCTATACAGTTTATACAAGATTTAACGAGAATGAACCAACATGAAATTAGAAAGCCTAGTTCACACGAGACGGCAGTATAACGACGTGTAGTTTGCCGTCGTAATCGCCGTCGCTCGATGGCTCATCCTTCGGTGGGCGCCTACAGCCCTTTCTAGGATCACGGGATCGCCCGCGCACCACTGCCTCGGCTCGGCCTCCTGGTCGCTATCGTCGATGATGGTGATGACCGGTTGAGGCGGGCCCTAACGGCGTGTGGCGTGCCCATGAACCGCAGACTGGGCTCCTCTCCCGCTCCGCCTTGGCCTTGGACTAGACGAGCGCGAACTCGAGGGTCGCCGGCGGCACATGGTTGTAAGAGGCCCGCTCGACCTTCTTGGTCGGTAGCCCTGTGTCATCCGACACTTCCACGTTCAGCGTGCTACATAGGTAGTCGCGCGGCGGTGATCAAGCCTGCTCCGGTCTCCTCGCCGAAGAGTCGTTGATGCTGGGATCTCTCTTGGGTCTGATGAGGCGGAGGATGTCACGGCAATGGTCCACGTCGCTCATTGATGACGATACCATTGACGCGCGACGCGACACCTCTTCGGGCTCGTCCTTGATGAGAGCGAGCTACGCGGCAAATCACGGAGAGGGAGTCATCGGAGCTGATACCAACGAGCGCAAGGTCAGGGGAAGAGGTGCCCGGGTGTGCTCATGACGGGGGCGGCTGAGGGGAGTATATGGCCAGGGAAATGGCGGGAAGGGGGTAGAGGTCATGGGAAGATGATCGGTGGCGTGCAATTAAGCCGTCGCGTTGGAACCGATGTGGTCACCATATGCATGCGGGAGAGTGCGGAATGGTGATAGACTAATCAGAGGCGAGGGCAGTTCTGTGATGCACGGGTGATAGTGGAATGAATAAGGAAGATGAGAGGAGATGGTGAGGTTGATAGGTGGGCCCCATGACCACCTCACCTCTTTGACATTCAGCCCTATCAAACGGGTCCTATCAGTCATATTTGCAATCAGATTTGTATAAAAAATATTACTCCCTTGATCCAAATCAATAACCCCAAATTTGTCTAGATTTAGATGCATCCAGTCATATTTTAGAGATAGATACGTTTGAATTTAGATAAATCTGAAATCATTAATTTGAGAGCAGGTAGCATGTTTTGTAAGTGTTTCCCAGACTCTATAGTATTTAGAGAAAATTACCAAAATCTTGACTAACCTACTAACCTAGCCCTAATTGTAATAGCTTTATGCAAATTATCAGTGCCAAAATGAACTGTAGTGGTAGTGGGGTTTGGTCGGGGCATCGATCGGGGCGGTCACGTGAGCGCTGTCGCGGCACGGAAGGCGCGCCATGTTTCGCGCCCGCCTTCTCTTTGTTTTCTTTTTTTTTGCTTAGCTGCGCAGGCGCCGGAGGAAAGCTGACACCTGCCTTCCTGTCCTTTTAGCGGCCGTGGTCCTCCCCGCCACTAGTCTTGTGGAAAAATGTCCGTTGGAGTTGGGCAATGGCAGGTGGGGCCTGTTGTGTCAGTCGGCGTGCAGGGATCGCTCGTGTCAGCGGTGGTACCGCCCGTGCACGGAGGTCACTGTTTCTAGCTTTGAGCAAGTGAATTATCTGCAACTAGAATTAGAACTGTACTCTCATGTTTAAGCTTGGGAGTCGGAAGCAAATTCGGTACATTCGCGTGAAAAAAAAATGAAGCGACGTGTGCCTCGTCAGCAGTAGTTGAAGTGCTGGTTTGGTGGTGCTCGCCGGAACTAAGGGTGTGTTCGGTTCTGGAATTAGGTGGAACGGAACCGGTTCGTTCCGTGTCTAACGTCCGTTCGTGCGTTCGGTTGGAAGAAATAGCGAACTGTAGCTTCTGAACGAAATATTCCTCTAATATGGACGAGGTCGTCCGAATTAATCGGCGGACCAAGGCTAATTCGCGAACTAATCCAGTTAAGATGATTAGTTCTGAATCAACGGGATTATTGGCTGCCGATGATCACCGAGATGATTAGCGATAAAATTTTGCAAAAACACGTTGTCTTCTAATTTGAGTATATTTTGCAAAGATTTTGAAAAAAAGATTTCTATGATTTGGTATTTTTAGCAAAGATTTTAAGACAAAAATAAATATTTGCTACCACTAATTACAATTGTTAAATTTAAGCTTAAATTATTAGAATTTTAAGCATCATTATAGCTATTCCGTTCCGGTCCCAATTCTTCCAACCGAACACAATATAGGACCATTCCGTTCCTCGTTCTTTTCCGAACCGAACACAGGATCGGAACTGCCCCACGCCTTTAACGGACTCACCTGCTCCGCTCTCTCGTTCTAGAACCGAACACACCCTAAATTATATTCCTACTCCACTCCAGTGTAGGCAGCCAGCGGTGCCCGTTGAATTTCTAAGAGCATCTCTAGTGGAACGTCTAAATTAGGACGTCTATATCTCTATATAGACGACCGTGTATGAAGATTCTATTTTACACCTCTTCAATTTTTTAGTGGAACGTCTATATATAGGACGTGTATATTTTCTCTTCTATATTTTAATAGTATCTTATAACTATCTTTTAATATTTTTTCAATGGAAATAATCAACACCAATACCAACATTTCGTTAGCATTATGAAGTACTCCTCTATAAGTGTCTTGTATTTGTATAGATTCACATGTATTCAGGTCACTTGTTTCCATACGAAGGGAGAAACAAATACAAAAGTAGAAGCATGTTTTCAGACGAAGGGAGTAACAAATACAACAGTAGAAGCATGTATCAAAACAAGCAATAATCAGCACGAATCTTCAGTTATCTCTCAATCCTCTCTAGTCAGCAAAGCAGTACAAAATATTCACATAAATAGCAATATTAGAATCTGCACTTGCTCGAGCAAATTATTTGATCATCGTCAAAGAGAGCATGAACTAGTTAGTATTTAGATACATCAAAACCTTGTCGTTAACACCTAGGCATCAGTCAGCTGGGCTAAAAACAAATGCTCATGGTATTCAGAGAATACTTTGGCTCACCACCGGAACTAATTACGGAGGATCGGAGCACCCGGCCAGAATACTTGAAACTCGTTTTACTTAGAACCAAATCAGAGCCAAACTATCGTAGCTCCCGTGGGACTGCACAGGCGCAGCAGCCCAACATCGCCGCCGCCCTCTAGCTACCACATGCGCGGCCTCCGCCACCTCCTCCGTCCAGCACCCATGAGCGGCGGTGAAGGTAGGTCCGCCCTAGGAATCGATGGATCCATCTACTTGGGACTCGGCGGCGGCGGTAATCGACGAATCTGGCTAATTGGGGCGCAGCGGCGGCCAAAATTGGCGACGGCGATCTCACGGGAGTTGCAGGTATGCCCTTCCTGGGTTCACGATGGAGGCGGGAGAGGGCACAGGAGTGAGCGGTTGGCCGATTTTGGTGGATAGACGTCGTGGCTGGACTGTCCAAATATGGACTACGCATAGCAGATTGTGGACGGCGTCTAAATTTAGACGACCTGATAGACGAGCCGCTGGGAATGTTTCTTAGACTCCCGATCGTGTAAATTCATTTAGACGTTCATATACACGATCCACTAGAGATGCTCTAAGGGGCAGAAGAGTGGACAGATTGGTGCAGCTTGACCCATCAGTGGACTGATGCCGATCTGCCCAGCTCAGATCGGGCGGCGGATCACATGTCTGTATTCATTCTTTCAGGGAATATCTGCGTATGTGTCTGTGGTGTCAGTTAATCCACATTAAATATATGCCCGCGGATATTCAATCAATGATTCCATCAATTATCTGCAGGGTCCGGACGATTCGCGACACTCAATGCTTCCCTAATAAGACGCGCGTATTCAGGGGAGTATTTAAACGAAGAAGATGCGCGTCGTGCGGCTCGTGCCACGAACTAGTAAAATGCTCTGGAGCTGGCTGGAGCGACGTCTTCTTACTTAAAAAGGTTGGTCAGAGTGCACAGTAACTTAGACTCGTAACATGATATGAGAATATTTTTTTAATTTTTTAGCTAAATATGTTATTTTTAGATTATTATCTGTATATTGGAAAATAACTGAAGTGTAGTAATATGCAATGTCAAATTAATTAGGTTAGACTCACTTTGTCTTAATATGTGTGATGTTATCGTAACATAGCTAGTTACTTCCTTTGTTTAAAATTATTAGTTCTAATACCAAGACATTTCATAACTCTTTCTCATTAATATAGATATGCACACACGGTATTACATGCACGAGAGAAGTGAAAGGAAAAGAAGAATATGCATTGGAGTAGAAACAATAATAAATAAGATAACCCTTAGGCTGGTCATAGTGGAGGTAACTTCACTAGTAACTAAGAGTCTAAGGCAACATTTTTGTTTATGCGGCAATGATTTAATGAAGAGCAATGGATTGAGTAACTAGCTATGTTACTGTAACATCACACATACAAAGGCAAAGTGTGTCTACAACCTAATTAATGTGGCATTGCATGTTATCACACCCAAATTATTTCCCACTATGAATGTAGTAACTTAGGCTAGTAACATGTGCACATGTTACTACTCTAAGTTACTCCTCACTATGACCAGCCTTATAATCTCAAACAATATAAAAAAGCTCTTAGAACTCATAATCCCGAACAGAGGTAGTACTCTATCTATCTCTTTCCTCATTAACTCATTGCCACATAAGCAAAAGTGTGGAGTTGGACTCTTAATTACTAATAAAGTTACCTCCACTATGACCAGCCTAAATCCTCACGTTCAAATCCCTTTCGTTTACACCTAACTGTTAAATCCCAGACTAAATTAAACCTTAGAGCTGTTTGGCAAACCAGGATAAGAATAATCCCGGTCGGGTATACCCATTGTTACACTGACTATATGGGCCTACATGTCATGTTCATCTTTCGATCCATCTCTCCCCATCTTAAAATATCATGGAAGCATGACCGTGTCCAATACCGGTGATAGCCAAGATATGGAGAGGCAGAGGCCGCCAGCTTGCTTATGCTTCTCGTCCTTCTCTCGGTGGTGGTCGAGAAGGGGAGGAGGTGAGGGACGAGGAAGATGCAGGAGCTAGGCCGTGCATGGTAGCTCAGGCATGCATCGTCAACTCCACGCAACTTAAGCCCGTGCCAGTGGTGGCTCGGGCCTATGTCATCGCCACACCGAATCTCTGACCACGGTCCAGATTCCTCCTCGCCAAAGGGCACGTCTACGGAAGCATGAATCAACCAAGACCGACCCCCGCCCGCCATGTATGATTCCTTCGTCCCCGACCACGTACGGGTGGCCTATCGTCTCCCATAGCTCCACGGGGTTCCCCCGGTCCAACTAGAGCCAAAGCCGATGACCTGCTCTACCCCAAGCTCTTCCCCGACGAGAACCCGCTCCGGCCACCGTTGTCGTTGACAGAGGCGACGACGCCAAGCCTCCCCGCCTCATCTAACCTATCCCAAGCAATCAACGTGAGCTCCTGGAGTTTTTCCCCTTTCTCGCACCCTCGCTTTCTCCTTCGATGCCTATTCGTTACTCGCCGGAGCTCCTCCGCCGCACTCTCCTCCGACGCCTATTCGTTACTCGCCGGAGCTCCTCCGCCGCACCATGCATCGAAGTGGCAGCTTTTGGTTAGCTCAAATACATGCGCGCTTATGTGCAGAGTCATAAACAGTTGCATATTCTTGAGGGTTCAAACCGCCGGACCTCTACGAGAGTTTAGGGTTTGAAATGGACATGTCCCTTCTTTGTGTGTGTGTGTGTGCGCTGCCCTCTTTGCTGTTTACGGTCGCTATTCAGTAGGCCCGAAATTATTTATGTACGTGTGGCGAGCAGTTCTCGACGAGCTGTCAAACAGGTCACCATGAACGATGCATTATTTCTGGCACCAACTGTTTACGATCGCACGCTTGACAACTGTGTGAATGCAGCATAGTGCCCCGGAGGAGTATACTCCGCATATGTATAGTTTTGGCTTGGTGGGTCGAGCTGACGCAGCACGTGCGCGGTTACGTGTAGGATAACTTTTTTTTTTTTTTTGAACGGATGAGGCCCGAAGGCCCTAGAAGCATATATTATAAAAAGCGGCAGTACAAGATTACATTGAGGCCCTTATCAAACCAGGAAATAAAAAGAGTAAGCCTCAACTTTTGCAAAAAGGACCCTAGAACAAAGAAATAAAAAGCAATCAGGTCCCGGGTCGCCTCCGCCGCAGCCAAAGATCCGACGAGACTGGGCACCTGCGCCGCCACCGGGGAACTTGCCACTTGGGGCGTCGCCGGCGATGGATCCCATCTTTCGGACAAAGAGAATCCTTCACAGCTGAAGGAAGAAGCATGTGCCTTCACGCCTGCGCTGTGAGCGGCTCCATACGCCAAGGATAGCGCCGCAAAGTTGCCGCCGCTTGGGAGCTCCAAGAATCGCTTCAACAGGCACCGCAGACGCCAACGTCACGAGAAACCGATCGCCACCATCCTCTTCTTCCTTCATGCGCCACCACGGCCACAGGAAGGCCATCGTAGGGTCACCCACCAACTTCCTCGCAGCCGAGCTCATCCTCCATCCGAGCCGCCAGAGGGCAACCCGTGCCACTCCTTCCTTCTCCTCCTCGCCTCCACGGCCGGCCAGAGAAGCAAGCGCATCAAGAGGCTCCGCATCGGTCCTCCCCCTCGCCACCACGGCCGGACAGGAGCACCAACGCCTCAGAGCCACCCCACACCACCCGACGGACCACTACCACTACCTTATTAACGGAGACAGTGCCTCTCCCTGCATGAGCTCCAACCAGAGAAGCGGCAGCAAAAGGCAGAGGAACCCTAGAGCTTGGGTGAGGTCGCATCGACGCCAAGCTCTGCTCCAAACCGCCCAAGCAGGGCAAGACCCTAATCTACTCCTATCAACTACGCCGGCACCTCCCCTCCGCCATCTCCGGCCGGCAGCGCCGCCAGAGAGGGCTCGGGTTCGGCCCGGAAGGGAGAAGAAAGCTCTCGAGCTTTTCAGGGACTGTAGCAGAGGGGAAAGGGAAAGGGGTCGCACGTGTAGGATAACTTGGAAAATGGCATGGTCGACAAGTTCGCTCCTCCGTCCTCCTCCGGATCGATCGCTGCTAGTCTCTGAACGTAGCACGGGAAGCGAATCGCCACGGCGGTCCAGCTCCAGGATGTCCCTGTCCGCGTGACTCCTCTCCGACGTCGCTAGCTGCCACGTCATCCTAATTTTAGTTTACTTAGACTGGTCATAGTGAAAATATCATGGTAGTATTATACTCTCTCTTGTTTGGTTTATTAAGCACGCACCTGGTTTAATAAAATCTTTAAGCATCAATTTTATACTCCATCTGGTTCCGTTTATTAGGCGCGCACGTAGCGTAGTTTAAGAACAACTTTGACCAATAATTTTGGTCAATAAATTTTATAATACATCACAAAAATTATATCATTGGATTAATCTTCAAAAGTAGTTTTTGATGCTATATTTTTTGATATATATATTGCATATTTTATTGGTCTAAATTGATGGTCAAAGATTTTCTTAAACTACGTGCGTGTCTAATAAACTGGATCGGAGGAAGTACAATATATGTACAAAAAATATACCATTAAAAACTACTTTTGAAGATGAATCCAATGATATAATTTTTGTGACATATTATATTAAATTTGTTGATCAAAATTATTGGTCAAAGTTGTTCTTAAACTATATGCTACCTAATAGACCGGACCAAATGGAGTAGTAATGATATATCTATTGATTTGTGAATCTTTATGTTAAATATGTGTACTACAAGATTTACTTATCATTATACCTACTCACTTCATTAGACTGGTCCTAGTGGGAGTATCATAACTAGTACTCTGTCATGCAAGTCATGTTGAAAAAATCCGATGTGACACAACAATGAAGAAAAGAGATAGTTAGAGTATCATAGATAAATACCGTATCATAACACGTAAAATAAAAAATCTTCATACAAATAGATTTTGTACACAATTTTGTATTGAGATTCTACAAATCAGTAATATAGTACTATATGATACTACCTTATGATACCATGCACTGTGAAGATAGTATCATACACTAGTATCATATGCATAATACTACTAATATGATACTACCACTATGACCAGCCTCACGGTTTGGAGGGGTCTTATAAAAATCATGTGTTTCCAAAACTTCTCTTCTCCTATACGCGTTAGACTTAATCACAGAATTAATGTCCATTTCTCTCTCTACTTTCTACTCCATGCAGCCAAGAAATTAATTATTGCATGCAACTCCATCAATACATGTGTCTAAACACCTTGTTTTCATTGAGTAATTACGATTTAATATGACGCCGAGTAATTATTAGGTCTATTTTTTCTTTCATCGAATTTACATGCTTTTGGCACAAATCTGGCCCCAATCAAGTGCCCACCTAGATCCCAACAATCTCTCTAAAACACCCTCCAAACCGCGACGAAAGGAGTGCGATACTCTAACCACCACTCTTATCATTAATTATAATGTCACATCGATTTTTATCGAGTTACATGTCGTACATCTGGCATATAATCCACGTTGTCATTAGGGGCTGTGCGATAGGTACGGATCCCTAAAGCTTGCTTAAGTAGTTAGCTAGGCCTGGCTCCATATCATAGTAGTTTCAAAAATTAGACTGATTCGATGGTTTAATAGAAAAAACCTAAATTGATGGGTTTGTCGGTTTTTCCAGAGACATCGGTCCAAACAATAAGAAACTAAAAAAAATGTTTACCGGTCCATATTGCATATACACTGCATATATGCTATGACTAGCTGTATATACGAGGCATCGGTCCGGTTTTTAAAACTATAGTGCATATACGCTGTGACTAACGACTGAGCTGACATATTATACGGAGTACCTTTTCTGCTCCAGGAATCAAGATCGTGGCCTTGTTCCATGCTTCGCGCAGATAATCGGGATGTAAGAGGAGTGCCGCCGCCGGTGCGATTGTTCAGGGTGGACGCTCAAGAGAGATGCCAGCATGGCATATTTCCACGAGAGGAGCTTTTCCCAACACTGATTAAGCGAAACCTTTGGAGCAGATGTAGCCCATGTTCTACAACAGGCCACTCTCTGTCCACAACAGCTCAGGTAAGCCCACACGCAGCCCATTGACCTACTAGCTTTTTTCAGGCTTCTATTTACTTCTCTGATGACACTAATTTTTGTTTTTTACTTTCTGATAAACGTGGACAGCAGGAACTGATATAGTAAACCTAGTCTTTGCTAGGGTTTAATCCCGGCGGCAGCAATCTCAATCACCGTCAACGAACAAGCGATCCAGCAACTCAAACAGCCTCTTTCCCTCATCATCGACTCGGCCTGATCAAGGGGTCGACTCGTGTTGATCAAGGGGCTGATCTGCCTGGTTGCCCATCTTTAGTACATCTGAGGCGTGATTAGGGTTAGGGTTTTCTCGAGACAAAGCGGCCGCCATGGATAAAAGTTCTAAGGCGGGGGAGGGGGAGGTCCAGGAAGGAGGTTGATGTTGATGAACTGTTCAAGAGCCTTAACCTTCACGACAAGGAACTGACGGGCCAGACCAAAAAAAAACATGCAGATAACAAACACGCCCTAATAGACTTGCATGTATAGCCGTTTTCCTACTAGTGACTTTAGCCACTGTTATGTTTACACTAAAAGTTAGGAGATAAAGTCTGGGATAACATTCTCTAAGGGTTTTGTCCTCCAACCTAGTATCTTCCTGACCGGGAGTTCTCTTCTCATTACCAATAACCTTCCTACAGAACCTATAAAATATCGGGAAATGTACTCTCAGACCGGTCTGAAAAATACAAAATCCCGCGGACACTATGTGGAGTGCGCTCCCACCTGAGTCATACTAAACCACAAAACAAACAGGGTCAACTAAAGATCAACTCAAAAATTCAAAATATTTTGTAGATTAAACCATTCGTTTAATTTAAGATCCGTTTTCATCGCTAGGTAGTCGCGACGAGATCTTCGAAACTAGATCCCTTGTTGATATGTTTCGACGAAAGTTTTTTCGGACCAAAAATTTACCCACCCGTAACCGTGAGTTATCCATGTCATAGTATATAAGTTATCCATCCTGTAACATATAAGTTATCCACCATATAAACGGATTGGAGTGAGGCGGTCTCGTATTTCTCATGTGGGTAAATTTTGTATTTTTATTCGCCTCATGAAACCTTGGTTGCCCCATGTATTTTAGTGTGAGCTACGAGCTTGTTTAATTGGAACACGGTAGCCTAGGTGTTAGGGTATAAAGACTTCATCATCGTCGATGCTAACTGATGAAGGCTCGGTATCCTAACATCTTTTGAGGCTTCGTCATCCGTACACCACGATAGCGACGACGGGTGATAAAGTCAAGCCGCTAAATTAATGGTTGCGCATTATGTTTGCTCACTATAACTTAGAATTAAATCTAAACTTCTTTCTAAACTATTTTATTATATCGTATGAAAAAGAAGTTTAGATTCAATTCCTTTAAAGAAATTATGCTTGATGTTTGCCGCAGTAGCCTTTTAAGGTTGAATCACCCGTATGCCGCTCGCGGCGATGCCGAGCCGCTAGAATAACTTTTGTATTCTATTATGTATAAATTTTTATAGTGGTGAATAACTTACATGTTGAAGCCTGGATAACTCTCGTGTTATTAGTGGATAATTATCATACAATGTCATGGGTAACTTTTTGTTTATCTCTGTGGGTAAATTTGCAATTTCGAGGATAACTCTAGTTCTCTTTGTGGTTACTATATTTTTTAAACCCTGGTTATCTTTATTTTAGTTAATTATATGTGTGGTAGACTTACTTGGTATGGAAACTATAGACAAGTTGTTAGGATAGTGAGACTTCGTCGCCATCGACTCGGTGAAAACGGATTCTAAATTGGAGAAGTATACATTTTTTTTCACACGCAATAAAAACTCAAAACACATGATTCGTTTGTAGGATGGATAACTTATGTTTTATGCAGTCAAACTATTTGATCTATAAAACATTTTGAATTTTTAAATTTTGCATTTAATGCACATGGCATTAGCAAGTTTGTCATTTTGTGTTTAGAGACTAAATAAATTTTAAAGAGCTGACAACATGGCATGCAATGCTCCAAATTAGGAAGAAAGCACACCTAATGAACATGCATAACCTTGTTTGAATTATCCGCCAAACTTTACATTCTACAAGACGGTCGACAGCTTAATTTTTTAAATAATACATTTTTTTATTTAATTTCACAAATAATATACGAAATCCAAAAATTACAAATCTAACGGACCGTCGTCCGTTGAAAAGACGAAGGGGGGTTTCGTCTTTTGAAAAGATAAAAGGGATGATTCATCTTTTGAAAAGACGATGGACATGTTCTTCACACGTTGGCTTGGCGTGATCGGTCGTCTTTTGAACGGACGAATCACCTCTTCGTATTTTCAAAAGACGAACCACCACCTTCGTCTTTTCAACGGACGACGGTCCGTTAGATTTGTAACTTTTGGATTTCGTATATTATTTGTAAAATTGACTAAAAAAATGTATTATTTAAAAAAATTTAGCCGGTCACCAGATAGCAGGGTCCTAAAATATTCATCACATCCCGCTGGAAATGAGATTGGGTAGGTTTCTTGAGAAAGGGTACTTAAAAATACATTTAGTTCTAACTAGATCTCTGCCAGATCCCCTCGAAGGTTTCTAACTTTTAGAGCTATTTACTAAATAAATATTTATTCATAATATTAAGATCCCTGGACCCTAGGCCACTTATGTCTTGTGGCTGACAAACTTCCTCCCACTTACGTAAATGAAGTTTCTTAAGAGTATCTTCAACACAGGCACTATAATAACACGGCGCTAAATTAATCGCTCTTTTTACCGCGCACGCTGGAAATTGCTCCAGCAGAGGCGTTATAATCCCGCGCGCCGTAAATTTTTAGCGTGGCGCGACATTTTGCGCTATTTGGAGCAGGATATATGGCGCTCGGACTACAGCGCGCGCTATCGCTCGGCTCGCACGGGAACAACCGACCGTCCGGAAATTTCACCCCCGCGCGTGACCTCTCCCCTCCGGCTTCCCCTCCGCACGGTCGCCGGCGTAATGCGGCGATGGACGGCTCCCAAACGCCTTCCTGTCCCCCCCACTGCGGGCGCCCGGCCGGCAATCCGCCGACCGCGCCAAACCCTAGCGCTGGCGTCGGGAATGGCTCGGGCGCCTCGGGGATCGCCGCGGGGAGCACTGCGACTCGCCAACTCTCCGTGCCACCACGGACAAGCTCCGACGCCACGCAGGTCCCGCCAATCGCGCCACCGAAAGGGAGGAGCAATACCATAAAGCGCACGGCCGGCGCGGCGGGTGGGCAACCCAAACCCAAAGCGGCGAGTAATAGCGCGGCCGCTCGGCGCGCGCATCCTACACCCGTCCCCATCCCCCAAGCGCCAGCTACCTCCGCTCTGCCTCCACCGCCTCCTCAACGTTCGACGCCAACCGCTGTCTTCGTCGCCGCGCCTCGACTTCAGTGTGGCGTCCGTCAGCCCAAGCAACGGCCTGACGACACAGTCGCCTGGATGGCTGCTTGTTTTGCTGATGTTGCTGCTGATCCATCCTCTGAACCTCGGCACTTTCGTGCCGCTCTTGGTGTCCCGCACTGGCATGCGGCTATGGAACAGGAGTTTGATGCACTGATCAAGAACAACACTTGGCGACTTGTTCTCCCAAAATCTGGTGTCAACATTATTGATTCCAAATGGATCTTCAAAGTGAAGCGTAATGCCAATGGAAATATTGAGCGATATAAGGAACGTCTTGTAGACAAGGGATTCAAACAGCGCCAAGGTCTGGATTATGATGATACATTCAGTCCCGTGGTCAAGCCGACGACTATTCGTTTGTTGCTCTCTCTTGCTGTTTCCCGAGGCTGGTTTCTTCGGCAGTTGGGCGTCTTCTTGATCACAAAATAAAATATGTTCAATCTGATTGGGGGTGGGGGTGAGTATATTAAGTTGAATGTCTTCTTTGAGAAGCTTGGTATTGCTCACCATGTGTCATGTCCTCACACTCACCAACAGAATGGAAGTGCTGAGCGCAAGCACCGCCACATTGTTGAAACAGGTGTTACTCTTCTTGCACATGCCTCTCTCCCGTTTTGCTATTGGAGTGATGCTTTTGTTACAGCCTTCTTCCTCATAAATCACATGCCAACACGAGTCATTAATATGCAAACACCTCTTGAGCGGTTGTTGGGTGAAGTTTCGGATTATACTTTCTTCCGAGTTTTTGGCTGTGCTTGTTGGACAAACCTTCGCCCCTATAATAAACACAAACTCGAGTTTTGCTCTAAACAATGTGTGTTCCTTGGTTACAGTTCTTTACATAAAGGATACAAGTGTCTCCATGTCCCTAGTCATAGGGTATATATCAGCCGTGATGTTGTCTTTGATGAGCATGTTTTCCCTTTTTCGACCACTTCATCATCCACCTCTGCTACTTTGTCAACTTCTTTACCCACTGAGCTTGATCAATTTGCAGATATTGCACATGCCCCTGTTTTGTGTAACACCCTCAGAATCGACCCTATGCAAGTTTGAGCGAAACCCGCCAAACCCGCATAGAAACGATTCAAAGGTGCCCACCAGGCACTTTCGTGCGGGTGGAAAACGAAGTAATAACATTACACAACAGTCCTCGATGGGACCCACGAGCAGATATATATAACTGACTCCATGAGTCAAGAATACAAATATAATGTACAAAGATCCAAATCACCTTGAAAAGATCGGCGTCCGCTACGGACAAGAGGCAAATGGGGCTAAGAGCCACGAAGAATAACCAATGGCGTCCATAACCCTGAGGCCAAGCCGGAAGGGTAACCACGCTAACGTCGATCTCAAAACCTGCTTAAAACAAAGGGTGCCGACAAAGGGCAAAGGAAAGAGGAGGCGTCGATCGAGGCCGATTACGGCGAGGCTAGAATTCGGCGGTCCTCGCCTACATAGGTATGGTGGACTGAAGCGGCAGCGGCAGCATGCACTAAACAACCTATAGAGACTCGACACAACTGGCGACTATCAGAGAGGGGTAAGAAAGACCTATTCGGATCTAGCCTGATACTAGCATCAAACAAACCCATCCTGGCGTTTCCCCCTCGAGACCTTCGAGGAAGTCAACCGAGGAACTCACACAGTTGGTAGTTTTACTTATTCAGTTATAGTTGCGGCACTTTACTAGTCAGGTTTAGATAATCATCCTGATAAAGTAAGCAGTGGGCACTTTTAGTTAATCATTCCGTTTTAGTGGCAACACTTACTAGTCAGATACAATTATCATGAGATAACCCCAAAACCCAGCAGTTGTTGGTACTTTTTCTTAGCCATTCCGTTGTAGTGAAGCTGATCACTAGTCAAATCGGACACAAGTCAATTTATAATAATAAACTTTAGTTATAGTTGTCTATGATCAAGCACTGTGCTCCAAGTCGTCCATAACCGCGGACACGGCTTCTCGAAAAGATTAAACCCTGCAGGGGTGCACCAAAGTATCCACAGGCACTTCGACCCTTTTGCGGATCGGTTAACATACACCCATCGGTATGTCGGCGGGGCCTAAGTTACGTTCCGGACCCAAAGCAAGCACGGGGCCACCCCTAAGTACACCCGCAAAATCGGCCGGTCTCGAGGCGGACTTAGGGTTTTGCGACAATGGCTTATGTGACAGGTCCCCAATCGGGGACTATCGATACAGCGAAAACATTCCGCTTCCTAAACAGTACAGTGTGCTCCTCGCACAAACGTAAATAAAGCGGTAAACATGGCATAAGTACAGGATAGTAAAAACACCTCAAACTAGTTGTGGCCCCCAGTACAATACTTTGAAATCAGGTAATTATCAATGGGGGGCCCATATCTCCCCACCTGTGGTTAGCGCGCTCGATCTCGGAACAGGTGTCAAGAACTCGGGTCCTACGGGACACAAGTGGGCGGTCGGAAACCAAATCTTACCTATCACCCACCGATGCCTCTGCTTAATTCAATTTTAGTTGTTAAACAGGAATAAAGTGATACAATAATTAAAGCCATGATCATCTCCAACGCCAACATGCGGCAATTCTCCAACAAAGGTGGTACTTGACGACAAGCAAAACACTTGAGCAAGCGACTACGACACGCGGGTCCAACTATCTACCAATCAACAGGTAATAGGATGTGTCCAAGGCTATATATATGGCTGCAAGGAATATCACGGGTACGAAATCTAGAGCATCGCAACACAGATAGCAAAGATCAACAGGAGGGAAGTAAATACTAGCAAAGTAAGATAGGTAGAAAGGGAGATGCTACTTTGAAAACATTGTCGAAGGGTTCATCCGAAGATCGGGGCGAAGCTCACATCAACTCAACGGCCTTATCCGCGAAGAAGCAAAACACTAGAAGAAACACCGGATGCACTATTTAATACAACGGCAGAAGATCGGCATGATGCATGTATGAAGAATGACATGGCAAAGTGCGATGCAATTAGGTCATGTTAAGCGGAACCGGGGTCCCGACAATAAGCATATGGTTCAAGTTATTTAGCTACCCCGCAATTTAAATGTTGTTTTAGCAAGACAGAATATATCACCGGCTCGCTACACAAGTTTAAATGAGGCCAATATGAGACTAGATTTGCCCGCATATGGGCCCCATATTTAATTATTAGGTGAATCGGCATAAGGCCCCCAAACCACAGATATGCATGCGAGATGACAATTAAACATGCAACAAGTTGTTATGTTATAAAATAGGGTTCGAGGAAAAGGGTCACACATTAGGGTTCGGCAGTTCTTGGGGTTCCGGGGTTCGAGGTCGGTCTCAGGGTTCGGATCTGGGGTTCGGTCTCGGCGGAAGCGTTCTCAGATGACGGGGTAGGTCTTGGCGCATCCGGGGTCTTCGGGTCACGTTGTCGGTCATGGTGTTCGGGACGAAGCACTTGTCGCATCGGGGTTCTTGGCGGACTCGGTGTCCGGGTTCATGTCGGTGTACTCGGTGTTCCGGGAAGGCGATCTTGATTCGGGGTCCCGATGAAGATCTTGGCGAGGGGTTCGGGTTCCGAGCGCCGGGATCGGTCTCCAAAAATCCGTGGGGCGGTCTTGGCGACGATCTTGTCCGATGGAGGTCCTGGTTCAACATCATCGCGGCTTCGGGGTGAAGAACTGGGTGTCCGGGCGGAGTGCTTGTCGCACAAGAGGCCTTCGGGTTCTATGACGACGACCTCGGGGTTTCAGCGGAACGGTCTTCGAGGTACTTGGCGTTCTATGAAGAAGAGCTCCGGATCTTCGGCTCTGGTGGAAGTTCTCGGCGTTCTCGATGAAGAACTTGGCGAGGAGAGCTTGGGGGTTCCGAGAGGAGAGCATGTAGTTTCTTGTCGAAGATCTTGGGGCTTTTAACTTTGTTTCTTTGAAGAAACTTGTCGTGCTTTTCGGGCAGCGTATGCACATCGGTACCCAACTTCACTTGGCGTCGAACACTTGGACTTGAAGGACCTTGGTCACATGGGCATCGATACCAAACATCGGCCTTGGCGCTTGGCCAGAGCAAGGCTGGCCGACTCTGGTCAAGCGGAGCCTTGGCGGTTGGCGGTGCAGGCTCGACGGAGGGCCCTTGAACGGCTCGGTGGAGAGGGCCCACCAGGCGTGGCACAGAAGTCTCCGTGGCAGCTTGACGGGTGACGACCGAGGCGCTGGGTTGCCGAGGGGGCTCGGGGCGGTCCGGTGAGGGCGCGTGGCGGCGCGTGAGGCAGCGGCGCAGCGGGAGGCCAGGCTCATGGTACGCTGTGGCCGGGAAGGAGCCGGGCGGCCGGAGGACGTGATCGGAGGAGCGTGGCGAGGCGGGCCAGGGGTCCGGCGCCGATTGCTGGGACGCGAGCGGGCTGCGCCGAGGTCGGAGGCGAGGGGAGGCCGGGCTGCTGGGTGGAAGGGCGGGAGCGGAGGTTGGTGGCGGAGGCGGCGAGCGGCGGCGGAGGCCGGGCAGGCGGGGCTGCAGGGGGTCGGGGGATGTAACACCCTCAGAATCGGCCCTATGCAAGTTTTAGCAAAACTCGCCAAACCCGCATAGAAACGATTCGAAGGTGCCCACCAGGCACTTTCGTGCGGGTGGAAAGCAAAGTAATAACATTACACAACAGTCCTCGATGGGACCCATGAACAGATATATATACAAATGACTCAAAGAGTCAAGAATACAAATATAATATACAAGATCCAAATCACCTTGAAAGCGATAGGCGTCCAGCTACGGACAAGATGCAAATGGGGCTAAGAGCCACGAAGAATAACGAATGGCGTCCATAACCCTGCCCAAGCCGGAAGGGTAACCCTGCTAACGACGTCGATCTCAAACCTGCTTAAACAAAAGGGGTGCCGACAAAGGGCAAAGGAAAAAGAGGAGCGTCAGTACTGAGGCCAGTACACGGCGAGGCTAGAGTTCGGCGGTCCTCGCCTACATAGGTATGGTGGACTGAAGCGGCAGCGGCAGCATGCACTAAACAACCTATAGAGACTCGGTACAACTGGCGGATATCAGAGAGGGATAAGAGTGACCTAACCTGTTCCAACCTGAAGCTATCACCAAACAAACCCATCCTGGTGTTTCCCCCTCGAGGCCAATCGAGGAAGTCAACCGAGGAACTCACACGGTGGGCAGTTTTAATTATTCAGTTATAGTTGTGGCACTTTAGTAGTCAGGTTTAGATAATCGTCCTGATAATGTAAGCAGTGGGCACTTTTAGGTAATCATTCCGTTATAGTGGCATCACTTACTAGTCAGATACATTTAGCATGAGATGAACCCATAACCCAGCAATTGTTGGTACTTTTACTTAGCCATTCTGTTGTAGTGGAGCTGATTACTAATCATATCGAAAACAAGTCAATTGAAAACAATAAACTTTAGTTATAGTTGTCTATGATCAAGCACTGTGCTCCAAGTCGTCCATAACCGCGGACACGGCTTCTCGAAAAGATTTAACCCTGCGGGTGCACCAAAGTATCCACAGGCACTTGACCCTTTTGCGGATCGGTTAACATACACCCATCGGTATGTCGGCGGGGCCTAAGTCACGGCGTTCCCGGACAAAGCAAGTACATGGGGCCACCCCGAGTCGACACCATAGCGGAGTCGTCCGGTCTCGAGACGGACTCGGGGTTTGGGTGGTGTGTGCAACGATATGCCCCAAGCGGGACTGTCGGCACAGCGAATCGTGTCCCGATCCTAAGCAGTACCGTGCTATCATCGCACAATTTAAATAAAGCAGTAAGCATGGCATAAGTACAGGATAGTAAATAAAACCTCAAACTAGTTGTGGCCCCCAGTACAATACTTTGAAATCAGGTAATTATCAATGGGGGGCCCATATCTCCCCACCTGTGGTTAGCGCGCTCGATCTCGGAACAGGTGTCAAGAACTCGGGTCCTACGGGACACAAGTGGGCGGTCGGAAACCAAATCTTACCTATCACCCACCGATGCCTCTGCTTAATTCAATTTTAGTTGTTAAACAGGAATTAAAGTGAACAATAAGTAAACCATGATCGTCTCCAACGTCAACATGCGGCAATTCTCCAACAAAGGTGGTACTTGACGACAAGCAAAAACACTAGAGCAAGCGACTACGACACGCGGGTCCAACTATCTACCAAACACAGGTAATAGGATGTGTCCAAGGCTATATATGGCTGCAAGGGATATCACGGGTACGAAACTAGAGCATCGCAACACAGATAGCAAAGATCAACAGGAGGGAATAAATACTAGAAAAGTAAGATAGGTAGAAAGGGGGAGATGCTCGCCTGAAAACATCGTCGAAGGGTTCAACCGAAGATCGGGGCGAAGCTCACATCAACTCAAGGCCTTATCATGAAGAAGCAAAACGCTAGAATAAACACCGGATGCAATATTTAATACAACGGCAGAAGATCGGCATGATGCAGGTATGATGCATGACATGGCAAAGGTGCAATGCAATTAGGTCATATTAAGTGGAACCGGGGTCCCGACAATTAATTAGGTGGTTCATGTTATTTGGATACCCCGCATTTTAAATGTTGTTATAACAAGGCAAGATACGATACCGGTTCGCTACACAAGTTTAGATGAGGCCGATATGAGACTAGATTTGCCCGCATATGGGCCCCATATTTAATTATTAGGTGAATCGGCATAAGGCCCCCAAACCACAGATATGCATGCGAGTATGACAATTCAATATGCATCAAGTTGTTATGTTATAAAATAGGGTTTGAGGAAAAGGGTCACACATCAGAGGGCTCGGCGATCTTGGGTTCGGTTGGTCGGTCTCGAGTTCAGGGTTGGCGAGGTCGTTCTCGGACTCAGGTAGGGCTTGGCGCATCCGGTCTTGGTCACGTTGTCGGTCATGGCGTTGGGGAAGCACTTGTTGCAACGGGTTCTCGGACTCGGTGTCGGTGAAACACTTGGCGTCCTCGAAGAAATACTCGTCGCCGTGCGGTGAACTTGGCGTTCGGGGAAGTTCTCGGGGTTCCGTGAGGTGGACCTTGTCGCGTCGAAGCGGACTTGTCTCGGCGTCGGCGCGCCGGATTCTCGGTCGATGCCGATCTTGTTGTTGCGCAGATCCCCGTCCGAGCCATCGATTGCCTTGGCATCGGGCTCAAGTACTTGGCGATCCGAGATGAAGCGCTTATCGTTCCATGTGGCGGTCTTGGCGTCCGGCGACGGTCTTGTCGTCTCACGGGGTCTTGGCGTCCGGGTTTTTCCGCGTCCGTGATGTAGTTCTTGTCGGTTCCTGTCGATGGCCGGGTCCCGTGGAGGGCGTCTTGTAGTGCCGTAATCCTCGTGGTCGATCATCAATCCGGTCGGGCTCAAGCGCTTGTCATGGGGCCCGCCTTGTATCTCCGGTCGGTCGTGTACTTGGCGTCGTCTAAAGGAACAGAGCAAGGACGAGCGGTGGCATGCGACCACGAGGAGAAAAGCGGCCTCGGCTGCTGAAGACGGCGGCTGCCAGCAGAGGAGGAGCCGGGCGGAGGCGAACGCAGACGGAGAGCTCGCAGGCGGGAGTGGCGCATCGCGGCGACGCGGACGGCGAGGGCGGCGAGGTTGGCCGGAGGGCCGCGACGGGCGAAGGAGCGGAAGCGGCGTGAGCGAGGCTTAGTGGCGCGGGCTCAGCGACGAGCCGAGGGCTCTGCGGCGTGAGCTGGGCGAAGAAGGCGAGCTCGGGCGGCGAGGGAGGCGCTGGCAGCGGCTCGGAGTCGGCGGTAGCGGGCAGCGACGAAGGAGGCGGAGGGCCGAGGACGCGCTTCGAGGCTCGGCGGACGGGCGAGGAGGCGAGGCAGGCGGGGGTGGACGCGGCCGGCGGAGCTCGGCATGAGGAGCGACGAGCCGGAGGCGGCAGCGGCCGGTCATGGGGCTCGGGCTGAGCCAGGCGAGGAGTGGGCGGCTAGGAGGAGACGCGTGAGTGGGGGGAACGGCGGAGGAGAGCCTCATGGCCGTGTGAGGCCAGCAGCGCTTAGGCGACGCGGGCGAGGGAGGAGGACGCAGGGCTTGTGAGGAGGAAGAAGAAAGGGAGAAGGGGCAGCGGCGTGGGTGCGTGTCGTGTGCGGGGGGCAGGGGCCAGGGGTGGGACGCTGGTGAGTGGACCAGGGGAGAAAGGGGGCCCACGGGTCAGTGGGTGGGGTGGGGTGTCCGGTTGCGTGCGTGGCGTGCGGTTACTGTGTGCGTGGGTGGGTCTGGGTGTGGGGCCGCGTGGGGCAGAGTGGGTGCTGGCGTGTGTGGTGAGGAGAGAGGGTGGGAAGAGAAGAGGGAGTGGCTGGGTGAGGTGGCATGGTGGGATTGGAGGGGGGAGAGGAAGAGGGTGAGGTGGCGAGAGGCTAGTGGAGGGAGTGAGGTGGCTGGTTGGGGGTGGGTAGATTAGTGGGTAGCTTTAGGATTTAGGAGCGGTGTAGTTGGACCGTTTTAAAATCTGGGGCGGTCGTTCGGGTCGGGTTGGCCCGTTCGACTGCCCCTACTAAAATAAATAAATATTTTATTTATTTTTAATTGGACCGTTTGCAAACCGGTAGCAACAAAACAAAATAATCCGGAGCCGGGCTTTGGGGTTTGAATAAAGATGGGTTTGGAAATCAAATCGTGTTATTCTGAATATAGTTTTGACAAACAACGATGATGATGACGATGCAATGCACAAATTCAACGCGATTTTCTAGTAGTGGTTTTGGATGCCAGGGCACGAAACGACGCCGGAGAGGAGGCAGGCGGCTGGCGAGGCGCCAGCTGGGACGGTGGCGGGACAGCGAGGCGGGCGAGGTCTGGTGGAGAAGGGGAGAAGGGAGAGAGGATGGGGAGGGCCGCGGGGACAGGGCAGGGAGGTAGAGGTGGGGTGCGGCGCAGGCGGGTGGCCGGAGGGAGAAGGCGGCGCATGCAGGCGATGAGGAGGAGGAGAGGACCCGTGGGGAGGCGGTTCAGGAGGCGGGTCGCGTGGTGGGACCAGGTGGGGCCAGGGGCGCGGTGAGGAGAGGGGTCTGGGAGGTTCGGTGTGTGTGCGTGCTCTGCGTGTGTGTACTGTGAGGGAGTGGGTTGGGTTTGGCTGTGAGGAGAGAGGGGCCACGTGGCGGCTGCTGATTGGAGAGGGGGAGAAGAGAGATGAGGTGGCAGCATACTACTGGTGGGGGTGAGGTGGTTGGGAAGGGTGGGTGTAGGACTGGGTAGCTTTAGGATTTACGAGTGGGCCGATTTAGTTTTCTGGGGGTGGTCGTTCGGGTCGGTTCGGCCCGTTCGACTGCCCCCAACTAAAATAATCTAATATTTTATTTGTTTTCAAATATCTTTTGTAATTAGTTTTAGACAAACAAAATATCCGGAACATATGCGGGTTTGGCGTTTGAGTAAAAGTCGGAGCATTTTAAAAACCAAAACGGGCTTCACGAACATAGTTTTATGCAAACAATACATGACGATGACGATGCAATGCACAAATTCAACGCGATTTTCTAGCAGTGGTTTTGCGGGATGCCACATTTTGCTTCCTAACCATGGTGCAGGTATCGGTCGTGGTGCTCGTCTTGAGCTTCTAACCGACCCTCCATCGCCCTCGCCCTCGCCGAGTCCGACTACGTCATCCCCTGTGCCTACTGGCACGTCCGTGTCGGCGGATGTCGATCGCATGCGGACGCCTCCCCGGCGCTCGGCTCCTGCACCCGATCTAGTGAACCGCCGGCCTGCCCCGCTCCTGCTGACGTACGGGCCCGAGCCCGTTGCTGGTCCATCCGGCCCAGCGCCCACGTCTCCGACCGCCCCTATCCTCGACAGGATCGTCCTCGACGCCAGCGTCATCCCCGGTCTCTGCAGCCTCAACCAGATCGTCTCCAGCCTCCGAGCACGGATCTTCTGCTCCGTCCACTCCTGAGGCTGCTCCTCTGTCTCCTGCTCCGCTGCGACCGGTCACTCGACTTCAGCATGGTGTCCGTCAGCCCAAGCAATGGTCTGACGGCATGGTCGCCTGAATGGCTGCTTGTTTTGCTGATGTTGCTGCTGATCCATCCTCTGAAGCTCGGCACTTCCGTGCCGCTCTTGGTGTCCCGCACTGGCGTGCGACTATGGAACAGGAGTTTGATGCATTGATCAAGAACAACACTTGGCGACTTGTTCCCCCAAAATCTGGTGTCAATATTATTGATTCCGAATGGATCTTCAAAGTGAAGCGTCATGCCAATGGAAATATTGAGTGATATAAGGCACGTCTTGTAGCCAAGGGATTCAAACAACGCCAAGGTCTGGATTATGATGATACATTCAGTCCCATGGTCAAGCCGACGACTATTCGTTTGTTGCTCTCTCTTGCTATTTCCCGAGGCTGGTTTCTTCGGCAGTTGGATGTTCAGAACGCCTTTCTCAACGGTATTCTCGAAGCGGAAGTTTTTATGCGTCAACCACCTGGCTTTGAAGATCCTCAGTGCTCCAATCATCTATGTCGCCTGGATAAAGCTCTTTATGGCCTGAAACAGGCTCCACGTGCGTGGCATGCTCGCCTTGGGGATGTTCTTCGTCAGCAAGGATTTGTACCGTCTAATGCTGACACGTCCCTGTTTATTCTGCACCGACCGGATGTGACCATCTATCTCCTGGTTTATGTGGATGATATCATTGTGCTCAGTTCGGCCGACTCTGCTATTGATCGTTTGGTGCTTGGTCTTCGTTAGGAATTTGCAGTTAAAGATCTTGGTCCACTTCACTTCTTTTTGGGATTGGAGGTTGCCCGTTCTTCTACTGGTCTTACACTTACACAGCGGAAATATGCTCATGATCTTCTTAAACGCGCCGGGATTCTGAAGTGCAACACCGTCGTCACACCAATGTCAGCAACCACCAAACTTTTTCATGCGGACAGTCCACAGCTTCGCCCTGACGATGCTACTGATTATCGTAGTATAGTTGGTGGCCTACTGTATCTCACCATGACCCGGCCTGATATCTCGTTTGCTGTGAATCGAGTATGTCAGTTTCTGCACTCTCCTATTGAAGATCATCTTGCTGCTATCAAACGGATTCTTCGATTTGTCAAGCACACTATTGGACATGGGTTGCATCTTCGCCCCTCCTCATCTACCGCTATCTCGGCTTTTTCTGATGCCGACTGGGCTGGTGATGTGGATGACCGTCGATCCACGGGGGGCTTTGCAATATTCTATGGAGGTAACTTAGTTGCTTGGAGTGCTCGCAAGCAAGCTACAGTCTCACGCTCCAGTACAGAGGCATAATACAAATCAGTTGCTAATGCTACGGCTGAGGTTATTTGGATTGAGTCATTGTTGAAATAACTTGGTGTTCGACAACTCTGTCCACCTGTTCTATGGTGTGATAACATGGGGTCTACATATCTTTCGTCGAATCCAGTATTTCATGCTCGGATGAAGCACATTGAAATTGACTTTCACTTTGTTCGAGAAAGAGTAGCTCAGAAGCTTCTGCAAGTTCGATTCATTTCGTCAAAGGATCAACTCGCAGATATATTCACTAAACCCTTACCTCTTCCTATGTTCGAGGAGTGTAAACGCAATCTCAACATGTTGTCTCCGGTTGAGATTGAGGGGGGCTGTCAGAATACGTAACGTGTCCGTATATGTTTAGAGTTAGAGTCATAATCTTGTATATAACATGTATCATGTGATGCTTATATAATGAGAACCCCCAGGACCCCAACGTGTGTTGTGGTGTCCCCTTAATATTGTCTCATATTGTCTTACACAACATGCTCGATGAAATGGCAACAAGGTAAAAATTCTCTTTTTTTTGAGATACATGTGAATGTTTTAGTAGGATTGTGATATGTGCATACATTGTAGTGTCGATGACGAAAGTTTCTTGGAGACTATGGAGGTTGCCGGTTCATATTTTGCATAAACACAACATGTAGATGAAAATGATGAAGAGGAGGAGTATGAGATGGACAAGGACGGCGAGGGCATGGTGGAAGCGCCAGCTGGTAGGAAGGCAAACTACACCGTAGATGAGGATGTGTTTCTTTGCAAAACTTGGTTGAAGATTGGCATGGATCCGTCGGTTGGCACCGACCAAAGGAGAGACACATATTGGATAAGAATGAAGGAGCACTTTGATGCCAACAACACAAGTGGAGTTCGTCGCACCAACCACTCTCTTTTGTCCCGCTGGTCGGTCATCAACACCGATTGTTTAAGGTAGGCAAGTGTGCAAAAGATGGTTGATGATATCAACCCAAGTGGCACCAATGATGTCGATAGGGTAAGTTATTCTATTGTGTTCTACTATTTTGTTGGCATGTGCATATTTTCTTTGCTCATTTATTCTACTTTGTTCACAATGTAGAATACCATGGGTCAAGGCATGTATCGAGATGATGGAAATAAGACCTAGAAGGTCAAGAAAATCCTCGCCAAGCCATTTACATTGCACCATTGCTACGACGTGCTCGCGACTGAGGAGAAGTGGAAGACCCGTGGAAGAACTATGTCATTTGTGGTTGACAAGTGATGATGATGTGTGTGTATGAACTATCTCATTTGTGGTTGAACTATGTCATTTAGATGATTCGGGGATTTTTAGAGCCATTTATGCATGAATTATTTGGTCCATTTTGATCTTGTTTGTGATAGTTGACATGGTTATACCCTACGGGTACGTGACTTCAGCATACCTGGTCCAGCCCAAGGAAGGCCCACAACAGATATACGCTGGCCCATGAAGATTTTCGGGTGGCCAAGGCCCATGACGCTTTCGAATCCTTGGAGAGCAAGACTAGCACAGATAGGAAATTTAAAGGGGTAAAACCCTAGAACTTGTAACCGACTAGGACTATTCCCGGGACCTGCCTAAGTCTATATAAAGGCCAGGAGGGCACGTCCTAGATCTCTTGACTCATACTTTCACACGCACCTCCACGCCAGATTGAATCTGTGCACCCTGTAACCTTCGGTTCCGCCGTAATCAAGAGCAGACAAGCAGGAGTAGGGTTTTCCCTCGGGGCTTGAACACAGGTAAATCTCGTGTCCCCTGGTTGCTTGTCTGTTAACCGTGCCACGATCTCCAGCATCCCCATCTTCTCCAAAACCCAAGTCCATAACAATGGGCATTGATGAGATTAAACCTCGTCAATTGGCGCCGTCTATGGGAATCGGGGCTGCTGATTGTGCGATCGTGACGGACCCAACCCGATCGATCTACAACTCCGCGGCGACGGAGAATCACCTCCTCTTCGGGACTTTCGACTTCACTTCCCACTCGCCGGCCACCATGAAAGATTTCGAGCCCGTAGGCGACGGACTCGAGATTTTGTTCGGGAGCTTCTGCTTCCAGGTGGGACAAACTGGCACCCTCCGCCTTCCTGAGCGGGTGCCCGTGCCATAAATCAGGCCCGCCTCGTGGGCTCCACACCCCGTGCTACGCACGTCACCATCGACAGATGAGTTCTACAGCAGCAGCAGCTGCAATTCCGATCTGTCGATCCACCTTCGGATGAAGGACCTACGATTCGATCTGAAAGCTGCGGTAGCAGTGAACCGATCTACGGGCGCTACCTGTGCGCCGCGGTCATCCAGGATCAACAAGCTCCCAACCCGCCGGCCAACACGAACCCCAACCCGTAGGACGGAAACGGCGGAAGCGGGGAAACGAAAAAGCCAATCCCCACCGAATGGGAGAACAACGACCCGTCATCCAACTTAGCAAAGAAGGATGGGTGCAGGCATCGCCGCGTCGCCGCAGCGACATAGTCGCTGTAGATTCACCACGTGACCTTGATGGCGTACCACTACCTCCTCATCGAGGAGCACAAGAAGCAAGTCAAGATGTAGGAGGCGCCGACAAACGCAAGCAAGCAGCCTCGAGTCCAGCGATGAGTCGCCTCCGCCATGGCACCCGGCTCTAGCACGAACGGAAATCAGGGAAACAAGCATCGCTCGCAGGTGGAGAACATGGATCCCAAGGAACGTCGTGATGTGACCCGAACTCTCCACACGTCGTTCATGGATATGGATGCTAACGGCAACATCATCCCGAAGACACCACAAGCTGCGATCCTGGCAGCCACCGCGTATCTCGCGGCCCACCAACCTCCAGAGGGGGACCCGAAAAGAGCCATGCATAAGTCCGCACTCACTGGACTCAGACTTGTCGGAGCCGCGCTCCATGAAGACGCTCCTGCGGAGCCGAAGAAGAAAGCTCCGGTCAAGCGCGACCGTAGCCCCACCCCTTCATCCGAAGAGGAAGAGGAGCACGACCTTCCTCGAAGGAAGAAGAGCTCGCATCGCCATAAACGCGACTACGACGCCAGGGACACGCTTACACAGCGCAAAATCGACAAAGCGCGAGCCAAACGCGCATGCTCTTCCGAGTCCGAGATGGATGAAGATGAAGGAGAACTCTGTGGAGCTCGATGCTTCAGCAGATCTGTTCGACGAACAAAGATGCCACGCAATTTCAAGCTTCTTTCGGATACTCCGAAGTTCAACGGCACGCAAGATCCAAAATCTTGGCTCAGCGATCATCTGTCATCCGTCAAGCTGCACGGCGGTAACAAAGAAACCGCCATGCAATGCCTCTAGCTGCCTGACAGCGGTATGGTCTTGACAGCATCCTATCATCAGATCCATCCGAAGTTGGGAGGAGCTAGCTTACAGCTTCATCCGAAATTTCAAGGGCACCAAAGAAGAGGCCCGCCTCAATCAAGAGTTGCGAGCTGCACTCAAAGAACGGGGAATCTATTCGCTCAGACATATTACGGGTCTACCAAAGAAGAACTCCATAGCGCAT
Organism: Avena longiglumis; assembly: GCA_030063025.1. NCBI lineage: Eukaryota > Viridiplantae > Streptophyta > Magnoliopsida > Poales > Poaceae > Avena > Avena longiglumis. The sequence goes on along the minus strand of CP125975.1, from coordinate 554,302,365 downwards.
ATCTCCGAGGAGAGGTCATCGACGCCAGAGCGGCCAAGCGCCAAGATTTCAAGGAAGAACTTGGGCGTGTCAAGCCCAAGACACGCGACCACCTCATGGAAATTGCCGCTGGGCAGACGGCGAAGATTGCATCCGGCGCAAATCGCACGAAGAGGACGACTACGCAAGGCGAGAACGCCGTAGAAGAGGAGATCGCGTGTCACGAAGACATGACGGACCCGACATTGTTGCGGTGGCTACGCCGACCGCCGCAACGACAACAAGAATAAAGGTTATCAGAGGAAATCTCCGAGACATGGACGATCATCACAATCGTGCAACGCCAGCGATCACAAAGGAACCTCAGCATTTAAAAACTTTCGGTCCATGCACTATCCACTTCTACATCGACAAGCAAGATGGCAAAAGAAATCGATCACATGCTCAAGGACGCCATGAGTTCCGAAACTTCGGTGAAAGCATGGCACAAATAAGGCAACAAGCTCCAATCCCGCGACGGAAGCGTACCGCCAAGGAGAAATAGCACACGAGCTCCTCCTCCGCCACCTATTGAGGCCCAAACCAACCAGTCGCAGTACAAGAAACAACGCCGGGTCCCATATCCCCACCAAAGGAGCACTAAATATGATCGAAGGGCCAACAAAATGGAGTGCGAAGAAAATCACCCGACAAATCAACTTGGCGTGGCAACTCCACCGCAATCCCCGAGTACCTCGGATCGGAGTCCTGCATCACGTTCACTCGCGCGGATCACCCTTGCTGATCCTCGCCGGTCATGCTGCCACGGTGCTTGAGGCGCAGAATCGGAGGCTTGAGATGAGTCGCGTCTTCATGGACGGTAGCGGCATCAACCTAATGTTCGCAAGCACCGCCGCCTATGCGGATCCCGCAATGCAGCTGGAACAATCGACACAACGTTCCATGGCAGCCTGTGAAAGGGCATATTCCCCACAGGCAAAATAGGGCTCGACGTTATCTTCGGAAGCCGACAACTTTCGGCGGGGCGACTCGAATGAAGTGGTGGGTGGCCGTCACAATACCACGCCATCTGGGACGTGTAGCATCGCAAGGGTTCTGCCATCCCACACCACGCATACCTACTACTCAAGATGCCAGGACCAAGGGGCGTCATCACGATCCATGGAGCTTCACCGATCGGACCAATGCGACCGGATTTCAACAAAATCTCGATCCGGCATGCAAGACGAGCTTGTAAGGCTCGCGAGGTGACGGACAATGGGCTACCACCACACAAGGCGTAACGCACCGACATGTCCTTCGACTCCACCGTCAACACCAAGAAAGTACAGGTCCATCCGACGGATGCCTCCAAGACGGCCTGATCGCCAATGACCTCGGATCAAGATAGGAAGGCGCTCGTCAATTCCTCCGTGAGCTGAAATCTTTGCACAGTGTCCTGCGGACATGCCAGAGTTCAGGAATTGCCGAGCATGCACTCAATGTCTTTCCGGACACCAAGCCGCCAAGCAGTCCATCCGAAGACCGAACTTGAGACGAAGCTATCGAAGGAAATCAATAGGCGCTCGCTGCAGACTTCATCGAGAAATCAAAGAAAGCGAGTGGCTTGCAAACACGGTGATGGTCGAAGAAGGACACGGACATCCTGCGGATGTGTGTGGACTTCACATCACTAAATAAGCACTGCCCAAAGGACCACTTCCCTCTTCCACAGATCGACGGATCATCGATTCGACCGGTTGCGAGAAACTCTCCTTCCTCGACGCCTACTCAGGCTATAACGATATGGCTCAAGGTGAAGATCAGGAGAAGCGGCGTTTATCACACCGTCGAGTATTCTGTTACAACACAATGCCCTTCGGCTAAAGAACTTGGTGCCATCAGCGATGCATGCAGCCTGCCTCAAGGACCAGATTGGTCGCAACGTCCAAGTTTATGTCGACGACATAGTAACAAAACCGAGAGGCAAGGACACTTATCGACGATCTCCGCGAGACGTCGACAACCTCGATCGCTACATGATCAAGCTCAATCTCAAAAGTGCGCCTTGACGTCCCATCATGTCGCCTTCTTGGGTACTTCATCTCTCAACGAGGATCGAGGCGAACCGAAGAAAATCAAAGCCATCATGACGATGGAGAAGCCGAAAACCTCAAGGGCGTCCGGCAGCTCGCAGTAGCGGCGCTAAAGGGGTTCATCACCGTGGGCGAGAAGGCCCTACCATTCTATCAGCTGCTGCGTAAAGCAAACAAGTTCGAGTGGACACCAGAAGCCAACGACGCATTCGAAAGCCTCAAGCGGCTCATCTCCACCTCACCCGTTTTGGTCACGCCAAAGTAGCGCGAGCCCTTGCTGCTGTACATGGCAGCCATGAAGGGAATATGCCCTGAGAGGCAATAATAAAGTGTTTATTATGTGTATTCCAAGTATATGATAGATGTTTATTTTTCATGCTATAATTGTATTAATACGGAAACGTTAATACATGTGTGTTTAATAAACAAACAGAAAGTTCCTAGTTATGCCTCTCTCATAAACTAGCTCGTTGATTAACAAGATGATCAAGGTTTCCTGATCATGGACATTGGATGTTGTTAATAACGGGATCACAACATTAGTGTTATGGTGTGATGAACATTCATACGAAGTATAGCATTACGATCAAAGTCATTGAGTTTATATTGCTATAACAACTTACGAAGTGATCCTAATCCTTAGACCATGAGATCATGTCAATCACTAACACCGGAAGAGTTTCTTGATAACATCAAACGTCAAACCGTAACAGTGTGATTATAAAGATGGATTCAGAACTAATAAAGTGTTATGTTGAGGCTCATGGATCGAGAGTGGAATTTGTTCATCCCGATGACGGATAGATATACTCTGGGCCCTCTCGGTGATATCACATTGATTAGCTTGCAAGCAAGTGATTTGATCACTAGAATGTTATATCACGAGAACGAAAAGAGTGCATGTCGAACGAGATCAAACTAGGTATGGAGATACCAATGATCGAATCACGCACATGTAATATATCGTGAAACAAAGGGATTAAGATACTAGCGTAAAAGGTTCCGACGATCACAAGAAAGTCATCGTTGAATGTGTGGAGTCGATGGGTCTCCGGATCCGCCGATTATTGATCCGAGAGGGGTCTCGATCATGTCCGCATTATTCACAAACCGTAGGGTGACACACTTAAGAGACATCGACATCCAATTGGAGCAAATGTTTCATGCCGAAAGAATGAACAAGCGCAGGAATTTATTTCACTAGATACCGAAACAGGTTTTCGGTGAAATTGCATAAAGTGGTTATGCATGTGAAATAGAATTCTAGCAAGGGGTTATTTGTGAATGTTTGTCATTAAAGTAATTGACAAAATTCTGAATAAAATAAAAGAGTTTTATTTAATGAGAGTTTGCATTAAATTTGGTGGAAATTTAATGGGAATTTGAGTGGAGGAAATTTAAAGGGCATTTTGTGAGTGGAGTGTCCACCCACATGAATGAAGGAGGGGAGGGGGCAGCCCCCATGGCCGGCGGCCACCCCCTTGGGTGCCCCCCCTCCTCCTATAAAAGGAGTCCCCCTCCTCACTTGTCTCTCACACCTCCTCGTGAAGGATCTCTCTCCCCCTCTAGAATTTATCCCCCATGGTCTCGGACTAGCGAGATACATGTTCCCGGTGGCTATTCGGCAAGAAAGAGTTGTGCTTCCGCTGCATCGCTGGAGCGAGGAGGCGGAGGTTGCTCGGTGCCTCGAACGTGTGCGAGCAACGGATGCGCCGCTGACGCGCGCTTAGGACTTCCTCTCGATCTTGAGATCGGCAAGAGATCGTCTACATCAACCACGAGTTGAACTCGTTAAGCTTTGTCGGTCTTCAAGGTTATGTTCTCTACGGATATACATCCGCCCGTTGTTTGTATATAGTATATAGATCTTGGTATATAGTTCACATCGTAGGAAATTTTTGTTTTCTATCTTGCGAACCCTACAAAGGGTATCGAGCCGATCTATGCGTAGATACTTTACACGGTAGTACACATATGAGTATGTGGGCGATGATGATCATGTTGTTGCTCCTTTTTGTAATTTTGGATATTGGTGGCATAGTGGGATGAAGCCCCGACAAACTTTACATGTCCTCGCACATGAGACCTGTTCCACGCTTGACATGCAACTAGTTTGCATAAGTGGCTAGCGGTGTCATCTCTCCTACTATAGTCAATATCTATTTTGCAAGCGAGTTGTCAACAATTTGATTATCCTCGTTGTAGTTCATGTTAAGGTAAGAACGGTTCTATCTCAAATCCCTAAGCCACGTAAAATTTGCAATGGATAAATTAGAGGCGTCTAGTTTAGATTGTTCTTTGGGCTAGTGTTATGATATGGTAGTGTTGTAAGTAGAAGTATGAGATGATACTCTTACAACACACATAGCGTAAAATCCATAGACCTTGGATTTACACATATAGGTATGATAGTGATCATACCACGATGCACATGATAGAGATCATCTGCGGGAACCATATCATTTCACTAATAAACATATGATGTTTTGATTGCATCTTATATTGCTTGTTTAGCGCTTTGTTAGCATAATAAGATGATCCCTCATTTAAATATCAAGATAAGAATGTGTTCTTCCTTTAGTATGCATCGATTATGTTTTCGTCGCTCCAAGACATCACGTGATGATCGGGTGTTCTTGGATCCACGACCATATTTCGGGTGTAAAACAATTACACACGCGAATACTAAGGTTCTAACTTGGCGAGCCTAGCATGTATGCATATGGCCTCGGAACACGGACCGAAAGGTTAAGCATGAGTCATATAGTTGATATGATGCCCATTTGATGCTCGCCTTTGAAGCTATACCAACTCACGTGATGATCGGACTTGGTGTAGTGGATTTGGTTCATGTAATCACCAAAAAGGGCACGAGGGATGTCGTTTTTGAGTGGGAGTTCATTCGTAATATAGATTAGTTGAACTCAATCTATCATACACTTAGTCTAAACTTTACAAATTCTGTTGTAGATGGCACCACCTGCTTTTAATTTCAATGTGTTCATGGAGAAAGAGAAACTAGCAACGAACGGTAGCAACTTTACCGAATGGGCCATGAATTTGAGGATTCTCCTCTCTGCTGCACAAAAGCAATATGTGCTAGAAGCGTCGTTAGGCCCCCCACCTTTTGATGATGCCCCTGACGAGGAGAAGAATGTCTATCAGACTCGTCAGGAGGACCACAACTTAGTTCATTGCGGCATATTGTATGGGCTAGAGCCGGAACTTCGAAAGCGTTTCGAAAACGGAAATGCATTTGATACAATGGGTGAGTTGAAAATGATTTTCGACACACATGCTGCTGTAGAGAGCTACAACGCTGTAAAAAGTTCTTTAGTTGCATGATGGAAGAGCAGCAGCTCCGATTAGTGAGCATGTACTCAAGATGTCGGGTTACGCCGATAAGCTTGTGTCCTTGGGAATATCGATTCCCATTGACTTAGGCATCCATCGTGTTCTACGCCACCTAGCTATAAGAGCTTCGTGATGAACTATAATATGCAAGGCATGAAGAAGTCTCCCCGAGCTTCACAATGCTTAAAAGCAGAAGTGGAGATCAAAAGGAACATCAAGTGTTGATGATCAATAGGAACACTGGTTTCAAGAAAGACAAGAAGGGAAAGCGGAAGGAAGTAGGCGGCAAGCTGTTGCCGCTGAAAAGAAACCCCGAGTTGGACCTAAGTCGATTCAGTGCTACTATTGTAAGGGACCGCCATCGAAGCGAATCGCCCCAAGTATCTGGCACAAGAAGGCCGGCAAGGCAAACAAAGGTATATATGATATACTTGTTATTGATGTGTACTTGACTAGTGCTCGCAGAGCACCGGGTATTTGATACAGTTGGTTGCTAATATTTGTAACTCGAATCGTGGGTCATGGAAGCGACCGCTAGCAAGGGGTGAGGTCAAGATGCGTGTCGGCAATGGATCAAGCGTTGATGTGATCGCCGTCGAACGCTGCCTCTCCACTTACCGTCGGATTAGTTATAAACTTGAATAAATGTTATCCGTGCCCACCGAGCATGAACATTGTATCTGGATCGTGTTTGATGCGAAGTGATTATTCATTTAATCCGAGAACAATGGTTGTTCCATTTATATGAATGAAATCTTTTATGGTCATGCACCGATGATGAATGGTTTATTTCTATTAGATCTCGATGATAATGTTACACATATTCATAATGTTGATGCTAAAAGGATTAAACTTAATGATGATATATCCGCATATGTGGCAATTGCCGTCTAGGTCATATTGGCGTTAAACGCATGAAGAAGCTCCATTCGGATGGACTTTTGGAATCACTTGATTATGAATCATTTGATACATGTGAGCCATGCCTTATGGGCAAGATGACTAGAACGCCGTTTTCCGGTTCAATGGAACGGGCGACAGATTTATTGGAAATCATACATTCTGATGTATGTGGTCCAATGAGTGTGTCAAGCTTGAGGTGGATATCGTTATTTTGTTACTTTCACGGATGATTTGAGTAGATACGGTTATATCTACTTGATGAAACACAAGTCTGAAACCTTTGAAAAGTTCAAGGAATTTCAGAATGAAGTGGAAAATCATCGTAATAGAAAGATCAAATTTCTACGGTCCGACCGTGGAGGTGAGTATCTAAGTTACGAGTTTAGCACTCACATGAAAGAGTGTGGAATTGTTTCACAACTCACACCTGCCGGAACACCACAGAGAAATGGTGTGTCGGAACGTCGTAATCGTATTTTATTAGATATGGTTCGATCTATGATGTCTCTGACGGACTTGCCGTTGTCATTTTGGGGTTATGCACTAGAAAGTGCTGCATTCACTTTAAATCGGGCACCATCTAAATCCGTTGAAAAGACACCGTATGAATTGTGGTTTGGAAACAAACCTAAGATGTCATTTCTTAAAGTTTGGGGATGCGATGTTTATGTGAAGAAACTTCAACCGGATAAACTCGAACCCAAAGCGGAAAAATGCGTCTTCATAGGATACCCTAAAGAAACTATTGGGTATTCCTTCTATCACAGATCCGAGGGCAAGGTTTTTGTTGCCAAGAATGGATCCTTTCTAGAGAAAGAGTTTCTCGCGAAAGGTGTGAGTAGTCGGAAGGTAGAACTCGAAGAGGTTGTGGAACCTTCTCTTCAAAGTATGGCGAGTAGCGCAGCGCCGGAAGTTGTTCCGGAGTTGGCTCCACCTGTTGAAGAGGGAACTAATGATAATGATCATGAAACTCCGAAAGAGAGTACTACCGAACCTCGTAGGTCAAACAGGACGCGTGCAGCTCCCGAGCTGTACGGAAATCCTGTCATGAATTTCATGGTTGATGAAAATGATGACCCTGCGACGTATGAAGAAGCGATGATGAGCCCGGATTCCAACAAATGGTTAGAAGCCATGAAATCCGAGATGGAATCCATGTATGAAAATCAAGTTTGGAACTTGGTGGAATTACCTCACGACCGAAAGGCCGTGGAGAACAAATGGATTTTCAAAAGAAAAACTGATGCTGATGGTAATGTGACTGTCTATAAAGCTCGACTTGTCGCAAAGGGGTTTCGACAAATTCAAGGAGTTGACTACGATGAGACTTTCTCTCCCGTAGCGATGCTAAAGTCAGTTAGGATTATGTTAGCAATTGCTGCATATTTCGATTATGAGATATGGCAGATGGATGTCAAAACCGCGTTTCTCAATGGTAATATTGAAGAAGAGTTGTATATGATACAACCAAAGGGTTTTGTCAATCCTAAGGATGCTAACAAGGTGTGCAAGCTTCAGCGATCCATCTATGGATTGAAGCAAGCATCATGAAGTTGGAATCTCCGCTTTGATGAGGTGATCAAAGAGTTTGGATTTGTCCAAACTTATGGAGAAGCTTGTATTTACAAGAAAGTGAGGGAGCAATGTGGCATTTCGATATTATATGTGGATGACATATTATTGATCGGAAATGATATAGATCTTTTAAACAGTGTTAAAAGTTATCTAAACAGCAAATTTTCAATGAAGGACCTAGGTGAAGCGTCATACATATTAGGCATAAAGATCTATAGAGATAGATCTAGGCGCCTAATAGGGCTATCGCAAAGTACATACCTTGATAAGATTTTAAAGAAGTTTAAAATGGACGGAAGTAAGAAGGGGTTCTTACCTATGTTGCAAGGCAAGACATTGAGTAAGACTCAAAGTCCGGCTTCGGCGGAAGAAAGAGAGATAATGGACAAAGTCCCCTATGCTTCAGCCATAGGCTCTATAATGTACACCATGCTATGTACAAGACCGGATGTGGCACATGCTATTAGTTTGACTAGTAGGTACCAATCGGATCCAGGTTCGGAACACTGGATAGCGGTCAAGAATATCCTTAAGTACTTACGAAGAACTAAGGATATGTTTCTTGTATACGGAGGTGAAGAAGAGCTCGTCGCTAAGTGTTATGTCGACGCTAGATTTGACACCGATCCGGATGACTCTAAGTCTCAATCCGGATACGTATTTCTCATGAATGGCGGAGCGGTTAGTTGGAGGAGCTCCAAACAACCTGTGGTAGCGGGATCAACACTAGGAGTTGTGGCAAACGCGTCGGACCCAATGGTGATCTATTGTGACAACAATGGTGCCATTGCCAATGCCAAAGAGCCAAGGTCTCACAAGCATTCCAAGCATATTAAGCGCCGGTTTCACTCCATCCGCGAGCATGTCAAGGATGGAGATATAAAGATTTGTAAAGTACATACGGATCTCAATGTAGCAGATCCGTTGACTAAAACTCTCCCTAGAGAAAAACATGATCAACACCAGAACTCAATGGGTGTTAGATTTATCACTATGTAACTAGATTATTGTCTCTAGTGCAAGTGGGAGACTGAAGGGAATATGCCCTGAGAGGCAATAATAAAGTGTTTATTATGTGTATTCCAAGTATATGATAGATGTTTATTTTGCATGCTATAATTGTATTAATCTGAGCGTTAATACATGTGTGTTTAATAAACAAACAGAAAGTTCCTAGTTATGCCTCTCTCATAAACTAGCTCGTTGATTAACAAGATGATCAAGGTTTCCTGATCATGGACATTGGATGTTGTTAATAACGGGATCACAACATTAGTGTAATGGTGTGATGAACATTCATCCAAGTATAGCATTACGATCAAAGTCATTGATTTTATATTGCTATAACAACTTACGAAGTGATCCTAATCCTTAGACCATGAGATCATGTCAATCACTAACAGGAAGAGTTTCTTGATAACATCAAGCGTCACACCGTAACAGGGTGATTATAAAGATGGATTCAGAAATAATAAAGTGTTATGTTGAGGCTCATGGATCGAGAGTGGAATTTGTTCATCCCGATGACGGATAGATATACTCTGGGTCCTCTCGGTGATATCACATGTATTAGCTTGCAAGCAAGTTATTTGATCACTAGAATGTTATATCACGAGAGCGAAAAGAGTGCATGTTGGTAACGAGATCAAACTAGGTATGGAGATACTGATGATCGAATCTCGGACATGTAATATATCGTGAAACAAAGGGATTAAGATACTAGCGTAAAAGGTTCCGACGATCACAAGAAAGTCATCGTTGAATGTGTGGGAGTCGATGGGTCTCGGATCCCTCGATTATTGATCCGAGAGGGTCTCGATCATGTCCGCATTATTCACAAACCGTAGGGTGACACACTTAAGAGACATCGACATCCAATTGGAGCAAATGTTTCATGCGAAAGAATGAACAAGCGCAGGAATTTATTTCACTAGATACGAAACAGGTTTTGGGTGAAATTGCATAAAGTGGTTATGCATGTGAAATAGAATTCTAGCAAGGGTTATTGTGAATGTTTGTCATTAAAGTAATTGACAAAATTCTGAATAAAATAAAGAGTTTTATTTAATGAGAGTTTGCATTAAATTTGGTGGAAATTTAATGGGAATTTGAGTGGACTTTTAGTGGAGGAAATTTAAAGGCATTTTGTGAGTGGAGTGTCCACCACATGAATGAAGGAGGAGGGGCAGCCCCATGGCGTGCCACCCTTGGTGCCCCTCCTCCTATAAAAGGAGCCCCCCCTCCTCACTTGTCTCACACACCTCCTCGTGAAGGATCTCTCTCCCCCTCTAGAATTTATCTCCCATGGTCTCGGACTAGCGAGATACATGTTCCCGGTGGATATTCAGCAAGAAAGAGTTGTGCTTCCGCTGCATCACTGGATCGAGGAGGCGGAGGTTGCTCGGTGCCTCGAACGTGTGTGCGAGCACGGATGCGCTGCTGATTTGCGGCGCTAGGACTTCCTCTCGATCTTGAGATCGGCAAGAGATCGTCTACATCAACCACGAGTTGAACTCGTTAAGCTTTGTCGGTCTTCAAGGGTATGTTCTCTACGGATATACATCCGCCCGTTGTTTGTATCTAGTATATAGATCTTGGTATATAGTTCACATCGTAGGAAAATTTTTGTTTTCTATGCTGCGAACCCTACAAGCCACACATCAGGTGGTCATCACCGTACTCGTGGTCGAACGACCCGAAGAAGGCAAGACCCACGGGGTCCAGCGCCCAATTTACTACCTCAGCGAGGTACTAACACCAACAAAACAGAGGTACCCTCACTACCAGAAGCTAGCCTATGGCGTGTTCATGACGACTGGACGGTTGAGCCATTACTTCCAGGAGCACCAGGTGATGGTCGTCAACGAAGCACCCCTGAACAACATCCTGAATAATCCAGAGGCCACAGGACGGGTGGCCCTGCGGGGCATCGAACTATCACCCTTGTACATCGTCTCTGAAGCGACGCAATCAAATCTCAAGTCCTTAGGACTTCTGGTACCGGATGGAGCTGAAGCTTCCGACACCCAGACATGTCGCGATCTGGACAATGCATTTCGGCTCCAAGCGCGAGCGGGGCAAGGTCATACTAACCTCCCGCAGGGGTGACAAGATGAAATCGTCCTTGGATGAAATTGGGCCTCCAACAACGAAGCGAATCTGAAGCCCTCATCCATGGCATGAGGATGGCAAAGATATGCGGCGCCAGCGCTGGTCATCTACGGTGACTCCAACCTCGTCGTCCAGTGAGACGATGAATGAGTGTGACACACCCGAAAACATGATCGCTGCATCGCTCTACAACACACTCGAAGGAGAATTCGACGGCTGTGAACTTCGGCACGTTGGAAGAGAGAGCAACGAGGAATCCAATAGACTCGCCAACATCGGCTCCACCTGCGCAAAGGTGCCACCAGGTGTGTTCCTCGAACAAATCTGCGTGCCATCCATCAAACGGAAATTCCCCAAGGGATCACCCGAAGAAGCAGAACACTCGGGGGCTACGCTACACGAAGGACATGAAGGACCCGAGAAACTGGACACAGAGGTCGCTATGGTCAACCTAATGCAGGTCATGGAAGTCGAAGAATCCTGGACACGATCGTACCTCCAGTTTATGATAACCGGAGAATTGCCTGACAGCCCAACAGACGCCCGGCGCATATCTCGCCGGTCAAAAGCCTTCACCGTCATCAACGGCGGTAGCCTGGCGAAGCATCACGGGTATACTTCAACGGTGCGTCACCATCGACGACGGCAAGGCCGTACTCCAAGACATCCACGAAGGCATCTGCGGCCACCACGCAGGCAGCCGCTCCCTTGTCGCCAAAGCTCTACGAGCAGGATTCTACTGGCCGACGGCCATGAGCGACGCAAAGGACATCGTCCGAAGATGCAACGGATGCCAACGGTTCGCCGACAAACCCCACGCACCCGGGTCCGAGCTCAGGCCCATACCTATAGCTTGGCCTTTCCCTCAATGGGGCCTCGACATGATCGGCAAACTGCCAAAATCCTCGAAAGGAGGACACGTCTTCTTCCTGGTTGCTGTCGACAAATTCACCAAGTGGATTGAGGCCATGCCAGTCACCAACCAAAAAGGCAAAACTGCCGTCAAGTTCTTCGAGTCCATTGTCTACAGGTTCGGCGTACCACACAGCAGCATCACCGACAACGGATCGAACTTCATCTCTGAAGAATTCCAGGACTTCTGCGAAGGCCTTGGGATCAACATCACATATGCCTCAGTGGCACACCCGCAAACGAACGGACAAGTGGAAAAGGCCAACGGACTAATCGGAGCAGGCATCAAGAAGCGCCTCATGAGCTCACTCGAACACAAAGCTGGAAATTGGACGAAGGAGCTACCCTCCGTCCTGTGGAGCTTACGAACTACGCCAAATAGCTCCACCGGCTACACACCGTTCTTCATGGTACATGGATCCGAAGTCGTGCTACTAGCCGAAGTACGCCACCAGGCCCCACGGGTCGTCGCCTACAGTGAGGCTAAATCCACGGCTGCACTCGAAGACGCTGTCGATACACTCGACGAAGCACGGGATATAGCAGCAGCTCGATCAACGATGTACCAGCAGAGTCTTCGCAACTACCACAGCCGCCAGCTGCGCCCAAGGTCCTTCGTCGAAGGAGACCTCGTCTTGCGACTCAAGCAAAAGCGACTGAATAAATTCGAGTCGCCATGGGAAGGACCCTACGTCATCACCGAAGTCATCCCAGGTGGCGCCTATCGCCTCAAGCACGTGGAGTCTGGAGTCGCATACTCCAACCCATGGAATCTCTCACACCTGCGACGGTTCTATCCGTAGCAACCTACCCCCTTCTTTTACTTTCAATAAGGCTTCCAGCCAAGGCTACTCAGCCGAACAATGTATCTCCTCCATTACGATATAAATAAAGCTAAGTGTCTCGCCCCAAAACTTCGTTTCACAATTTTCTGCAACTATACTATATGCTACAAACGCACTCGGGGGCTCCCCCCACCTCACGATTTCATCGACTGAGGGCCAAACGTGTACACCTGAGTAGCTGACAACGTCAGGCAAACGAAAAGGACACGTATCCAATCAAAGCACTGCGTGCTCACATACAAACAAACCTTTACAACAAAGGGCACAACACGCCCAGCCGAAATATACAAATTTTACATCTCTCTCTTTCTACAGGTACTACCTATGTTGAAGAATAACCTGGGCACGCTGCTCAAACAAATCTACAATTTGTTCGGCATACTGCCTCACAGCCGCGTAATGCGGACGCATGTCCCACTCGCTACCATCAGGGCGAAGAGGTGGCTCAGCAGCCACGACAGCCAAATCCACATCAGGCCGGTGCAGCCTCACAAGAGACAACGCAGCCTTCACTCTGGCGACAAGCTGCTGCCGCACCAACTCCTTGACATTGCTTACGTTCCGAAATTTCGACAGAAGACCCGCAAGGTTTATTGGCGCGGCATCCAACGGGAACATGACGTGCAGCACCGAGGAAAGTGATGTACAGATTGGCGCGGCACCGCGAAACTTGATGAACACGATCCTGCACCGTCGCCAGGGCTATGGCGCGATCACGATCCATCCAGAAGAAGCCGCCGGCCTCCATGTCCTGTTGAGTCAAGCAGTTGACCCGAACAACGACACGCTCTTTTTCTTCCCTCGGAGCAAGATTTGCACCTGCAGCAATCGAACAAAATAAGAGTAAGGCCAACAGGCTCACCCGAAGACCAGAGCTACAGCTCGACCAAAGAACAACTTACATTGCATTTCGGACAGACGGACCAACTCCGCCATCAAGTACTCCTCTCTGGCTGCGCCACGATCCGCCTTGGACTTCCAAACGTCGGCAGGACCGCGTAGCCCGAGCAACTCCCTCTCCAGACTGCGCACACGATCCCGAAGGAATGTAAGCTACGAGGAATCATCCAAGGATGGGCGCAACGGCGTTGCGGATGGGGCGTCAACAGGGTCAGCACCCGAAGGAACCTAGAGCGGCAGCAAAAGAAAGGAAAACAAACATTCAGCCAAGGATGGAGCACAACTCAGAGAAATTCATTGAATATATAAAGCCACAACGTGGCACAAGGATGGTGTTCTTGAAGATATTTAAAACAAAAACAAACTACAAACTAGCCTACATTTACTACGCCTAAGATGCGGAGCACAGGTAAGCAGCCCGAGCCTAGCTTTTGCCCCACCCTGCTGCCGCAGCGCATACTCAGACAGTAAATCAATGAGCTTGGGCCCATATTGCCTGCAGCGAGCAGAATAGGCAGCAAAGGCCACCTCGGATCCATCCGCAGCCGTCGGCATCCGAGAAGTGATCTGGGGTAGATCCAGCTCCGCTCCAGCCACCATGGCCATCGCCAGCCCGACGGACGCGCCGATGCCCATACGCTTGCGCTAGCCCGCGAGCGATCGGTGACGAGCCTCGCGAGCATCCACATCGTCAAGGGCTGCGCCCTTCGGGACAAGCTCCTTGTAGAAGCGCCCAAGGACCTCTTTCGCCTTGGCAAGGGAGTTGACGACGGTGCTGCAGCGGTCTTCGACCGCCGCAGTGGCATCATCTAGAGCACTACCGTGCTCCAGAGCACCGCGGTCGAACTCGATGCCTGCGGCATCTGAGACAAAAAGAAGAAAGACATGAAGAAAAGCGACATAAAAGAAGACCCGAAGGAAAAGAAAAAGTACAAAACTAGTACTCACCCGAAATAGCCTTGGCAGCAGCCATGAGCTTCGTCGCCACCTCTTTTTCGCGGACAGCCGCAACCGTGGCCAGCTGCTCCTCACGATCTGCGGCTTCCTGCTGGGGCAGCTCTTCGCTTTATTTGCCTCTAGCTCAAGGCGTTTCGCACCAACGGCTCCAGCCTCCGATTGACCAAGGCTCTTCTTGAGCGTCAACCTCACGGAGACTTGTTATGCTCATCGCATTCAAAACAAACAAGTGTCAAAGAACTAAACTAGGATACATAAGAGAAAAGTCGATAGATACCTTGAAGCTGCAAGGTTCGCCTCGGCACCAGCGCTCTTGCACAAGCTTGGCCTCTTGCACAAAAGGTCAGAAAAAGATATGTCAAGAAGAAGGGCTTGGGGCTACGCCCACACAAAGGAGTACAAACAAGATTCGCACGAAGACACTCGGGGCTCCCCATGAGGCCGGAAAACTTACATGCTCGATGACGACCCGATGGACCGCTCACGAATTCGAGGCGCAACCACCTGCACCTCCTGCAATGGAGGACCCGGAGGCGCGTCACCTGAAGTCGCCACCGTTTGAGGTGGAGGAGACGCAATTTTCGACTCCCCCATCATCTCCCGTTCACCATCACTGGAGGAATCATGGGAGGATTGCCTGCATACAAACCACTCAGCACAAGTGCAAATATCACGAAGGAACAAGGCCACCAGTATAACAAGAAAACTTACGAGCCCAATGCGCTCAGATCGAAGATAGGAGAAGCCCGTCGGGCCCTCTTCTCCTCTTTATTCTCTTCCTTCTTCTCTTCCTTCTTCTCTTCCTTCTTTTCTTCCTTCTTCCGCTTTGCTGGCGGGTGCGGCGCGACAGCCCGCACAGGAATGGCAGGAAGGGGAGAGGAAGAATCTCCATGAACATCATCATGACGCTCAAGGACCAGAGGGTTTCTGGGAGTCGGAGGAGTCGAGGCATCCGAAGACTCGCTGGAGCTCCGTGATCGCTTACGCGAATGGTCCTCACTCGACTCGTCAGCATCCTCCGCTGGAGATCGCGCTGACGGTACCACTTCATTATCCGGGGCATTCGGATACCTTTCGGGAAATGGTGGTACCATCCCCGGCACCTTGAAGCTCTACAAAATCAGAAGGAACTTTGTTAGTAAACAAAGGAAACAAATAACAGAGCCGACAAAAAAAGGGGGGAGCACTACGTGCGCAAATCTACACCTTCGGTACGACCAACGTCGAAGAAAAGGGAGGAGTCAGCGACTTCCCCGGGATTTCTTCGTCGGCCTTGAACTTCAACATCACGCGAAGAGCCTTGTCAAGATCCCCCTCGGAGATTTTCTCACTCGAAACCCTCGTCGGAACACGGCGCCCAGAATAAAGAAACATCGGGTGCGCCCTCGCTTGGAGAGGCTACACCCGACGCTCAAGAAACGTTCGGATGATGTCCACACCGTTCACCTCATTCTCAGGAATCAATTGGAGATCCTCCACCCAACGGTACAAGGCATCTATCTCCGCCACCTCACCGTCTAAGATTTGGTTTTTCCAAGACCTTTTCTTCTCAATCATTTGGGAGGGGTCAAAGGGAACAAGACCAAAATATTGCCCGGGCACTACGGAGTCGCGGATATAAAACCATCGCCTCCGCCAGTATTGGACAGATTCGGACATGGAAAAGGAAAAGAAGAGAAAATTGGGACTAAGAGAGATGATGAAACCCCCAATGGGATACACACCATCCGAACCAGATTGCCTCTTCACGGAATAGAGCTTCCGGAAGAGGCCAAAGTGCGGCTCAATGCCAAGCCAGCACTCGCAAAAAGTGATAAAACAAGCAATGTGGAGAAGAGAATTGGGAGACAGATGATGCAGCTGAACCCCATAGAAGAAGAGCATCCACGGAAAGTCATGGATACGAAAACCCACGCAAAACGAAGGCGAGAAACATAACCCGTTACCCAGATGGGGGACGGGGGATTACCTCATTGCCGGGGAGTTTAACGTCCTCCCTGTCCTCCGAGATCAAGCCCCGCTCGCGCAGCTTGCGGAAATCGCTCTCCCGCGTCTCCGATCGCCGGCAGCCACCATCGGTGACGCGGGCAGCGGTGGCGCCTTTCTTTCCTCCGGCGGCGCTGGTCCCAACTGCAGATGAAGACTTCTTTGGTTTCCCCATCACGCTACGACGGCACCGGCGGTGAAAACGTACAAAGGACGACGGAAATGTGGACGGAAATCCCATCGCGAAGCAAGAATCGCTCGAGCGCAAGGAGGCAGTGAAACACAAGAACTGGTGCGGTGAAAACAAACCACGGTTCCCCGCAATGATTATAACAGCGAAGACGACGCATGGAAGCCGTTCATCCAGAAGACCTAACGCCAACGGCAGATCTGGCCGTACACGTGTCAACATCCCAACGAACCGTCGTTACCACGCCGTCCACTACGCGTGGAAATCGAGGAGACGCGAATTATCTCACGCCCGCGACCGGTCAATTCAAAGTCAGCAAGTGGGACACATGTTCGTCCAGTCAAGTCATCTCTGGCGTAGCAGACGCTTGAGGTCATCGATCGTCAGCACTGATGTCATCAAAAGCTATACTAGCACCAATTACGATTCTTGGCTCCACTAAGAGCTAAGAGTACTCCTCGAATCTTGATTCGACTAAATACTGGGGCTACTCCTATGGAGCTGCCGCACCGGAAGATGAATAACGACAAAGTATTTCTTCGAGTCCTACGTCGAGTCTGCGACTCCACTACGGACTCGGGGGCTACTCCCATAGGGAGGATGGATTTAATCATCCGAAAATTTTGAGTCCTACAGACTTAACAACTAAACAATGCTTGAACTAAAGTCTCTGCTCGAGTCTACGACTCGAACAAACTCGGGAGCTACTCCATAGGGAGCGCTGGCCGCGCACCCTATGAAATCTTCGACTGCGATCTTTCGGACCAGCACGCAAAAACTTTTTGGCAACTTTGCCCTAACAAAACGCTGAGTGAGCGACAATCTCCTTAGCCACCCGAAGCACCTCCGCGGTGACAAATGTTCGGATGCTGCGTCTGCGACGCAAAGATAAGACCTACAGATATCATCTGATGGCCTGGCAACGTACATGACTACGCTCTGCTAGTACAAATCCATGCCAACAGGCGTGATGAAAAATCCCGACGGACGCGTTGGGTACATCAATTAAAAACACTGGAATTCCGCTCCTGTAAGTCCTCCACGGCCTGAGTCGAATTACGCCAGCATATGTTCCGGGTTTAAGTTAAGGGACTCAAAGCTGATGAAGATCATGTTGTTTCGTCCTAAGACGGTTAAATGACCCTGATCCGTCAGGTGAGTCAGGCACATGTATCAACAATCCCTACACACATATATTGTTAACACCTAGTTGCACCCGAAGGATTGAAGAGTCCTCAGCCGAATCTACGATTCGACTGATCACTCGGGGGCTACTGACATGGTTATACCCTACGGGTATGTGACTTCAGCATACCTGGTCCAGCCCAAGGAAGGCCCACAACAGATATACGCTGGCCCATGAAGATTTTTGGGTGGCCAAGGCCCATGACGCTTTCGGATCCTTGGAGAGCAAGACTAGCACAGATAGGAAATTTAAAGGGGTAAAACCCTAGAACTTGTAACCGACTAGGACTATGCCCGGGACCTGCCTAAGTATATATAAAGGCCAGGAGGGCACGTCCTAGATCTCTCGACTCATACTTTCACACGCACCTCCACGCCAGATTGAATCAAGACCTGTAACCTTTCGCCGTAATCAAGAGCAAACAAGGAGTAGGTTTTCCTCCGGGCTGAACACAGGTAAATCTCGTGTCCCCTAGTTGCTTGTCTGTTAACCGTGCCACGATCTCCAGCATCCCCATCTTCTCCAAAACCCAAGTCCATAACAATGGGCATTGATGAGATTAAACCTCGTCAATAGTTGCTATTGTGTTTTTGGTTTGCACCGGTAGCGCGCGATGTAGTTTGGAGCGCCCGGTGGAGGCACAATTCTTGCAGAGTCGGGCTCTCTGCAAATTAGCGCCTCCGACAGAGGACACGCGATTATCTAGCGCTGTATTAGGATGGCGCGCTGCATCGCTGCAAAATGACGCCTCTGCTGGAGATGCTCTAACACCTTCTTTCTCTTGTCAGAAAAGTCTCTTTATAAAAAACGCTATTCTCTTCAAGATCCCAATAAAATTTTGATTACAATTTTCAAACCGATATCTCATCTTACTTTTAGAGTTATGTTTTGCCTGAAAATTTCCAGTGTCACATATACACCAGCAGGTGCAAAATGATTGAGAAAATCTGTCAAGTGCTCCATTGCCCTGAAAACTCTGAGAAACTGAAAAGTTCATGTAGGGTGATCTTGCTGTCCTGCCGACACCTGCCCTAAGAGCAACTCTAACAGAGCCTGTGAAACGGGCTGAAACCAAAAAAGTATGGAGACAATATGGGTCCAGGCTGAAAGAGGCTCGGAACGGAGCCCGAACTCGCGGCCTGGCCCGTAAAACGAGTTCGGGGCCCGAGAAACTCGGCGGCCGCCCCGTGTTAAAGGCTGTGGAGGGGAGTTTGGTTTCCAAACCCTACTCTCCTCCGCCACTACCACTCCCTCCGCCGCCGCCTGCCTCCTCCTCGGCGAGCAATTCCGCCGCCGCTGCCGCCACCACCCCACCGTCCGTAATGGGGCGCTTAAGACGCGTAGGTAGGGCGAATCGTAGAAACCAGCACCGCTGGGTCTTGATCGAGGCGGACCGCGCTGGCGGCGACATTACTTGAAGCAAGCGACGTAAGCGCGTGCTTACAGTGGCACAAGGAGAAGCCGAGGTGCCCTCCCCGTCGGCAGCCGCGGCGCTTCCCTCTCGCGATGGCGATGACGACGACGTAGACGGACCGACACGGGAGACTGTATTTTGGCTATTTTATGTAAATTATTGACGAATGTAGCTCGATCGGAGTAAGAATGGGTTCAATTTCACAAGATCATCGCAGCATATTTTCGCGCGACGTTTGATTTTTGGTTTTTCAGTTCGCGAGTTCGATTTCTAATCTGCGCCGTAACTAAAACCATTTAAACTGAACAGTTCAAAAGATCGAACTCCGTGTTTTCGGTTTAGAGAAATATGGGCTGTGCTAGAGATGCTCTAAGGAAGACATTGACATCGCGATCGTTGTGATCTACTCCCTATGTTTGGAAATATAAGATATTTTAGGTTTTTGAATGAGATGTATCTAGACATCTTTTAGTGTCTAGATTTGTTTAAACCTATACACTATAACGTGTTTAGATACATCTTCTTTACAAACCTAAAATATTTTATATTATTAAACGGAGGGAGTACTCCGTAGCGAGGAGGCCGTCGAACGAGGGTCTCAGCCTCTGGTTGAGTTGTTATGGGCTGGCTTTCCTATTTATAATGGGACCAGTAATTGGGGGCTACCCACTAAGCTCGGCCCACTAATTGCCGACAAGTCCAAATCGCTGAAGTTCCGGGAAAAGACCGAAGAGGATTAATTTTGATTACAATTTTCAAACCGATATATCATCTTACTTTCAGAGTTATGTTTTTTCTGAAAATTTCCAGTGTCACATATATACCAGCAGGTGCTAAAAGATTCAGAAAATCTGTCAAGTGCTCCGTTGCCCTGAAAACACTGAGAAACTGAAAATTACATGTCGGGTGATCTAGCTGTCCTAGGCTACACCTGTCCTAGTAAGACATTGACGTCGCCGTCGTTGTGATCTGGCGAGGAGGCCGTCGAACGAGGGAAAGGAATGGCGCACGCGATGACCTGGTTGAGTTGTTATTTCATCGTTTCTGCTTCAGCAGTGTCTGCATCTCTTCCCACCATTCACCACGAACGCTGCCCTTGGCGTTGATCAAAATTGTCTCCGGTTGCTCACATCGCGAACCTGAATGACATTTATTTGAGGAGGATGGCAACAGGGTGCTCCGGCGAGGAATAATATCATTCTGTGCGAAAGGTTTTTCCCGTTGCGTGGAGAAACAGAACAAGATTAAGATGGTTCCACTCCAAGAGCTCTGCTCCCGTAGTCCTCGGTCTGAACTAAAACTGGCGAGAGACCAAGCTGAAGCCTGTGAGGAATCCAGAGAGTAGGACCGCTTTGTCTTCATGTCCCTGATTAGTTTGTTCAGTCATTTTGTTAGCTCGCGTGGTTTATGGACTCGGTCTATCTAGAAATAAATGATTTGAATTTGTCTAGATTCGTATAAATCTTACACTAGGACGTGTTTATAAACATACAAATCTAGGCAAATCCTCACTTATCTCCGGTCAGAGAGAGTAGCCATCCTTGGTTTTTTTCCTAGTTCCATGCTGTGTTTTGCTTTGGGGCTGAGATAAACACATGTTGCGAGTATCAAGTGTTCGTCATGTGCACAACGGTTTAGATAGGTTCGGACCCCCCTAGAGACAGCAAGTATTGATCTGAGAAGGTTCAACGCCTACAATGACACGTGATTGATTGAGAACCAGTGCCACGTGTAGATACATGTTGCCGTGCAAGCACCGTGAACATTTGAAATGATTTATTATGTCATATCTTGCACATCTTTATTGAAAAATATCGTGCCTCAAGGCTGAGGATGTATAAAATAATATATATATATATAATTAATATTCAGAGTATAGGTGTTAATATATCTCCGTGATATTAATATATACTCTTTTCTAAAAAGAAGGTGTTGATATATCTTTACACATTTACATTTTGTAGGCTAATACATTATTGTTCTATATTTTTTGCAATGTGGATCCAAGGTGTACAATGCGATATCTTTTAGACCATTAAAGAAAGATTTTTGTTATATGGATTAAATGCTTATATGTGGCGGACATTAAAAGTTTTGTCCTGTAGTCAATTAGTTTATTATGATCCGGTGGCACCGGTGGAAAATTTACGCCTTATATTACAAATAGATATCATATTATTTAATTGGCAATATAGAAAGATTTTGTATCAATGAAAGCATTTATAACACCCTCTATAAGACATCTGCCTATATATAGTCCTCGGTGTGTATAGTGATCTTCATCCTTCTACATATCAAAATGTTTAAAGTTACTCTAATTCTTCAAGCGATTGCTCTATGTTTCTTTTTTCATGCACTTCGAACTAGAGGTGTTCAGCTGCGCCCCACTATTCAAAAGGTAATCCTATATGCATGGGAACACCATATGTTGTGTATTGAAGTAGGAACTCATATTTTCCTTAATGGCATAAATAAATATTTATGTGTCGTGTAATGGATAGGCTAGGGAATGATCTTGGATTATCGATAGGCTAGGGAATGATGGGAGAGTTGGTCTATACAGAAATTAGATGATAGATGGTTAGTAAATATATGATGATGATTGGCATTCATTAAACAAATCCAAGGTTTTGTGAGAACATAGGATCTTAGGAATCCCACGATTATCTTCCCTAGAAGGTGGCCATGTAGAGTCCATGCACCAAATTCGGATAATGGCCCATTGGAAACGGATCTACTTGCAGAACAACCATGATATGAAGATGTGTAAATAAGTTAAAAAATTGGAACAATTAATGGGTGGAATCACCACAAACACATAGCTATATGGGAAGAACTAGAGACACCAACTTGTGTATACTCTTTGTAATAATAACTAGATTCAACAAAATCATGATAATATAATAATCAACATTAGCCTGTTAAAATTTACCCTCTAAGTGGACTAATTTCCTAGATAATAAATGTTTTAGCTACGAATTAAACATTAGCTTCAAGTTCTTGATTCTCCATTGGATGCTTCTTATGTAAATTTTCCTTCCTAACATATATTTACCCTTTTAGTTTAAGGAAAATGACTCAGATCTACATGATTTTGTCCATGGCCCGACTAAACAAAATCCGAAAAGCTTGAATTCAAGCTCCATTGCAGCAATGATATTTGGACAAGATCCTAGTACATGGGATAAACCATTTGTGAGTTACACTAAGCTTACATATTCTCTTAGCCGTTTACTTACATTTTGTGTTATTAAAATTTATGTATATCGATGTTTTTATCAACATGTTATTAGCAAAATGTGATGTATTTCTTGTTGCATTTACATACTAATTTATTTGGTAGAAAAATAATCATTTTTTCTTGGATAAGTAGTGGGATAATTTGCGCATTATCATAGCACAATGTTTTTTTCCTTTTCATGTTTATGTATACATATTAAATTAAATTTTAGATATTATATAGTAGGCCATTGTACATATGTAACATCATAGATAAAACTAGTGGAATGAACCTTTCACACACATATTTGGCATTGTGCTTTGGATTGTTATTTGCATCAATCCGAATTGTTAGCTAATTCGATTATGCACTGTAGTTGCATAATATGTCATTTAAAGTATGGAAAATGATTATGTCTAATATGTATATTTGGACAAAGCATTAATGGGACTTAGTTAAAATCTACCCACTAAGAGAGCCAATTTATGGTAAGGATGTTGGTATTTGATATCAGAAAACAGATGACACTATATTATGTGGTTTGTTACTCGTAGCAACATGATTTCATATTGCTTTCTAGATTACAGTATTCCACTCCTCCATTTTAGTCGATGTATCCCTTTCACCGGGAACTACATCTACAAACTCACAAGCTAGCTGTACCTAAACCTTGTATTCTCCTCCTCCACCCACCCTATATTACCATATTATAGGCTAATGTCATGTTCATTTTCTTGTCAATTTCCTAGTTAGAATGCCCTAGATGAGATCATGAAAATTGTGCAAGTGTTTAATTTTGTGTTGATCATTTGATATATATGCACCTAACACCAATTTATGGTAGCATGGTTGTAGGTTCTTACAAGCATTTTAAGTTTTCACTCTTTCAAAATATGACACAAAATTCTTAGAGGAACATAAAACAAGTTCCATTGGAGAAACAAAAGATATACAAGAAAAATCGAGCATAGTTAGTATCTTTTGAAAAGGTTAGGGTAAGAATTCAGTTAGTTAGCCTAATGGTTCTTGGTTCTATATAGTAACTCTAACAAGCTATTTCTTCCTTAATGTTACTACTTTTTTGTGATCTTGATTGACACATATTTCATATTTGACTAGCACCTTCCAAATGACTCTTCTACATGTTAATAGTTCTCGATAGAAATAATATACATCGAGTTTTGGACCATTTTGTTTCTAAGCATCCTACATTTTTAAAATATTATGTCTGCATTTTTCGCTAATATATTCCCCTTAGATGTCGTGTATGCTATTTATATGGGATCTTTCACTATGCAGTTTGCACTACACCTAACATCTTATGGAGGTCCTAATGACAACTATTATGGTTTACATACCACCATGGTGTGTACAACCACAAACTAACACCCAAAGGTGGAGTGGGGCTGCAATTTGGGTTTATCATGATGGAGATGGTGTTGAATCAAGTTTTAACTCGATCCATGTTGGCTGGCATGTAAGTTTTACCTTTTCTTTGCATCAAAACATAACCTTTTAATTCAGGCACTGCATTTAGTAGTACATGCATTGCAATAACTTGATCTTGATTTATGGGATAAATCACACCACTCCCATTTTGATAACTAAATAAAAATTGTATTTTCTTCAAGCATTATGTGATAACCATCACTAAAAAGTTGACAGTCGAGGTTATAACATTAACAAAATTATTTGTAAATGAAAATATATGGTCAGATATTCTATATTCCTTAAACTTTCAGTCCAAAGAAAGTTTTCTAACTTGTACGCCTTTCTCTATAGATTCATCCGGAACGCTACGGAGACTCACATCCTCACTTCTATACCGTTTGGACGGTAATGTGATAATGATGCGATGTGAATTATTTGCTGGCATGTGATATGGCCATTACATAAATCATTAATTTATTTTTATCCTTCTATGCACATATATGCCGCAGAGAGATGGACATGTTACAACCGGATGCATCAACATGGATTGCCCTGGTTTTGTACGGGCGAGTGGCTCTGTTATAGCTCCAGGTGATGCTATACAAGTTTCTGATGTTCCTGATGGGCACATACCGAATATCACGCTAAGAGTGCTTAAGGTGCGAATGCCATCTTTCGTGTTATATATTTAAAAGTAACACTATTTTCAAGGATTAAGTTTCCTCATCAAATCATACCACATAGATCATACTTCTTTTGAAAATTAATCAATAGAGTTAGTTGCTTATTGTTAAATGTCGAAAAAATATTTGAGAGGCTTTCTTTTGTTTTATCAAGACATGCTTACCTTATTAACTTGACAAGAATCCTAAATGCGTGCAGGACCAAACGAGTGGAGATTGGTGGGTGTACTATGGCTTGAATAGTGTCCCCACAGGGGTAGGATACTTCCCACGGTCATCGTTCACCTATTTAGCGGATAAGGCAAAGCAAATGGCTTTTGGTGGCGCCGTGGTTTCAATTAGGGCGGATCCAACTCCTCCAATGGGAAGCGGTTTCCTCCCAAATGATGGCCTGGGTCGCGCCGCATTTTTCACCGACCTTCGAATCATTGATCAGGATGGAAGTAGCAAACCCATCTTGGTAGACTTACTCAAGTTCGTTACCGATGAAAAATGCCACTCTATTGCTCCTATCCATAATGGTACATTCCTTTATGGTGGTCCTGGAAATTGTGTGAGATAGGGTGTAACAACCTTTTACCGAGCTTGATGGATCCACATTGTTGGTATCCTAATAAAATCATATGAATTGGCAACAAATCTACACGAGAATGTCCACTTTTTTTACGTAGTTTGCTCGGGTGATCTCGAGGTAAAGATCGATATCACTAATGGTTGATGAGGGCAACAGAGATCAGTCTGGCCTCTCATACGCTAGATATGGTGTCTTCTGATGTACAATGAGATTTTTCCAATTTGTCCTCCCACCTATTCCTTATATTCACAGTGGGGGCTAGGATTTCATAATGTTGAGATGTATTTACAAATGGCAGCGCCTATACAAAACCCTAATGTTATCTAGATCCGATCTCGCCGGAGTAACTTGATATCCCGAAGAATCCATTCGACGATACACCTTAGATTGTCCGCCAAGGCGATGGCATTTGGGCCCCCACTTGGGGCCTGAGTTATCGTGGTTGACCACCATGGTCCTAGGTGGGCCACTTTCTGGTTGTCTTGGTCCACGTGGTACCTATGACCTCATCATATAGAGAGTTGATACCTTATCGGGGTTCATAGGAAAGAGATGGCCTACTTCTATTCTCGGTGGTGACTCGCCATGGATTCCCCTCTCCACCTTATCTAGTCTCCCTATGATTGGACTCCTTATCTCGGACCAAGAACCTTCTTTGGTTCCACTTCCCCTTTCCCCAATGCCATTGTCCTCCTTTTATATCTCAAGTGGATACTACAATGGCCTAGAGAGCTCCCTATGGCTATCAACAAACTACCTTACACTGGTAATTGATGCGCGACAGGTTCGTGCCCTCTTGGTCTTGGTATTAGTGCTTGATCAATTTTTGGTTCCCGGGTCTTGTCCTTAGCCTGACATCTGACCCCGGGTTCCAGATCCATCTGATCTGTCAGGTCACTTGGATGCCACTTTGACTGGCCAGGCCTGGGACTCCCTTAGTTTTAGTTGGATACAATTGGGTCTTTCTCTGCACATCACCTTTCTCCTTTCACCATAAGGGAAAGGCTTGCGCAATGGCCTTGTTGTAGATGCCCGTGCCACGGATAACATCCAGACCAGTCCAAGCCACACAAATGCCTTTGCCACATCACTGATGACGTCTTCCTTCTCAGGTCCTCTAGTGGTGCATCAAGGCTAATGTATCCTTTTGTGGTTCAGGGCTTGCGGGTTCCTTCTCGGTGCCTGGCTAAGGCCACCTGAGATAGACGCAATATCTTTGACAAGCCGCTCAACAGGGACCCTACCATCCCTCTTGGAAGGCAAGGCGCTCTATGACCCATACATAGTCAACCTGGGAACCCTGGTTTCCCCGGAGATAACAGAAGCCCAAAACGTGTAGGCCTCCAAGCTAGCCTGCCATCATTGCCTTTGGGGCATGCGCATCACCGTCACATCCTTATTGCCGGTTCCTAGTCATGGGTAAAGCGCATATCCTAGCATGATGAGTCGTTTCCTTGCTCTTAACTTGCGTCAGGAGCTATCGGAGGTCTTGGGAGACACCTTGATCCTTGTGGCATTAATTGTTCGAAGAAAAATAGGAGGGGAGGTGATGGCAACAATCGTGGCCACTTTTTGTTGGGACTCCAAGTGCAGAGTGTTGTAGCAATATTATTTCCCCACAAGGGTAACTCAAGGGTTTATATCGAAATCTCGGGGAATTGGTTATGGAAGTTTATTCGTCTTCTCCTTGTCAAGCAACCTATAAAGAAAAATAATTTGTCTTCTGTCACCAACTCCACCAAGTGGTTGTCAAGCACAAGGTTTCGTATTAGTAATATGAAATATAATATAAATTAAACTAAAATAAATAAACTAAATAAAGTAAAGTAATGCAAACTATATGAGATATGTAAAGATAAAGTTGTTTTTAGTTTTTTTGAGTTATTGCAAGTAGGAAAAGTATTTTTGTATTTTTGAAATAATAAATTGTAGAAAATATAAAAGGTAGTAATTGCAATGGAAAGGTGTTTCTTATGATTAAAATTCGACCGGGGTTCATGGGTTCACTTGTCTACTCTCTTTTTAAGTTGTGGTGATCGTAAAACAATTCATCAATGATAAATATTCATGAAACTTCTATATGTGTATGATACGCATTCATATGGCCATCACATCCTAATATAGAGATGAAACACATCTCTCTTATACTCCTTAAGAAAGGGAAACTCCATGCAATCTTGAATTAAGAACAAATCAGAGTATAGCTTTAAGTAATATGACAAATATACTACCTTGATCTAACAAGATTATCTCACGGCCACATGATAATTATAGCACATGATTTTGCTTTATCCCTAGTGAGGCAGCAGAAGAAAGGTAAAAACCAAAGTAGTTCTTGAATACTGTTGTCACAATTCGATCACTACCACCATGCTACTCCATCTAATACACACTTCTCCCCATACAAGTTCTTGCATACAAGTTGGATCAAAACAAGTAATTAAGAACGAGGTAAATGATATGCATCTACCAATACATCTTACACAAAATAGGTTCAATCTCATATAACAAATCAAAGAATAAATATCCACCACATAGAAATTACATATATGACCATAATCATGATGTGCAGCTCGTATGGTACTAGATATATGAAGAACAAGAGAGAAATATATCAAGCTGCTACCACAAAACAATAGTACATGGATTGACTACTCCCTCTTTATCATGGTGATGATGTTGGAGATGTTGGAGAGGGTGGAGATTGATACGTCGTAAACGTATCTATAATTTTTGAGGTTCCATGCTTGTTTAATATGCACTTTGCTTTGCTTTGTCTATACTTTGAGGTATTTTTATACATTTTCTAGGACTAACCTATTAACAAGATGCCACAGTGCCAGTTGCCTGTTTTCTGTCGTTTTTGGTTTCAGAAAATCTAGTAAGGAAATATTCTCGGGATTGGACGGGATAAAAGCCAAAGTCAATATTTCACCGGAACGAACACAGAGACCGAAGGGCAGCCAAAGGGGAGCTGCAGGGCTGCCACACCCTAGGGCGCGCCACCCTATGGTGTGGGTGCCCTGGCCGCCCTCCAGCCTCTTCGCCTATATAAGCCCTCCGATGCCAAAACCCTAAGGACCCGATGATATCTCCACGAAACAGTCCATAGCCGCCGCCACCATCGTTCCTAGATCGGGGAGAGGGGGAGGGAGGAGGGTCTGAAGCTCTTCCCGGCACCCTGCCGGAGGGGAGAGGTCATCCTGGAGGCCTTCTTCATCACCATGCCAGCCTCCGGTATGATGCGTGAGTAGTTCCACCTTAGACTATGGGTCCATACAGTAGCTAGATGGTTGTTCCTCCTCCTTTGTGCTATCATGTTTAGATCTTGTGAGCTCCGTTCATGATCAAGATCTATTTGTAATCATGCATGTTGTGTTTTCGGGGATCCGATGGATATTGAGATACTATGTCAGATTGATTATTGATTCTATCATGTCTTATGATTATTTATTCTATCATGTCTGTGTTGTTTGAGATCTTGCATGCTCTCCATTTCTAGTAGCTATCTTGGCCAAGTAGATGCTAGTGACTCCAAGAGGGAGTATTTATGCTCGATAGTGGGTTCATGCCTCTATTGAATCTGGGGAAGTGACATAAATCTCTAAGATTGTAGATGTGTTGTTGACACTATGGAGAAAACAACAATCTTTTGTTCATGGAACAATTGTATTGTTTACTTTACACACATTGCTTAATGTAGTTATCCGTTGCTTGTAACTTAATACTTGAGGGGGTTCAGATGATAACCTGAAGGTGGATTACTAGTCATAGATGCAGTTGGATGACGGTCTATGTATATTGTTGTAATACCCAATCAAATCTCATAGGATCATGAATGTCTAGTATTGCATTGTTATGCCTTGCTCAGTCCTGTCAATTGCCCCGCTGTAATTTGTTTACCCAACATGTTATGTTATCTATCTTAAGGAGAACACCTCTAGTGAACTGTGGACCCCGGTCCAATCTTTACCATTGTTACACCATCTACTATTACTGTTTACTTTCTGCAAGCAACCATTACCTTCCACACTATACGTTTAATCCTTTGTTTTCAGCAAACCAATGAGATTGACAACCTCACTGTAAGTTGGGGCAAAGTCTTGAGTTTGTGTTGTGCAATATTCCAAGTTGTTAGCAACACCTTGGAGTTTTTTCTTGCTCCTACTGGTTCGATAACCTTGGTTTCATAACTGAGGGAAAACTTGCTGTTGTGCTCATCATACCTTCATCTTGGGGTCTCCCAATGAAGCTCTACTACTGGGCCGCATCAAGATATTTTCTGGCGTCGTTTCCGGGGATTTAAGGACAGCTTCACAAGGGGAGTCTTTCATAACCATTCTCTTTAATTTGATTTTGTTTTGCTTAGTTTATTTTTGCTTTGTTTTGATTTCTTATTTTTATCAAAAAATACAAATTTTTTTTGTTTGGTTTGCTTTTCTTATAAAAAACACAAAAAAATTAGTTCCTACTATAGTTGTTGGTCTGTTATTGCCTTGCTTTGTCATGCTTTCTATGAATGGTTGGTTTTTTGAAACTAGTTCTTATTGGCAAGGTGGGTTCATGGAAGAACAAAAATATTATTATAAGGAACACCCCTAGTCACAAAAAGGGAAACATTTATGGGAACAAATTGATAAATTGAATACCATTGCTAGAAACGTGTGCTCTACTTATAATGTTACTTATTGCTTTGATAAATATTGTTGCTGTAGGAGGTACAAACACCTCCCTTTTCAATGTGAGTATAATGATAATGTTACCATATCTTCTTACGTTAAAGGAAATTATGACTTTTATGATGTGGAACAAATTGAAGAATTTATTGCTTGGAAGGGTTCATTTGAACTTGCTAGTTTGCTTGAAAATACTGATGATGCACCTTATAAATATGTGGTTTATGATATAATTAAATTTTGCTTTGATAATTACATGGAAGAAAATGGCTATATTCTTGAATATTTTAATATATGCTTTCCACAAACAGAAGAGACTAATGCCTTGCAGGAGCCTATGGAATAAGAAATTGCTGAAACTAGAAACTCATTAGATGAAAAATAGGAGGAGAGTGATGAACAAAAGGATGAAAAATGGATTAGCTACCCATGCATACCTTCTAATGAGAGTAACTATTTATCCCTTATATTATTTGATTGTCCCCCATGCTTACCGAAGGAGGATGAATGTTATGTTCCTGTGGATCCTTTTGAAATATCTGCTATGATCTAAAACATATGGCCAATGGGATTTGACCCCAGTCTATGAGGTGTTACAATTCCTTCTTTCTTGCTGTGGAGGTAGAAATCAAGACGTGCAAGCCGTTTCGCACCCTGGGAATTGGTTTCGCCTGAAGCATCGAACCAATGATCACCCATGACTTCTGTGTACCACTAGTGCCACAAAGGCCTTTGGTTGTCTTATTGGCGATACCACGGTGGGGTCTTCGACTGGGGTGAAGTTGTAACAAGGTAGCCGTAGGGGAACCTGTGGCTGGATTGAATCCTTCGCGAAGAAAACTGGAGATCCATATGTTTTGAGGGGGAGACGAGGTGGATTCGTTGTTTGGTCATTTCTAGTTGGAGTACCTTGATTGGTTTTGTCATTTGACAACATGAATCTGCCAAGAGAATCAAAACAGTGACTTGAGAACACATCATTGATCTCATAGTGAAGTGCTTTCATAAATGCTGTAATATACGATTTCATAATTGATTTCTATGCATTATTTGGGATTGCAATGGTTTTAGGATTTGGATGATAGGATTTTAGGGATATCATAACCTAGATCTATGTGATATCCGTGTAGTAATTACCTTGATTGTAGTCAATAGACTTACTACCTCTAGTTCTTTTTCTAGAGAAATGACACAGATGATATAAATACTACTGTTGCTTTAGCTTTACTCACGTCAGCAACATATTTTTATGCGGGTCTTAGCAAAAAAGCATTAAGCTATTTTGAGTAATATATTAAACCAACCCCAATCCTTTTACCAATTAACATCCTAGAGGATTTCATAAAACCATTATCGCTTAGAACTTCTAAAAAGTTCTCGAAAAAGGGGTATCTTTTTCTGGGCCTGTATTCTTTTTCTAGGTTCACTAGGATTCTTATCGGTTGGGGCTTCCAGTTATCTTGGTAAGAATATTATATCTATACTTCCATCTCAACAAATTCTTTTTTTACACAGGCGATCGTGATGTCTTTCTACGGAATTGCAGGCCTATTCATTAGCTCCTACTTGTGGTGTACTATTTTGTGGAATGTAGGTAGTGGTTATGACTGATTCGATAGAAAAGAGGGAATAGTGTGCATTTTTCGTTGGGGATTCCTTGGAATAAAACGTTGCGTCTTCCTTCAATTCCTTATGCGCGATATCCAATCAATTAGAATTCAAGTTAAAGAGGGTCTTTATCCTCGTCGTATCCTTTATATGGAAATCCGGGGCCAGGGGGTGTTGTGATAATAATTATGCTCTTGTTACCTATGATAATCCATGCTATTTTGATAAATCTTATGATAATCCTTTATTTGCGCCTAATTTCAAAATGCATGGCACTAAAGAGTTTTGCTTAGAAAATGTTTATGATAAAGCTCTAGATGATGGTCCTATATTGGTTGATAATATTAATAGTACTACTATTGAAAATGAGATTGGAGAGGTCTTGACTTTATCTTGGAACCCCATACCTCTTCAGAATGATCAGTCATCTTGTTATAAAATTGTTAAAAGTGGGTTTGAAGGTTTCAATCCCACTATTTTTGAGCTTGAGAAAAGTTATGTGTTTGTAGATCATGAAAAGCATACTTTATGTGATATTTATATTGTTGAATTTATTCATGAGGATACTGAAAATTATTATGAGAGAGGAAAATATGGTTGTAGAAGTTTTCATGGTACTGAAACACCCCTCTATGTGCTGAAAGTTTTGAAGTTGCTCTTGTTTTATCTACCCATTCTTGTTACTATGTGCTTCTTTGATTTATTTTCTTACAAGATTCCTATGCATAGGAAGTGGGTTAGACTTAAATGAGTTTTGAATTTGCTTCTTGATGCTCTCTTTTACTTCAATTCATATTTCTTATGTGAGCATATTTCTATGCCTAACTTAAAGGCGTTAAAGAAAAGTACTTCGTGGGAGATAACCCAATAGTTTTCTTGGGTCTGGGAAGTTATTACTTCTGTAATAACCTCTCCTTATCCTTTTTATTTGATTTTTGTGCCAATAATAACCTCTAATGGGAGGGAAGTAAGATTTGGGGAAGTAAGATTTTGGGGAAGTTGCTGTTCTGAAACAGATTTTTGCGCTTCACTGTAAAAATTTGTGAAATATCTCTGCATGTCGGATTGAGCTGTAATTTTCTGAATAAATCCCCTAGGTTGTTAGATAATTTTCATTAGTTTAACACTTTTTGATTTGAAAAACAGAAGGTCTTCAAAAAAATTGGTTTTTACCTACTGGTCTGTTTTGATAGATTTCTGCCATTATCTGCATTTGCCTCTTTATCAATTTATTTTTGAGTTCTCTTTGGTAAATTGAGCTTTTTGAAGGAATTGCTACAGTATCTTGTGTTTTTAATGAAAGTTTGTTGCTTTGAAACTAAACCTAAAGGTTTATTATTCTTGAATGCACTAATGTTGCTAATGAAGACTGTGTGAAGTTTTGTATGAAGGAAATTTTCAGGTGTAAGGGAAGAATGATGTAATGAGATGAGGAATGGAAAAAAGCTCAATATTGGGGATGCCACCCCGTGTCTCCCCAAGAAATATTCAAGAGGTACAAGTGTCAAAGCTTGGGATGCCCAAGGCATCCCCTTCTTCATCAATAAAAATCTCAGGTCTCTTTCTAGACACTTCGTTTTTATTGTTTCATGCACTGCTGTGTTGTTTTTGGAGCGTATTAGTTTTTGTTTTTGGTTTTAGTTTGTTTAGTTTGCTTGAATAAAGTAGTTGGACCCCCGCTTTCACTGTGTTGCTTCAAATAAGTTGATTGGTGTTGGAAAAGAGTAGAAAGTTTCATGCTTATAGTGATACAAAAGGGAGCTTGTTGACTGTGTCTTAGACTTTATCATGTCATGCTAGATGTTGTTTTGAACTTATTCTTAGTGATTATTGCTATAGCATTACTTGTTCCAAACAATTCAGATTGCTTAATATGCCTTTAAAGAATCACGCGTTGTTTTAGCATACAAAAGCATAATATTGTGGTATTCTCCTTTGATGCTTTGTTTGGGTTGACTTGGCACATGCTCACACCATGTTATGACTATGAACCAGTCACCTTAGCCTCTATGATCATTTAGTTTTTTACTTGTGGTACCACTTTATGCTTTGATTGATAATGTTTTGTCGCTTTGCATGATTATGACCATTATTGCTCTCTTAGTTGGTCGCTCCCAGCCTTTTGCTAGCCTCCACTTGTATTGAGTAAGCTCTACTCATGCATCCAACCCCCAAGAAACCAAGTTATTCCAATGTGTCCACTATAAATTCCTATGCATGGTGTGTTACACCATTCCAAGTATATTCTTGTTTTATCTATCTTCCAAAATAAACTTGTTATGTGAAAATTAGTGATTAAAGCTCTCACAAACTTGATGGCACACTTTATTTTTCTTGCCTTAATAAAATTGAACCATTGTGTCATCTATGTTGTATATGCTTGCACTTATAAGTTGGGAATTAGCAGAACCGTGTTGTCACGGGGAACGTTTTCAACACCTATAAATATCTACCCAGTTGATATCATGCTCTTTTGTTTATGGATGTCGGCGGTGTGAAATAAAAGGGGAGCTTGTAAGTCCATGGAGTTATTTATATGTGTTAGAGAAACACCTGGGCCGCTAACCTAAGCCATGCCTAATCATGGTAGAAACTTACAACATAACCAAAGTGAGCAATCTATGAAGCACTCTTTTTATATAAAAAAAGAGATACAAGAAAGATAAAATGAGAAAAAGAGGAAAGAAGATAAAAAAGCACCATTTTCCCATGGTAAATAAGAAGATTGCTGAGATCCTCATTGTCTGTTGCCTTGTCATTTTGATATGGAATATGTCAACACCCAGATTTTTAATCCCAAATGCCTCTTATGCCATACATCGCAATCCTAGGATTACCATTTTTGCGTGACATAACAGATTGGATATCAAAGTATATCATCCATTACAAACCATACATAAGGTCTTACAACAAATAAAGGATCTCATGATCCAGTCTTAATACACTCAAGCAACGGAATACCGTAATGATAATGGTAACATGGGCGAAGCTCCATCTTCATAGTCACGCACAATCGACGATGGGAGATGATCCTAGTTGTCGTAACCTTCCCGTGGTCCATCCTCCTGATAGTCCTCTTCATAGTCTGTCCACGGGAATAGCCAGGGACAAAGCCATGAGTACTCTTTAAGTACTCGCAAACTAATACTAACAAGTGAAGGGGGGTTTTGAATAGGAAGTACTAGGCTCTAGGTTGTTTTGCAAAAAGCCAGATTTATCTCTACTGAATTCAGAAGCAAAGAAAGCTAGTTGAAAGTTTTATACACCTAAGTGGGAACTTGAGCTTCATATCACAACTCTGTTGTGGTCAAGTCAAAGTCATGAATCATTTCACAAGTCATTTTGAAAACATCTGACGACGGAACAGTATGGCCACTCCAACTGTCCATAACCGCGGATGCGGCTATTCAAATAGTTTGACACTTTGTAGAGGTGGTACACTTTCACCATAATATTCGATACATCCGTTAGGAACAATCCTGAATTCACCATACTCAGTATGCGGATAATCAATCCTAACCTTTCAATTACACGCCCTAGTCTAGGCACCTCTCCTATGACTTTGGCCTCCCAACCATGACCAACTGTCATCTTGGGAATTGCGCAGGTGGACAATCTTCACAAGGTAGCCTCGGCTCAAACCTTGGCCGCAAGGGAACCCATACTAAGGTATATAAATTTCCAGTCAAGCCCTACCCAAATTTCGGGTATTGTGGTTGTACGTAAAATTGGAATGGTATCACATCCAGACAACCATCAGTTTTATAAAGGGCTAAGGCTCATGCCTCAACATTTTCATCATCAAAATCATTTGGTGTTCAAGAACACATGTCAAAACATTTCATTAGAATGACTCATCAATCTAAGGTTTTCATAACCATTTTCACAAAGTATTCCCATCTAAAGTGATCAAGTTTTATGCTTAGCACTAGCATCCACAAGTGGGGGTGAACACTAATGAGGGGTGATAGTCAAGTGTGACTGATCTAAGTTCAATCTTATGCCTCAGGATGACATCAAGATTTATCTAACTTAGGTCAAGTTTTATTCTCTTTATGCTACCTTTAAAAAAAATTCTACCATCTATAAGTCACTAAGTAAACCAAACTAAAGAGCTTTGATAAAGAAATAAAAGAACTAAGTTTGCAAGTAAAACTGGGTTTGTGGTAATCAGGTAGTATAACTAATGCATGCCTAATGGATTGCATAGATCATATAGTTTTCATAGTTGCAAGTGTTAGCTTGCATGGGTAACATGCAAGTAGTAGCTTGCCTTGTGCAGAGCAGTGGTTAAAGTTCTCATCGGCTTCTTCCTTGTAGTATCCTCCTTCCTCCTCGTATCCTTGGTTGGTACTAGCATCTATAAATAAATACGAGGTACACAATCACCAAACAATTCTTAACTACTCTATTTAGCACACAAAGGTTCACTCTAGATGATCTATCATCATCTCTAACATTACACATATGTAGGAAAGGTTTTGATTATTTTATTTTAGAAAAGTAATTTCTACTCATTGGAAAACTACTTAAGATTTAATATTCTCCAACTAAAACATGGGATCATGTTGACACATGTCATCACCACATATTTCAGTAAATGGGAATGTGAATTAAAGTGGTGTCACAATTTAATAAGGTTTAACTTTTTTATTTTAATTAACTAAGGTGACTAGAATGGCCTATGAGGCATTCTTGTATTGCTTGACCATTATTTCTGCAAGTAAACCTAGATATTTTTATATATTCGGAAAGGTCTTGTTAAATGTGATTTTTGAGAGTTGGAATCAACTCAAAAGCTTTTGTGGTTGAATTTTTAAAAAAATGTTTGAATGCAGAAAAGCTCCTGCCTTGTTATTTTAGCTATAGGTGATCTACAATTCCAATTGATTTGAATCCAACGGGCTTGGATTAAGAATTCCAGTACCTTTCTAACAAAATTGGTTTCATGCAATTTGGTTCAGTGAATCGAGCTGGGTTGATTTTTGAATCTAGGTACATAACTAAGTTTGAACTTAATTGGAAAATCTAAATTCAAACTAACTAGGTTGCGCGGGATGTTAAATGGGCCGGCCCATGGTGCACAGCGCACGCGCAGGTGAGTTTAAGTGATTGTCCCCACCAGTCACGAGACTGTGACTTATCGTCTTCGTCGGGTAACGCCGACGAGACTAAACCCTTGCGTGGCCAGTGGGGGTCGTGTGAGGCTCACCGGGGCTCAGGTGAGGGTCGACGATGAGGGCGAATGAAGAAGTCGACGACGGTGATCCTCTTGGTACCGGTGGCTCCTCCTGGGGCGGCTCCAGTCGACAGCTCCTCTTCTCCTCCTCCGTGGCAGACTCCAGCGAAATTCCGGCGACTTGCTGCTCGCCTTGCTCCGGGGATGAGGTGGGGTGGTTCTGAGAGAGAGGGGAGTGTGATGGTGTGATCAAATCGACCGGGGGTGGCCTCTATTAGTAGTGCATTGAGGGGACCGAAGGGCGCGGGCTGAGCTTCTCGGGGTAGGCTGCACAACAAGCTAAAGGCATGGGCGACGTTAGGGGGCGGTGCTGTGCTCCCTGGCGAAGATCAATGGCATGGTTGCTTGGCGTGGGGCAGTGCGAGTTAGTCGGAACGCTGCGGTGCTCTGGGCGGGTCCGACGGAAGTTTTAATCGCGCACGAGCTCTCCCGGTCGTGCGGCGACGAATGGGCATGTCCTGGCGGTTCCTGGGAGGGTGGTGATCACGCACGCAAGCGGCGAGGGCGGCGCACGGTCTGTACTCGCGTGTCGCGTGCGGTGCTCTGGCGCGCTCTCGGCACGCTCGGGCTGAGTGGTCCAAGGGCTAGAATTGCTTTGGTGTTGGATAGGGGGTGGCGGTGGACAGTGGTTAGTGTCCCAGACAAGGTTGGCGAGGCTAGAGGTTCTCCTATCTTGCTGTCGACAATGGGGTGGCAAGTTGAGGCTCAACATGCTCACCATTGATGGCAATGGCAAGCCCACAGTGAGCTAAAGCTTGTTAAATGAGCTAGATGATCTACTAAGGGGGTGCTGTGAGCTAGAGAGGGAACAAGGTTGGCCAAATCACTGCTCACTATAGTGTTTTGTGTTTTGTTTTATTTCTGTTTGCAAGGTGTTCGATGAAATGGCCGAAAGAGATTTGAATTTGAATTTTTGGTTCAAAATTGGTGGGTGTACTAGTCACATTCTAGGTAGTCTCTGGTTAGTTGGAAATGTCAAGGTAAATTGGTTTGTTTGGTTTTTGAGAATTGGCGATCTTCACATATGAACTAGATTCAATTTTGAATTGTCATTTGAATCAAGTTGCCAATTGTTTCTGTGAGTTTGAAAGGTGGTCTTGGGTTCACTTTTACTTGGGTTAGCAAGGGGTGAAAATAAATGGAAATGTTTTTGTTTGAAATCTTGGACTAGAAACACTCAAAGTGGTCTAGTGAGCAAGATTGGCAAAAATGACCATTTGCTTATTTTGTTTGTTTTTGAATTTCTCTTGATTTTTTTCTACTTGGATTTGATTTAGATGATGTTGTTTTCATATTTAAACCATTCCTTGCTATACACATAATCACACAAGTCCATTCATGCATTCATACCATCATCACATACACACATGCATTCATAATGATTTTAATTAACAAAAGTTTTTGTTAACCCTAATTTTGGTGATTGGAATTTGATAACCTTGTTAAATATTCTTGGGATGTTACAAACCTTCCCTCCTTAAACAAAATCTCATCCCGAGATTTGAGAAAGAAGAAAAAGAAAATTAGGATTTGAAGAGGTCGGGAAACTCTGTCTTGATTTGATCTTCTCTTTCCCAGGTAGCTTCTTCTTCAGTGGGGTTACTCCATTGAATCTTGAGAAACTTGATGCTTCGGGTCCTGGTTGTACTGGATGCTTCCTCCAAAATATGGATGGGTACTTCGGGATACGTCAGGTCATCGTTGATCTTGATGGTTCGGTGATTAATGTTCTTGAAAACTTCAGTCTTCTCCAGGACGTCTAGGCATTTGCAAAGTAACGATATATGGAACACATTATGTACTGCAGACATCTCCTCAGGTAGTTTCAGTTGATACAATACTTCTCCTCGATGATTCAGAATCTTGAAGGGTCCGATATATCTGGGGGCTAACTTCCCTTTGAGCTGGAAATGTTGCATTCCCTTCAAATGCGACACTTTGAGATACATAAAATCTCCGATATTGAAGGCGAGGTATTGACGTCTCTTGTCGGTATAACTCTTCTGTCTGGATTGGGGGGTCTTGAGGTGCTTACGGATTTTGTGAACTTTCTCTTCGGCTTCTCGTAGGATGTCGGGTCCGAAAATCTGACTCCCTCCTACTTTCGACCAATTCAAAGGGGTACGACACTTCCTTTCATACATGAATTCAAATGGGGTCATTTGCAAGATGGCTTGATAACTGTTGTTGTAAGAAAATTCTGCGAAAGGCAGACAGTCTTCCCATTTAGATCCATACTCTAGCACACAGTCTCTCAACATATCTTCGAGTATTTGATTTACTCGCTCTGTTTGTCCATCGGTCTGAGGGAAATACACGGTGCTGAAATCCAGTCTAGTTCCTAATCCTTCTTGGAATTTCTTCCAAAATCTAGAGGTAAACTGAGTTCCTCGATCCGATACAATATTCTTGGGTACTCCGTGCAAACTGCCGCTTCTAGCGATATACAACTATGCTAGTTTCGAACTCTGGTAAGTGGTCTTGACCGGTAAGAAGTGAGCGACTTTGGACAATCTATCAACTATGACCCAAATAGAGTCATTTCCCCTACTAGATGTAGGCAATCTGGTGAGATAGTCCATTCCAACTGAATTCCACTTCCATTCTAGAATCTGTAATGGTTGCAACAGTCCTGCGGGTCTCTGATGTCCCGCCTTGACTCTCTGACAAAGATCACACTTGGCGATGTAGATTACGATTTCTCTCTTCATCTTATGCCACCAAAATTTCTTCTTCAAATCCTGATACATCTTCGTTCCTCTGGGGTGGATAGAATAAAAAGTATCATGGGCTTCTTTCAAAATAGCTTTCTTCAATTCTGAGTCTGCTGGCACACAAATACGTCCTTTGTACCACAAAATTCCTTCTTCATCTTCGGTGAATCCGGGTACTTTGCGTGTACCGATACGACGTTTGATTCCGTTGATACTAGCATTTCCTTTCTGCGCCTCCTTGATCTGTCTGATCAAAGTAGGTTGAAGTTCTATGCTAGCCAAAAATCCTTCACTTACTAATTCCATCCTGAAATCCTCCATCTCCTTGTGCAAACTTGGTTGCTCCTTTAGAATCATGGAGTTCAAGCGGCACGACAATCTACTAAGGGAATCTGCTACCACATTGGCTTTACCGGGGTGATAGTGAATGTCTAGATCATAGTCCTTGATTAGCTCTATCCATCTTCTCTGCCTCATATTCAGCTCCTTCTGAGTGAAAATGTATTTCAGGCTCTTATGATCCGAATAAATCTCACAACGGTTTCCCATAAGATAATGCCTCCATGTCTTCAGGGCTAGAACTACGGCTGCTAGTTCAAGGTCATGGGTAGGATAATTCTGCTCATGTTGCTTCAGTTGTCGGGATAGATAAGATATAACTTTGCCCTCTTGCATTAGCACACATCCGAGACCGATCTTGGATGTGTCACAATACACATCAAAGGCTTTGTAATATCCAGCATGATCAAGATTAGGGCTGAAATCAATCTCTTCTTGAGTTCTTGAAAACTCGCTTCACATTTGCCTGTCCATTCAAACTTCTTATCCTTCTTCAACAATTGGGTCATGGGTCTTGCGATGCTCGAGAATCCTTCTACGAACTTGCGGTAGTATCCCGATAATCCGAGAAATGCACGAACTTGGGTTTGAGTGGTTGGGGCTTGCCAATCTTCAACATCTTTCACCTTTGCGGGGTCAACGGCAATTCCTCAGGCTGATAATATATGTCCGAGGAATCCTACTTCCTGTAACCAGAATTCACATTTGCAAAACTTGGCATACAACTGATGCTCCCCAAGGGTTCCAAGGATGGTCCTTAGGTGTATCTCATGTTCTTCTTCTGATTTGGAATAGATCAGAATGTCATCGATGAAAACAACGACAAACTAATCCAGGAAGTCCATAAAATCTTATTCACGAGGTTCATGAAATAATTGGGGGCATTGGTTAATCCAAAAGACATGAATGTGTACTCATACAGTCCATATTAGGTGGTAAAGGTATTCTTTGGAATATCCTCTGCGCGAATCTTGAGTTGATGATAACCAGTTCTAAGATTAGTCTTAGAAAACACTTTGGCACCGGTCAACTGGTCAAGCAGATCTTCTATCTTCGGTTGTGGGTACTTGTTCGTGATGGTGACATCATTCTACTTCCGATAATACATGCACAAACGGTTACCTCCATCTTTCTTGTCCATAAACAAGATAGGTGATCTCCATGGCGACACACTTGGTTGAATCAATCCTATCTCCAGCATAGCATCCAGTTGCTTCTTCAGTTCCACTAATTCGGATGGGTTCATACTATAAGGTCTGTGAGCTATGGGTCCGGTTTGAGGGATTAGTTCAATGATAAACTCGATATCCCGATCTGGGGGAATACCGGGCAAAACATCTTGAAATACATCGGGGTATTCACAGACTATTCTGACTTGGTCAATGGTTGGTTGGGATAGACTCTTGTTGCACTTGAATTGACAGGGCAAGGTTTCAGATACATGATCTACTGATATTCCGGCTATACTGGTCATGCTTACGGCTTTCTTGGCACAGTCGATTAATCCTTTATGTTTCGACATCCAATCCAGTCCTAGTACTACTTCCAATCCTTTAGTTCCGAGTACTATTAGATTGGCATAAAAATCTATGCCATGGATTCGGATAGGTACGGCCTTGCAAATTTGTCTAGCTTTGGTAGTTGAGCCAAGTATTTGAACTATCATAACATGCTTAAATTTTGTTGGTTGAATCATACTAGTGCATGCAAATTCTTCAGTAACAAATGAGTGCGATGTTCCAGAATCAAACTGATTTAACAGAAAACATACCCAGCACGACATCTGGCGCTTCTTGGGATTCTTCAGCATGCATGAGAAACAGGCGGCCGTTGCGGTTGAGTGAATTCCTCGGGGTAAATCTTCTTCCAGGTTGAACACGACGCTGCTGCTAAGCTGGGGCATTGGCATTGGGGGCTGCGACAGTCTTCTTGGGGCACTCATTGGAATAGAGACCCTTGGTTCCACATTCATAACAAGTCACTTGGGACTTGTCCTTTGCTGCAACAGGTACAACATTGCTTCCAGTCCTCGGGGCAGTGTTGGTGTTGGTGGCGACATTGTTGTTGTTGAACTTCACGATTGAAATTGCTGGGGTTGCCGGGGTTGTTGTTGTTTCCTCTGGGCCTTGGGTTTCCACGGTTGGGATAGGTCGGACGGTTCATCGGGGGTCTATTGGTTCTTGGGGCCAATCCTAGAGATGGGTTGGGGCGATACTTTGGTGTATGGTGGGTTCCTGGTTGATGCATCATGCGATGCTTGTGGTTCTCATTAGCTTGGTTGATCTTGCCTTCCATCTGAATGGCAAAGTGTACTAAGGCTTCAATGTCAGCAAAAGGAATGTTGACTAAAACTGTCTGCATCTCATCGTGCAGACCGTTCAATAATCTCTCCTTCTTCTTGGTTTCCGTGTCAATCTGATCCGGTGCATACCTAGCTAATGACAAAAATTTGTCACGGTACTCAACAACTGTCATCCTCCCTTTCTTTAGTTCTCTGAATTCATCTCTCATCCTCTTGATCAAACCCGAGGGCACATGGGTTCTGCTGAACTTGATCTTGAATTCATCCCAAGTCATCATTTGGCCTCCATTCATGGCACGAACGTTGTTCCACCATGCTCTTGCATCTCTGGCCAGATAGTGGGTGGCAAATAGTACTTTCTCATTAGCCTCCACTCCGGCGACTTCCAAGTTGTTCTCCATGGTTTGTATCCAATCATCGGCATCTAGGGGCTCTTCCGACTTAGTGAAGATAGGTGGATTGGTGTTCTGAAAGTTCTTGAGCTTGGATCCATGGTTGTCCCGATTTCCATGGCCTTGGTTGTTGTTGGCCATCTGAGCAATGTGTTGAAGGGTGGCTAAGTTGGCTTGACGTTCGGCTCTTTTAGCTTCGCGGTTAGAAACCAACATTTTCAAAATTTGCAACATCGGGTCCGGGGATGAATTGCTTCCTCCTCGAGGCATCTGAAGATTGAGATAGATCATGAGAAAAGAGGGAAATTTCTAAGGATCAGGGGTTTTCTTTTGTTTTTTAAAAGTTTTGAAGTTTGACTCAGATTTTTCTAGCTACTTGCTTTTCATTCATTCATTCACACAATACAACACACACCACAACAAGGAACAACATATGGTTTTAAGAACCATTCTGTGAAACTAAGATACAGTGGGACCGGATACAACTCACTAACGCTAGTGCTCAAGTGCTACTATTCCTTGGAATCAGTGGCTTCATCATCCTCATCATCATCAATGAAGGCGAAGTCATCCTCATCGGTGAAGAAGGCCATGGCTTGATCCTCCAGAAAGTCATCATCATCACCGAGGTAAGAGTAGGGGTCTCCACGAAGGTCTTTCCCTGCATTATCCCTCTCCTCAAGCTGCATGTCTCTCTCGTGGATGGTCTCCTCCAAGTGTGTGATACTGTGATGAAGGCGGGCAATGATGTTCTCCTTCTTGTGAAGCTGACGGCAACAAGACTTGTGATCTTTCACTAGCACGACGATGGTCTGATCCTTCTTTACGGCGATGGAGTGGTTGTGGTTGGCGTAGGAGCGGACATTATCTAATTCCTTCTGCCGACCATACATCATGAAGCTGGGATGGTCCACTTGGTTCTTCAGCTCGGGGTGATATGGTGCCTCCAGTGGCTGTCCCATAACATCACGCCTTGGATAGAACTCAAAGCGGGTACCCTTGATCTGATTGATGCTTTCCCCACACAGACGGGCAAGAGCTTCCTGCATGGCCCTGGCAAGTCCATCTAGCCAGTTGTTCTCTCTAATGGTGAACTGAATTCCCTCTAAGGTGGGGGATTCAATCCTCGGAGACTTGCAACAATCAGCCATTGCAATTCTTCTCCTTCCTGATTGTTGAGCTGAGCTTCGAAGAACTCGGGGTGCGGACGCTCCAGAAGTTCCGAAAGCTGGTCCAAGTCATGCTCAAACATGAGATGTCCTCCATTCCCCAACTGATAGAACTTGCTATACTTCACGTCCATCTATAATAATATTGTGAGGCCACGTAGAGATAAAACAAAAATTTCCCTCTAACATGGTGATCCAAGATCTAGCTGAGGTAGAAGGCCACGAGGTTTACCACTAGACGCGCAATTGCGGATTACTGATGAAGCGCGTCAGTTGATGCAGTGCAGTCCTTTGCTGTCACATCCCAAGATTTTCCAAATCTTGTAATGTGAAAAATAAAATAAACAAAATAAATAGTTGTTGAAATTTATGGTGAAAAGAAACTTTTGTTTCTAAATGGAAACTTAAAATCCCATCTTGAACAAACTTTGGTTAACATTTGAATCTAACTAAATTCAAAACAAGTGGAATGCATTCCTCATAAAATGCATCTTGAAATTTAAACACTTGGGAAATCAACCCAAACCCTAAATCCTAATGGAATAAAATCATTTCCAAGATATCTCTAAGACTATGGATTTGATCCATATAAAAATTTGTCAACAAACATTTACAAATGATCAAGAATGACAAATAGAAATATTATAAAACCATAGAAATTAGTTTCACTTAATTTGGAGCCATAAGTAAAATCTTATGAATTTAATAAGATAAGGGAATTGAATTTCCAAAGCTAATAAAGCACCTATCTAAAAATCCATACTAAGTGGTGAGCAAATAATCCTAAAAAGATTTAAAAGGTTAAACAAATATTAAATAAGATTTTACAAATTGGAATCACCAAGTTTAGATCTATAAATAAAAAAAATATGGATTTTAT
The DNA here is from genome assembly GCA_030063025.1 of Avena longiglumis. Lineage (NCBI taxonomy): Eukaryota > Viridiplantae > Streptophyta > Magnoliopsida > Poales > Poaceae > Avena > Avena longiglumis. The sequence continues at coordinate 554,257,751 of CP125975.1, read as the reverse complement.
AAGATAAAGAAAGAAATATTAAATGAGGAATATTTAAAGGCCAAATCAAATCTTTGACCTAATCCATAATCAAATGGAATGAATATAATCCAAATCCAAATAAAATAATGGATAAAGAATTTCCAAATAAAATGGCATTAACCAAATTCTAGATCTATTTGAATAAAGACAAATCCCTAATAAGAAGGATTAATTAAATTTTGGGAAAATAGAATTTGGAATTTACCCAAGTGGGAATAAAAGTTATTTAATTAACTCAAATGAGATCAAAAAAATCTTCTAAATAAAAATTATGGATTTAAAACCATATTTGATTTCATTAGAGTAAAGACAAGTACCCAAATTAAAATGATTAATAAATCATATTAAAAAAATACTCCAAATAATTTACTAAATAAATAAAACCTACTGAAAAGTTTTGGAAGGATTTAGAATTCAAATGGATTTTAAAAACATTATTAAATCTTGAATGAATTAATAGAAGAGCCTATTTTAAATAATTAAAAGACACTAAAAAGAATAAAATATTTATTCTTTAAATGACTTCAGAATGTATTATTAAACAGTATTTGAATACACACAAAGTTTTGTTGAGGATTGAATTCAAATGAATGATTGAAATGATTAAACAAAATCAAAAAAAATAAATAGAAAAAAAAGGGAAAATCAATCAGTAAAAAAAATGAACTAAACCAGCCCACTGGCCCAGCATCAGCCCACTTCCCCCTCTCTCTACGCGCGAACCGCTTTTACCGCTGAAGAAACCCGCAGCATCGCTGACGACATGGACCCACTCTTCCTCTCTCTCTCTCTCTCTCTCTCTCTCTCTCTCTCGTAGACAGCCAGTCCCCACCTCCCCAGTCTTCTTCCTTCCCGCGAAGACCATGCCTCGTCGTCGTTTCTGCCGTCTTAAAAATTGAATCAATACACGTTAATGCTGCGATGATTACTCTCGATGACCAAGCTCGTTTAAACCCCTCCCTCTCCCCCTTTCCCCTCAGAACCGCTGCAAGATTGCCCCCAGGCCGTCCCCATTTTCGTTTACACCGTAGCAGCCTCCGACGGACTCCGACGTCGATTCCGGCGAACCCAGGCCGCACCTCGCCTCCTAGACCACGCGATCCTTCTACCCTCTTCCATGCGCATCTCCCAGTGGCCTCAACTCGCTCGCCCGTGCTCTGTATCCTCGGCAATGACTTCGACTGAGCTCCGCCACCGTCTGCTCGAACTCCGGCGACCATCCCCCGTAAGCTCCAGCTTCCCCTCTCCCTCTGTTTGATACGTGTGTGATCCCCAACATCGTGCGCACCTAACACAGCCCTTATCTTGTCTTAGTGCGGTCTAAAACGTCGCCCACGACGACAGCCAGAGGATCCCGACGCGGACACGAACTCCGGCGAGGAATCGCCAGCAGCTCTGTGCGCCCCTTGAGCAACGACAACCACGTTGAGCTTCAGCATGACGAGACGAACCCAGTGAGCATCATATCCCTCTCTCGCGCTTGCTAAATCGCCGGTAACCCCGCTTGCCGAGCGCGCGTCGCCGCCGCCAGCGCCGCTCGCTTTAGGTCAAAAGCGTAGCAACCGTTGGATCTGAATCAGACGCGTATGATTAGAACTAATTCGAAAGGGTATGGGTGAACCTAAGCCGCGCGATTAAACTTAGATCCAACGCACCAGATAGGTCGATCCGCACAAACCGTTATCGCCCAATAAGAATCAGACACGTGGCCTGGAGTTTGTTTTTAAAACAGAAACTTATCTATTAGTTGTTTGGTTTTGTAAAATTCATAACTTTCAAACCACACATCCAAATTTTGCAAACTTTATATCAATGGAATAATAAAGACAAATCCTACCCAACCATGCAATTTGTTTACTAAATTACTTCTGTTAAATTGATTGTTTTTGCAGAAACTTGTGTAGGCATATTTTGAGTACAGAATTCTTTCTAAAATTATTTTTGGGGATAAAATATTTGGCAAATGGTTTGTTTTGAACCTACTGACCATAGAAACCAACTTGTGGATTCAAAAACATATTTTGAGAAGCAAAAGAGAAAATCTTTGATTTAATACATTTCTAGTCAAATAAAAATATTGTTTATATGTTAAAAATGCTTTTTGGAGAAAACCTTTGGGGAATGTTTTGATTTAAACTCTCTGACCCTAAACACAAAGTTTTATGATTTGAAAATGTATTTGGTGAACCCTATAAAAATTATTACTTTGCTAAAGTTATTTTCAACCACATAAAATATTGATTTGATTTAAAAAAGGTTTATAGGTAAAATCTTTTGCAAATGGTTTTGCCACTTTTATAAAATGACCAATAGGAGTTTTAGAATGTTTATAACCTATTAGAAACCACTTTTCCAAATAAAACAATCTTTGGCATGCTTGCATGCATTGTTTTGTTTCTATTGTTTTATGTGATGTTTTGCTTGAATGGTAGATTGAAATTGTGCCTTGCTTGGTTGAATTGTAGTGGAATTTGAAGAGAGTGAATATTGCAAGATCAAGGAGTGAACTTATATTCTCTACCAAAAAGTCAAGTGATGCTTCATACTTTTGTCCCATTATTTTCACTATGCATTAGTGATATTTCTAAGTAGGATTTGCATGGAATTTTGCTAAGTATAAACTATGCCATGGGAAATCCTAGTAGATGAAACCTTAGTAGAAATTTCCTAAGTTAAGATTCCTACCACTATCATGCTTAGCCTAGCTAGTATAAAACAAGGGTGGATTACATTTCATGCTATGGAATATTTCTAAGTCAAGGACTTGTTTTTTGTTTAATAAAACAACTAAGTGAATGAATCACCTGGGTGGAATGGAAGGAATGGTTTGTGTTGAGTGGTTACACAAGGCCCATTTCTATGGTTTACCTTGTGTATCTCACTTGTGGATGGCCACCCAGGAACCAAGAGATTTGAGATTTCAAATGTTGAGAAGCTTCAAGTGCAGCCACTTGGCATTATGGGCTCTGCCTGGATCATATAGGTTGCAATAACTTAGCCAAATGGACAGTTGGTGGTAGGGGATTGATAGGTTGGAGCGCGTCCATTCTGGTCTAAGGGAAGGCTTCTGAAAGATCTTGTCTTGGTGAAACCAAGTCTTGTGGGGAAAGTGCACCACCTCTGCAGAGTGTAAAAATCTAAGTACTTAGCCATGTCCCTGGTAAAGGACAATTTGAGCATCAAGACATGGAAGCTATCAAGAATCTCCTCATCCCAATTTCTAAGTTAAAAACTTGTGGTTGAACAAGGGTTGAAGGATCACCAATTTCTATTGGGAGATGCCTTGGGTGATTTTGTCAAGCAAAAACTTAGTGATTTAAAAAGATAAGGAAAATCTATTTTGAGCAAAGCAAGCCTAAGCTCCACTTAGCCAAATGCATATAGATGATAGACTCCACTATACTACCATAATATCACTTGCCAATACAATTCAAATGTATTGACCCTTGTGGCTGTAACTTGTTCTGTTGCAGGTTTGTTTGATGTTAGTAAGATGTGTTGATTAGGATTACAAGTCTACAACCAACATGTTTGCCTGTGGCACTTTGGAGATGAAGGACCCCATGCTATTGTTATATTCTGCTGCATTGTAATGAGATAGCCAAATGAGCTATGCAAGAAGTAATAAATTATTTTATTCCTGGTTATAAAGTTGTATTATGACCTTTGTTTCTTGATATTACATCTTAACTGTGGATGCTAGCTATTGATCCAGGGACTAGCATTGTAAACACAGGGATCTCTACCTTATTAAAGGTTGGAACTTCTACAGATGGTATCAGAGCATTTTGTTGCCTGTAGGATTGTAACCCTAGGATTGGACAAAACCCCTTAGAAAAATAGGAGTGGTATTTGTTCCAAAAACTTATTTACAAACAATCTTGTATACTCTTTCCTCAACCATTTTGGTTTTGATTCTACATCTCTTCTATTTCAAACTTGGTGGACAAAGCCTACCCCATGGCCAAAGACTTCAACATGATCAAAGGACTCCACCAACTCAAGTGATTTCAACCTTATTCTCAACAAGGATTTCAACTTGGATATCACTAAGGACTACAAGTGAGACAAGAAATATTGCTCAAGACTTGAAGACTAAGGAAACACAACTTAGGAATCATCATCACCTTTGAAGTTTTTGTGACCAAGACACAAGAATTTTCCCAAGGAAACCATGATCTCATTCAAGAAGAACCAACTAAGAAGGATGGAATGATCTCAAGTGAACCATATAGTTGGACCTCCATTTTTAGTTTAAATTAAACCCACCAACTTATGTGGTGTAGCAAAAATATTTTTTTGCCTAAAAATGTGCTTAAACTTGTTGTTTGAGTGGAATGTTTGTTTGTGATTTCTTGCACATTGCTTGTGTGAATTGTGATGTGTGTGATTAGAAGTATTCCCTTAGAAATATATTGCCCATTCTAATCCCAATCCAACCCAAACAGATGACTACTCCAAGAGACTCCAACATCAAGAATGGTGACACCAACAACCAAGAGATGCACATGAGAGAACAACTACTAGCAAACCAAACCCAGTTGAACCAAGTGACAACTCAGTTTTTAGCCAACAACAATGAGTTAGACCCAACCATGCAAAAGTTTTTGGAAATACAATCCCAATTGTTGCAAGGGATGACCACTCAAATGATCAACATGGGAGACAACCTTTCCCAAGGAGTTTGTGATAACAATGATGTCAAGGATGATATTATAGAAGGAACCCGAGCTTGCAATGTTTGTGGAGACAAGGATCACACTTCCAAAGAACATGAATATCAATGCCCCAATTGTGAAGAGAAACATCCAACAAATCAATGCCCCACATCTCAAGCTACTTGTTTCCTATGTGAAGGAAATAATCATGTCCCTATCCAATGCCCCATCTATTACATAGTTCAACAAAGGAAACAAGGTGGAGTGCAACAACAGTTTGTAAACCCTCATGAAGGAAGAAATTCTACCAAGAAGGATGAAGGCAAAGTCAAAACCATGCATCATAAGGACAAATCCAAAGTGTCCACAAAGTGTTGCTACTCTTGTGAAGAAGAAGGTCATATCTCTAGTAAATGCACCAAGAAGAGAGAGAGATTTCCCACCTTTGTGGTGAAGTATGAAGAGCATGAACTAGAAGAACTCCTAGCTTTGGAGAGACCCAAAAAGAAGAAGAAGGACATAAGCCAGTTACAATGTTACAATTGCAAAGAAATGGGACACTATGCTAGTGATTGCCCAGAAAAGAAGAGGAACCAAGGAAATAAACAAGAGGAATTGATACCAAAGAAGAAGAAGGATAATAGCCAAGTGATGTGTTGCAAATGAAAAGAGCTAGGACATTATGCAGACAAGTGTCCAGAGAAGTTTCAACAAGATTCCAAGCAAGCCAAGAAGTAATCTAGTTGGAAATTTTTTAAGGGTGGTAGTACCCTAGTTTCTTTGAGCCAACTTGTAACCCCTAGCCTTACCAAATCTCGGGATGAGATTTATTTTAAGGGTGGTAGCCTGTCACATCCCAAGATTTTCCAAATCTTGTAATGTGAAAAATAAAATAAACAAAATAAATAATTGTTGAAATTTAGGGTGAAAAGAAACTTTTGTTTCTAAATGGAAACTTAAAATCCCATCTTGAACAAACTTTGGTTAACATTTGAATCTAACTAAATTCAAAACAAGTGGAATGCATTCCACATAAAATGCATCTTGAAATTTAAACACTTGGGAAATAAACCCAAACCCTAAACCCTAATGGAATAAATCGTTTCCAAGATATCTCTAAGACTATGGATTTGATCCATATAAAAATTTGTCAACAAACATTTACAAATGATCAAGAATGAAAAATAGAAATATTATAAAACCATAGAAATTGGTTTCACTTAATTTGGAGCCATAAGTAAAATCTTATGAATTTAATAAGATAAGGGAATTGAATTTCCAAAGCTAATAAAGCACCTATCTAAAAATCCATACTAAATGGTGAGCAAATAATCCTAAAAAGATTTAAAAGGTTAAACAAATATTAAATAAGATTTTACAAATTGGAATCACCAAGTTTGGATCTATAAATAAAAAAATATGGATTTTATAAGATATAGAAAGAAATATTAAATGAGGAATATTTAAAGGCCAAATGAAATCTTGACCTAATCCATAATAAAATGGAATGAATATAATCCAAATCCAAATAAAATAATGGATAAAGAATTTCCAAATAAAATGGCATTAACCAAATTCTAGATCTATTTGAATAAAGACAAATCCCTAATAAGAAGGATTAAGTAAATTTTGGGAAAATAGAATTTGGAATTTACCCAAGTGGGAATAAAAGTTATTTAATTAACTCAAATGAGATCAAAGAAATCTTCTAAATAAAAATTATGTATTTAAAACCATATTTGATTTCATTAGAGTAAAGACAAGTACCCAAATTAAAATGATTAATAAATCATATTAAAAAAATATTCCAAATAATTCAAAGTGAATTATTTGCCATCCTAATAAATAAATAAAACCTACTGAAAAGTTTTGGAAGGATTTAGAATTCAAATTGATTTTAAAAACATTATTAAATCTTGAATGAATTAATACAAGAGCCTATTTTAAATAATTAAAAGACACTAAAAAGAATAAAATATTTATTCTAAAAATGACTTCAGAATGTATTATTAAACAGTATTTGAATACACACAAAGTTTTGTTGAGGATTGAATTCAAATGAATGATTGAAATGATTAAACAAAATCAAAACAGATAAATAGAAAAAGAAAAGGGAAAATCAATCAGTAAAAAAAATGAACTAAACCAGCCCACTGGCCCAGCATCAGCCCACTTCCCCCTCTCTCTACGCGCGAACCGCTTTTACCACAGAAGAAACCCGCAGTGTTTCTAATGACATGGACCCACTCTTCCTCTTTGTCTCGCAGACAGCCAGGCCCCACCTCCCCAGTCTTCTTCCTCCCCGCGAAGACCACGCCTCGTTGCCGTTTCTGCCGTCTTAAAAATTGAAGCAATACACGTTAATGCTGCGACGATTACTCCCGATGACCAAGCTCGTTTAAACACCTCCCTCTCCCCCCTTTCCCCTCAGAAACCGCTGCAAGATCGCCCCCAGGCCGTCCCCATTTTCGTTTACGTCGCCGTAGCCTCCGACGGACTCCGACGTCGATTACGGCGAACCCAGGCCGCGCCTCGCCTCCTAGACCACGCGAGCCTGCTCCCCTCTTCCATGCACATCTCGTAGTGGCCTCAACTCGCTCGCGCGTGCCCTGAATCCTCGGAAACGACTTCGACTGAGCTCCGCCACCGTTTGCTCGAACTCGGGCAACCATCCCCCGTAAGCTCCAGCTTCCCCTCTCCCTCTGTTTAATACGTGTGTGATCCCCAGCATCGTGCGCGCCTAACGCATCCCTCATCTTGTCTTAGTGCGGTCTAAAACGTCGCCCACGACGACAGCCAGAGGAGCCCGACGCAGACACGAACTCCGGCGAGGAATCACCAGCAGCTCTGTGCGCCCCTTCAGCAACGACAACCACGTTGAGCTTCAGCACGACGAGACGAACCCAGTGAAGGGTTCGCAGCATAGAAAACAAAAATTTTCCTACGATGTGAACTATATACCAAGATCTATTTATACTAGATACAAACAACGGGCGGATGTATATCCGTAGAGAACATACCCTTGAAGACCGACAAAGCTTAACGAGTCCAAACTCGTGGTTGATGTAGACGATCTCTTGCCGATCTCAAGATCGAGAGGAAGTCCTAGCGCCGCAAATCAGCAGCGCATCCGTGCTCGCACACACGTTCGAGGCACCGAGCAACCTCCGCCTCCTCGCTCCAGCGATGCAGGAAGCACAACTCTTTCTTGCCGAAAGCCACTGGGAACATGTATCTCTAGTCCGAGACCATGGGGATAAATTCTAGAGGAGAGAGATCCTTCACGAGGAGGTGGAGAGAAGTGAGAGGAGGGCTCCTTTTATAGGAGGAGGGGAACCCCAAGGGGTGGCAGGCGCATGGGGCTGCCCTTGCCCTCCCTCATCATGTGGGTGGACACTCCACTCACAAAATGACCCTTCAAAAGTCCACTCAAAATCCCACTCAAAATCCCATTAAATTTCCACCAAATTTAATGCAAACTCTCATTAAATAAAACTCTTTATTTTATTCAGAATTTTGTCAATTACTTTAATGACAAACATTCACAAATAACCCCTTGCTAGAATTCTATTTCACATGCATAACCACTTTATGCAATTTCACCGAAAACTGCTTTGTGATCTAGTGAAATAAATTCGCGCTTGTTTATTCTTTCGGCATGAAACTTTTGCTCCAATTGGATGTCGGTGTCTCTATGTGTCACCCTACGGTTCGTGAATAATGCGGACATGATCGAGACCCTCTCGATCAATAATCAAGCGGATCCGGAGACCCATACCGACTCCCACACATTCAACGATGACTTTCTTGTGATCGTTTAACCTTTACGCTAGTATCTTAATCCCTTTGTCTCACGATATATTACATGTCCGAGATTCGATCATCGGTATCTCCATACCTAGTTTGATCTCGCTACGACATGCACTCTTTTCGCTCCTGATATAACATTCTAGTGATCAAATCACTTGCTTGCAAGCTAATCAATGTGATATCACCGAGAGGGCCTGAGTATATCTATCCGTCATCGGGATGAACAAATTCCACTCTTGATCCATGAGCCTCAACATAACACTTTATTAGTTCTCGAACCCATCTTTATAATCACCGTTACGGTGTGACGTTTGATGTTATCAAGAAACTCTTCCTGTTAGTGATTGACATGATCTCATGGTCTAAGGATTAGGATCACCGTAAGTTGTTATAGCAATATAAACTCAATGACTTTGATCGTAATGCTATACTTCGGATGAATGTTCATCACATCATTACACTAATGTTGTGATCCCGTTATTAACAACATCCAATGTCCATGATCAGGAAACCTTGATCATCTTGTTAATCAACGAGCTAGTTTATGAGAGAGGCTTAACTAGGAACTGCTTTGTTTATTAAACACACATGTATTAACGTTTCCGTATTAATACAATTATAGCATGCAAAATAAACATCTATCATATACTTGGAATACACATAATAAACAATTTATTATTGCCTCTCAGGGCATATTCCCTTCACCCAGTGAGCATCATCTCCCTCTCTCGCGCTTGCTAAATCGCCGGCAACCTTGCTTGCCGAGCGCGCGCCGCCAGTCGCCGCCGCCAGCGCCGCTCGCTTTAGGTCAAACGCGTAGCAACCGTTGGATCTGAATCAGACGCGTATTATTAGAACTAACTCGAAAGGGTATGGGTGAACCTGGGCCGCGCGATTAAACTTAGATCAAATGCACCAGATAGGTCGATCCGCACGAACCGTTATCGCCCAATAAGAATCAGACACGTGGCCTGGAGTTTGTTTTTAAAACAGAAACTTATCTATTAGTTGTTTGGTTTTGTAAAATTCATAACTTCCAAACCACACGTCCAAATTTTGCAAACTTTATATCAATGGAATCAGCAAGACAAATCCTACCCAACCATGCACTTTATTTAGTAAATTGCTTCTGTTAAATTGATTGTTTTTGCAGAAACTTTTGTAGGCATATTTTGAGTATAAAATTCTTTCTAAAATTATTTTTGGGGATAAAATCTTTGGAAAATGGTTTGTTTTGAACCTACTGACCATATAAACCAACTTGTGGATTCAAAAACATATTTTGAGAAGCAAAAGAGAAAATCTTTGATTTAATACATTTCTAGTCAAATAAAAATATTGTTTATATGTTAAAAATGCTTTTGGGAGAAAACCTTTGGGAAATGTTTTGATTTAAACTCTCTGACCCTAAACACAAAGTTTTATGATTTGAAAATGTATTTGGTGAACCCTATAAAAATTATTACTTTGCTAAAGGCATTTTCAACCACATAAAATATTGATTTGATTTAAAAAAGGTTTATAGGTAAAATCTTTTGCAAATGGTTTTGCCACTTTTATAAAATGACCAATAGGAGTTTTAGAATGTTTATAACCTATTAGAAACCACTTTTCCAAATAAAACAATCTTTGGCATGCTTGCATGCATTGTTTTGTTTCTATTGTTTTATGTGATGTTTTGCTTGAATGGTAGATTGAAATTGTGCCTTGCTTGGTTGAATTGTAGTGGAATTTGAAGAGAGTGAATATTGCAAGATCAAGGAGTGAACTTATATTCTCTACCAAAAAGTCAAGTGATGCTTCATACTTTTGTCCCATTATTTTCACTATGCATTAGTGATATTTCTAAGTAGGATTTGCATGGAATTTTGCTAAGTATAAACTATGCCATGGGAAATCCTAGTAGATGAAACCTTAGTAAAAATTTCCTAAGTTAAGATTCCTACCACTATCATGCTTAGCCTAGCTAGTATAAAACAAGGGTGGATTACATTTCATGCTATGGAATATTTCTAAGTCAAGGACTTGTTTTTTGTTTAATAAAACAACTAAGTGAATGAATCACCGGTGGAATGGAAGGAATGGTTTGTGTTGAGTGGTTACACAAGGCCCATTTCTATGGTTTACCTTGTGTATCTCACTTGTGGATGGCCACCCAGGAACCAAGAGATTTGAGATGTCAAATGTTGAGAAGCTTCAAGTGCAGCCACTTGGCATTATGGGCTCTGCCTGGATCATATAGGTTGCAATAACTTAGCCAAATGGACAGTTGGTGGTAGGGGATTGATAGGTTGGAGCGCGTCCATTCTGGTCTAAGGGAAGGCTTCTGAAAGATCTTGTCTTGGTGAAACCAAGTCTTGTGGGGAAAGTGCACCACCTCTGCAGAGTGTAAAAATCTAAGTACTTAGCCATGTCCCTGGTAAAGGACAATTTTTGAGCATCAATACATGGAAGCTATCAAGAATCTCCTCATCCCAATTTCTAAGTTAAAAACTTGTGGTTGAACAAGGGTTGAAGGATCACCAATTTCTATTGGGAGATGCCTTGGGTGATTTTGTCAAGCAAAAACTTAGTGATTTCAAAAGATAAGGAAAATCTATTTTGAGCAAAGCAAGCCTAAGCTCCACTTAGCCAATCGCGTATATAGATGATAGACTCCACTATACTACCATAGTATCACTTGCCAATACAATTCAAATGTATTGACCCTTGTGGCTGTAACTTGTTCTGTTGGAGGTTTTTTTGATGTTAGTAAGATGTGTTGATTAGGATTACAAGTCTACAACCAACATGTTTGCCTGTGGCACTTTGAAGATGAAGGAACCCATGCTATTGTTATATTCTGCTCCATTGTAATGAGATAGCCAAATGAGCTATGTAAGAAGTAATAAATTATTTTATTCCTGGTTATAAAGTTGTTATGATCTTTGTTTCTTGATATTACATCTTAACTGTGGATGCTAGCTATTGATCCAGGGACTAGCATTGTAAACACATGGATCTCTACCTTATTAAAGGTTGGAACCTCTACATTTGCGATCCGATCGTCCTGGTGCTGATCGTACAACACCTGTGCTGGTATCCACACGTACAAGGAGGAGCACCGGCGGCGAACTGCTAGGTTCATATCGACGGCAAGACTGCTGTGGAGCTAGGTTTTCCAACACATGGAATGACCTAACCGATCAATGATTAACCTTTTTGGGTTACGTTGCTCCACTATATATAGGGAGTGAACGTGGGCTCCACTCTCGTGGCCCATTCACTCAAGCCCATATAACACTAGTCACCATGAGTCCGACTCACTGACTCAGTCCTAAACCGGCTCGGGTCCAACCCGGTCAGATTTCTGGCTTGGGTCCAACCCGGACTTTCTCCCGCTCTTAAGTGTGTGACCCGACAGGCTCTTGGTTACTCGGACACGATTGGAGTCCGACTCACAATCGATCAGTCGGCAGCGGCTCCTAGCAGAACATGCCGACTCCCAAGTACCAATGAGTCATGATGACTTGCCTTTCCAATGCGACTTACGTCCGAGTCCCTTTTGCCTCATGATATGCCTTGTTAGACTATAGGCAAACATTTGTCATCCCTTAAATAGTCCGACTCTCTTCTCGATCCGAGATAAGTGATTCACCCAACTAACTCTTAGTCGACCGCCTAGGTTAACACTTAACCGAGTCGTGCATGGCCATGCTTTCCGAATCATATCTTCCGAGAGGGCCTAGAGAATATATCTCCGAGTGGAGGGGCAAAATCCCATATTGGTTATTCACATCACGCAGCTTGATTCTCAGTCGACCCGGACTCTGCGTTTATAGCTGCCCAGTTACGGATCATCGTTTGGCAGAACCTAAGTCGGTGATCCTCAACTCGGACTATGCAACAACCTTAGGTCTAAGGATTACATTGATTGAGATATAAAAATGACTACTTGTTCGTTGTACCTCAATATGGGTCAATCCGACTCGCTAAACTCTTTAGCCGAATCTGTGTAAGTCGGAATGGCATCACCATGCCCATGACAAGTGGAACCGAGTCATCAAACCGACTTTCACATTGGTCTAAGTTGTGTGTCCAGCACAACCTCGATGACCAAGGACATTTAGTACAAACAACATGAATGCATAGTTCCACAACCGAATCACATATTCAATGATACATATCAGATGTTTATACAAGGACAACTTTATTTCTTTATGAATACAATGGGAAATCTCATCATATATGATTGCCTCTAGGGCATATTCCCAACAGTCTCCCACTTGCACTAGAGTCAATATTCCGACATCACATGTCTAGGCATCTAATGCCCATGGCTCTCAGGTGCGCCTCATGCTTTGGCCGGGGTAACGGCTTTGTCAATGGATCCGCAATATTTGCATCCGTGTGTACCTTGCATAACTTGATAGCACCCTGATCCACAAACTGGCGAATCAGATGGTATCACATGAGTATGTGCTTGTTCTTCTGGTGTTGTCTAGGTTCCTTGGCTTGTGCAATAGCACCATTGTGGTCACAATACACGTCTAACGGATTGGACGAGCCTTGAACCACACCAAGATCCCTGAGGAAATTCCTCATCCGCAGCTTCCTTTGCCTCCGAGGCGCAATATACTCGCCTCTGTAGATGCGCATACGCCTCTTGCTTGGAACTCTTCTAGCTCACAGCACTCCGTTTATAATAAACACGATCCGGATTGTAACGAGAATCATCGAGTCGAAGATAACTCGCATCCGTGTAACCCTTTACACTGAGTTCATCTTCACCACCATAAACCAAAAACATATCCTTAGTCCTTCTCAAGTACTTTAGGATATTTTTAGCCGCTGTCCAGTGGATTTCTCAAGGATCAGCCTGGTATCTGCTCACAACACTTAGAGCATATGAAACATCCGGCCTAGTACAAATCATGGCATACATGATGGATCCAACTACAGAAGCATACGGAATCGCACTCATCCGACTTGCTCATTAGTTGTCAAAGGACACTGAGTCTTGCTAAGTTTTACACCATGGGGCATCGGAAAGAACCCCTTTTTAGATGATTCCATGTTGAACTTCTTCAACACTTTGTCCAAATAAGTACTTTGACTCAGTCCAATGAGCCTCCTTGATCTATCTCTATAGATCCGGATTTCGAGGATGTATGTTGCCTCACCCAAGTCTTTCATTGAGAAAATCCTTTCCAATGATTACTTGGTTTCTTGCAACATCTGGACATCATTTCCAATCAGTAATATGTCATACACATATAAGATTAGAAAGTTTACTTTGCTCCCACTAAACTTCTTGTATAAACAAGAATCATGATCACTCTTGATGAAGCCAAACGATTTGACTACCTCATCAAAGCGAATATTCCAACTTCGACACCCTTGCTTCAACCCATAAATGGATTTCGGAAGTTTGCACACCTTGTCAGCATTAGCCGGATCGACAAAACCCTCAGGCTGTATCATATACACGTCCTCGGTTAAATTTCCGTTAAGAAAAGCCGTTTTGACATCCATCTGTCATATCTCATAGTAGAAATAGGCCTCTATAGCTAACATGATCCGAACTGATTTAAGCATCGCTACGGGCGAGAAAGTCTCGTCGTAATCAACTCCTTGCACTTTTAGGAACCCCTTCGCGACAAGGCATGCTTTATAGACGGAAACATTTCCATCCATATCAGTTTTCTTCTTAAAGACCCATTTGCACTCGACGGGTCTTGCACCGTCTGGCAGATCAACCAAGTTCCAAACTTGATTTTCATCCATGGACTTTAACTTGGATCTCATGGCTCCAAGCCATGACTCGAATCGATCCCACCATTGCTTCCGAATAATTTGCCGCTCATCATCGCCTAACAAGAACACATCACGAACACTTCGTAATCTTGCCGATCTTAAGTAGTACATTGCTGTCGGCTCACCGCCACGACCGGCTCAACCTCCAAGGTTTTTGCCGACTCGCTACTACCGGTTCCTCTCGAATTTCTTCGAGCTGCACCGTGCTCCCACTTACTCCCCTACTGAGAAAATATTTCTCAAGGAAGACACCATTCCGAGCGACAAACACTTTGCCCTCTTCTCGGTTGTAGAAGTAGTAACCCAATGTTTCCCTCGGATACCCCACGAAAATACACTTAACCGACTTGGCCGTAAGCTTGTCCGACTGGAGTCGCTTGACAAATGCTTCACAACCCCAAATCTTAAGAAAAGACAAACTCGCCTTTTTTCCTGTCCACATCTCATGCGGTGTCTTCTCTACCGATTTTGATGGTACTTTGTTTAGTGTGAATGCCGATGTTTCTAGATAATAACCCCAAAATGATAAAGGTAGATCTGTCCGACTCATCATTGACCGTACCATGCCCAACAAGGTCCGATTCCACCTTTCCGAAACACCGTTCCTTTGCGGCGTTCTTGGCGGAGTAAGTTGAGGAACTATTCCACAACTTTTTAGATGGTCATCAAACTCATGGCTCATGTACTCGCCTCCTCGGTCCAACCGAAGAAACTTTATTTTCTTGCCGAGTTGATTATATGCTTCATTCTGGAATTCTTTGAACTTTTCAAAGGCTTCCGACTTATGTTTCATCAAGTAGATATATCCATACCTACTCAAATCATGAGTGAAGGTAATGAAGTACTCATAACCACCCCTGACTGTCGTGCTCATTGGTCCACATACATCACTATGTACTAGTCCCAACAAGTCGGACGCCCTTTCGCAACTCTTTGCAAAAGGTGTCTTGGTCATTTTGCCGAGTAGGCAAGATTCGCATGTCTCGAACGACTCCAAGTCAAACAAAGTTAGGAGTCCATCATCATGGAGCTTCTTCATGCGTTTCCAACTTATATGACCAAGCCGACAGTGCTAAAAGTAAGTCATATTCAGATCATTTGGTTTCAACCTTTTAACATTTATGTTATAAACCGACTCACCATCAAGATTAAAAATAAATAAACCGTCCTGGACGGGTGCAAAGCCATGAAACATATCATTCAAATACAAAGAACAACCATTATTCTTGATATTCGACTCATAGCCTTGCCTCATCAAACATGAAGCAGAAATAATGTGATCGAGCAATCGGAACATAATAACAATTATTCAGTTCCATAATGAATCCGGAAGGTAAAGGAAGCTGCATCGTGCCGACTTCCAACGCAGCAACTCTTGCTTTGTTGCCGACTCGAATATCAACCTCGCCTCTTGCTACGCTCCTAGTTCTTACTAGTCCCTGCAACGAGTTGCAGATGTGAATAACTGATCCGGTATCATATACCCAAGAACTATTAGGTGCATCAGCAAGATATATGTCTATAACATTGCAAACAAGTGTACCTGATTCGGAAGTCATAACTGCACTCTTGGCTTTGTCGTCCAAGTACCTGCTGCAGTTCCTCTTCTAGTGGCCATCCGCCTTGAAATAGAAGCAAGTGGATCCGGCTGAAGGAGATGGCTTAGTCCCTGAGGAAGCGCTTGGGACCGGGTCCTGAGCCTGCTTTCCTCCTGACTTAGCCTTCTTCTTAGTCCAAGAACTCTTCTTGAACTTAGCCTTATTCTGCACCATCAACACTTGACTGGTGCCCTTCTTGAGATCCGCCTCTGCCTGCTTGAGCATCCATGCAATTTAGTGAGCTTCTTATCCATACCATGCATGTGGTGGTTCGAAATGAACTGCCCATATGCGCTAGGAAGAGAGTTCAGAATTATATCCGTAGCGAACTCTTCGCTAATGGGGTAGCTAAGCCTCTCCAAAGACTGCACGTAACCAACCATTTTGATCACATGTGGACTCAGTGGATCACCATCCTTAAGCTTGCAACTCAGAAAAGCCTGAGAGACTTGATACCTCTCAGTCTTCGCCTGAGCCTGGAACATACTTTTGTGGCTTTTGATCATATCGTAGGCCTCAACATTCTCGAACTGTTTTTGCAAGTCCAGTTCCATGTGAGCAAGCATAAGACAACTAATATCCGTGGACTCATCCTTAGCCTGACGGTAGGCATTGGTGGCAGCGACAGTCGCATTCTCATTAGGCTCATCTGGAAGTGGGTTGTCTAGGACATGGTCCTTCTTTTCTTGTTTGAGAACAATTCTCAGATTTCGATACTAGTTGGTAAAATTAGTGTCGTTCAGTTTATCTTTCTCAAGGATAGTTCTCAACGCAAAACCTGATATCTAAGATTGACTGCTACTTGGTGCCATGAGCTACAACAGAAAATATGCAAAACATTTAAGAGATGTATTCATAAAAGAGCAAGCATATTAAACATTTTAATATTTTATGCTCCCACTAGAACCAACACCCCTCCGATGGTTGCTTACTGATTCAGGATCCTAAATAAGCAAGTCGTCTAGTGAGCTTTAGCATCACCGCTAGCCGCCAAGTGATCTAGGTAGACAACTCCTTGTCAATTGTATCTCATACGACTCCTGTTGGACGGGTGGCATCACATGTTCCGGCTCCCATCCGACCTTTCCCCGATCCCTACAACCGTTGTGATAGACCCGTCTAGATGACCGAGTGTTTCCACAGTAAGAGTCCGACTCGAACCCACCTAGTCAGAAAGAATTGGCAGCACCTCAATTTTATGAGCCCACTACCAAAAATGTCTGACTTGTGATGGTGCAAACACTGGCGGGAAAACCGACTAGACCTTCTTTGAGGGATTAAATTTTACCGACTATCTAATAGAGGTAAAACAGAGACATAACAACAACATAGAATAAAGCAATTATAATGTGAAATGGTATGGCCCTCTTCATGGCGATCTCCATCTCCACAAAGCATGTAATCTGACTCATGCCAACTCTTGTCACTTGCCGTCTTACTCCATGTTGCCGACATGTACATCGCCTTGCATGTCATCCGGATTATCCAAACAGCTACACTAGCTTAGCAAAGTAAATTACATAGAGAATCCGACACGCAGGTCATTATACAATAAAATGACAGCATCTAGGCTCCAGCCGGCTAACAAAAAACCGTGATTCACAGATCACATATGGATTACACACATACATCACATGCACATGAACCATACCATTCACAACTTCCTGCAAAAACAAGTTATGCATAGATACAATTGTTGGAGATATGCCCAAGAGGCAATAATAAAGTGGTTATTATCATATCTTCACACTTATGATAAATGTTTACATACCATGCTATAATTGTATTAACCGGAAACATTAATATTTGTGTGATTTGTAAACTAAAATAAGAGTCCCTAGTAAACCTCTTGTTAAACTAGCTTGTTGGTTAATATATGATCATGGTTTCCTGATCATGAACATAGAGATGTTATTAACAACAGGATCATATCATTAGGAGAATGATGTGATGGACATACTCCTATAGATAAGCGTAGCATAAAGATCAAGTCATTTCAATAGTTTAATTGCTATATGCTTTCTGATACATAGTAACCTAATTCCTTCGACCATGACATCATGCATATCACCTTTTCCGGATGGATGCTTTGATGTCATCAAACACCACACCGTAACAGGGTGGCTATAAAGGTGGCATTGAGTGTTCGGAAAGTATTGGTTGAAACACATGGATCAAGAGTGGGATTTGTCCATCCATATGACGGATAGATATACTCTGGGCCCTCTCGGTGAAATGTCATCCAATTATCTTGCAAGAATGTGACTGGCTCACAAGGGATCACATATCACGGGAACGAGAAAAGAGTACTTATCAATAACGAGGTTGAACTAGGTATGCAGAGATACCGACGATCATAACCTCGGATAAGTAAACTATCGTGAGACAAAGGGAAATTGGTATCGTATGTAAGTGGTTCATTCGACGCAAAGTAATCAGAAATATGTGGGAGCCATATGAATTTCAGATTCCTCTATTGGTTATTGTTCGAGAAGTGTCTCGATCATGTCCGCATAATTCACGAACCGTAGGGAGACACACTTAAGGATTGACGTTGTTTGAGTAGTTATGGTATTATGAGAAAGAGACCAATGTTGTTCGAGTATCGGATGGGATCCGGCTATCACGAGGTGATCCGTAATGGTCCGAGAATAAGATTCATATAAGGAAAGTCCCGTTGGAGTTCGGGAATGATTCCGTGTTTTCATCGAATGTTCTAGAAGGTTCCTAATGTCCGACTCAGGGGGAAGGGGTACATGAATGTGTCATTACATATTGGAATGATTGCATCATGTACTAAGTGTTCTTTGTTCCAAATAAAGGATTAAATTGAATCCTAAAACTGAAAAGTCAAATGTCTAGTTTGAAAGTCAAACGCTAAAACAGAAACTGTGGGAAACAAGCAAGAGGAGGTTGAAACCAACTTGGAGGAGGAGTCCTCTCCAAGCCGGCCACGCCACCAAGGCCGACTTGGGAGGATTCTCCCTTGGCCGCCTCCCACCTATAAAAGGAGGCAGGGCCTCCTCCTCTAGACACACAAGTTCCTATCCTCTAATCTCGGTTTAGAGCCGTTTTGGTTTAGAGCTTCTAATTGCACTAGCCTCGGTTTAGAGCCTTCTAATTGGTGTGTCTAAACCCTAGACCACTAATAGCTCTCTCTCATACTCCACCATACTCGCTCGGCTTAAAAGCCCTGCGGGATCTCCCCTCTACTTCCGGTACCACGCCGTTGTGCTGCCGGAATCGCGAGGAGAGTGCTACAACCTCCGCTGCCTGCTGGAACAAGGGAGAGGAAGGTCTTCGTCGAGTACCGAACGTGTGACCGACTACGGAAGCGCTGCCAGAACGCAGCGCCGGAAGGATCGTCTACGCGATCTTGAGATCGGAAAGAGTACGACTACATCACCCACGAGAATCTGCTCTCGTTAACCGCTTTGGAATCTTCGAGGGTAAGTTATTCCATCGACTCGTTGCTACAATCTAGTAGATAGATCTTGGCTTGTTTGTTTGTATGTGATAGAAAATTTTTGTTTTCCATGCTACGAACCCCTACAACAATATCTACCGGCGTTGTGAAACTCGCAACGACATCTAAGGCGCTACGACAGGGCGAAGCCGGCTGTCCCGCTAGCCGGATAGCAGGCGGGGATCAAAGGGGCAGCGACCGACGATTTTTCCGAAAACGTAGATCTCATCTACGATCTGGACATGGATTCTGACCATTACTCCTCTTCGATCAAACCTTTTGATCTTCGATCACCGCCTTTGGATTTACGCGTCACAGTCTACCCCGATGGCGGAAGCCGACCGGTAGGGGTATGTTGTTCCACGACCTCAGCAGTATGATCATGGAAATCAGATCTACCATTCCCCGAGTACAGTTTATCCAATCAACCTCGTACAAAACCGATATATCTCATAGATCGACCACCAAAACAGCATATAGATCTCATCTACAGCCTACCGCATATCACATTATGCGAGACCTCGAGCCTAAAACCAGAAGCTATTGCTCTGATACCACTGTGAGGCCACATAGAGATAAAACAAAAATTTCCCTCTAACATGGTGATCCAAGATCTAGCTGAGGTAGAAGGCCACGAGGTTTACCACTAGACGCGTAGTTGCGGATTACTGATGAAGCGCGTCAGTTGATGCAGTGCAGTCCTTTGCGATCCGATCGTCCTGGTGCTGATCGTACAACACCTCTGCTGGTATCCACACGTACAAGGAGGAGCACCGACGGTGAACTGCTAGGTTCGTATCGACGGCAGGACTGCTGTGGAGCTAGGGTTTCCAACACATGGAATGACCTAACCGATCAACGAATAACCTTTCTGGGTTACGGTGCTCCACTATATATAGGGAGTGAACATGGGCTCCACTCTCGTGGCCCATTCACTAAAGCCCATATAAAACTAGTCACCGCGAGTCCGACTCATTGACTCACTCCTAATCCGGCTCGGGTCCAACCCGGCCAGATTTCTGGCTTGGGTCCAACCCGGACATGCTCCCACTCTTAAGTGTGTGACCCGGCAGGCTCTTGGTTACTCGAACACGATTGGAGTCCGACTCACAATCGATTAGTCGGCAGCGGCTCCTAGCAGAACGTGTCGACTCCCAAGTACCAATGAGTCATGATGACTTGCCTTTCCAATGCGACTTACGTCTGAGTCCCTTTTGCCTCACGATATGCCTTGTCAGACTATAGGCGAATATTTGTCATCCCTTAAATAGTCCGACTCTCTTCTCGATCCGAGATAAGTGATTCACCCGACTAACTCTTAGTCGACCGCCTCGGTTAACTCTTAACCGAGTCATGCATGGCCATGCTTTCCAAATCATATCTTCCTAGAGGGCCCAGAGAATATTTCTCCGAGTGGAGGGGGAAAATCCCATCTTGGTTATTCACATCACGCAACTTGATTCGCAGTCGACCCGAACTCTGCCTTTATAGCTGCCCAGTTACAGATCAGCATTTGACAGAACCTAAGTCGGTGATCCTCAACTCATACTATGCAACAACCTCAGGTCTAAGGATTACATTGATTGAGATATACAAATGACTACTTGTTCGTCGTACCTCAATATGGGTCAATCCGACTCGCTAAACTCTTTAGCCGAATCTGTGTAAGTCGGAATGGCATCACCATGCCCATGACAAGTGGAACCGAGTCATCAAGCCGACTTTCACATTGGTCTAAGTTGTGCGTCCAGCACAACCTCGATGACCAAGGACATTTAGTACAAACAACATGAATGCATAGTTCCACAACCGAATCACATATTCAATGATACACATCAGATGTTTATACAAGGACAACTTTATTTCTTTATGAATACACTGGGAAATCTCATCAGACATGATTTCCTCTAGGGCATATTCCCAACAAATATAGGATGAGTAAGTTAGTAGAGTGATCAAGTGTGTCAAATTTTATGTAAGTTTGCAAGAATTTTGAGGAACATGAATTTTCATGAAAGAATCTAAGTGATAAGAATGAGAATAAGTTTTCATAAATACTCACTTCCTTGGTTTTGAAACTATGTTTTTGGTTCAAACGTCCATTCTAAACTAGGGTCTCCTATGGTCAGGATGGCTCTGATACCAACTTGTCAACACCCGTATTTTTAATCCCAGATGCCTGTTATGCCATACATCGCAATCCCAGGATTACCATTTTTGCGAGACATAATAGATTGGATATCACAGTACATCATTCAATACAAACCATACATAAGGTCTTACAACAAATAAAAGATCTCATGATCCAGTTTAATACACTCAAGCGACAGAATAACATAATGATAATGGTAGTGTGGGCGAAGCTCACTCTTCATGGTCACAGGCAATGCTGATGATGGGAGATGATCCTAGTTGTCGTAACCTTCCTGTGGTCCATCCTCCTGATAGTCCTCTACATAGTCTGGCCACGGGAATAGCCAGGGACAAATCCATGAGTACTCTTTAAGTACTCGCAAACTAATACTAACAAGAGTAGGAAGTACTAGGCTCTAGGTTGTTTTGCAAAAATCCAGATTTATCTCTACTGAATTTAGAAGCAAAGAAAGCTAGTTGGAAGTTCTATACACCTAAGTGGGAGCTTGAGCTTCATATCACAACTCTGCCATGGTCAAGTCAAAGTCATGAATCATTTCACAAGTCATTTTGAAAACATTTGACGACAAAACAGTATGGCCACTCCAACTGTCCATAACCACGGGCGCGGCTATTCGAATAGTTTGACACTCTGCAGAGGTGGTACACTTTCACCAGAATATTTGATACATTTGTCAGGAACAATCCTGAATTCACCATACTCAGTATGCGGATAATCAATCCTAACCTTTCAATTACACGCCCTAGTATAGGCACCTCTCCTATGAGTTTGGCCTCCCAACCATGACCAACTGTCATCTTGGGAACTGCACAGGTGGACAATCTTCACAAGGTAGCCTTAGCTCAAACCTTGGACGCAAGGGAACCCATACTAAGGTATATAAATTTCTAGTCAAGCCCTACCCAAATTTCGGGTTTGTGGTTGTACAGTAAAATTGGAATGGTATCGCATCCAGACAACCATCAGTTTTATAAAGGGCTAAGGCTCATGCCTCAAGATTTTCATCATCAAAATCATCTGGTGTTCAAGAACACATGTCAAAACATTTCATTAGAATGACTCATCCATCTAAGGTTTTCATAACCATTTTCACCAAGTATTCCCATCTAAAGTGATCAAGTTTTATGCTTAGCACTAGAATCTACTAGTGGGGGTGAACACTAATGAGGGGTGATAGTCAAGTATGACTTATCTAAGTTCAATCTCATGCCTCGGGATGACATCAAGATTTATCTAACTTAGTTCAAGTTTTATGCTCTTTATGCTACCTTTAAAACATTTTTCTACCATCTACAAGTCACTAAATAAACCAAACTAAAGAGCTTTGATAAAGAAATAAAAGAACTAAGCTTGCAAGTAAAACTGGGTTTGTGTTAATCAGGTAGTCTAACTAATGCATGCCTAATGCATTGCATAGATCATATAGTTTTCACAGTTGCATGTGTTAGCTTGCATGGGTAACATGCAAGTAGTAGCTTGCCTTGTGCAGAGCAGTGGTTGAAGTTCTCCTCGGCTTCTTCCTCGTAGTATCCTCCTTCCTCCTCATATCCTTGGTCGGTACTAGCGTCTATAAATAAATACGAGGTACACAATCACCAAACAATTCTTAACTACTCTATTTAGCACACAAAGGTTCACACTAGATGATCTATCATCATCTCTAACAATTACACACATTTAGGCAAGGTTTTGATTATTTCATTTTAGAAAATTAATTTCTACTCATTGGAAAACTACTTTAGATTTAATATTCTCCAACTAAAACATGGGATCATGTTGACACATGTCATCACCACATATTTCAGTACATGGGAATGTGATTTAAAGTGGTGTCACAATTTAATAAGGTTTAACTTTTTTATTTTAATTAACTAATGTGACTAGAATGGCCTTTGAGGCATTCTTTTATTGCTTGACCATCATTTCTGCAAGTAAACCTAGATATTTTTATATATTCAGAAAGGTCTTGCTAAATGTGATTTTTGAGAGTTGGAATCAACTCAAAAGCTTTTGTGGTTGAATTTTTAAAAAATGTTTGAATGCAGAAAAGGTTCTTCCTTGTTATTTTTACTTTAGGTGATCTACAATTCCAATTGATTTGAATCCAATGGGATTGGATAAATTGGTTTCATGCAATTTAGTTTAGTGAATCGAGCTGGGTTGATTTTTGAATCTAGGTACAGAACTAAGTTTGAACTATATTGGAAAATCTAAATTCAAACTAACTAGGTTGCGCGGGATGTTAACTGGGCCGGCCCACGGTGCATAGCGCACGCGCGGGTGAGTTTAAGTAGTTGGCCCCAATGTGAGGGGTGCGAAGTGCGGCAGGGCAATCTAAACCACACGATCAACATCTAATCGAACGGCTGTGACTTATCGTCTCCGTCGGGCAACGTCGGCGAGACTAAACCCTAGCACGGCCAATGGGGGTCGTGTGAGGCTTACCGGGGCTCAGGCGAGGGTCGGCGATGGGGCCAAAAGACGAAGTCAACGACGGCGATCCTCCTGGTACCGGTGGCTCCTCCTGGGGTGGCTCCAATCGACAGCTCCACTTCTCCTCCTCCGCGGCAGACTCCAGCGAAATTCCGACGACCCGCTGCTCGCCTTGCTCCGGGGATGTGGTGGGGTGGTTCTGAGAGAGAGGGGAGTGTGATGGTGTGCTCAAATTGAATGGGGTAGCCTCTATTTATAGTGCAGCGAGGGGACCGAAGGGCGCGGGCTGAGCTCGTCGGGTCAGCATAGCGAGCTAAAGGCATGGGCGCTAGGGCGTCTGTGCTCTCGCGAAGCTCAACGACATGGTTGCTCGGCGTGGGGCGGTGCGAGTTGGTCGGAACGCTGCGGTGCTCTGGGCGGGTCCGACGAAAGTTTTAATGGTGCATGATCTCTCCTGGTTGCGCGGCGACGAATGGGCATGTCCTGGCGGTTCTTGGGAGGGTGGTGATCACGCACGAAGCGCGAGGGCGCGTGCTGGGTCGTGCTTTGTCACGGCGACGCTTTGGTGTGCTCTCGGCACGCTCGTAGAGAGGCTGGGCACGCTTGGGCTGAGTGGTCCAGGGGCTGGCATTGCTTTGGCGTTGGACAGGTGGTGGCGGTGGACGGTGGTTAGTTTCCTAGACAAGGTTGGCGAGGCTAGAGCTTCTCCTAGCTTGCTGTCGACAATGGGGTGGCAATTTGAGGCTCGGCATGCTCACCATTGATGGCAATGGAAAGCTCACAGTGAGCTAAAGCTTGTTAAATGAACTAGATGATCTACTAAGGGGGTGCTGTGAGCTAGAGAGGGAACAAGGTTGGCCAAATCACTACTCACTATAGTGTTTTATGTTTTGTTTAATTTCTCTTTGCAAGGTGTTTGATGAAATGGCCGAAAGAGATTTGAATTTGAATTTTTGGTTCAAACTTGGTGGGTTTACTAGTCACATACTAGGTAGTCTCTGGTTAGTTGGAAAGGTCAAGGTAAATTGGTTTGGTTGGTTTTTGAGAATTGGTGATCTTCACATATGAACTAGATTCAATTTTGAATTGTCATTTGAATCAAGTTGCCAATTGTTTCTGTGAGTTTGAAAGGTGGGATTGGGTTCAGTTTGACTTGGTCTAGCAAGGGGTGAAAATAAATGGAAATGTTTCTGTTTGAAATCTTGGACTAGAAACACTCAAAGTGGTCTAGTGAGCAAGATTGGCAAAAATGACCATTTGCCTATTTTGTTTGTTTTTGGATTTCTCTTGATTTTTTTCTGCTTGGATTTGATTTACATGGTGTTGTTTTCATCTTTAAACCATTCCTTGATATTCACACAATCACACAAGTCCATTCATGCATCACATACACACATGCATTCATAATGATTTTAATTAACAAAAGATTTTGTTAACCCTAATTTTGGTGATTGGAATTTGATAACCTTGTTCAATATTTTTGGGATGTTATAGGATATCTCCTATGTCATGGGGAAAGAGGTACCCCATTGGTAGTTCTCTATGATACACATATACTTACTATGACAATAACTTACCGGTAGCTAAAGTTGAGTAGCATAAGGAACAACCCTCGTATTCAAGGGACATGAGATTGCCAACTTATACTTTGTCAAGCATATACTCCATACTTTGTTCACTTTAACCTTAATCACTTCAAGATGCTTATGATAGGGGCAATGAGAGCTGAAAGCTAACAAGTACCATAATTTTTGGAAGCTCTTTATGAAACTTGAAATCCCTGCTTCCCTTTGAAGGGCCTTTCTTCCACTTTTATATTGAGTGTCCACCTTCTATCCTTAGGCACCAATTAAGAGAGCATAGTTGTCATTCTTAGTTCTATGTGCATTGTACCAAAACTTATTGATTGATTCATAATGTTGATATTTCTTGTTCTTGAACTATTTGTATCTAGTCACCCTTATGAACTTTGAAGGTGTCCTATGCATTTATACTTTTATACTCCATGAGGGACAAGCCGAATGCCACTATGCTATGTTTTCTATATGTGAAACAAACAAATGTATTCAATGCATTGTTATTCATGATCTTTGTTTGTATCCTTTCATGTTGCAGCATAGTTACTTTGTCATATTATTAGAACTTCATCTTTCATGCTCATGTTTAGAGTACTTTGATTCTAGCTTTCAATGCTTGCAAATAGTTTGATCAAGATTGTGATGGTGCATGTCACCTAAAAAATTATTCTTTTTATCACTTACCTACTCGAGGACGAGCAGGAGTTAAGCTTGGGGATGCTTGATACATCGTAAACGCATCTATAAATTTTGATGTTCCATGCTTGTTTAGTATCCACTTTGCTTTGCTTTGTCTACACTTTGAGGCATTTTTATACATTTTCTGGGACTAACCTATTAACAAGATACCACAGTGCTAGTAGCCTTTTTTCTGTTGTTTTTGGTTTCAGAAAAGCTAGTAAGGAAATATTCTTAGAATTGGACGGGATAAAAGCCAAAGTCAATATTTCACCGGAACGAACATAGAGACCGAAGGGCAGCCGAAGGGGGGCTGCAGGGCCGCCACACCCTAGGGCCACGCGAGCCCACCCTAGGGAATGCCTCTCTATGGTGTGGGCACCCTGGCCGCCCTCCTGCCTTGCCTCTTCGCCTATATAAGCCCCCGATGCCAAAACCCTAAGGACCCAATGAAATCTCCATGAAACAGTCCATAGCCGCCTCCACCATCGTCCCTAGATCGGGGGGATCTGAATCTCTTCACGGCACCCTGCCGGAGGGGAGAGATCATCCCGGAGGCCTTCTTCATCACCATGCCAGCCTCCGGTATGATGCGTGAGTAGTTCCACCTTGGACTATGGGTCCATACAGTAGCTAGATCGTTGTTCCTCCTTTGTGCTATCATGTTTAGATCTTGTGAGCTCCGTTCACGATCAAGATCATCTATTTGTAATCATGCATGTTGTGTTTGCGGGGATCCGATGGATATTGAGATAATATGTCAGATTGATTATTGATTCTATCATGTCTTATGATTATTGATTCTATCATGTCTGTGTTGTTTGAGATCTTGCATGCTCTCCGTTTCTAGTAGCTATCTTGGACAAGTAGATGCTAGTAACTCCAAGAGGGAGTATTTATGATCGATAGTGGGTTCATGCCTCTATTGAATCAGGGGAAGTGACAAAAATCTCTAAGGTTGTATATGTGTTGCTGCCACTAGGGAGAAAACAACAATCTTTTGTTCATGGAACAATTGTATTGTTTACTTTTCACACATTGCTTAATGCAGTTATCCATTGCTTGCAACATAATACTGGAGGGGTTTCGGATGATAACCTGAAGGTGGATTACTAGTCATAGATGTAGTTGGATGGCGATCTATGTATATTGTTGTAATTCCCAATCAAATATCATAGGATCATGAATGTCTAGTATTGCATATGCCTTGCTCAGTCCTATCAATTGCCCTGCTGTAATTTGTTTACCCAGCATGTTATGTTATCTATCTTAAGGAGAACACCTCTAGTGAACTATGGAACCCAGTACAATATTTAACATTGTTACATCATCTACAGTTACTATTTACTTTCTGCAAGCAACCATTACCTTCCACACTATATGTTTAATCCTTTGTTTTCAGCAAACCAGTGAGATTGACAACCTCACTATAAGTTGGGGCGAAGTCTTGAGTTTGTGTTGTGCAGGATTCCAAGTTGTTAGAAACACCTTGGAGTTATTTCCTTGCTCCTACTGGTTTGATAACCTTGGTTTCATAACTAAGAGAAAACTTCCTGCTGTGTGATGACCCACAAGTATAGGGGATCGCAACAGTCTTCGAGGGTAGTATTACCCAATTTATTGATTCAACACAAGGGGAGCCAAATAATACTTGCAAGCCTTAACAACTGAGTTGTCAATTCAGCTGCACCTGGAAATAGTTCTTGATCACAGAAGTTTATCAGTAGCAACAGTTTGTAGTAGCAACAGCAAAGCAACAACATCAGTGAAACATGAGCAATAGTAACAGTAGTAGCAAATAGTAGGATTCGAGTGCGGTAGGCATAGGGATGGATGGATGGGTGTTGCATGAACGAGTCTAAACATGTAACTTCAAGATCTAGGGCATTGCAGATAAATAAGAATAAGCATCCAAGTACTAAACAATCCTAGGCATGTGCTCCGTACATAGTCATGCATGCTCGCAATGAGAACTTGCACAACATCTTTTGTCCAGCCTAGCTCATGGGCCTCTAGGGAACTACTGGCAATTAAGGTGCTCCTTTTAATAGACCACCGGAGCAAAGCATTAACACTCCATGAACACATGTGATCCTCACATCATAGCCATCCCCTCCGGTTGTCCCAATTTCTGTCACTTCAGGGCCTTTGGATCCGGACAATGATATGTGTACACAACTTGCAGATAAGATCACAAACAATACTATCATAATGATTTAATAATAAGTTCCGATCTGAGATCATGGCACTCGGGTCCTAGTGA
The DNA here is from genome assembly GCA_030063025.1 of Avena longiglumis. Lineage (NCBI taxonomy): Eukaryota > Viridiplantae > Streptophyta > Magnoliopsida > Poales > Poaceae > Avena > Avena longiglumis. The sequence continues at coordinate 554,229,296 of CP125975.1, read as the reverse complement.
CAAGCATTAAGCACAACAAGTTGCCACAAAGTCAAATAGCACTAAGAGGTACCAGGCACTATGCCCTAACAATCTTATTTGATACATGATAGAACTCATCCAATCCCTACCGTCCCCATAGCCTGCATCGGGGGATTACTCACTCATGGATGAGGGAAACATTGATGGTTGATGGAGAGGCGTTGGTGATGACGATGGCGATGATCCTCCCCAAATTCCTCGTCCCGACAAGGTGCCAGAACGGAGTTTCTGGTTCCGAATCTTGGTCTCTGGTGGTGGCGGCGCAGCGGAACTCTTTCTATAAAAACGATGACCCCCCCTCGATTTTTAGGTCAAGAGGCTTCTTATAGGCGAAGAGGGAGGCCGATGGGGTGCCTGGGGTGGCCGCACCCCCCTAGGCATCCATAATAACATACACTTACATGAACAGACTAAGCATGCTCACAATGATGAGTATATGTACAAAAATGAAAACAAATAGAGTTTGTTACCAACCTCTTACCACACCTCAAGTTGTCTTAATCTTCATTATTGCCCTTCACTTGTGTGACTTGAATAATAACATGAAACCAAAATCCACTGAGGACGGCTGAACCCTGCAAAGAACTCATAAAACCAAAGAAGAACAACAAATATTTTTGGTGTTTTCAATTTTTTTAAAGCAAGCAAACAAAGCAAAAACAAACCAAACAAAATCAAACAAGGAAAAAACAAACAAAGCAAAATATTTTTGGATTTTTATTTTAAGGCAAACCAAAAGTGAAAAGCAAGAAACAAACCACGAGAAACAACAAAAATATTTTTGTTGTATTTTTGTGTTTTTGAGAAAGCAACAACAAGAACCAAAAAGAAAGCGAAACAATGGATATACAAAGAACCGACTGAACATGATATATAGATGAGTGTGATGTCGGTATACCTCCCCCAAGCTTAGGCTTTGGCCTAAGTGGGGCTCAATCCCATGGTGCCCAAGAAGGTGCACCTCCGTAGTACATCGAGGAGGCCTCTTCATCCTGGTACGAGCTCGAGGACTCCCCTGTGTAGTGCACAGAGGGGTCGTATGAGGGCGCGTCCCCCTGATAGTGTCCATGGAAACCAAGAATGCGCAGCTTGTCATCCATCTCCTCCTTGGAGCATGACAAAGGTCCCTAAGAAATATTGAACAAAGTGGTTTGGGGTAGAGGGATATCTATCTCTTCCCCGTCAATAAACAGCATAAATAAACCAAGCTCTTAAGGGTAGAGCCAGTAGTGACAAAGTGATGCACCTTCATGGCGGCAAGATCAAGCCTCTGAGGAGCCAAAACTGTATCATTTGGATCAACAGCAAGGTCAAAGGCAACAACAACACGCGCAACAATAATTCCCCCATAAATGGGTCCCTTAGCAGCTAAGCGACGAGCAATGAGAGAACCAAGATTGTACTTAGTTTCATTGTTGAGCGCAGCAGCTATGAATGCCAAATGATAGTTGGAAATATTACTAGTGTTCTCCCTACCAAGAACACTAGTGGCAAGAGAGTTAGCAAAGTACCTGATAGTTGAGAGTTGAATATTTCTTATCTTTCCCCTTTGAGCTCTATGGTCATCATCATTAGTTATCCCGTGGTAGAGCTCCAACAAATCAGCGGGGTGAGCTGGAATCTTCTTTGCCGACCCAGCTGTACCAAGTCCCAGGGCCTCACAAAATTTCTTCAATGTCATAGTGTAAGACCTGCCATAAATTTTGAAAGACACGTCTGGTTTAAACATGCTATTAGCAAAAGAAAAGCTCTCCACGAATGTTTTAGTGAGCGTAGCATATTGCACACTCTCATCCTGCATATAACTTGTTAGACCAACCCTATGAACCAAGGTTAGAAAATCCTCAACAATCCCAGCAGCCCGCAAAAAGGTTGGGCAGGGAAAGGTGGAAGGGTGCGCATCCCCCTCATCTCCCTCGTCGCCAAATTGTGGTGTAATGAGATCCTCATTGTATGAGGGCCTGGCTCGGGAGGATGATCTTGAAGGCCTTGCCCTCCTAGGCGCATCACTCTCAAATATTTCACAAAATGTGTGGTTGTCCATGACGTCTTTATTTCTGAAATTTTTAGACAAACATCAAACCAAGTGATTTCCAAGTTGATAAATGATGAGCAACTACTATAGGAACTTGCTAGAGGGCTACACATGCATCAAAATGTAATTTCTAAGCATAGAACAAGCATGCAAGCTCACACAATCTAACACCTATAGTAGCAAAATACTCAAGATACAATCTATCAATCACAAATCTAATTGGACAAGTGGAGGAGGCACATACCAAGGAGCAATCCCTCCAAAAATCAGCAGCAGAAATGCTCTGAGCAAGGAGATCGAAAATCGCGAGCAATAACAGCAAGAACGCGAGCTTGAGAAAGTGTTTCGGTGTTTTTCGGGAGAGAGAAAGAAGATGGCTGGGAGGAGGCACCTTGGAGGGGCCCAGGTGGGCTACACCCCCACCCAGGCGCCACCTGTGGTGTGCCCGCGCTCACTAGGGGTGTGGTGGCCTGAGGTGTCCCCCTGGGTCACTCCAGGTGTCCCTCTACCCCTTTTTTCGAGGAAATATTTATTTTGAATTTTCTGGGATTTTTCGGGAAACTTTATTTTTGGCCAATTTTTAGGGTATGAAAATTGATTTTCTCACAGAAAAGACTTTTTTGAGAAGAAGCAAAGCAAACAAAAACCAAACTACAGAAGTTCTAACACACTCTAACAAGCAAGCAACTAGCAAAACTAAAGCTAACAAGAGAAAGAGCAAAGACTATGAAGGAGAAAAGTAAAAGAAAGAATAACCATAGTGAAAACATTATTTTGTTCATTAAAATCCTTTTGTTAACAAGGTTGATCAAGTATTGTTACCAAAACAATCTTATATGAAGCAAAACTTTGTATTCCGTCAAGTGATTAGGTTACCTCAAGCTTGATAGCAATGGCCCCAATCATAATGGTTTCAAAATTTTCTTGTGGAATGGGACAAAATATTTCTCCAACCTTGATGCTCTCAATATTTTCAATGGAGTTTAGGCAATAGATTTTGGCAACCTTCTTGGGGAAATAGACAGTGTGCTCTTTGTCATTAATATTGAATGTTACTTTTCCTTGATTACAATTGATGACAGCACCTGCAGTATTAAGAAAAGGTCTCCCAAGAATAATAGACATATTATCATCTTCACGCATTTCAAGCACAACAAAATCAATTAAAACCATGCAATTATGAGCTACTTGAAAAGGAACATCCTCACATATACCAACAGGAACAGTAGTTGACTTATCAGCCATTTGCAAAGATATATCAGTTGGTATTAACTTTTCTAGCTGAGTCTCTTATAGAGAGAAAAGGCATAACACTAACTCCATTTGCCCAGATCACTTAAAGCAGTTCTAACATAATTATTCTTAATGGAGCAAGGAATAGTTGGTATGCCTGGATCACCAAGTTTCTTTGGAACCTTACCATTGAAGGAGTAATTAGCAAGTAGAGTAGGAATCTCCTCATTGGGAATCTTCCTTTTATTAGAGACAATATCCTTCATATACTTTGAATAAGGAGGCAATTTAATAGCATCAGTCAAAGGAATTTGCAAGAATAAAGGTTTCATCCACTCACAAAACATGTTGTAGTGTTCTTTTTCCTTTGACTTGTGTTTCTTACCTAGAAAAGGCATAGGTTTCTGCACCCAAGGTTCTCTTTCTTTACCATGTTTATTAGCAATAAAATATTCCTTAGTGTATCTAGTGTTCTTAGTGTGCTTCTCAGGTTCTTCCTCAACTTCCTCCTTATCTTGATGACCCACAAGTGTAGGGGATCACAACAGTATTCACGGGTAGTATTACCCAATTTATTGATTCGACACAAGGGGTTACCAAAACAATCTTATATGAAGCAAAACTTTGTATTCCACCAAGTGATTATGTTACCTCAAGCTTGATAGCAATGGTCCCAATCATAATGGTTTCAAAATTTTCTTATGGAATGGGACAAAATATTTCTCCAACCTTGATGCTCTCAATATTTTCAATGGAGTTTAGGCAATAGCTTTTGGCAACCTTCTTGGGGAAATAAACAGTGTGCTCTTTGTCATTAATATTGAATGTTACTTTTCCTTGATTACAATTGATCATAGCACCTGCAATATTAAGAAAAGGTCTCCCAAGAATAATAGACACATTATCATCTTCAGGCATTTCAAGCACAACAAAATCAATTAAAACCATGCAATTATGAGCTACTTGAAAAGGAACATCCTCACATATACCAACAGGAACAGTAGTTGACTTATCAGCCATTTGCAAAGATATATCAGTTGGTATTAACTTTTCTAGCTGGAGTCTCTTGTAGAGAGAAAAAGGCACAACACTAACTCCAGCTCCCAGATCACTTAAAGCAGTTCTAACATAATTATTCTTAATGGAGTAAGGAATAGTTGGTATACCTGGATCACCAAGTTTCTTTGGAACCTTACCATTGAAGGAGTAATTAGCAAGTAGAGTAGGAATCTCCTCATTGGTAATATTCCTTTTATTAGAGACAATATCCTTCATATACTTTGAATAAGGAGGCAATTTAATAGCATCAGTCAAAGGAATTTTCAAGAATAAAGGTTTCATCCACTCACAAAACATGTTGTAATGTTCTTTTTCCTTTGAATTGTGTTTCTTACCTGGAAAAGGCATAGGTTTCTGCACCCAAGGTTCTCTTTCTTTACCATGTTTATTAGCAATAAAATCTTCCTTAGTGTATCTAGTGTTCTTGGTGTGCTTCTCAGGTTCTTCCTCAACTTCCTCCTTGTCTTGATGACCCAAAAGTGTAGGGGATCACAACAGTCTTCGTGGGTAGTATTACCCAATTTATTGATTCGACACAAGGGGAGCCACTGTGTCGAATCAATAAACTGGGTAATACTACTCGCGAAGACTGTTGCGATCCCCTACACTTGTGGGTCATCACTCATAAGTACAAAACCGCCATGCCCCTGACTTTTTCTTATCCCATATTCGTATTTTGTAATGTTCATATTTCTTCCTTCCTTTCTTCCACTGCTCTAATTAAGACGCCTTCCGATTCTTGCAACAATCTATGAACTCAAAGGAAGTCACAACTTTCCATGAGCATGATGGGCAAGAATCATAGAGGACTCACGGCAATTTTGCTCGTTGGAGGCAGAGGCCATGGATGGAGATGGGAAATATAGGGTGGCGGCGCGGGCCAAGAATTCTCGCGACTATGAGGCCAAGCAGGCGACACATCACCAGAAGGAGCCCTTCTTCTCCACAGGCTTCACGAACCTCGAGGCAATTGGGTCGACTAAGCTGCTGGTGGCCGACCACAGCCAAGAATGCAGGGTGATCAACCTCAGGACCAACTCCGTATCCTGGGAGCCGATGGATATCCCTAGCAGATTTCTCCCATCCTTCACTAAAGGGATTATTTGGGAAGTGGGAGCATGTAAGATTTTCTTATTCTTGGAAACTCAAATCCTTACTTAGTAACATTGTCTCTTTGATTTCTCAAAATTCTTGAGATTCTTTTCTCCTCGAATACATGTCACAAGGCCCTTGTCAATAGTGTCCTTCAACTTCTTGTTCTCCTCAATAAGATCTCCATGCTCACAAGTAGAGTTAAAAGACCATTACACTTAGATTATCAATAAAGGAGGAATCCTAGACTTTTCTTTGGTCTATTAAATTTGAAGATGTTCATGGGACTTAGATATACTAGATAATTTGCTTTCCAAAGCTTAATGATCTTTGTCAAGGTTCTCCTAATCCTCAAGTACCTTGGCATGACCAACCCCAAATTAATTCAACCTTTTCATTTTAAGAACTTTAACAAGAGTGAGAGTATCATAATGTCCTTTAACAAGATTAGATATAAACATATTGTGAGACTCCTCAAGCTCAACTCGAGGCTCCATAAGCTTAGCTCTTAGGCTTTGATATTATTCAATATCTTGATATAAGGCCACAATATCATCGACGACATCTCTAGCATACCCAAGAATCTCTGAGATGGTATCTTCTTTCTCCTCAAGAAGCTCTTGATCTTCACCTAAATGGTTCTTAAATTCCTCGACATGAACTTTTGTTGAGCCTTCCATGTTGTTCAAGAACTCTTCCAACCCCACAATCTCAAGTTTCACTTTAATACTAAAAGCATCACCAAGAGAGGGTATAAAGGATGTGATGGTGAGGGAGGAGGAGTTACCAACATGGTCTTAGTCATGGGGCATGTGCCATTGATAGTGACCTTGTTCTCACTGGGGGACTCATGGAGGGAAGTAGTAGGAGCGGGGGTTGTGGATACAATGGCGATGGCGGCCACCCCCACAACCTTGAGCTCTTCATCATCACTAACTTCTTCTCCCGAAACGTATTATTCATGAGCTACCAACATATACTTCAGTCGAGACTTCTTGTTGGGGGAGTTGTAGTTGGAGAAGTTGTGTAATTCTTATGTCAGGATGACTTGGACCTATCCTTGCGAATAAGTTTTCCACCACATTTTTCTTTGGGTTCATAGGGACACTTGGCAATAAAATGATTTCTTTCCAAAATTGTAGTAATATCTCGCTCTAGATCCACTTGGCTTTGATCCATGTAGCCTTGAGTTCTTACCTTTGATCCAAAATTCTAGATGCTAGAGTCAAGTGGTCATGGTAGGTGAACATGATGTCTTCTTGTGTTCGTTTCTCTTCCTCCAACTCTACTCATTCATTATCAACAAAGCTTGCCTTTGCCTTCAATGCAAGATTTGGTTGTTCCAAGCGTTGTGAGCAAACAAGATAATCAAATGCATTCCTATTCACAATTCCCAATGAGAAGAACTCATTTAGCACATCCATGGAACTCAATGTCGAATAATCCGGTCTCACGAATTGACATTGACATGTGCTCCTTGACAGGCAAGATGGCTTGCATGAACTTGCACTTGATCAAAACATCCGCATTATCGGCTCCATGATCTATCATCCGGATTTGAAGGGTCGTGACTCTTATATAGAGATCTTCGATGGATCCACCATATCTTCCTGCAAAAGCATTTGACTTGGATTCGACTTCTTCAAACTTGGAAGTCTTTATGCAAGCATTGAAACAACATTGTGAGATGATCCCAAGCTTCCTTGGAAGTGGAGTATGCACAAATATGTGTCATGTACTCTGATGTCATGGCTATATGAATGATGTTCAAGGCCAATGCATTGAGTTGTTCATCAATTTCTTCTTTAGATGACAAGTTTGTTGATTATTGATGATTCTATATAACTGAGTGCAAGCACTACTAACCTAATACTTCATAAAAAATCCCAATTAGTGAAATTAAATGCATCTACAAACATGGTTTTTAAAAGACACCTTTTTTTGAAATGCGGGGAAGATCACCCCGGCTCTACAAAGAGATGTCACATAATGTGAATTGTTTTAATAGTTAGATCTGAAATATTTGAACAAGATAATAAATAAAATTAGGTGGTACCCTCGCATTTGCTAGGACCACTATGCTAGTTAATAGATAATTATATGTTTACCCACTGCATGCATTTGTTATACCAACGAATCTCAGTGGCCAGTGGACATGCATGACACATACATGTAAGAAGAAGCATTTTTTTTGCGAATCAAAATTTATATTACTCAATCATTCGGATTACATTCTTCATTACAGGTAATAAGAAGCATTCGGAAGAGCATGCTATTCAAACAGTGGTTTTATGCACTATGTTTGTCCGATGGCAGCGCATGGCCCTATGATTGGTGACGAGGTTTAATATCGTTAATGCCCATTGTTATGGACTTGGGTTTTGGAGAAGATGGGGATGTTGGAGATCGCGAAACGGTTAGAAAACAAGCAACACGGGGACACGAGGTTTACCCAGTTTCAGGCCCCTGGAGGGAAAACCCTATTCCTGCTTGTCTGCTCTTGATTACGGCGGAACCGAAAGTTACAGGGGTGCGTAGATGCAATCTGGCGTGGAGGTGTGTATGCAGTGGTATGTGAGAGAGCCTCCTCGTCGTTCCCTCCTGGCCTTTATATAGAGATAGTAAGGTCTCGGGCATAGATCGATTCGGTTACAGGTTCTAGGGTTTGCCCCTTTGAATATTCTATCTACAGAGGTTCTCCAAGGATCCGAAGGTGTCATGGGCCCTGGCTACCCGGAAGTCTTCATGGGCCGGCGCATTTTCTCGTGGGCCTTCCTTGGGCTGGACTAGGTATGCTAAGATCGTGTACCCGTAGGGTATAACCATGTCAGTAGCCCCCGAGTGTCTAGTCAAATCGTAGATTCGGCTGAGGACTCTTCAATTCTTCGGGTGGAGTTATCTCTGTATGTCTAGAGAATAATTTTAGTGCGTAGGGATTGTTGATGTGTGTGCCTGACTTTCCCGACAGATCAGGGTCAGTTAACTATCTTAGGACAAAACAACACGATCTTCTTCAGATTCGAGTCCCTCGACTCGAACCCGGAACATATGCTGGTGTAATTCGACTCAGGCCGCGGAGGACTTACAGGAGTGGAATTCCAGTGAATTTTAAATGATGTACCCAACGCATCCGTCAGGAGTTTTCATCGTGCCTATTGGCACGGATTCTTACTAGCAGAGCGCAGTCGTGTGCGTTGCCAGGCCATCAGATGATATTTGTAGGTCTTATCTTTGCGTCGCAGACATGGCATACGAATGATTATCACTGTGGACGTGTTTCGGGTGGCCAAGGAGGATTTTACTCAGTTAGCGTTAATTGCGTCGCAGTCGAATAATTCATAGGGTGCGCGACCAGCGCTCCCTATGGGAGTAGCCCCCGAGTGTCTGTTCGAGTCGTAGACTCGAGCAGAGACTTTAATTTGGCTGTTGATTGGCTTCACGTCCATAGGACACAAATTTTTCGAATGCTTGAATCCATCCTCCCTATGGGAGTAGCCCCCCGAGTCCGTAGTGGAGTCGCAGACTCGACGTAGGACTCGAAGAATAGTTCTATGGCGTATTGCTTTGAATTTTTCGGGTGCGCGGCCAGCGCTCCTGATAGGAGTAGCCCCCGAGTAGTTATTCGAATTGTAGATGTGTAGCCGAAGAATTGTAACCGTTGCTAATATAGCTTTTGATGACGTCAGTGCTGACGATTAGTGACCTCAAGCGTCTGCGGCGCCAGAGATGATGTGACTGGACGAACATGGGTCCCACCTTCTGACTTTGAGTTAACTGGTCACGCGCGGCGTGGAGATAATTACGGCGTTGCCTCGATTTCCATGCATAGTGGACGGCGTGTGAGCGACGGTTCGCTGCTGTGCTAACACGTGGACGGTCAGATCTTGATGTTGGATCTAGGTCTTCCTGATGGACGGCCGCCGTGCATCATTCTCGTCCTTATAATCATTGGGGAAAGGTTAGTTTGTTTTCACCCCAGCCATTCCTGTTTCACTGCTCCCATCTTCCTTGAGATTTTCTCACTGCGCACTGGAATTTCCCCAAGCTTTTCCTTCCTTAATTCTGGATGCTCATCGTCATCACCGCCGCACTGCAATGGGGAATCCCAAGAAGTCCTCCACTGTAGTTGGTACCAGTGCTGCCGCCGGCGGCAAAAAGGGTTCCATCACCACCTGCGTCACCGATGGTGGCTGGCGGCGATCGGAGACGCGTGAGGGTGACCTCCGCAAGCTCCGTGAGCGGGGTCTTATCCCGCGGGATAGGGAGGCCGTTAGAGTCCCCGGCGACGAGGTAATTCCCCGTCCTCCCGCTGGGTTTTGGGTCATGTTCATCGCGTTTGTCCTTCGGGGCCTTTCTTTCCCAATCCACGATTTTCTCCGTGGATTTCTTTTTCTTTATGGCGTCCAGCTTCATCATCTTTCCCCGAACTCTCTCCTTCATGTCGCCTGCTTCATCACATTCTGCGAGTGCTGGCTCGGTATCGAGCCACACTTTGGCCTCTTCCGGAAGCTCTATTTCGTGAAGAGGCAATCTGGCTCCGATGGTGTTTATCCCATTGGGGGCTGCATCATTTCCCTTAAATCCAACTTGCTTTTCTTCTCCTTTTCTATGTCCGAGTCTATCCAGTACTGGCGGAGGCGGTGGTTTTACATCCGCGACTCCACAATGGCCGGACAGAAATTTGGTCTTGCTCCTTACGACCCCTCCCAGAAAATTGAGCCGAAGAGGTCCTGGAAGAACCAGATCTTGGATGGCGAGGTGGCGGAGATAGAGGGGCTCTATCGTCAGGTGGAGGATCTCCAGTTGATTCCGGATAAAGAAGTGAACGGTGTGGATATCATCCGCACCTTCCTTAAACGTCGAGTGCAGCCGCTCCAGGCTAGGGCGCACCCAATGTTCCTTTATTCTGGTCGTCGTGATCCGACTAGGGTTTCGGCTGAGGAGTTCTCCAAGAGGGATCTCGACGGGATTCTTCGTCTGTTGCTGAAGTACAAGGCTAGAGAGGATATCCTGGGGAAGTCGCTAACTCCTCCATTCGCCAGTCTCGTCCTGCGGTGGTTAGGTATAGGATGTCTGATGGCGCCCTTTTTTTTTCGTGTTTTCTTTGCACTTGTTTGTGTATTTGAAAATTTCTTTTTTTTGGCGGAATTAAAGGGCATATGTCGTCTCCACTGCCCGAATTGTTTCCGGATGCACCGGACATTGAGGTAGTGGACACCATGTTTGAGCTTCCGTCGGCGCGGTCGCCGGCCGAAGAAGCTGTTGAGTCGAGCGAGGAGCACACTCGAAAGAGGACACGGAGTTCTAGCAAATCATCGGATGCTTTGACTCCGCCGACGCCTAGGAACCCGCTGTGCCTTGAGCGTCATAGTGGGGATCATGGGGGCTCTTCCTCTCCTATTCTGGCCGTTCCCATGCGGGCTGTAGCGCCGCACCCGCCGGCGAAGCGGAAGAAGGAAGAGAAGAAGGGCCGGAGGACCCCGCCTATCTTCGACTTGAGCGATTTCGACTCATAAGTTTTTCCAGTTGCCTTTTGCTTTCTTTTGATTTTGGTTGATTGCTCTTGTCTGATGTTTTCTTTTGCAGCCACTCTTCCGATGGCTCCTTCAGCGATGATGCTCGGGAGATGGTGGCGAATTCGATGGTTGCTCCTCCTTCTCCTCAGACGGTGGCCACCTCTGAGGGCGCTGCTCCGAACCCTTCTCCGCAGGAGGCTCGGGTGGTTGTCCCTCAGAAGATTACAGGCGAACCTTTGGAGTCGCCGTCTAACCACGTTAGTGTTTTTGTTTTCTGCCATAGGGGGGAGCCCCCGAGCCTTTTCATATGATTTGCTGATCATTTTTTCTTCGTGCCTCGGGGGGAGCCACCGAGCATCTTTCGGGTGATCTGCTGATCATGCCTTTACTTTTTTTTTTGCATTTGCCTCGGGGGGAGCCCCCGAGCGTTCTTTTCGTGTGTGTATTATGTCTTGCTCGTTCTTTGGGCGTAGCCCCCGAGCCTTTCTTTTGACAAGTAGTGTCTTTTGCAGCCTTTTGTGCAAGGCGCCAACCAACTGGTGCAGCAGCACCTGGCGTTGGAGGCCAGCTTCAAACAGCTTCAGGGTACATGGTTGGGATTTTTGCGTCTTCTTCTATTTCCTTTTCTTCGATCTGATAAGTGTTCTGCTATTTGCAGAGGACAACAATACCACTCTCCGCGAGCTTGATGCTCTAAAAAATAGCCTTGGGCGAGCGGAGAAGAAGGCCGAGGATGCCGTTCGTGCGAAGGAGCGCCTCGATCAGGAGCTAGCCAATGCAGCTGCGGCCAAGGAGAGCCTACAGCAGGAGGCTACGAACCACGAGGAGCAACTCGCCACCGCTGCGGCCTCGTGCGAGAAAGAGGTAGCCGACAAGCTGATGGCGGCTGCCAAGGCTATTTCGGGTGAGTGGTTTCGTCTTTTCCTTGTTGGCTTCCTTCTCTTTTATTATATTTCCTTTTATTCACGTCGCCTCTTATGTTTGTTTATATTCCGCAGGCGTCGAGTTTGACCGCGGTGCTCTGGAGCACGGAAGTGCTCTAGATGATGCGGCTCACTCGCCAAGGCCAAGGAGGTTCTTGGGCACTTCTACAAGGAGCTCGTCCCCAAGGGTGTCGACCTCGAGGATGTCGACTCACTGGCGGATGCGCTATCAGCCGACGCGCCTGTACCGTACAAGCGCAAGCAGAAAGGCATCAGTGCATCCGTCGGGATGGCGATGGCCCTGGCGTCTGGAGCGGAGCTGGATATTCATCGGGTCACCTCCCAGATGCCAACGGCTGCTGACGTACCCGAGGTATCCTTCGTCCTCTATGCTTCCCGCTGTAAATGTTATGGGCCGAAGTTGATTGACTTGTTGGCTGAGTACGCGCTGAGGCAGCAAGGGGAGGCCAAGAGTAGGCAGTCCGGTTCCGAGGCTACCCAGGATGCGGCTTCTTAGGCCTTGTAGTTGTAGGATAGCTTTTGTTTCTTTTGTTGCAATTATGTCTATGAACAATCCTTGTGCCACGCAGTGGCTCTTTGCTGCATATAATGAATCTCCGAGTTCCTTGTCCATTTGTGTGGTTGTTCATATCGCTGCCTTATTTTCCCTTAGGGACCTTCGGGTGATGGTCCCGCTAACACTTCGTCTGTGCCGCAGCCGTGGCCATATTTGGATGGTGCGTCACAGCTTGCGTTTCTTCGTGATCGCATCCGTAGTCTTGAGAAAGAATTGCTTGGAGTGCGCGGTCATGCCGATGTTTGGAAATCGAAGACGGAGCGAGGCGCTGCCAGAGAGGAGTATTTGATTGGGGAGTTGTGTCGTCTGGCCGAACAACTTCAATGTACGTTTTTCGAACTGATGCTCAGTTGTTCGGATGCGGCTACTTGCATGTCATCTTACTTTGCCATTGTTGCAGGTGCTAACCTTGTTCCTAAGGAGGAAAAGGAGCGTGTTGCTGTTCGGATCAACTGCTTGACCCAGCAGGACATGGCGGCCTCGTGCGAGAAAGAGGTAGCCGACAAGCAGATGGACCGCGATCGTGCCATGGTCCTTGCGACTGTGCAGGATCGTGTTCACCAGGTGTCGCGGGTGCTGCGTCAAGCGAAGACCTCGTTGGCGTCGGTTCTGCGCGTGATGTTTCCTTTGGATGAGGCGCCATCAACTCTCTGGGGCCTGCTGGCGAAGTTTCGAGATGTGCATCATGTTAGGGAGCTGGTACGGCATCAGCTTGTTGCAGGTGTGAAGGCTACGCTTTCCCTTGTTCGGCTGCATCGTCCTGATGTAGATCTTGCTGCTATGGCAGCTGGGCTGCCTCTTCGGCCGGATGGTGGTATGTGGGGTATGCGTCCACATTATGCGGCTGTGAGGCAGTATGCCGAACAAATTGAAGATCTCTTTGAGCAGCGTGCGCAGGTGATTCTCCAGAATAGGTAGGACCTATAAAAAGATAGATGTAAAAATTGTATGTATTCGACTAGGCGTGTTGTGCCCTTTGCTGTAAAGGTTTATTGTTGTTAGCACGTGGTGCTTTATTTGTATGCGTGCCCTTTTCATTAGCCTGACGTGGTTAGCTACTTAGGTGTACATGCATTATTCTCAGTCGACGAAGTCGTGAGGTGAGGGGAGCCCCCCCGAGTGTGTTGTAGTATGAAGAAAAATGCGAATAATAGACAAAAAATTTGGGGCGAGACACTTAGCTTTATTCATATCGTAAGGAGGAGGTTCATTGTTCGGCTGAGTAGCCTTGGCTGAATAACCTTATTGAAAGTAAAAAAGAGGAAGGTAGCTTAGGGTAGAAGCATCGCAATTGTGCGACGTTCCATGGGTTGGAGTATGTGACTCCAGACTCCACGTGCTTGAGGCGATAGGCGCCACCTGGGATGACTTCAGTGACGATAGGGTCTCACTGAGCTTCTTGATGGTCGCTCTTGTGATGCCGTGCCGCCACCGAGGCCATTGGCCTTTTCCACCTGCCCTGTTTGTGGGTGCGCCATGCAGGCGAGGGTGATGTTGATTCCAGGTCTTCGCAGAAGTCCTGGAACTCTTTAGAGATGAAGTTCGACCCATTGTCGGTGATGATGCTGTGCGGCACGCCGAACCTGTAAACAATGGATTCGAAGAACTTGACGGCCGTTTTTCCCTCTTGGTTAGTAACGGGCATAGCCTCGATCCACTTGGTGAATTTGTCGACTGCGGCCAGGAGGTAGACGTGGCCTCCTTTCGAGGACTTGGGAGTGTGCCGATCATGTAGAGGCCCCATTGGGCGAAGGGCCAGGCCAGGGGTATGGGCCTGAGCTCTGACCCTGGTGCGTGTGGTTTATCTACGAACCTCTGGCACTTGTTGCACCTTCAGACGATGTCCTTGGCATCATTCATGGACGTTGGCCAGTAGAACCCAACTCGCAGAGCTTTGGCAACTAGGGCGCGGCTGCCCGCATGATGGCCGCAGATGCCCTCGTGGATGTCTTGGAGGATGGTTTTGCCGTCGCCGATGGTGACGCACCTTTGGAGTACACCCGAAATGCCGCGCTTGTACAACTCGCCATTGATGATGGTGAAGGCCTTCGACTGGCGAGATATGCGCCGGGCATCTGTCGGGCTATCAGGTAGTTCTCCATCTATCAAGTACCTGAGGTACGGTCTTGTCCACGTTTCTTCGACTGCCATGACTTGCATCAGGTTGACCACTGCGACCTCTGTGTCGAGTTTTTCGGGTCCTTCCTTACCGTCGGGTAGCACGGCCCCCGAGTGCTCAGCTTCTTCAGGTGATCCCTTTGGGAATTTCCTTTCGATGGATGGCACGCAGATCTGTTCGAGAAACACACCTGGTGGCACCCGCGCGCAGGTGGAGCCGATGTGGCGAGTTTGTCGGCCTCTTCGTTGCTTTCTCTCCCAACGTGTCGAAGCTCGCAGCCGTCGAAGTCTCCTCCGAGTGCGTTGTAGAGTGTGCGGTACGCAATCATGTTGGTGGCGTGTGCGTCGCACTCGTTCATCGTCTGCTGGACGACGAGGTTCCAGTCTCCGTAGATGACCAGGCGCATCGCGCCGCAGATCTTGGCCATCCTCATGCCGTGGATGAGGGCCTCGTACTCAGCCTCGTTGTTGGAGGCTCGAAATTTCATCCGGAGGACGTACTTCATCTTGTCGCCCTGCGGGGAGGTCAGTATGACCCCGACTCCTGCTCCGGCCTCGCGCTTGGAGCCGTTGAAGTGCATCGTCCATGACTGTGTCATGTCCGGTGTGTCTGGCAGGGGCAGTTCCATCCAGTGGACGAGGAAGTCCGGAAAGACCTAAGACTTGATTGTGTGGCGCTTCTCATAGACGATGTCTAGAGGTGACAGCTCGATGCCCCACAAGGCCACACGTCCTGTGGCCTCCGGGTTGTTCAGGATGCTGTTCAAGGGCGCCTCGTTGACGACCATCACCTGATGCTCCTGGAAGTAGTGGCTCAGCCGACGAGCCGTTATGAACACGCCGTAGGCGAGTTTTTGGTAGTGAGGGTGCCTTTGCTTTGTCGGCGTCAATAGCTCGCTGAGGTAGTAGATTGGGCGTTGGACCCCGTGGGTCTTACCTTATTCGGGTCGCTTGACCACAAGTATGGTACTTACCACCTGGTGTGTGGCTGCTATGTATAGCAGTAAAGGCTCGCGCTCCTTTGGCGTGACCAAGACGGGCGAGGTAGAGAGCAGCTGCTTTAGATCATCGAATGCGCCTCGCCGCAAGGCCCACTCAATTTGTTCGCGCAGAAATGATAGAACGACAGAGCTTTTTCGCCCATGCGGCTGATGAACCTGCTCAATGTCGTGATTCGCCCGGCAAGCTGCTGGACTCCCTTGAGGTTCTTCGGCTTTTCCATGGCCATTATGGCCTGGATTTTCTTCGGGTTCGCCTTGATCCCTCGCTGGGAGATGAAGTAGCCTAGAAGCTGACCAAATGGGACGCCGAAGGCACACTTTTCTGGGTTTAGCTTGATCTTGTATCGATCAAGGTTATCGAACGTCTCGCGGAGATCGTCGATGAGCGTCTTGGCCTCCCTTGTTTTGATGACTATGTCGTCGACATAGACTTGGATGTTGCGGCCGATCTGGTCCTTCAGGTATGCCTGCATGCATCGTTGGTACGTGGCGCCTGCGTTCTTCAGCCCGAAGGGCATTGTGTTGTAGCAGAACACTCCAAACGGCGTGATGAACACCATTTTCTCCTGATCCTCGAGCTTTAGTCGGACCTGGTTGTAGCCTGAGTAGGCATCGAGGAAGGAGAGTTTCTCGCATCCTGTAGTCGAATCGATGATCTGATCGATCCGAGGGAGAGGGAAGTGATCCTTCAGGAAGTGCGTTCAGCGATGTGAAGTCCGCGCACATCCGCAGGATGTCCGTGTCCTTTTTGGGGACCATCACGATGTTGGCGAGCCACTCGCTCTCCTTGATCTCCCTGGTAAAGTTTGCGTCGATTAGTCTGTTGACTTCGACTCCGATTGCTTTGGCCCGCTGTTCGGACAGTCGTCGGATGGACTGTTTGACGGGCTTGGCGTCTGGAAAGACGTTGAGTGCATGCTCGGCGAATTTCCTGGGAACTCCTGGCATGTCCGCGGGACACGAGGCAAAGAATTTCCCAGCGCTCACGGAGGAATTCGACGAGCACGCTTTTCTATGTGGAGCTGAGGTCGTTGGCGATCAGCGCCGTCTTGGAGGCATCCATTGGGTGGACTTGTGTTGGGGATATGCTATATTGGTATCCTCATAGCATTTCACTTATGCGGATAACCCAGGTGGGCCATAGTCGATAGCATGGCCTATGGCCTGGTGGGCGGCCCAGTTAGATGGATCCAGAAGGGAGGCCCATGCCGGATGAAGGAAGGCTACAGTGGAGTCACCAACGTACCCGGATCCTTGGAGTGCAAGATACACAAGACTAGTAATAGACGGTGTAGGACTCTGTAACCTGTCCGGCTAGGACTTTTCCCTGTAACCCTAGGACCTGGCGACTATATAAGTCGGGCCTATGGGAGCCTTTAGGGCATGATCATAGATAACTTCACACAACCTCGCATAGTGAACCAATCACGTAACTCGTATTGCCCTTATAGTGATTTATAGGGAGTAGGATTCCGCCATCGTTGTGGGATCTCAACTGGTAAGCTGTGTTACCTCGCACCCGTCAACCATCCGCCTTACCCACGTCTCTAAAACGCATGAGGACCCTCCATGGCGTAATCGTCGGCAATACCACGACAGTTGGCGCCCACCGTGGGGCAAGAGGCGCTTCAGGCTCTTCAGCGGGCGAGGACCAAGATATTCGCGGGAACCGGCAAAACCGTAGCCATCGGTCGCGTTCTCTTCTCCAGCAATGTTCCGATCGTCCCTCCTGACGAGTTCTGGATCCCGGCGAAGCTGAACCCTACGCGGTGTTCGATTGTTCCTATCGGATAGATCCACCTCTTCATCGGCGAAACCGACTCGGGCACTAGTTCCCTGGGAGTCGGAGGAGCATAAAGACCCGCACGGACCGCCTATGGGCTGGATACGTTCGCGGAAGGATCGATGTCGGATCTCTCTTCGGAGTTTGCCGGCAAAGATCAGAAAGCACCAAGGCCCGCACGGACCCCCTACGGGCAGGATACATTCGCGGAAGGATCAATGTCGGATCTCTCCTCGGAGTTTGCCAGCAAATATCGGAAAAATTGAAGGCCCACCCAAACTGCCCCTGTGCAGGATATAAAGGTGGAAGATCACTACAAATCCGTCGGCTTCGTCCGTGCGTCTGGACAGCAGAGATACAAGTTCGTCGGCGTGGTTACCATCTTCGATCTGGCGCGATGCGTCCAGAGAGAGGGCGAAAACCCCCGCGATTACGGCGGTGGCTCGTATACGGTCGATCCGCCCACTACCCGATGATAACACTTTGTATCACCGTGGAAGGATCGGACCGTGGCACTTCTCCGACATTCTCTAAGACGACAGATGCAACAGGACGCCTTACCTCGAAGAGATGGTGAGCACCGTCAGCCACGCAGAAGCCGCCAGATGGAGCTTACGCTCAAAGACGGAGAACCTCCGATTTAGCAGCCGCCACCACCGCCTCCTGCCGCCATCGTCGCAGCAGCACCACCACCTCCAGTCATCGTCGAGGCCGTTGCACCTCCACCGCCCGTCATCGCGGAAGTCCCGGCACCCTCCGACTCTGTCATTGACGCTCTTTATGATGATTTCAGTGCAGATTCAGAGGAGATAGACTTCAGTCCAGAAGAGCTAGACTCTGCTATGCAGGAGATGGAGGAGGAGTACTCGTGCGACGAGCAAGCCAACAACGTCGTCACGCCTCGAGGGGTGTTCGTCACCATTGGGACGGCGATGGATGAAGATCAACCCGGACGAGCTCCGCCTACGGCACTGGAAAAGGGGAAGGGGCCACTTATTGCTGCTGATGATGATCGCGCAAAAGTCATGCCTCCTCCGCCTAACCCAGTCCAGCAGCCGTAGGAACTCGGCACCGGCCCGAGCAACAACAACACCGCAAACTTGCCGCCTCCAGCATCTACGTCTGCAGCAACCCAAGTTACTCTAGCTGATAGAGTGATGTACGGCAATCTCCTCGTCGAGCCACTAACCGTTGCTCATATCCGGAACGTGACCCAGCTTGATGAGAAGTGCCAGCAGCTGCTGGAGGAAGCGCAGACCATCGCGGAGCAAGGCGCTAAACTAGATCGAGATCTGGTCAACGCGTAGAAGTCCATAGAGAAAGCTAGAGCAATGGAGGTTGAGTACAAGACTTTACTGTAGCAGCAGAAGGCTAAGAAAGCTCCGGCTCGCGTCATCAACGATCTTGGTGTGCGGCGTAACCTAGGATGGGATCCCTCGAAGCCTGCAGGCCAAGCCATACATTGACAGTGAAGGCAAGCAGGTGATGGTCACCCCATTCCTTAACTTTGCCTCCAAGACCCTTACGAGCAGATAGATTGCCCGAAGGAACAGGTCTATGACCTAGTGGCCAAGGCGGTGAAGCAGGAAAAGGCCACCTCTCGAGGCTCGAGTGCGACCCGGCGCTAGCCAGTACAAGCCGCCAAGGGACAGATCTCCTCTTGATGTCGGGTCCCAGACGGGTTCATCAGAACAAAGACGGAGGGATGTGCGCAACAGGAAGGATGCTATCTCCATATCCTCCGATCATGGAGAAAAGGCCCGACCTCGTCCCCCGTCGCCACCGCCCCGATCTCCCCGACATCGCGAAGATTACAAAGCTCACCATCGTACTGATATGCCCCTACCAAAGCAGTGCGGCATCGTCATCCGCGACAACACAGAGCAGACACGTCATGACGGAGAGCGCAACCACGGGGACAGGAGCAGGTCACACCATGACTCTCCATGTCCGCCAAGCAACTGTGACAGGCGTGAGGCGTCGCAGGAGGGTAACAGCAAGAAGGCTAACCCACCACCACCTCCGCCTCCGTCACCACTAAGTAGTCACCATGGCGGAGGAGGCCCGCATCGTTCACGCAGCCCATCCCCTATTGACAAAAAGAAGAAGAACCCGTAGCCGTACGATGCATGTTCGCGGACCGATAAGATCCACGAGGCCCGGGAAAGACCATACCTGGGACCACGTTGCTTTGGACCTGCAATACGATCCGTAACTTACCCCAAAGGTTTCCGGATTGACAATACCATCAAGCCCTATGACGGCACTGCCAAGCCAGCCACATGGTTGCAGGACTACGGCAACGCGGTGGAGATTGCCGGAGGCAACCCCAACGTCGCCGTCAAGTACCTCCCATTAATGTTGGCGGGCACGGCCCGTCAATGGATCGACGACTTGCCGGAGAAATCTATCTACAACTGGTTGGACATGCAAGAAGCGTTCACCAAGAACTTTGAGGGTACATACAAGCGTCCCTGCACTGTGGGCGATCTACAGCGGTGCGTGCAAGAGAAAGACGAGACATCTCGCGCCTACCTCTCCTGCTGGCTGGATATGAAGAATTCCTGCACAGGAGTGCATGCTCAGACCGCCATGTCCGCCTTCATCGATGGGTTGGAAAGGGGCACGCTGCTCCGAAATAGCTAAAGCGCTTACAGGACAATCACCAGCTTGACTTGAACCAGATGATTCAGTTGGCTAGTGAGTTCGCAGCTGCCTACGACGATGCTCGTGGCTCCTTGCCGTCAACAGCCGTTCCAACTCAAGCTCGGAGGAACAGCAGTACAAAGAGAAAACCCGTTCCAGAAGAAAAGCAATCTACCGACATGGTCGCCATGACTTTTGCAGGATGAGGAGAAGACGGACAACATGGCCGAGGAAGGGGAGCTGGTCGTGGGCAACAACGAGGAAGTGAAACCACCTCGGCGCCGCTCCGCGTTCCCCAAACCTACGAGGAGTACAGCGATATGTCGTGCCTCGTACACCTCGATGCCAACGGCAAGGCCACCCATACCAATCGACACTGCAAGTTCGTCAATGACCTCAAGGAAGACCCGGAGTCCGGCTACAAGCGAAGTCAGAAGAACAGACCTCGAGGCAAGGGCAAGAAGAAGAAGAAGAAGGCCAAGAGCGATGAAAAGGGCAAGAACCCCTTCGCAAAGAAGGCTCCAGTCTACCACACCTTCCTTGGCACCCCCACCGTCCGACAACAGAAGACCTCTCTGAGGATCCTGATGGCCACTCTCCCCAGTTCCCAAAGACTACTGGTCGAAGGTTCCAATAACTTGGGACAAGACGGACCACCCAGACCTTATACCTACGGAGAACCAGTACGCCATGGTCATCAACCCCTTGATTGACGGCGTGGAGTTCACCAAGTGTATGGTGGATAGTGGAAGCAGCATCAACATCATGTACCCGAATACACTGCAGAATATGAACTTGATGGAGGCAAACCTAAGGCGGACCAACACCATCTTCCACGGCGTAGTTCCTGGTCGGGAGGCTCGGTCCCTTGGGTGCATTACACTTCAGGTTGCCTTTGGCGATGTTAATAATTACCGCCAAGAGCGCATGACCTTTGAGGTGGTCCCCTTCAAGAGCGTGTAGCACGTCATATTCGACCGCGACATATTCCACACGTTCATGGTCAAGCCATGCTTCGTCTACAACAAACTCAAGATACCCGGACCAAACGGTGTCATCACCGTATCCGGAAGCTTTACCAAGGCAAGGGACTGCGAGATCAATGAAGCGGCTGCGAAGCCGCCCCTCTACAGCGAAGAATTCAAAGATATCCAGAGCAAGGTCGATGACTCAGAGATGCCCGCGTCGAAGAAGCAGATCTCTGACTCCGCTCCTGCGTTCAAGGCCGCCATCGAGACCAAGCCGGTGGAACTTGTGGTAGGCGATGCCTCCAAGGTCACCGCCATTGGGACGAACCTAGATCCCAAATAGGAAAGCGTGCTCGTCGAGTTCCTCCGTGAGAATAGGGACATCTTTGCCTGGCAACCTGCCGACATGAAAGGTGTACCTAGGGAACTTGCCGAGCACAACTTAAACCATTGAAACAACCTCTACGACGCTTTGGAGATGAGAAGAGACGCGCCATTGGCAAAGAGATAGCTAGGTGTGGCATCCCGCAAAACCACTACTAGAAAATCGCGTTGTTTTTGTGCATTGCATCATCATGATCGCATGCTCATGTCATCATGCCACATTGCATTTGAGCATCGTCATCATCTTGCATTTGCTTGCATAAAACTATTCTTGAAAAGCCTGGTTTTGTTTTCTAAACGCCCCGTCTTTTATTCAAACGCCAAACCCGGGTCTCCGGATTATTTTGTTTTGGCTGCTATCGGTTTGCAAACGGCCCGTTTAAAACAAATAAAATTTTTAATTATTTTTAGTGGGGCAGTCGAACGGGCCGATTCGACCCGAACGACCACCCCAGAAATAAATCGGCCCACCCAAAAATCCCTAGTCTACCCTGTCCTAGTCTACCCCCCGGCCTCCACATCACCCCACCCAATAGCGAGACGCCACCTCACCTCACCCTTTCCCCCTAGCCACTCAGGTGCTGCCACCTCACCAACCCTCTCTCACTCCCTTTCACCCCAACCTCCCCAGCCACACAACCACACACGCCTACCACCACTTCCCCACCCCCTGCCAGCCGGCCCCAGCCAACACACACGCACTCACGCACACGGGCCACGCCCGCCTGTCCCCCACCGACCCACCTCTCTCCTGGGTCCCAAACCCTGGCCCACCCCTGCCCCGCGTCTTCCACCTCCCGTCGTCTTCCTCCTGGCTCCCTTCTCCCACCCCATACTCCCCTTCCGCCGCTCTCCCCTCGGCCTCCTCGTCTCCGTCCGCCGCGGCCCGCGCCTCCTTCGTCGCCCGCGGCCGCCATCCTCGCGCCGCTGCCCGCCTCGCCTCACCACCGCCACCGCGCTCCACCTCCTCTCCCGTCCGCTCACCTCCCGCCCCCTGCTGCCGCCGCCCTTTGGCCGTCTCCCGCTCCCTGCTGGCGCCTCGACGCCCGCCCTCCTGGTTGAGCTCAGCGCCGCCTCCCGGCCGCCCGGCGCCACCTCCTCCGCATCGGGCCCTCCCTGGCTCATCACGCTTGGCCTCGAGTCCGCCCCGACCGCGACCATCGCTTTTCCCTTGTCGCCATGGACGTCGAGCACCCCCGAGCGGATGCCGCCATCCCCGCCTCGTCGCTTCCTGTCCGCGTCGACCTCACCTCGTCCCCGTCGCCTCTGCCGCTCGGCCCGGCGCCGCCCGTTCCTCTCGAGCTGGCCCGACGCCTCCCTTGCTTCCTCCTGGCCGCGCCCGATCCCCAGCGAGCCTCCAGCCGCAGCGACCCGCCTCCTCGGGCTCCGCCTCTCACGCTTAAGCAACGATGCCTTGGTCGACCATCTCTGCGCCTCTCGCCGTCGTCCCGTGCTCTGGTTCATGTTCCGGTCGTTGCCTCGCTGCCGTGGTACATGCGCCACCCCTGCACGACCCCTTGTTCAAGTGCCTCTTGGTCCTGCTCATCTACCGGTGCGGGTCCCTGTTTGGTGTTTTGCCAGGTTGTTGGTATCAAGTGATCCGTGAGTGTTGAATGGTGACAAAAAGAACAGCAAGACAATTTAAAAGATGGACAACAGGACAAGGACCTCCGGAGGCTTTAAACACCTACTTCAACCCCATCGATGAACCAAGCTCGACGCTAAGATCTTGAGAAGATGTACCGTGTTCCATCTTCCCGAGTACCTCGAGCCAAGACCGACAAGACCGGCGTTTGGGGATGCACACAATGGACTTCAAGAGCGGACTCCATGAACTCCTTCCGGATCTAAAGGCCTTGACAGGAATCGACAAGATCATCGCGGAACTCCAAGGTCTATCAGAGGATGCGGTACGCCGAGTTCTTCACCCCGGACGCCAAGACCGACTCGATGGCGCGGATCCGACAAGGTCTTCACGACAACAAGAACGGCACCGACCAAAACGAACCCGATGCGTCCCGGCACCAAACCAAGTCCTGCTTTCCGGATGCAACAAGACCTACCTCCGTTATCCGAGAACGACCCTGCCGTTTCCGTCGAACCCTGAACCCGAGACCCGACCCCGAACCCCGGAACCAAGATCTGATGAACCCTAATGTGTGACCCCTTTTCCTCGAACCCTATTTTATAATATAATATAACTTGTCGCATATTAAATGTTCATGCATGCATCCTTGTCTGTGGTTTGGGGGCATTATGCCGATTCACCTAATAATTAAATATGGGGCCCATATGCGGGCAAATCTAGTCTCATATTGGCCGCATTTAAATTGGTGTAGCGAACCGGTGCCATATTTTGTCTGGATAATGCAACATTTGATTTGCGGGGTAGTTAAATAACTTGAACCGTTTAATTAATTGTCGGGACCCCGGTTCCGCTTAATATGACCTAATTGCATCGCACCTTGCCATGCCACGCATCATACATGCATCATGCCCGATCTTTTGCCGTAGTATTAAATATTGCATCCGGTGCTTCTTCTAGTGTTTTGCTTCTTCGCGGATTGGGCCGTTGAGTTGATGCGAGTGCCGACCCGATCTTCGGTTGAATCTTCGACAATGTTTTCAGGCGAGCATCTCCCCCTTTCTACCTATCTTACTTTTATAGTATTTATTCCCTCTTGTTGATCTTTGCTATCTGTGTTGCGATGCTCTGGTTTTCGTACCCGTGATATCCCTTGCAGCCATATATTGCCTTGGACACACCCTATTACCTGTTGTTTGGTAGATAGTTGGACTTGCGCGTCGTAGTCGCTTGCTCTAGTGTTGTTGCGTGTCGTCAAGTGCCACAGTTGTTGATGTATTGCCGCATGTTGATGTTGGAGATGATCATGGTTTTACTTATCGTTCACTTTAATTCCTGTTTAACAACTAAAATTGAAGTAAGCAGAGGCATCGGTGGGTGATAGATAATATTTGGTTTCGAGCCCACTTGTGTCCGTGGGACCCAGTACTTGATACTGTTCCTTGATTTATCGCTATCCACATCCGGAGGATTATGGGACCCCCGAGCCGAGCTTGATTCATTCTTATTTCTTGGGGCCACAAACTAGTTTGAGGTTTTATTTTACTATCTGTACTTATGCCATGCTCTCTGTTTATTTACGATTGTGCGAGGAGCACCTTGTCTTGTTAGGATCGGGCACGATTCCGCGTGTCGACAAGCCCAGCCACACTTTTGGGTTCCCGATCGTTCTGCCCGTCCCCACAACCTTAAGTCCGTCTCGAGCGGCCGTTCATGGTCTAATTTAAGGGTGGCCCCAAATATTCTGAATCCTGTGATTGCTTTGTGAAAGCCTCGTTGGGTTTTGATTTGGTTTTCGAGGTTGATCGGCGTGTGTTGCTATTGGTGCACCCGGCGGGTAAAACTTTCAAAGCCGTGTCATGGTTATGGACGACTGAGCACGATATCTCGACCATAGACAAGCATAACTAAAGTTTATTGCTATAAATTTGACTCTATAATGACTAGTAATCAGTTTCCTATAATGGAATGGCTAAATAATACCCACAATTGCTTGTTTGGGCGTCGCTTGCGACCATTGTACTGACTAGTAAGTATTGCAACTTCTAGGAATGGCTAAATAAAAGTACCAACAAGCTGCTGGGTTTTGGGATATCTCATGCTAATTGTCGACTAGTAAGTGCCGCAACTTCAACGGAATGGTTAATTAAAATGGCCTTGCTTATGTTATCGGGATGATCATCTATACGACTAGTAATTCTGCAACGATAACCGAATAAATAAAACGCCAACGGTGTGAGTTCCTCGGTGACTTCCTCGTTTGGTCTCGAGGGGAAACACGGATGGGTTTGTTTGATGGTAGTAACAGGATATCTCGAATAGGTCTTTCTTACCCCTCTATGACAGCGGGTTGTATCGAGTCTCTATAGGTTGTTTAGTGCATCTTGCCGCCGCTTTTAGTCCACCATACCTATGTAGGCGAGGACCTTAATTCTAGTCTCGCTCTTGGCCTCGATCGACGCTCCTCTTTTCCTTTGCCCTTTGTCGGCACCCCTTTTGTTTAAGCGGTTTTGAGATCGACGCCGTTAGCGGTTACCCTTCCGTCTTGGCCTGGCAGGGTTATGGGCGCCATTGGTTATTCTTCGTGGCTCTTAGCCCCATTTGCATCTTGTCCGTAGTGGACGCTCTATCATTTTCAAGGTGATTTGGATCTTTGTATATTATATCTTTTCTGGCTCTTTGAGTCATTGTTGTATATATCTTACGTGGGTCCCATCGAGGACTGTTGTGTAATGTTATTACTGTTTTCCACCATACGAAAGTGCTGGTGGCACCTTTGAATCGTTTCTATGCGGGTTTGGCGGTTCGCTAAAACTTGCATAGGTCCGATCGAGGTGTTCTGAGTGGTATCGAGCTCGGCCATTCGATACCCCACGAGTCCAGCCTGTAGGATAACCTAGCTAACGGCCGAAGTAGAGTGTCAAAACTATTTTTGCAAAATCGGTTGGATAGTTCTGATTAGGTCTGATTTTACTCCTTACCCCTCTGCTATTCTCCTCTTATCTCGACGTGTTTTGAATCCGCTCTCTTCTCGCTCTTCGAGTCCAGGATTTCTCGTGGTTGGGATTCCGTCGTACCTTCAGGGTTTCGCTTCCTCCTTTGGTAACGGTGTTCTACCGTCCGGTGATCAAGCTGCCTGATGAATCCGTCTACGGTGTTACCATTCTTTGTTCCTTGTTTGTGCCTTCCGGTGTTTTCCGACGCGACGATATCATCCACGCCAGATCCGATGCAGAGTCTGCATCACTCCTTTGTTTCTGAACCTCGCTTGTCGAGATCTTCAGTCTGATTCCGAGAATGGTTGCATGCTTTCCACTGATTGTGCAGAGTAATAGTTTGGGTGCGTGATGGATTGGCCCCCATGCCGACTACCCTTTCTATTCTCTTTTGTACATTGAAGTGGATGAGAATGCATCGGTTCCCTCTTTCCATCGAAGCTAGAGGTGGCTTTATTTGTGGATACCTCTACCTTCGTCCTTTGTTCTCCGGAGTGTTCTCTTGACGATCACGGACAACGACCTCTTGTTAGTGGTGTCGCGAGGATCTACATCAAGCGAAAACGAGAAACGCCGACCTTCCTTCCGGTACCATGAGGCGGATCTCGGCGAGATCCCTTGTTAGTGGTGTCGGTGTGGCATCCATAAAACCACTACTAGAAAATCGCGTTGTTTTGTGCATTGCATCATCATGACCGCATGCTCATGTCATCATGCCACATTGCATTTGAGCATCGTCATCATCTTGCATTTTCTTGCATAAAACTATTTTTGAAAAGCTTTGGTTTTGTTTTCTAAACGCCTGTCTTTTATTCAAACGCCAAACCGGGTCTCGGATTATTTTGTTTTGGCTGCTATCGGTTTGCAAAGCGGCCGTTTAAAACAAATAAAATTTTAATTATTTTAGTGGGGCGAACGGGCGATTCAACCCGACCACCCGTAAATAAATCGGCCACCCAAAATCCTAGTCTACCTGTCCTAGTCTACCCCGGCCTCATCACCCCAATAGCGAGACGCCACCTCACCTCACCCTTTCCCCTAGCCACTCGGTGCTGCCACCTCAACCCTCTCTCACTCCCTTTCACCCCAACCTCCCCAGCCACACAACCACACACGCCTACCACCACTTCCACCCCTTGGCCCGGCCCGGCAGACACACGCACTCACGCACACGAGCCACTCCCCCTGTCCCCCACCGACCCACCTCTCCCCTGGGTCCCGCACCCTGGCCCACCCCTGCCCCGTGTCTCCCACCTCCCGTCGTCTTCCTCCTGGCTCCCTTCTCCAACCCCCATGCTCCCCTTCCGCTCGCCCCTCTCCCTTCAGCCTCCTCTCATCTCCCGTCCACCGCCTTGGCGCCTCCTTCCGCCATGCCATGCCGGCCATCCTCCTTCCATGCCTCGCCTCACCACCGCGCTCACCGCGCTCCACCCTCCTCTCCCCGTCGGCTCACCTCGCCGCCCCCACGCGGCCGCCGCCGCCTGCCGTCTCCACTGCCTCCTGCCAAGGCGCCTCGATGCCCCGCCTCCCGGCTCAGCTCCGCCCGCCGCCTCCGGCCACCTCCTCCGCATCGCCCTCCTCCTCGCTCACCGCCTCGAGTCCGGCATCATGACCATCGCTTTTGTCGCCATGGCTGCCGAGCACCCCAGCGACGCCGCCATCCCCGCTTCGCCTGTCGCGTCGACCTCACCTCCCGTCGCCGCTGCTGCCCGCGCCGTTCCTCTCGAGCTGGCCTGACGCCTCCCTTGCTTCCTCACAGCCGATCCCCGCAGGCGAGACTCCCAGCAAGAGACCCGCCTCCTCGGGCTCCGTCGCCTCTCCACTTGTCGGCAACTGGATGCCTTGGTCGACCATCTTCGCGCCTCTCGCCGTCCCGTGCTCTGGTTCATCTTCCGTCGTTGCCTCATTGCCGTGGTACGCGCCACCCTGCACGACCCCTTGTTCAAGTGCCTCTTGGTCCTGCTCATCTACCGGCGGGTCCTGTTTGGTGTTTTCGTTGTGGTTGTTGGTATCAAGTGATCGGTGAGTGTTGAATGGTGACAAAAGAACCAGCAAGACAATTTAAAAGATGGACAACAGGACAAGGACCTCCGGAGGCTTTAAACACCTACTTCAACCCCATCGATGAACCAAGCTCGACGCCAAGATCTTCGAAGATGTACTGTCGTGTTCCATCTTCCGAGTACCTCGAGCCAGACCGACAAGACCGGGCGTTGGGGATGCACACAATGGACTTCAAGAGCGGACTCCATGAACTCCTTCCGGATCTAAAGGCCTTCGGGGGAATCGACAAGATCATCGCGAACTCCAAGGTCTATGAGGATGCGACGCCGAGTTCTTCACCGGACGCCAAGACCGACTCGATGGCGCTGGATCCAAAGGTCTTCACGACAACAAGAACGGCACCCAAACGAACCCGACGTCCGGCACCAAACCAAGTCCGCTTTCCGGATGCAACAAGACCTACCTCCGTTATCCGAGAACGACCACTGCTTTCCTGAACCTCGAACCCGAGACCCGAACCGGAACCAAGATCTGACGAACCCTAATGTGTGACCCCTTTTCCTCGAACCCTATTTTATAATATAATACAACTTGTCGCATATTAAATGTTCATGCATGCATCCTTGTCTGTGGTTTGGGGGCCTTATGCCGATTCACCTAATAATTAAATATGGGGCCCATATGCGGGCAAATCTAGCCTTATATCTGTGTTGCGATGCTCTGGTTTTCGTACCCGTGATATCCCTTGCAGCCATATATTGCCTTGGACACACCCTATTACCTGTTGTTTGGTAGATAGTTGGACTTGCGCGCCGTAGTCGCTTGCTCTAGTCTTTATGCGTCGTCAAGTGCCACGATTGTTGATGTATTGCCGCATGTTGATGTTGGAGATGATCATGGTTTTACTTATCGTTCACTTTAATTCCTTAACAACTAAAATTGAAGTAAGCAGAGGCATCGGTGGGTGATAGATAATATTTGGTTTCAACGCCCACTTGTGTCCGTGGACCCCGAGTACTTGATACTGTTCCTTGATTTATCGCGCTATCCACATCCGGGAGGATTATGGGACCCCCCTGAGCCAGAGCTTGATTCATTCTTATTTCTTGGGGCCACAAACTAGTTTGAGGTTTTATTTTACTATCCTGTACTTATGCCATGCTACTGTTTATTTACGATTGTGCGAGGAGCATCGCTTTAGGATCGTGGCACGATTCATGTGTCGACAAGCCCAGCCACACTCGGGTTCCCGCCGTTTCACACCGTCCCCACAACCTTAAGTCCGTCTCGGAGCCGCCCTGCTATGGGTCTACTTTAAGGGGTGGCCCAAATATTTCTGAATCCTGTGATTGCTTTGTCGTGAAAGCCTCGTTGTTTTGATTTGGTTTTCCGAGGTTGGTCGGCGTGTGTTGCTATTGGTGCACCCGCCGGGTAAAACTTTTCGAAAGCCGTGTCATGGGTTATGGACGACTCGAGCATGATCTCGACCATAGACAAGCATAACTAAAGTTTATTGCTATAAATTTGACTCTATAATGACTAGTAATCAGTTTCCTATAATGGAATGGCTAAATAATACTGCCCACAATT
Organism: Avena longiglumis; assembly: GCA_030063025.1. Lineage (NCBI taxonomy): Eukaryota > Viridiplantae > Streptophyta > Magnoliopsida > Poales > Poaceae > Avena > Avena longiglumis. The sequence continues at coordinate 554,199,765 of CP125975.1, read as the reverse complement.
GCTTGTTTGAGCGTCATACGACCATTGTACTGACTAGTAAGTATTGCAACCACAACGGAATGGCTAAATAAAAGTATCAACAACTCTTTGGTTTTGGGATATCTCATGCTAATTGTATCGACTAGTAAGTGCCGAACTACAACGGAATGGTTAATTAAAATGGCCCACGCTTATGTTATCGGATGATCATCTATAGCTGACTAGTAATTCGCAACGATAACCCGAATAAATAAAGCGCCAGCGGTGTGAGTTCCTCGACTTCCTCGTTTGGTCTCGAGGGGAAACACCGGATGGGTTTGTTTGATGGTAGTAACAGGATATCTCGAATAGGTCTTTCTTACCCTCTCGACCCGCCATTGTATCGAGTCTCTATAGGTTGTTTAGTGCATGCCGCCGCCTTCATCCACCATACCTATGTAGGCGAGGACCGCGAATTCTAGTCTCGCTGCATCGGCCTCAAGATCTTGACGCCTCTTTTTCCTTTGCCTTTGTCGGCACCCCTTTGTTTAAGCAGGTTTTGAGATCGACGCCGTTAGCGGGGTTACCCTTCCTTGGCCTCGGGCATGGTTATGGACGCCATTGGTTATTCTTCAGGGCTCTTAGCCCCATTTGCATCTTGTCCGTAGTCGGACGCTCTATCATTTTCAAGGTGATTTGGATCTTTGTATATTATATCTGTTTTCCTGGCTCTTTGAGTCGCTGTTGTATATATCTGTTCTGTGGGTCCCATCGAGGACTGTTGTGTAATGTTATTACTGCTTTCCACGCGAAAGTGCCTGGTGGGCACCTTTGAATCGTTTCTATGCGGGTTTGGCGGATTTCGCTAAAACTTGCATAGGTCCGATTCTGAGGGTGTTACACTAGGTTACTTAAGGCTAGATTTATCCGAGAAGTCCTTCACACCCAATGGGTGGCTAATCCTGTACTTGTCCCCAAAAAGGGAACCAATGAATTAAGAATGTGCGTTGATTACACCGGATTGAACAAAGCATGTCCGAAAGATCCATTTGCTTTGCCTCGCATTGACCAAGTCATTGACTCGACGGCTGGCTCGGAACTTTTTCTCGATGCATACTCAGGATACCACCAGATCAAGATGAGGAAGTCGGACCAATTGGCCACTTCGTTCACTACCCCATACGGCACGTTTTGCTATGTCATGATGCCCTTTGGGCTGAAAAACGCAGGTGCTACGTACCAGCGGACAATGCAACGTTGCCTCCACGACAAAATTGGTCGGAACGTTGACGCTTATGTGGACGATATCGCGGTGATGTCTAAAAATTCAAATGACTTAATCTCCGACTTAAAAGAAACCTTTGATAATCTCCGGAAATACAACATGATGCTTAACCCTAAGTAGTGCGTCTTCGGGGTTCCAGCCGGAAAATTGTTGGGTTTCATCGTTTCCCAACGTGGAATCAAGGTCAACCCGGAGAAAATCAAGGCCATCTTAAACATAAACCGTCCGACATGCCTAAAGGACATTCAATGACTAACAGGTTGTGTTGCAGCAGTTAGTCGGTTCGTCAGCCGACTTGGAGAGAAGGCTCTGCCGCTGTACAAGTTGCTGAAGAAGGCAGACAAATTCATGTGGACGGACGAAGCATATGCAGCATTGAAGCAGCTCAAGGAGATTCTTTCCTCAGCGCCCATCGTTGTAGCACCCAAGCCTGGATAGCCCCTGTTACTTTACATGGCGGCAACAAACCGGGTTATCAGCATCGTCGTCGTGGTAGAGCGGAAGGAACCATGCTATGAGCACGGAGTTCAACGACCAGTTTACTATGTGAGCAAGGTTTTGACGGGGTCCAAGCAGCGTTACCCGCACTACCAAAAGATAGCTTATGGAATATTCCTTGCTTCTAGGAAGCTGAGGCATTACTTTTAGGAGCACCCAATCACAGTCGTGAGCAAGACTCCACTGTCCGACATTATCAATAACAACGACGCTACAGGAAGGGTCGCCAAGTGGGGCATTGAACTCGCCGCCTTCGAGATCACCTACAAAAGACGCGACGCTATCAAGTCACAAGCCTTGGCGGATTTTATTGCAGATTGGACGGAGATGCCAGATGCTACTCCGTTGCCAGAACCAGAGTACTGGGTGATGCACTTTGACGGATCAAAGCTGCTCAACGGCTCGGGGGCTGGTGTATTGCTACAGTCACCAAAAGGAGACAAGCTACACTACGTTCTGCAGATCCACTTCGAGGCTACAAACAACATGGCAGAGTATGAAGCACTCATTCACGGACTGCGTGTAGCCAAGGATATTGGCATCAAGCGCATAGTTTGCTGTGGAGATTCCGACTTGGTTGCCCAGCAGGTGGCTGGCACCTAGAATGCGCGGAACCCTTTGATGGCGGCATATCGAGACGAAGTGGACGAGATAGCCAAGAGCTTCTTGGGCTACGAAGTCAAGTATGTACCTAGAGAACAAAACAAGGCGGCTGATCTGCTGTCTAAGCTTGGATCAGGGAGCAAGCAAATTCCGCCAGGAGTTTTCCTAGAGCACCTTCGCACACCATCCATGAAGGGAGCCGACATCGACAACCCGGATAGAGCTGACTCTTTCGTCATCATGGTGACTAAGGTCCCTTTGGCTTGGACAAAACCGTTCATGGAATACCTCGAACACGGAACTTTTCCCGACGACGAAGTCGAAAGACGGCAAATAGTACGACGAGCAAAGGGTTATACCATAATCAATGGGGAACTCTACAAAAGGAGCACTACTGGCGTATACCTAAAGTGTGTTTCCCAGCAGGAAGGTATGTAAATCCTATGCGAAATCCATCTCGGAGATTGCGGGCATCACGCCGCTCCTCGATCGTTGGTCGCGAAAGCCTTCCGGCAAGGATTCTACGGTGACCGCTGAAGGCGACGCCGACAAGCTGGTTGAGACATGCATGGGATGCCGATATGCCCGACAACCACATGTTCTCGAAGAATGCGAACAATACCAATAACTTGGTCGCTTTGCGGTATGGGGCTCGACATGGTGGGACCGCTGAGCGGCACCTTGTGGTTTACGACCGCTTGTAGCAGTTGACAAATTCACTAAATGGATAGAAGCTAAACCCATTAGAAAGCTTGATGGGGCAACTGCCCTCAGGTTCGTCCGAGATCTAGTGGTGAGATTTGGTCTCCCACACAGCATTATCACCGACAACGGCATCAATTTGTCACTCGGAGAAGTGGAGGCATATTGTTGGGACAAAGGCATCCGACTTGATCTTGCTTCTGTGGCACACCCACAATCCAATGGTCAGGTTGAGTGAGCCAATGGATTAATTCTGCAGGGAATCAAGCCACGTCTTCAGGCACCGCTACATAGAGCAGCTGGAGCCTGGGTGGAAGAATTTCCATCTATGCTGTGGAGTTTACGAACTACACCCAACAGATCCACCGGATACACCCCTTATTTCATGGTATATGGAGCAGAAGCCATCCTGCCTTCTGACATTCTTCACGATGCACCAAGAGTTGCCGCCTACGACGAGGATGACACTGAAGAATCCAGACGCCTAGATGTGGACCTTCTCGACGAGGAGCGAGTTTTGGCAAGCCAAAGATCCGCCATCTACCAGCATAAGCTACGCAGCTACCATAGTCGCCGCGTTCGGCATCGCTCGTTTAAAGAGGGGGATTTGGTGCTCCAACTTAAGCAGAAGAAGTCGCACAAACTATACCCGCCATGGGAAGGACCGTTCATCATAAGCAAGGCGCTACTCAATGGGTATTACTACCTTGTTGACAATCGTGAACTAAAGGATAGACCCAACGAGGATCATAAGCGTAAGAGACGTGACCCGGATGATGACTACCCGGAGCTTGATCGGCCATGGAACATAGCATGTACGCCCTTTTACACTTAGCATTTTTTATCTAATTGTGTATCTCTTATATGATCAATGAAATAAAGCTCTCTGGTTCACTCATATTTCTGAGTCTTTTACCTCCTTTAGTGTTCATTTTTGGATCATGTAAAACTTTTATGCACAAGCCTTGCATTTTGCACTTGTGAAAATTCCTCCTACGGGCGTTAGCTTAAGTTTTCTGGTCTACATGTTCTTTGTCGTTTTTATGTGGATTCTGGAGTAGTGACTTTTGGCACTTATTGTCGGCGATTTTGTGCTCAGGTTATTGACGGTGCCATTGGGCATCATCACCTAAGCTCATGGTTTCGACAACGAGTCTTCCGACTCACTAAAAGTCAAGCATAAGAACCAAAGTAATGGATAAGCCAGCACTTGCTTAAAAATATATATAAATGCTGGAAACTAGTTCTTAAGCAGCAGGAAATAAACAACCATTGTTTTCCGCCTTAAGTTACATCAACAAGTTTTTTCCACGTATACACCAAAGGTGAAACAAATATTACAAATTTGTTTTTCATTCCTTTGGCGCAGGAGACTTGGAAGCAGCATCGTCACCAGCCGGAGAATCACCCTCAACGTCGGCACTATGGTGGGACTCAGAGGAATCTTGGTTGCCGATGTCGATGGTGTTCATGGGCACGAAGACGTCGATGTCCACCAACTCGGCAACTCTGGTGTCATAGCCCGCGAGTGACGACGGGATGGCTTCATGATCAATCTCTTTGCCGTCATCGTCGACATCGGGGATCCCAGAGGTCACCGTGTCGATGTCGGCACCTTCGTAGTGTGCCTTCACCATTGACAGCGCCATCCTTGCGCCAGCCCGTGCACATGAAGCTTTCCAGCTTGTGACACGCTCGGGGGCTCGGCGCAGAATCTCCGAGTACTTCGCCACAGAGTCCGAGGCTTTGATGTGTATCTGGAGGGACTTGGCAATCTCTTTGGCTTGGGTGATGGCGGTGTTGATGAAGTTGCCGGCAAGAACCATGCATTCCTTGTCCGAAGGAGGCGATCGGGTTAAACCCATAGGAGCTGCAAATTCCGACAAGGAGCACATGAGTTCAATATATTCAAAGTATCCAGACTACAGAAATACAAGGCGGAGGAAACTTACTGAAGATGCTGGCCTTAGCCTGCAAAAGGGTGTCCGCCAGGGATTCTTTCTCTTGTTGGAGGCGCTTATACGCCTCGCTGTGGCGTTGGTTTTGCTCATCAGCAGCTTGCTTTTGATCTTTTAAGATCGTCAGCTCCTCCTTCAAGCGATTGATTTCATGAGGCGAGTCCTGAGACCTTCATTGAATCCTCATGCATTTTCAGCATGTCTTTCCTCTCCTTAAGGATCTTGTTCTCGATGTCCAGGCCGGATGTGCTTGGACTGCCGACAATGTCCTTGGCCTTGGCAACATGTTCGCAAAGTCGGAGAAAACAAATTACGTAAGTAGTACTGGAGAATGTAGGCACAAAACCAAGAGAATGCGCAAAAAGAAATGACTCTTGTTTTTGATGATTTGTTCCTTCAAGATGGCAGTTTTACCCTTTTCGGCTTCAAGATCTGCGCGCATCTTCTGGTACTTGTAATTGGCCATACCCCTCCGATCATTCTCGTTCGATGGAAAAAATAACAAATTTAAACCGTTGTTTAGTCTACTTGGAGCATCTAGTCAGAATTTCTCCACCTAGACGCTCGGGGGCTACAGCGAGAGTTTTTAACCTAGCAATATGCTTAGCTTTTCTTTAAGCATCTAGTCGGAACTAATTCAGTTCTCGATTAGAAGCTTGGGGGATACAGTATAAAGTTTTTAACTCGGATATCTGCTTAGCTTTTCTTTAAAGCATATAGTCGGAACTAATTCAGGTACAACTAGAGGCTTGGGGGCTACAGTATTGAAATTTATAAACATCACAGATACTTTAAAGCATCTAGTCGGAATAGTTCATTCCATCTAAATGCTTGGGGCTACAATGAGAAGTTTTCTAGCTTAGTCACTCTTAGAGAATATAGATGCAAAACCTATGGTTTTCCGCTCACATCCTGGGCTACAGTGGGATACTCATATGAAATGCAAAAGGCAAAGTAAAACTTACAAGTGCAATAATCTTGAGGTTTGTAGCGCTCTCGGCTAGCAGCTTGCCAAAGGAGATGCTATTTCCTCGCAATATTTCTGCTTGTCGGAGGAGCTCCTCAAGACCGCATGTCGGAGATGTCGGTGCTGCTCCAGGAACCAGAGTTGTGCTGCTCGGCGTAAGTGTCGGGTAAACTATCTTGGGGAACTCAAAAGGTTTCTAGGGAGCAAGAGCGCCACCTTCGCCAGAAGTACCAGCTTCCACCACCGCCTTGCCGCCACCGATGGCATCCTTAGCCGGAGCTTCAGCCATTTGTTGAGCGGTGCTCTCCTGCATTGCCTGCTCACTGACAACAGCCAGTTCAGTAGGGGCGCCAGAATCCACTTCCATGGCGGAAGGGCCTGATGCCTCCTTAGCCTGTGAGCTTGTCGGGGCAGACGAGGGTTTGACGACAGGAGTAGTAGGGGTGATGGCAGGGGAGGCGTCGCGATGCAGCATGTCTTTGATATTTCGAGAAGCCCCCAAAGTTTTGGAGATCTTCTTGAGGCAGATCGTGGCTTTCTTCCTAAAACGTGCAAAAATGCATAAGTACAGGAGCAAGACAGATAAATAGACAATGTCGGATAATGAGAAGCTTACACTAGTGGGGGTGCTTTGGCAAAGATCCCGGTGGTTCTTCTCTTTTCCGCCTCCAGGGCGGCGGTAGACTTTTTGGAGGCTCCACCCTCCGTCTTCTTCTTCTTGCCTCCGTCGGCAGCGTCAGAGGTGGAGCTCTTCCGCTAACGCGCCAACGGAGCTTCGTCGTCGGACACGACCGTGACTTCCTTCATCTTTGGATCATAGATTTGGGCAGCTAGGTTACCCTGCTCTAGATTGCTAAGCTGTTAAGTAAGAAGTCGTCGTGTTAGAAAAAATGACATTTGCAAGACGGAAGAACTGGAGCATATGTCATGCATAGAAAATAAAAACCTACCTTTGGGCACTTGCCGTCTACGAACATGTCGTAGGTGATGGTGAAGCCGCGCTTCTTATCCTTCACCTTGACGATGTCCTTAAGGCAGAGCTTGACGGAGTCGCTCGGGAAGTTATCCACGGAGATGCGGAGGCTATCCCTTCTATCGCTGGTATACTCGTGCATGAGCTTCACGGCTTGTCACAGAGGTTGGATTCGCCTGATGAACCAGCACATGGCTATGTAAGATCCCTCCCTTTATAAAGGTAAGGATCCCTGTAATTGCAATGCTAGTCCCTGGATCAATGCTAGCATCCACAGTTTAAGATGAAGTACATGGAAACAAAGGTCATTATTACATGTCATTCCAGAGTCAAACATAGTCTTTTACAAACTCCATGGCCATAGGCCTAATACAAGAGTTCAAATATAGAATAATATAAATAAGTCTTCATCTTCATGTGCCACAGGCAAGCATGTTGAGTGTAGACTCATAACGCCTAATCATCATCAGAATAACCTGCAACATCACAAGTTACAGCCACAGTGGGTCAATACATTGGAATAGTATTGGCAAGTGATACCTTAGTAGAGTATTAACATATAAAATACTATATAAATTTGGCTAAGTGTAGCTTAGGCTTGCTTTGCTCAAAATAGGTTTTACCTATTAGTTAAAAACACTAAGTTTTTCTTTGACAAAACTTTCCCAAGGAAACACCAATAGAAATTGGTGAACCTTCACCCTTGTTCAACCACAAGTTTTAACTTAGAAAATTGGGATGAGGAGATTCTTGATAGCTTCCATGTCTTGATGCTTAAGTTGTCCAATACCAGGGACATGGCTAAGTACTTAGATTCTTCCATCTGCAGAGGTTGTGCACTTTCCCCACAAGACTTGATTTTCACAAAGACAGGACCTTTCAGAAGCCTTCCCTTAGACCAAATGGACGCGCTCCAAACCTATCATCCCACTACCACCAATTATCCAAATGGCTAAATTATTGCAACCTATATGATCCAGGCAGAGCCCATAATGCCATGTGACTGCACTAGAAGCTTCTTAACATATGGCATCTCAAATCCCTTTGTTCCTGGGTGGCTTTCCACAAGTGAGACACACAAGGTAAACCATAGATATGGGCCTTGTGTAACCACTCAACACAAACCATTGTTTCCATTCCACCCAGGTGGGTTCATTCACTTAGTTGTTTTATTAAGCAAAAACACAAGTCAAAAACTTAGAAATATTTCACATAGCATGATTATATAACCAGCCTTGGTTTCTACTAACTAGGCTAAGCATGGCAATGGTAAGCATCTTAACTTAGAGAAATTCCTAACAATTCTACAACTACTAGGATTTCCCAAGCATAGCATATAGATACTTAACAATATATTCATGCAAGTCCTATACAAAGTATTTCTAGTGCATAGGTGAAAAATATAGGAATAAAATCATGAAGCACCACTTGCCTTGGTAGTTTGTGGAGTAGCAACAATCTTCACAACCACAATCACTATTTGCACCAAAATCTACACATAAAATAATGGCACCAAAATCACATAACAAATTATACAAAAAAAATATATGAATGCATGCAAATGCCATGTGATGGTTTTTCTACACCAAACAAGACAAGGGTAATGTATTGAAACATAAACAAGACCAAGATACACAAAATAAACTTTATTTGATTTTTAAAACATTTTTCAAATAATTTCTATACTCAAATTAAGCCTACAAATGTCTCTGCAAAAACAACCATTTTTACATAGAAAAACATTAAACACATTGCATAAACAGATAGGATTTTATCTCCTGATTCCAATGATACAAAATTTACAAAATTTGAACGTGGGAATCAGAAGTTATGAATTTTACAAGTTTGAAACACTAATAGATCTAATTCAGATTTTAAAACAAAGAACTAGCCACGCGGCAGCGTCTGATTGGCTAATACCGATTCGCACCGGATCACACTCGTGGACCGTTAGATCTAACTTAACACGCACGGCTCAGATCGTCACTTACCGCTTCGTTCCAGATCTAATCTAGAGCGCTAGATCTAGATCCTACGGCTGCTAAGCATGCGACCAAAGACTGGCGGCGCAGCTAGGTGCTGGCGGCGGCGGCGCTACTGGCGGCGATGGTCCGGCGAATACAGGAGGGGCTGGGGTGTGTGGCGTGGCTTACCAGACTCGCAAGGTCACGAGGAAGCTCAACATGGCAATAGTTTATCGAGGGGCGCACGGACGCAGCGGCAGGACCTCGTCAGAGTTGCTGGCGGCGTCGGGTGTTTGCGGACGAGGACGTTGCCGAGGCTCTGTATCTCCCTAGCATGAACCAGATGGGTCAGGGGGTGCGCAAGGCCGTGGCGAACATGATAGGGTCAGAGGGGATTCAAGGGGCGCTCGAAGTTTACCAATATTCCTCGTCGGAATTGGGCGGCGATGCTATCGCTTGCGGAGGCTAACGGAGTCGACGACCTGGGTCACGAGAAGGCAAGAGAAAAGCATCAGGAGATGCGCCAGAATGTGTTGGTCATGTTTGTTTGAAGCAGAGGCAAAGGGGCGGTCGCGTCTCACCGAAATTAGTCGCCGGAGCTGGTTCTGTCTGCGGCGTTGCAATGTGCAATTGTGGCAGCCTGGTGGCGGAGCAAGCGAGTGGTGTGAGGGGAAATGGTCGTGGTGCAGAGGAGATTAAATAGCTAGGAGCGGGGCGGCGATTACCCTCGCATCAACGGATTTAGCGAGCGATGTTGCGCGACGAAGTAGCATGAGGCTCGGCTGCTGCGTTGATTGAGAACAGGCGACGGGCACGGTGGGGTCAGTCGGTGGTGGGTGCGGCTGCAGTGAGAAACAGAGGGAAAAGAAAAACCCCGGGTGGGCTGCTTTATCTGTTGGGCCGAAAAGCTGGCGCCAGGCCCAGTTCTTTTTTCTAATTCCTTTTCTTTTTCTAAATTGATTTTCAGGAAACCTTTTCAAATGAATTCAAAAGCATTTGAATTCCAAATCTTTCTGGCCTTTTATAAAGTGAAACCTGCATAATTTTGAGTATAAAACCATGTTGTCTTGTTGGACTTGCTTGGTTCCTTTGAAAATTTTAAAATAACAGTGCCTTAGCACAAGATTTGATAAAGATATGAAAAGGGTTTTAAAACTATAATTTGTTTTGGAAAAATTTTTCCAAGCTTGGAATTCAACCACACCATCTCATGATCAAACAATCCTTGGTTTGAAACAAATATTCTCTCATTAGAGAGTGGCATTGGATCAATGCTTGTTTACATAAAATAACAAGCACCCAAATGCTTCTGTTTTTGTAATGACTTTGAAATTTATCCCTAAATGATTATGCATGCATGGATGATATGCAATCTTTGAAAACATGATTTTAGGGATGTTACAAATCTAACCCCCTTAAGGTGAATCTCGCCCTCGAGATTCGGATTGGCTAGCAAATAGGTGAGGGTGGTCTTTCCGAAGATCATCTTCTCTTTCCCATGTTGAATGATGGTTCCATTGAACTTTGCTGAACTTGATAGTCTTAGTCCAAGTAACTCTTTCTGCAGTCTCAAGAATCTTGATGGGTCTTTATTCATAAGTGAGATCACTTTCCAATTGAACCTCCTCCAAAGGTATGGTATCCTTCAAAGAAGTCTCTTCCATCTCTGGATGGCATTTCTTAAGCTGACTCACATGAAACACATTGTGAACGGCAGACAATGATTCTGGCAATTCAATCTCATAATCTACTTCTCCTTTATGACTCAAAATCTTGAATGGTCCAACATATCTTGGGGCCAATTTTCCTTTGACTCCAAATCTCTTCACTCCACGAAGTGGTGGCACTCTAAGATAAGCTTTATCACCCACTTCATAGGTGACTTCTCTACGCTTAGGATCTGCGTAGCTTTTCTGTCGAGACTGTGCTATCTTCAATCTGTCCTTAACTAGTTTGACTTTCTCTCAGCCTCTTTGATTAGTTCTGGTCAAAACAAACTTCTTTCTCCCACACCATTCCATAGTAATGGGGTGGTACACTTTCTTCCATAGAGAAACTCAAATGGTGCCATCTCAATACTGGCTTGATAGCTATTATTGTAAGAGAACTTTGTGTAAGGCAGACTTTCATCCCAACTAGCTCCATAATCTAGAGCACACGCTCTCAACATGTCTTCGAGAATCTGGTTGGTTCTTTCATTCGACCATCACCGAGGATGAAAAGCGTTTGAATTCCAATCTCGTTCCTAATGACTCATGTAGTTGCCTCCAAAAATGAGAAGTGAACTGAGTTCCCCTATCAGACACAATACTCTTGGGTACTCCATGCAGACATACAATCCTACTCATATAGATCTTGGCTAACTTAGCACTTGTATAGGTTGTCTTCACGGGTATGAAATGAGCCACTTTAGTTAGGCGATCCACTACTAATCAAATAGAATCATATCCTGACCTGGTCCTTGGCAATCCACTGATGAAATCCATGCCAATCTTGTCCCACTTCCAATCAGGAATAGGTAGTGGTTGTAGAAATCCTGCTGGTTTCTGATGTTCCGCTTTCACTCTACTACATACATCACGCAAAGCAATATGTTCGTCGATGTCCTTCTTGAGATTATTCCACCAGAATCTTTCTTCCATATCCATGTACATTTTGGTGCTACCCGGATGGATGGAATATGGTGAGTTGTGCGCTTCTTGTAGAATCAGTTTCCGAAGCCTCCGGATCTTGCGGAACGCAAATATGTTTTCCATACCATAAAGTACCCTGTTCGTCTTCATGGAATCCTTTGGCTTTTCCCTTTCCAATCTTTTCCTTAATCTCTTCAATTTCCTTGTCTGTCTTTTGGGCTTCTTTGATTTTGTCCAACAAAGTGGGTTGAATATCTAATGACATGAGATGTACTTTCGGTACAATCTCAAATCTAAGATCTCTAAATTGGATACACAGATCATCTCGCAACTCTCCCTTAGTAAGGCCATTCACGAATACCTCACGACTTAGAGCATCTACTACCACATTTGCTTTACCGGATGGTATTGCAAACTCAGGTCATAGTCCTTGATGAGTTCTAGCCATCTTCTTTGTCTCATGTTGATTTCTTTCTAGGTGAAGATATACTTTAAACTTTTGTGATCTGTGAATACTTCACATCGCCTTCCCAAAAGATAATGTCTCCATGTTTTGAGTGCATGGACAACCGAGGCTAACTCTAGGTCATGAGTTGGGTAATTTACCTCATGAGTTTTGAGTTGTCTCGAGGCATAAGCCACAACTTTCCCTTCTTACATTAGCACCGCACCTAATCCATGATGAGATGCATCACAATATACTTGGAAATCCTTCTCCAAATCTGTTAGAGATAAGACTGGTGCTGTCACTAGTCTCTTCTTTAATTCTTGGAAACTGAGTTCACATCCTTCAGACCAAGAGAATTTCTTGTCTTTCTTTAGTAACTCTGTCATTGGTTTAGCTACTTTGGAGAAATTCTCAATAAATCTTCTATAGTATCCTGTTAAGCCAAGGAAACTACGAACCTATTTTACTGTCTTAGGAGATTCCCATTCGATAAATGACACTTTAGCGGATCAATCGCTACACCATCTCCTGACACAACGTGTCCAAGAAATCCAACCTCATTCAACCAAAATTCACACTTGCTAAATTTGGCATACAGCTTATGCTCTCTAAGCTTCTCAAGTATCAAACGCAAATGTCCTTCATGCTCTTATTTGCTCTTGGAGTAGATCAAATGTCATCGATGAAAACGACAAGAAAACTTATCAAGGAACTCCATGAACACCTTGTTCATCATATTCATGAAATAAGTTGGTGCATTGGTCAAACCAAATGGCATCACGGTGTACTCATACAATCCATACTTGGTGGTGAAAGCTATCTTAGGTATGTCTTGTTCTCTTATCTTGAGCTGGAAATAACCTGACCGGAGATCAATCTTTGAGAACACACAGGCTCCTTCTAGATGATCAAAGAAAGGGGAGCTCGAAGTTTACCAGTATTCCTCGTCGGAGTTGGGCGGCGGTGTCACTATGGAGGCTAACGGAGTCGGCAACTGGTCACGAGAAGGCAAGAGAGAAGCATCAGGAGATGCGCCAGAATGTGCTGGTCATGTTTGTTTGAAGTAGAGGCAAAGGGGCGGTCGCGTCTCACCGAAATCAGTCGCCGGAGTTGGTTCTGTCTGCGGCGTTGCAATGCGCAATTGTGGCAGCTTGGTGGCGGAGTGAGCGAGTGGTGTGAGGGGAAATGGTCGTGGTGCATAGGAGATTAAATAGCCAGGAGTGGGGCGGAGATTACTCCCTGCATCAATGGGATTTAAGCAAAGGATCGCGAGGTAGCGAGAGGCTGCCGGGCGCGTTGATTGAGGATGAAGCTGACGGGGCACGGTGGCGTCAGGCTGTTAGCGGGTGGGTGCACGCGGCTGCGGTGAGAAACAGAGGGAAAAGAAAAACCCCGGGTGGGCTGCTTTGTCTGTTGGGCCGAAAAGCTGGCGCCAGGCCCAGTTTTGTTTTCTAATTCCTTTTCTTTTTCTAAATTGATTTTCAGGAAACCTTTTCAAATGAATTCAAAAGCATTTGAATTCCAAATCTTTCTGGCCTTTTATAAAGTGAAACCTGCAAAATTTTCAGTATAAAACCATGTTGTCTTGTTGGACTTGCTTGGTTCCTTTGAAAATTTTAAAATAACAGTGCCTTAGCACAAGATTTGATAAATATATGAAAAGGGTTTTAAAACTATAATTTGTTTTGGAAAATTTTGTCCAAGCTTGGAATTCAACAACACCATCTCATGATCAAACAATCCTTGGTTTGAAACAAATATTCTCTCATTAGAGAGTGGCATTGGATCAATGCTTGTTTACATAAAATAACAAGCACCCAAATGCTTCTGTTTTTGAAATTTATCCCTAAATGATTATGCATGCATGGATGATATGCAATCTTTGAAAACATGATTTTAGGGATGTTACAGGCTAGGTCCAAGCTGGTCAGACCTGTCTCTACAAACCATTCGATCCGACTTATCGCGCGAGAAGCGTCGAGGTCGGAGGGAAGGGAGGCTTGGGATCTCCATGTGGAAACTTGAGCGGCGGCTCCATCTACGAAGTCCGGGTACGAAACTTGTCGGCCAGCCAAGGGAATGTCTGGGCCGTAAAAGTACGTCCGTTGCCAATTCTTGCAGGACTCGTGGCCGACGATGTCGGGGAACCGCCGGCCAGGACGAATCTTGAAGCTTATGGTGCCGCAGTTCCTAAGCTCTTCCTTGTTGTGTCCAGCTTCACGTGTGACGGTGAAGAAGTACACAAAAAGGTCTAACCTAGGCCTTATCGCTAGATATCCCTCGCAAAGTGCCGCGAAGTTGCTAAGCACTAAGATACTATTGGGGGAAAGGTTCTGGGGCTGGACCCTATAGTGGTTTAAGACGGAGAGGAAGAAGTTGGAGATAGGCAGAGAAACGCCGCGTACCAGCTGAGCTTTTAGGTACACCTTTTCTCTGGCTTGGGGAGAAGCTGTCACCTCGCCGGCCGGCGCCGCCCGCCAGCAAGTCCCTCCGTCGCCGGGAGGTAGCCTTCGGCGACCATCTCTTGGATGTCGCGGTCGGTGATGTCCGACCCGCGCCAGTCGCCCTTGTGCGAGTCTGGCTCTTCCTCCAGTGGCTCTAGCGCCACCAAATTTGGGTCGCCGCCGGTGGACTCGATCACCACCGATGCGGGGATGACCAAGCCCTCTGAGGGCACGACGACGGAGCTCGCCGACTTCGCCGCAGCTTCGCTCGACGCCGCCATTGATGGAGGAGTGCTGCTGCTAGCCATGGAGTGAAGATTGGGTGCGACTGGTGCAGATTGGAGCTAGGGTTTTTTCGAGGTTTCTCACAGAGAGCTCGAGGAGACGCGCGGCTGGAGTAAGAAGATGATGTGAGGAGAATGAGGCAAAAAGTGAAAATTTCCCCACGGGTACTATTTATCATCCTCGGCGTCAAGATTCGTGTAGCTTGATCGAACGGTTGCCGCGTAGACAACGTGTTCGCGAACGCGGCGCGAAATTTTGCACTCCAACCGCCGCTAACGGTTCAGATCGCTTCAAGGGAAAATCGGATATGATTGCGTTCTCTACATGTGTGAGTTACGAGGCATCGCTGACCTAAGCCTACGTCGTCCTAGCTGACATGGGTAGATGAGCCATCACATCGAAGATTCTGACATAGACGGATTCAATCCGACTATGGAAGAGTACGATGGAAGATTCAACATTTTTCCGGCTTACATGTTGAAGACGGAGAAAGCTTTGCAGGGTTCTTTGGGAGGACTACAAGATATTGCTTGACGATTTCCCGACATCCAACTATACGGAGCATTCATCTGAAGAGGCAAGACGGCGCAAGATCTCGGAGTTCTCCGGGGGCTACTATTGGGGATATGCTATATGGGTATCCTCATAGCATGTCACTTATCCGGATAACCCGGGTGGCCCATAGTCGGTAGCATGGCCTATGGCTCTTTGGGTGCCCAGTTAGATGGATCCAGAAGGGAGGCCCATGCTGGATGAAGGAAGGCTACGGTGGAGTCACCAACGTATCCGGAGCCTTGGAGTGCAAGATACACAAGACTAGTAATAGACGGTTTAGGACTCTTTAACCTGTCCGGCTAGGACTTTTCCCTGTAACCCTAGGACCTGGCGACTATATAAGTCGGGCCTATGGGAGCCTTTAGGGCACGATCATAGACAACTTCACACAACCTCGCACAGCGAACCAATCCCTGTAACTTGGCGTATTGCCCTTATAGTGATTTATAGCAGGAGTAGGATTCCGCCATCATTGTTGGATCTGAACCTGGGTAAGTTGTGTTACCTCGTACCCGTCAACCGTCCGCCTTACCCCCACGTCTCTAAACACGCACTGTGAGGACCCCTCCATGGCGTACTCGTCGGCAATACCACAACAACTTGCACCTTCTTTGTGTTGACGGTGGAGTCGAAGGACATGTCTGGTGTGTTCTGTCTTGCGACTGGGATGCCCCGTTGTCCATCACCTCGCAGAGCCTTACAAGATCCTCCTGCATGCCGAATGACTGGGAGATTCTGGTGAAGTCTCTGTCGCAGTGGTCCGATCGGGTGAATCTCCCGTGGACCATGATGATGCCCCTGGGTCCTGGCATCTTGTGTAGCAGGTACGCATAGTGCGGTAATGCCAGGAATCGTGCGAATGCCACGCGTTCGAGCATGGCATGGTATTGTGATGGCCAGTCCACCACTTTGAACTCGAGTCGCTCGCATCGGAAGTTATCCGGCTTGCCGAAGATGACGTGGAACGTTGTATCAGATTGTTCCAGGATGCACAGCGAGATCCGCATTGCTGCCAAGATAATGGCGAAGATCAGATTGATGCCTCTGCCACCCTCCATGAAGACGCAGCTCATGTCGAACCCTCTGATCTGCGCCTCGAGCACCAGGGCAGCATGACCTGGGCGAGGGACCTGGCAAGGGTGATCTGAATGGCTGAATGTGATGCAGGACTCAAATCCGCTGAGGTACTCAGGGATGGCGGGCGAAGCGGTCACGACCATATTAATTTGGCGGGTGATTTTCTTCTGCACCCTGTTTGTTGGGCGCCCTTTTTGGATCATCAGCGATCCTTTCGGCGCGGGGTACCCGTGTCCACCGTTATTCTGCGCGGGTGCGATTGGGTGGTTCGAAGGTCCCGCAGGTGGTGGTGGAGGAGCTCCATGTGCGATCCCACCTGGTGTAGGTGCGTTCCCGTATCCAGGGTTCGGGGCTTGCTGCCTCATCTGAGCCATGCTCTCGCTGAGTTTTTGGAACTCGCGGCAGTCCTTGAGCATGTGGCTTGACTTCTTCTTACCATCATGCTTGTCGATGTAGAAGTGGATGGTGCATAGACCCGAAAGTTTGTCGTATGCTGAGGGTCCGTCGTCACGGCCTCAACGTTGCCATGATCGCTAGGCGTCCTCCGCGGAAGTTGCTTCCGCGTATCCGCCGCCGCGGTTGCCGTTGCGGCGGTCGGCGTAGCCATACGCGACCATGTCGGGTCCATCGCGATCGTCGTAGACGCGCGATCTTCTCTTGCTACGGCGCTCACGTCGCCGGCCGTAGTCATCTTCCTTCTCCGAGTGCGCTCGGTGGATGGAGACCTCGCCATCGGCCCACCTATTGGCGATGTCCATGAGGTGGTCGAGTGTCTTGGGCTTGACGCGCCCAAGTTCTTCCTTGAAGTCCTAGCATTTGACGCCATCCTTGAAGGCGTCGATAGCTCTCTCCTCAGAGATGTGCGCCGCGGAGTTCTTGGTGTTGGACCAGCGCAGTATGTACGAGCGAATGGATTCGCCCATTCGTTGGGTGCAGGCTCGCAGCTCCTCGATCGAGGCTGGCCTCTTGCTGGTGCCCTTGAAGTTTCGGACGAAACTGTACGCCAGTTCCTCCCAGCTTCGGATGGATCCCGAGGATAGGCTGCTGAGCCAGATCCGAGTTGCGCTTGTCAGCTGCAGCTGAAGGCATTGCATCGCGGTTTCCTTGTTTCCGCCGTGTAGCTTGACGGACGATAGGTGGTCGCTGAGCCACGCCTTGGGGTCCTGTGTGCCGTCGAATTTCGGAGTGTCCGAAGGAAGCTTGAAGTTTCGCGGCATCCGTGTCCGCAGAGTTCTCCTTCATCGTCATTCTCCTCGGATTCGGACGAGCATGCGCGCTTGGCGCGCGCTTTGTCGACCTTGCGCTGGGTGAGCTTGCTTTGAGCGTTGTAATCGCGGCTACGATTGCACGAGCTCTTATGCCTTCGAGGAAGGTCGTGCTCTTCATCATCGGATGAGGGCGTGGGGTTGCGGTTGAACCTGACCGCGGTCTTCTTCTTTGGCTCTGCAGGAGCTTCTCCGTGGAGCGCAGCTCGAACGAGTTCGATTCCGGTAAGCGCGGACTTGTGCATGGCCCTTTTCGGGTCCCCCTCCGGAGGTGGATGGGATGCGAGGTACGCGGTGGCGGCCATGATCGCAGCTTGCGGCGTCTTTGGGATGACGTTTCCGTAAACATCCATCTCCATGAAGGACGCGTTGAGGGCCCGAGTCACCTCGCGGCGTGCCTTGGGATCCATGTTCTCCGTGCGAGAACGGTGCTTGTTGCCATGGTTGCCGTGCGAGCTGGAGCCAATGCCCATGGCGGAGAGTGCAGCTCGTGGCGCGCTCGAATCCGAGGCTGCTTGCTTGCGTTTGTCAAGCACCTCTTGCATCTTCACCTGCTTCTTATGCTCCTCGATTAGGAGCATGTGGTATGCCATCAGTAGGTCCCGTGAGGCACCCACGGGCAGGATCTTGTTGCCTGCCACGGCTTCGCGTGCTTGAGCCCATCCTTCCTCGCTGAGGTGGATGACCCGAACGGTGTCGCCCCGGGGCGTGGGGACCGCTTCTTCCGTCGCTGCTTCTACCCCGCGTTAGGTGGCGGGTTAGGCGCGGTGTTCCGTGTCACCGCGACTATGGCGCATTGGTAGCGCTCGTAGATTGGATCGCTACTGCCGCAGCTTTCGGATCCGGAACCGTAGGTCCCTTCCTCCGATGGTGACTCGCACAGATCTGAGTTGCAGCTGTTGCTATCATAGGACTCATCTGTTGATGGCGATGTGCGTAGCACGGGGTGTGGGGCCCATGAAGCGGGCCTGATCGATGGAAGGGGCACCCGCTCTAGGAGGCGGAGAGTGCCGGTCTGCCCCACCTGGAAGCAGAAGCTCCCGAACAGGATCTCGAGTCCGTCGCCAATCGGCTCGAAGTCCTTCAGGGTGGCTGGTGAGTGGGCGGTGAAGTCAAATACGCCGAAGAGGAGATGACTCTCCGTCACCGCGGAGTTGTAGATCGCTTTGGTTGGGACCATCATGATCGCACAATCAGCGCCCCCAGTTCCCACAGACGGCGCCAATTGACGAGGTTTAATCTCGTTAATGCCTATTGTTATGGACTTGGGTTTTGGAGAATATGGGGATGCTGGAGATCGTGGAATGGTTAGCAAACAAGCAACACGGGGACACGAGGTTTACCTGTGTTCGACCCGAGGGAAAACCCTACTCCGCTTGTTCCGCTTGATTACGGCAGAACCGAAGTTCTGTGGTGCGTAGATGCAATCTGGCGTGGAGGTGTGTATGCAGTGGTATGCGAGAGAGCCTCCTCGTCGTGCCCTCCTGGCCTTTATATAGAGATAGGCAGGTCCCGGGCACAGATCAAGTCGGTTATAGGTTCTAGGGTTTGCCCCTTTGAATATTCTATCTACTAAAATCTTGTTCTCCAAGGATCCGAAGGTGTCATGGGCCCTGGCCACCCGAAAGTCTTCATGGGCCGGCGCATGTTCTCGTGGGCCTTCCTTGGGCTGGACTAGGTATGCTAAGATCGTGTACCCGTAGGGTATAACCATGTCAATTGGCATGCTGTCATCAATATGGCCGGCCAGATGGCTTTCGTACATAAGGTTTCGTGTGCATAATAATCTCGCATTCGAAATCAGCGGACAAATAACCGATCGGGACGAGGTCGACGCACGGACAAACATGGTTGAGGTGGCAGATTTCTTATAAATAGGTAGAATAACGAGGATAGTTTCTTAGGCCATCTCTAATCGATCCCAAAAAATCGGTTAGAGAAGTAAAAGATGCTCTTTTACTCCTCCAACTATATCTAATCGATGTCCGAACGGTGTTAGTGGAGTAAAAAAATTTACTCATGGGTGCAGCCGATGAGTAAATATAGGAGTCGGCCGTACCAACGAGTAAATGATTTCCCCTATTATCCTCGCGTTCACACCACTCGCCTCATGCTCTCCTCCGTCTCCGGTGATCATGGACACCCTCTGCCACGACAGCCACCGGCAGAGCCCCGTGATGGTCGGGGCCGTCTCCGCCACCAATCCCCAGCGCTCGTCGGCACCACAACCCCCCCGTCATGAGCACAAGCCTCTTCCTCTTCCTGCTGCCGTTCCACTCCTTTTCCTCTGCGATTGGCGCCACCCAAGTGCTGGATGCAGCCATGTCGCTCCGCCAGCACCCTCGACTTGCCGGTCTACCGTGGCGTGCGGCAGCGGTAGTTGGGGGGGCGTGGGTCACCGAAACCACCGACCGCAACACCCACCGAAAGGCCGACACGACGAAGAAGAAGGGGGGGTCGCCGATGCTGTGGGGCATTGACAGCTCCGGCACCGGCCAGGCTGCGGGAGGAGGACGTCGGCATCTCGGTTGGCCCGTCGACAGCGCCGAAGGTCATCGAGCTCGACAGCGACTCCTCCTCCTTCGAGTGGGATGAGGATTAGGTTAGGTTTAGTTCAAATCCGGTTGAATTTAGTCAAATTAACCCGACTTTTGGTTGTACTATGTATATATTATGTTAAATAGATGTGTTGGTTTCAAATTTGGTTTAAATTTGGTTGAATTTGATCGGATTTGGAGATGATCGTTTGATTTACTCCGCTAACTTTAAAATATTAATTAGAAACTAATATCGGTTAAAGGAGTATTTTTACTCCTCTAAAAAGCTTGTGAAGCACCTTGAAAGTCGTTTTGATCGTCCAGCAAATTCCATGCGCCGGCTTTCGAAAAGCCAACAGCCAACGCGACCCATTTGGCTAGATTTATTGGCTTATATTTCAATGAGAAGCTCAAATAGCTTTTTTTGCTCCCGGGTGCATATGTATCCTTTATTTGAATTTGATTTTTATCAAAATTTGAAATGCTAAAAAAATTCAAAAAAAATATGTGCGCGTAGAACTTCAAGGTTTAGGTGTGTGCAAAGTCGTTTCACTAAAAATGAACATTTTGGGTGTGTTGTGCAAAAAAGACAAAATTTGGTGCAAAAGTAACGTGCTTCACAATGCAAAAATTTGTCTTTTTTACATAACACACAAAACATACCCGTTTTCGATGGAATGGCTTTGTGTGCACCTCAAATATGAAGCTACACATGATCATATTTGTTTTCAAAAATTTCAATTATTTTAAAAATGTTTTTTTCATAACGGGTGCATATGCACCCGGTTATAGAAAGGGTTTCCGTGAAATAAACTCTAACAAAGAGACCCGAAACCCCTTAAAAAAACAACCCAAAGAGATCCGAAACATAACAAGGCTTGGAGGTAATGCAGAAATATACAACAACATTTTGAAGGTAATATGCCCGAGAGGCAATAATAAAGTCATTATTATCGTATTCCTTGTTTATGATAAATGTTTATTTTGCATGTTATAATTGTATTAATACGGAAACGTTAATACATGTGTGTATAATAAACAAACAGAAAGTTCCTAGTTATGCCTCTCTTATAAAACTAGCTCGTTGATTAACAATATGATCAAGGTTTCCTGATCATGGACATTCGATGTTGTAATAATGAGGTCACAATATTAGTGTAATGGTGTGATAAACATTCATCCGAAGTATAGCATTATGATCAAAGTTATTGAGTTTATATTGCTATAACATCATACGAAGTGATCCTAATCCTTAGACCATGAGATCATGTCAACCACTAACACTAGAAGAGTATCTTGATAACATCAAACGTCACACCGTAACAGGGTGATTATAAAGATGGGTTCAGTACTACTAAAGTGTTATGTTGAGGCCCATGGATCGAGAGTGCAATTTTTTCATCCCGATGATGGATAGATATGCTCTGGGCCCTCTTGGTGATATCACATTGATTAGCTTGCAAGCAAGTGATTTGATCACGAGAATGTTATATCACGGGAACGAGAAAAGAGTGCATGTCAGTAACGAGATCAAACTAGGTATGGAGATACCGATGATCGAATCTCGGACATGTAATATATCGCGAAACAAAAGGATTGAGATACTAGCGTAAAAGGTTCTCGCGATCACAAGAAATTCATCGATGAATGTGTGGGAGTCAGTATGGGTCTCCAGATCCCGCTTCTAATTATTGATCCGAGAAGGGTCTCGATCATGTCCACATTATTCGCGAACCGTAGGGTGACACACTTAAGAGACATCGACAGCCATTTGGAGCAAAAGTTTCATGCCGAAAAGAATAACAAGCGCATGAATTTATTTCACTAGATACCGAAACGGGTTTTCGGATGAAATTGCAGAAAGTGTTTTTGTATGTGAAATGAAATACTAGCAAGGGGTTATATGAGAATGTTTGTCATTAAAGTAATTGACAAAATTCTGAATAAATAAAAGGAGTTTTATTTAATGAGATTTTGCATTAAATTTGGTGGAAATTTAATGGAAATTTGAGTGGGTTTTTGAGTGGAGGGGATTGAAAGGAATTTGTGTGAGTGGAGTGTCCACCCACATGAATGAAAGGAGGGGAGGGGGCAGCCCCATGGCTGGGCGCATAGCCCCTTGGGTTCCCCCTCTCCCTATAAAAGGAGCCCCTCCCTCTCTCTCACTCACACCTCCTCGTGAAGAATCTCTCTCCCCCTCTAGTATTTATTCCCCATAGTCTCAAACTAGCGAGATACATGTTACCGGTGGCTATTCGGCAAGAAAGAGTTTTGCTTCCGCTGCATCGCTGGAGCGAGGAGGCGGAGATTGATCGGTGCCTCGGACGTGTGTGCGAGCACGGATGCGCCGTTGTTTTGCGGCGCTAGGACTTCCTCTCGATCTTGAGATCGGCAAGAGATCGTCTAAATCAACCACGAGTTCAACCTCGTTAAGCTTTGTCGGTCTTCAAGGGTATGTTCTCTACGGATATACATCTGCCCGTTGATTGTATCTAGTAGATAGATCTTGGTACATAGTTGTTCCCATCGTAGGAAAAAATTCTATGTTGTGAACCCTACAATGGTATCAGAGCCGGATCTATGTATAGATGCTTTGCACGGGCAGTACACATATGAGTATGTGGGCGATGATGGTCATTTTATTGCTTCTTAGTTATACTTTGGATATTGGTGGCATAGTGGGATGAAGCGGCCCGGACAAACTTTACATGTCCTCGCACATGATACCTGTTCCACGCTTGACATGCAACTAGTTTTGCATAAGTGGCTAGCGAGAGTCTGTCTCTCCTACTATAGTCAATATCTAATTTGCAACGAGTTGTCAACAATTTTATTATCCTTGTTGTGGTTCATGTTCGTAGGTAAGAACGGTTCTATCTTCGAAAGCCCTAAGCCACGTAAAACTTGTGATGGATAAATTAGAGGTGTCTAGTTTAGATTGTTGCTGGGCTAGTGTCATGATATGGTGATGTTCTAAGTAGAAGTATAAGTCGATACTCTTACAACACACATAACGTGTAAGTTCCATAGACCTTGGCCTTACACATAGAGGTATGATGCGATCATACCATGATGCACATGATGGAGATCAAGTGCAAGAACCATATCATTTCACTTATTAACATGTGATGTTTGTTGCATCTTATATTGCTTGTTTGGTGTTTTATTAGCATAATAAGATGATCCCTCATTTAGATATCAAGAATAAAAATGTGTTCTCCCTTAAGTATGCACCGATTATGTTTCGTCTCTCCAAGACATCACGTGATGATCGGGTGTTCTTGGATCCATGATCATATTTCGGGTGTAAGATAGTTTACACACGCGAATACTAATGTTCTTACTTGGCGAGCCTATCATGTACAGACATGGCCTCGGAACACGGACCAAAAGGTTAAGCACGAGTCATATGGAAGATATGATGCCCATTTGATGCTCGCCTTTGAAGCTACACCGACTCACGTGATGATCGGACTTGGTGTAGTGAATTTGGTTCATGTAATAACCAAAAAGACACGAGGGATGTCGTTTTTGAGTGGGAGTTCATTTCTAATTTGGATTAGAAGAACTCAATTTATCATAAATTAAATCAAAGTGAATTTGCATAATTTTTTATAGTCATTGGCATTCGTTCACCACCTTATGCATAGTTGTAATTGAGATAATATAACTATAGAATTCTGGATGTATACTTTACGAACTGGTATCGTATTGTGCTGAGTGTCAATCTAAAGTTTAAAGTCCTATTGCAAACTTTCATCAAACTCTATTTACTCCGTGAAATTTAATAGTTAGTATTAAATCGAGAGTAACAATTCCAGTGTTAGTATCTTAAGTATCATGTTTGCCTCCATGATTCTTGTTTGTTTTTAAATATCAAGGTTAGGAGCTGAAATGTTTCAGAAAACATCATGTGTGGCAGATATAACGATATCTGGAACAATGTTTTGGTTGCAATATGATAGAGTATAATGTATGTTCTCATATTGGATGAGAATTTGCGAAGGTTGGAGATGCTAGACATCCTAATCATCCAAAAGGGTTTTGGAAAGTGACGTTATACTCACGATTCGCCTTTATAAGCTACATTAGCTTGATCATGAAAGTTGTCATGATAAGGATGAATCGAAGATGTGTGTAAAGTGTTTACTACACTAAAAGATTACTAAAGAATGCATTTTGAAAGAACACCAATCATTTGATGATGGTGTTCTACTTCAAAGTGCAAGTCCAAAGGTATTTGTATTTGAATATAAACGCTATGGACTATGTGTCATGTATATGGCGTCACTGTTGATGTTGATAGATTATTATAAAAAAGGAAAAGGAAATGCTGAAAGAGAATCTATAAAATATATTTGGCAGAAAAGAAAAGATTGGAAATATCCAATTTAGGTATATGGATAATATACATGTTATGGTTGTATTCTTTGCTTGTTAAACAATGTGGTTATTAGGTATTGGATACCGAATTGGTTGGTATGAAATTCATATTTAACGACGCAATTCATGAACCACAATGGCCTAAGTAACTAGCAAGAGAATATGTGATGATGTTCATAAAAAACAAACAAACCGTTGTTTGTATTTCTCGTTGACATCGAAGCTTGCCTTCAAAATTTATTTTAATAATAGTTATTTTAAATCAGGTATTATGAGAACAAAGATTGTTCAAAAAATTACCGTATTCCATATAAGATGGATGATTTACAAATCTAGTTGGAGAAATCACATCCATAAAACCTAATGCTAAAATGTCGCAAGACAAATGATTGAAAGATCACTTACGAAGTGACATCATCGTTTAAATTATATTGGAAATAAAATATGAAGAAACTCTATTTTCATAGATTTTTGGAGTCTTTGATTTAATCAAGTGATGCTTGTGAGACTTTCCTCGAGATAATTAAAACTTCGTTCAAAGGCCAAAGAAGAACGATCAACTAAAATATTGGAATTTATACATATCGATGTATGTAGTCCATTATGTGTAGTCGTAAGCGATGGATTTCAACTTCATATGCTTTCTCCGGAAATTTGAGTGAATATTCACTTAATGAGAAAGAATTATAAAATATTTGAAAACATTCAAATACTTTCAGGATGAAGTGGAAAATCGTTGTAACAAGAAAATAAATGATTTATGATTTTATTATAAAGGGATTTATTTGAGTTGCAGGTGTAACAAGAAAATAAATGATTTATGATTTCATCATAAAGGGATTTATTTGAGTTGCAAGTTTAGCAAAACACCTAGATTTACATCTCCCGAAACACCATAGTTATATGGAGTGTTTGAGATTTGTAACGAAATCTTGTTTGACATGGTTGGATCAAAGGTGTTATTTATAAAACTTCCATTATGTTTTAAAAGATTAAAAGCTTTAGGGACTACCGCTTTTACACTGAAAAGAGCTCCATCTTGATCCGTTGAAATGACACCATGTAAGTTATGATTTGGGGTAAAAACCAAGTTGTCCTTTCTTAAATGTTGGTATGCTAAACATAAGTAAGATGTTTACAACCAAAGTCAGATGAGCATGTCTTTGTAGGTTATTTCAAATAACAATTGGGTATTCCTCCATAACACCAAGGACAAAAAGGTTTGTCGCTTGAAATATGAAGTTTCTTGAAAAAGGAATTTTCGCAAAAGTTAAGTGGGAGGACAATAGAACTTTGATAAGGTTAACGAACCTTAGTTATATGTGCTGAGTTGCACAACACCGGAAAATGTTCCGGAGGCATCTGGAATACTCATGGTTCATGTGCCTCAAAGGTTGTGTTCATGTAGGTCTAAGTTCCTATTGAACCAAGTAGGTCGGATAAACAATCAAATGTTGAGATTTGAGAGTAAATCATTATTGTTTGGCAATGATCAACTGACTACATGCAAAGAAGCGATGATGGGACCTGACTCCTTTAAATGGCTTGAAGCCATAAAATCCGTGATAGTTCCATACACGAGAAATTAAGTTTTGAACTTGGAAGACCCTTTGGAAAAGTGTAAAAACCTATCGATCGTATTTGGATCTATAAAGAAACAGACATGAATGTTTCACATCTATGAAATAGTCGACATGTCGTAAAGTATTTTACGACTATGTTCAAGGATTTGATTATGACAAGATTTGATATTTCATAGCGATATTTAGTCTGGACGGATTAAAGTAGCAACCACTACATATAATTTGGTATATGGTAGATGAATAAACAAAACAAAATTTTCTAATAGAATGGTTACCTAGGACGTGTACAAGACACGGTCCAAAGGGTTTTCTTAGATTCAAAGGATTCTAAAAGAGGAATGCAAACTTTAATGGTTGAAGTAAGCATCGCGGAGTTGGAATCTTCACCGTGTGAAAAAGGAGTTTTCATCTGGAGACGATGAAGATGCTTGCATTTGCAAGAAATTAAGTGGGAGCGCTGAGACATATTTCTAATACGTTATGTGGAGGACATCTTATTGATTGAAAATGATGTATCTTTTATTGACAAAGGTTAATAATTTTATTTCGATGAAAGACTTAGACAAAACCCGAATATTTAGAATAAATGTCTACATGGATAGATTGCGACGCTAATATAGTTATGCCAAACGTACATATATGAGATATTGAAGGAGTTCAATATAGAAATGACAATAAAAGATTCTTGTCGCATGGAAAATAATTGAATCAAGATTCAAGTGTATCGACACTTGATAAGTGAAACAAGATTCAAGTGCTTTGACACTTGATGAGTGAAATCACAAGAATGTTTTGATCAATCATACCATGATATGTACACATCTAGATATGTCCTATGCTCTAAGTGTTATGAGCATATACCAGAATAAATCATAAAATGATCATTAGACAATAGCAAGGAAATTCTCATGATCTCTTGGAAGAACTAAGAATATATTTGTGTAGAGGCGACAAACAATTACAAATAGTTCATTGTAAAGCGTTACATTGATACTAATTTTGTCACAAGATACAAATTAAGTTCATCTCAATTTAAACTATGGGTGGCACGATGAAATGGAAAAGAGTTTACATGACGGATTTGGATGAATTCCAAAGTTAAGACATTGTGACAGATACTACAACAAAAGGCTAAGTATATGACTGCTATAGTAGCAGTAAAGGAGGGCATTTGTGTCAAGTAGTTTGTAAGGTGTGGTTCGCAATGGGTTAACACTAAAGATATATTGTACGACAATAGTATCGACATGATTTAACCCCAAGGAACTAAAGGTCTCACCAAAAGACCAAATTTATATAATGTCATCTCATTGGAGAATGAGTGATGCGTGAAGACACAAAGACATGCAAATACACACGGACCTGAAAGTGTCATATCCGTAGATTATGTTAACCACTTGTGGTTGCGTATATGGAACACCAGAAAGCCATAGGTGTTTAATACGCAAAGTTTTCAAACTAGATTATTGTCTTTAGTGCAAGTGAGAGACTAAAGGGAATATGCCCGAGAGGCAATAATAAAGTGGTTATTATCGTATTCCTTGTTTATGATAAATGTTTATTTTGCATGCTATAATTGTATTAATACGGAAACGTTAATACATGTGTGTTTAATAAACAAACAGAAAGTTCCTTATTATGCCTCTCATAAAACTAGCTCGCTGATTAACAAGATGATCAAGGTTTCCTGATCATGGACATTGGATGTTGTTAATAACGAGGTCACAACATTACTGTAATGGTGTGATGAACATTCATCCGAAGTATAGCATTACGATCAAAGTCATTGAGTTTATATTGCTATAACATCATACGAAGTGATCCTAATCCTTAGACCATGAGATCATGTCAATCACTAACACTAGAAGAGTATCTTGATAACATCAAACGCCACACCGTAACAGGGTGATTATAAAGATGGGTTCAGTACTACTAAAGTGTTATGTTGAGGCCCATGGATCGAGAGTGGAATTTTTTCATCCCGATGACGGATAGATATGCTCTGGGCCCTCTCGGTGATATCACGTTGATTAGCTTGCAAGAAGTGATTTGATCACTAGAATGTTATATCACAGGAACGAGAAAAGAGTGCATGTCAGTAACGATATCAAACTAGGTATGGAGATACCGATGATCGAATCTCGGACATGTAATATATCGCGAAACAAGAGGATTGAGATACTAGCGTAAAAGGTTCTTGCGATCACAAGAAAGTCATCCCTGAATGTGTGGGAGTCAGTATGGGTCTCCAGATCCCGCTTCTGATTATTAATCTGAGAGGGGTCTCGATCATGTCCGCATTATTCGCAAACCATAGGGTGACACACTTAAGAGACACCGACATCCATTTGGAGCATTAGTTTCATGCCAGAAAGAATAACAAGCGAGGAATTTATTTCACTAGATACTGAAACAGGTTTTCTGGTGAAATTGCAGAAAGTGTTTTTGCATGTGAAATGAAATACTAGCAAGGGGTTATATGAGAATGTTTGTCATTAAAGTAATTGACAAAATTCTGAATAAATAAAAGGATTTTTATTTAATGAGAGTTTGCATTAAATTTGGTGGAAATTTAATGGGGTGGGTTTTTTAGTGGAGGGAATTGAAAGGCATTTGTGTGAGTGGAGTGTTCACACACATGAATGAAATGAGGGAGGGGCAGCCCATGGTTGGGCGATAGCCCTTGGGTGCCCTCTCTATAAAAGGAGCCCTCCTCTCTCTCTCACTCACACCTCCTCGTGAAGGATCTCTCTCCTCTAGTATTTATTCCCATGGTCCCGACTAGCGAGATACATGTTCACAGTGGCTATTCAGAAACAAAGAGTTGTGCTTCCACCGCATCACCGGAGCGAGGAGGTGAAGGTTGCTTGCCTGGACGGACGTGTGCGAGCACGGATGCGCCATTGTTTTGATGCTAGGACTTCCTCTCGATCTTGAGATCGGCAAGAGATCGTCTACATCAACCACGAGTTCAACTTCATTAAGCTTTGTCGGTCTTCAAGGGTATGTTCTCTACGGATATACATCCGCCCGTTGATTGTATCTAGTAGATAGATCTTGGTACATAGTTGTTCCTATCGTAGGAATTTTTTGTTTTCTATGTTGCGAACCCTGCACATTTGTAAAGAACTGATTACCTGACGGTACAACCAGGCCAACGCCACAAAACCCCAACTGAGGGTAGAGTCAAAAGTAAGGAGCAACTTGAGCCAATGCCACTGAGCACGATCCCCACTACTGTCAGGAAAGAGAGTCCTCGTGATGATGTACCACACATACACACGAGTGTATGTCTTGATCATCTCCTCATCGGCATCCTCGGGGCAAATCTTGAAATTCTGGATGATCCAAGTAAAAGTAGCCCCGGCAGCGACCCTCGGTCTTCCCCCCTTCTTGTTTATAGCCTCAGGTGGATCCTTCCCTATAAGGTCGGCCATCTGCTCACGCCACCCGTCTGAATCTGAGCTTATGCACACAGGGTTTCCCTTGATTGGGAGTGCCAGGATCATGCTCATGTCATGCAAAGTGACCGTAGTCTCACCGGTCCTAAGGTGAAAGGTGTGCGTCTCCGGCCTCCACCGGTCCACAAGCGTGGTGATCGCAGCAGGGTTGAAGGCCGGTGTGGAACGAGTGACCATGTGGATAAAGGGGAGGCGTCCTAGCTGCTGGATGTACGGAGTGCACCGCTCATCATAACAGATCTTGCCGGATGAGACTTCATGGTACCTAAGTCGAAGGGGTTGAAGCTCCTGCAA
The DNA here is from genome assembly GCA_030063025.1 of Avena longiglumis. Classification (NCBI taxonomy): domain Eukaryota; kingdom Viridiplantae; phylum Streptophyta; class Magnoliopsida; order Poales; family Poaceae; genus Avena; species Avena longiglumis. The sequence goes on along the minus strand of CP125975.1, from coordinate 554,169,892 downwards.
ACATACAATGGCAAATGTAAGATTTCCATCTAAACAAACATGGCATCTTGTTCGACTTGCATGGAAGTTTTTAGTACCTGTCTCTTCTCCGACATCTTGTAGGCACGGTGTTGAAGCGGGGGTTTTAGAGACATCCTACATATTCAAAACAATAGAGAGAATAAGAACAAATACAAAATGTCCATCTTATTCCAACTATAGTTGTCACATATACTCCATCTTACTCTAGCTATAATTGTAACATGACAAAAATCCTACCCTACTCTACCTATAACTACATATATGAAAGACGAGTGTTTTAGCGATCCATTAGAGGCGCCAAATCAGCCTTTGCTACTGTAGATTGAATTGCACGTCTCACGGATCGGACATCTACGACAAGTTTTTTCTCCGTCATCCCGTGTCTTCTAGACCGTCCTCTCTCACGTTTTCTATGCGACGGATTTATTTCCTTTCTGGAAGAGTCCGGTCAATTTCCGAGCGGTGGACTCGTTCTCACATCCCACAGCTTTGCCCCTACCTTTTCTTCTTTTCCTCTCCATCGCCGCCGCCGCCTCACATCTGTCACCAAGGGACAGCATCCTTCTCTCCATCTCTGGACGCCGTGCCGCCTACTGGTGCCTGTCTCTTCTCCCTGCAGATGGATAGGGCTGATGTTGGTCCGCTGGTATGCCCAGCCGAGATCCACTCCCGCGTCACCGAGGTCCTCGTGCGGAAATTAGGAAGAAGCTACGGCGCCTCCGGCGCATCTTCGCCAACTGCTCGACCTCCCCTTCACCGCCAACGTGGACCTCGCCCTCGAGGAATACGCGGAGGAGCTCCGCTTCGTCCGTGCCACGGACGGCTTCTCCCGGGCGGCGGACATTCCTTTGCCGTCGAGATCCACTTCCGCGTCACCAAGTTCGCCATGCCTTTTCGCCAATGTCGGTCCGATGATGGATTCGCCGCCTTCAAGCTTGCCCTCCGCATAGGTGGCACGGCTCCGTCTGCTCAGACTTCACCTGTGTATGTCGGACTCACTTAGCCGACAGCCCGTTCACCGCCATCGGTCGATGCCGGCAAGGAGCACGATAGGAAGGCCCGTAGTGGGAATAACTCGGACGACTTCATGGCCAATAGCATGACGAACTGGGACACCAAGTTCGTCAATATCCACTAGACATGCTCCCTTACTTCCTTCATGTAGGTTTCTTACATGCATCTAGATTTAGCGTTAATTTGGTCATACATCATGATTATTATAGCAAGCTAGACTAATATGAGTTTGCTAAACTGCAGGTGCTACAGCAGTGAGGAGATAGGGAATGTACTCTGACAAGCTACCCAACTCCCAACAAACAAGAAATGCATCAACCGGGGCTGGTACTAGCCAGGTTTTCACATAAAATTGGAATTTCAAGGCTGCATTCAGTTTAGTTTTGTCAACTTCTGTCTTATGTGCGTCAGTCAGATTGCAGTCTGACACTAAGAAATAGCGAGACTTGGTGGAAGTCTGACTTTTCCTGAATTCATGAAATCTTGAATGCTACCAGGAGATAGGGCTTTTTTTCGGCTGTGCAAAATTTTCTATGGATGCGGTTAATAACAAAATTTGATCGCAATGTACTACAACTAGAAGAAATGTCTACTTATTTGGTTTCTGTGGAGAAGAGACTGATGGATTTATCTTTAAAATTTTCCAACTATCACTATGGCAATTCATATATTTTCCCTTGGTATTGATGTCCAAGTATAGAATTAAAGCCAAGGTAATCTTCTTTTTGTTTATTACTATAGTGTTACAACCAACACAAGTAGCCTATTTATTTTATCATTTATCAAATCATCAATTGTTCTCATGGCCCGTGGTTGATGGTAATCTAGCAACTCCCTTAAGTACATAGGTAAATGTTTATCTCGGATTACATACATCCTTTCTGTATCGATAATGTTCCTTCTTTTTATGCTGATATAGTGCCATGGTTGTAATTCAGGTTCACATGTTCTTATGATTATCGTATCACTCTATTGTCAAATAACATATGTCACACATTCAACTTTTCAGTATTTTATCTATGATGATAGTAAAACATTGATTGGCGCCCGCTGAAGCTAGCAAGCTATTGCATATTTAACAACAGTTCTTTCAAGGTTCCAGTATATGAGACGTGGAACAAAAATATAAAAGGGAAGCACTTCAGAGATTGATTGTGCTCCGCGACTCTAAGCGGCGGCTGGAACGGGAGATGAGAAGCGCCACGACACCGCCATCGACATGGCTCTACCGACGGGAAGGAGTCCGTGCTGGGAGCTTGCCTTGGCTGATGATCACCTTCAATCCATGCAGCTGGGAGCCACGGCTGGCCAAGGGCCACCCTTTGTTCACTTTGTACCGGTTCTTCGTCTCCGATATGTCGATCGCAGTTCGCCCATGAGCTGCTTGGTTGCATCAAGCAGTGCACCAGAGCCCTTGGCATCGTGCGCTCTTTTTCTTTTTCTGAAATGTCTACAGAGAGGCTAATATGAATCCTAACTAATTTTGAATCGAGGTAAATATCCCCTCCCAGAGCATTCACTACTTTAGTTTCACGTAGCAATTACTGGGAAGTAGTAATATAGTATACTAATTTGTATTTTGAATGGCTGCAAACAGTTTGTATTTTGTTGGCTTCGAACGTTTTATATTCATATAGAGCCTCAGAGGGTGGTTACTTCGTTCAGGTTAAGTTACACTAATTGTTGCAGCTCATTCAAGTAAAGTTACACTAACTGTTGCGGCTCAGGTCATCTGCAAATAGTATATTCATGGTAGAGGCCTAAATTCCTTTATGGTCAGAAACAAACTTCTCCAATTCAGTTTGTTCATGCAAGTAGTATATTCATGCTAACTTTTTTACCAGTAAACAAGGGAGTTCAGCCTATGAATTAATGCGATTAGAGTTTTTGGTACATGGTATACGTATAAAAATATTCGCCACGGGCGCGGCATGTTGTCGCGCCATCTTTCCTAGTAATTGTAACATGAATAAAAATAGTTCTAGCATCTTACTCTAGCATTTCATTCTACTCTACCTAGAGTTCTAGCATCTAGACTTGGTAATATATATTGGCAATAGTTCTAACTATAGTTCTAACATGAACAAAAATTTCATCCTACATGAACAAAAATCAACACACCTAGATGTAACCATACAATTGGTAATATATATTGGCAATGCTTCATAATATAAAGAGAAATTGCAACCTAGGAAACCACTATCCATCTTACAAGTATTTCTAAACCTAAACATGTCGATGCTTCAAATCAACCTCCAAATCCAATTGAAACTAGTGTTCCACCGAAATTTGACTAAAAGAAGACAAATAGCAAGGGATTTTCGGATGGGATTGAGAGGAGATACCCGGGGGGAGGGATTGGGAGGAAGATCCTTGGCCAAAATGCTCAGATCTGTCGATTTCTTGAGAGGAGAATCACCAGCGGCGACAAACCCTAGCCGCCATGCGCTTCTGTGTGCGAGAGGAATAAGGCTGGGTCGGGGAGGGCTAGCGTCGCGCTGGTACAAAACCTAATGTGCGGCGCCAGGCACGCTGGCGCTGCACTACACAGTGCGGCGCCACAATGCAAGGCGCCGCACTAGAGGAACCGGGGCCCACGAGGCCACGCGCGAGCCACGCTGGCAGATGCGCGGCTCCACGCGTCATGGCGCTGCTCTTCAGAGTGGCACGCCACCGTGTACGGCGTTGTAAAAAGGGTTAGTGGAGTAAAAAAAATTGGCCAGAGTTTATTTCGTGACTTTATTATTTTTATGAATTATTTTTGTCCAAATTGGCTGAAGGCTTCGATGGATGTGACAAAGGTGGAAGACACTGGACATACCATGGACTCCATCCATTTTCCACGCAATAGATGGATCCACGACGGAGGTGGGCCTTGTGCTACCCGGGTTGTACCACTGGTCCAGTAGACATTTTGTTAAGAAACTGAGGCATAGTATTGTCTAAAAGGTATCTGCCGCATCGTCGCTTCTCTGCTCCCACGCACGCACGAGTCGCCCCTCATTACTGGTCCAAGTACAAATCCGAGAACCAGCCCACTAACATGTTGCTCGCGCCGCCTGGGGTCAACTTGAGATGGACCGGTTTATTTTATTTTCACTCCTTCATGTTAGTATATTATTAGCTAAATGTTCGTACGTTGCAACAAGCGATAAATGTGTTAATTGTTTTCTTATTTCACTAATGTATTTTTTAATAATAATTGTGAATAATAAAATTGTATATTAATTATTCAAATTTGACAAGAAACGGACATGGCGTTATTTGGCTCCCGGTTTTTGAATTGGATTTTGAACGCAAGTTAAAATGTCAAAAAATTCGGTTAAGAAATTTGGCACGTATATCTTGACATTCTATGTGCTCCCAAAGTCATTTCATAGAAAACTGATATGTGTAAAAAGACAAAATCTATCGTTTAAAAATACGAGTAATGAGACATTTTTTCGTCTTTTTCATAGAGGACACAGAACGTATCAGTTTTACATGAAACGACTACGTGCCAAAAAAAAATGCCGAATTTTTTGACCTTTTCTTTAAAAAAATTTTGCTACCAGGAGCATATGCTCCCGGATCAAAAGTGGATTTCCGTCAATAAACTGGTTACACAATGCCTGCTAATGAGATACACATGTTTTACAGGATTAAGGTGAAAAATGCAACCAAACTAACTCATCAATGACCAACAATAGTACTCCTACACATCAGTCTGCAGCATGTAGAGTTAAACAATGGTGTTTGAAACATCATAGCTAAAAAGTCCAAAGTAGTTTAATTCTATGCAAGCAAGTAGACTCTGCACAATAGTGTTCTCGCTGCTGCTACTGAGAAATGACAATTACAATCATTTTTTGGCTGAGACTGCAAAAACAAGTGCTAATAATGGAGCAATATTACAGTACTTCCGATACTCATTCTAGCAAATCTTATACTCAATAATTGAGCATTAGATTATCTTTCAAGTCTACGGATTCAGCCAACAATATAACTCACAAGCAACAAGGGTGGATCAAAAGAGCGACAATGGTACTGAAGAAAATCCCCGGTTGAGACAATATGTGCAGACCAATATGCGCAGTTAAAGTTGTACAAAGTTATGCAGATCACCAATGATGACCAGGGTGAAAGTCAACGCATTGAGATTCGCTGGAACCACTGCCAGCAGCTCTGGAACAACCTGTTCGGCCTTGAACCCCGACTGGTGCTCGTCCACAAACCCGCTGGCTGATGGAGCTGCAGAGCTCGAGCACAAGCAGCGTGCTGCAAAGGTCGGAGATCTCGCTCTAGCTGAATTCTATACCCATATCAAAGCACCCTCCCACCCACCCTTGCTCAAAGCAGCTATGAGGAAATTCAGAATCACGTGATCCAAAAATTCAGAAAAAAAAAAGAAATAGGAGGGTGTGGCTTTCGTCGGGGAAGACGAGGCCAACCGTCCAACTTTCTTAGCGATGGCATATGCCCTGTAATATCCTCAAATAGCCAGAGGCAAAACCAGTCAACCAAAAACCGGAACCAAAATTATGACGAACGAACCTACCTACAGGAAAATTAGTATATATATATATATATATATAGAGATAGATAGATAGATAGATTAGGTATATCTAGTCTGACTTGTCAACAGAATCAGCTTCTACGCTCTTGGACGTTTGACTCTATATTTTCTTGCACGCTCCTGTACATTGTATGATACATGTATGTTTTTTTTAATGTTTGTTCTTATTTTTGAGTTTATTAATTTATAAATCTAAAAAAAATAAAAATATTTTGTAAAAGAAGTGAAGCTCTTTAATAAATCCGTAGCATGTTTCAAAATTTATGACCAAATTTTACAAAGTAATAATTTTTCTAGAGAATTCACTAATATTTTTAACTCATGAACCAAATTGTGAAAATCGTGAACCAAATTTTAAAAGATCATGAAGAAAATTTCAAAAATCATGAACCAACTTTTTTAAAAATGAACTAATTTAAAAAACATAAACCAAAATTCAAAATTCATAAAATTTTAGAAATCATGAACCAAATTTTAGAAATCGTGAACCAAATTAGGAATCATAAACCAATTTCAAAAATGCCATGAACCAAATTCAAAAAATAAACCAATTTTTAAAACGTGCTTTTAAAAAAAATATAATGAACATTGTTTGATAAAAGGAAAAAATAAAGTAATAAAAAGTAAAACGAAAAAGAAAACAGAAAAAGAAAAAAGAAAACAAGGAGAAAACGGAAAAACAAAAAGACTCAAAAGAACATCAGCACCGTAAATGGGCCAGCCCAACAGGGGAGTGCCCTGTGCGGCGCGAGTCGCCCGCGCCGCAGCGGGCAGCAATTAGCGTTTCGACAAGCAGCGGTCCCCTTTAAATAGTCTTCCTAGCCGTCTTCCTTCACTCCACACACGAGACATCAGACATGGCGGCCCTCCGTCGGCTCCTCGCCGTCTTCCTCTTCGCGGCGCTCGTCGCCGGCGTATCACCGCTGGATCCGACCAAGGAGGAGGCACGTGTCCACGCTGCGCCGGGCGCGCCTCCTCGTCACCGCCTGAGCGCCGGCGTCATCGCTGGGATCGCCGTCGCGGGAGCAGCGGTTCTTTTCGTCCTGGGCGTCATCTTCTACTGCTGCTGCTGCCGCGCATCTGTCTACGGGGAGGATCCCGCGCCGCCGGTCCCCCGCGCAGACATCGTGGTGCATATGCCGCCGGTGCGCGTGCGCGCGTGACCGGCGGCCGGCGGCTTCGTCCATATGGGGACCGATGGGTTGAGCGGGCAACGACACTGCAGAATGCGATCCAAGTTGAGCAAGAAATGCTCTTAGTTATCTCTTCCAATCAAATCATTCCCTAGAATTTACTATGACTGTGTGTGTTTTGCGCTGTTATTTAGGATGTATTGTTGTGTGCACACTCATGCGAATATGTGATTCTCGATACTTGGGTCTTTTTTGTTAGATACAGCAAGTAGGTAAACCGGGAAGACCAACTCATGGGTTTATCTCGATTTGGACACAGTGCTAGAACCACAAGATGATATGCTAGTGGTAAAGTGAGTGACACCAAAAGGTACAACCGTCGCCGGCCGAACACTCTGAGGGTTTTCACCCCGAGGTTGGCATCGCTACACGCACACCTTCTCTATGCCATTTCCAACTCGAGCGATAACAAGGAAATTAAACATGTTATTACCTATGGTATTCCCACTATCTCACTAGTCTAAGTAATCAGGTGTAGTCGGTTGCGTACTCTAGTCCCCTAGATGTCTCTTTTATCCTAAATTAATCACATCATGGTTCAAAAAGTACCCCCAACAGAAAAACTAAAACAAATTTAAATAACCTAGAGAACCGTCTTTTTACATAGAGAGAGCCGTCAGCTCTCCCGATCTTGTCGTGGGCTAGCCATACCGGATCTTGCGCACACCAGCCCCGCCTTTCTCGTCCATTGTCGTATTCAATCTGCAGGTTTATTCTTCATCCTCTGTACTAATCTCATCTACCGACCGACCATCACCACCCTTCTCGTTCTTTCTATAACTGATCTAATTTCTCTTTCAAATCCACGGCGAGATCGGCATCATGGGGCGCTCGCAAGATGGCAGTCATATGGATGCGTCCGTCTTAATACCATCATTGTAGCATGCGAGCAGAATAGAGAGAGGCTCAAGAATAGGTGTAGGTAGATTTCTCCGAATAAGTGGAGAAGTGAAGGATTAGGTTAGGTTAGTTTTATTTTTCTTTGCTTTTGGAGTTGCATGAAACTCCAATTTTGTTGTAATCAATAGAGAGAGGCCCAAATCCTATAATTGGAACGAAATTGTATCTCAATGTCAATTGGATTTTTTATTTTAAACGGAATTAGCAAATCTAACTTGATCACTATTATTGTTATTAATTCTCAGTATCAGCTGATGGTATACAATACACGCCACTCGATATAGGTGACACGACACTATAGTTCCACCGTCTTTCCCTTATGTGGCATGTCACATCATCGATGGCGCCACGGAAGCGCTAGCTCGGCAATAATGATGTGCCGAGCAAAAAAAAACATCGTCTAAAAACTTTTCCCGACACACTTATTCATGGCAGCTTTTTTTTCGCACTAGCGCGAGCACGGCGACTAGACGTGTGCCTCGTCGTTTATAAGCGTCAGGGCACACAATACGTGTTGTAGTGCTAGTGAAGCGGTGGCGCTGCCAAGGCTATGGTGGCCAGCAATGGAGGCCCTAGTCGTCGATGCAGATGAAAAACTGTGGCGGTGACCAGGTGGTGGTGGCCGTCGATTGAGGTGTAAGTGGCACAAAGGAGTGCAGATGATGATGCCGCCAACAACGCTGACTCGTGGATAGCCTCGTCCATGCCATCTCACTTGGATCACTCTTTCTCCCAGGGAGGTGGCAACTCCCATATCCAACTTGCGAGTTCACCCTAACTCACCACTCCCTCTGTTTCAAAATATAAGATGTTTTAGCTTTATGAAGCAAATGTATCTAGACTTTTTTTAGTATGTAGGTTCACTAAGGTTTGGAGTGAATCTACACACTAAAAAAATATCTAGATAATTTTCTTCATAAATCTAAAACATCTTATATTTTGAAACGGAGGGAGTACTAACTAAGTGGTCACCTCCAACCATCGCATACACATGCCATGGTAACTCCCCTTCATTACTCGGGCCTAACAACAACAAGAAACAAAAAGGTAGTATGAAATTTTAATGTTACGAAAATAGTACTCCCTCCATCTCAGATGTCGGAAATTTGTTAAATTTAGTTGTATTTAGACACTAGTTAGTACTTTTGGTACATCCAAATTTAGACAAAATTACGATATCTATTTGGAGATGGTGGAAATAGTATTCGTTCATAGTAGGATTATTTTTTCTGTCAACGTAAAAATTTACTACAGATTGTACACATGTAACAAATAAGCATGCATTTAGGAATTGAGAGTAGGTCGTCCCATGTAAAGGATGAATCTATCATGTTCTCCTCGGTTTGTAAGAGATTCTTCTATTGATGTAGTTGACTATTTGAAACTTGCATCTAATTGAAATGCGATGCTTCTTGATAACATATTCATACTTGGGAGACAGTGAAAGTAGACACTAGAAATTAAAAATACAGCCAACTCTAAGATTATACTAAACAATGTGGCGCGGCGTCATGCTAATATTGTCAAATAATTAGCTATAAGTATTGTTGGAAGTTACACCGTATTTAGTTAATATTGTTGTCTGAAGTTACTGCAAAAAACAACAGTAGTATTTCGGTAGTATTTTCTCAGACAAAAGAGCCCGCGGATGGTGGAAATAGTGTTGAAGAATAAAAATGTACATCAAAATTGAATTACTGGCAAATTACGGTCCGAAAATTACTCACCCTCAAAAATTTACTGTCAAGTAGTAAACGGAGCTAAAAAATTATCCTAGATGCATGGTAAGCATCCCTCGGGAAATGTCGGCTGGGAAGACGTGTGCAAAAATTACCATCGAGTAGTTAAAAATTTAAAAGAAATACCACAGTAAGCGTAGGGTAATTAGAGTCAGGAAGTTACAACTGAAAAGTTGCAAAAGAAAGTTACCGCCTAGTAGTTGGAAAATGAGCTAGAAAATACTGTTGTGAATGTAGGTAAAAAACATAAACCCATCGAATAGTAACAGTCGGAAAGTTATGAAAATGATCGAAGGTAGAAAAGTGTAAACGATGAAAAGATTATAAAAAGGGATAAGACGAACGTCTACATGGCAGCGCGTGATTGGAAGAAATTAGATGATGAACAATGTTCAAACAGTGGAGCTCTCTCTGGCCTGGAATCCATCGTGCCATTATATCTAGTGGAAGTTACACCGTAAGTAGTTAATATTGTTGTCTTAAGTTATTGTAGAAAACAATAGTAGTATTTCGGTAGTATTTTCTCAGACAAAAGAGCCCACGGATGGTGGAAATAGTATTGAAGAATAAAAAATGTACATCAAAATTGAATTACTGGCAAATTGCGGTCCGAAAATTACTCACCCTCAAAAATTTACCATCAAGTAGTAAACGGAGCTAAAAAAATATCCTAGATGCATGGAAAGTATCCTGCGGGAAATGTCGGCTGGGAAGACGTGTGCAAAAATTACCATCGAGTAGTTAAAATTGGTTGTAAAAGAAATACTACCGTAAGCGCAGGGTAATTACAGTCAGGAAGTTACAACCAGAAAGTTGCAAAAGAAAGTCACCGCCTAGTAGTTGGAAAATGAGCTAGAAAATACTGCTGTGAACATAGATAAAAACAAAAACCTATCGAATAGTAACAGTCAGAAAATTGCGAAAATGATCGAAGGTAGAAAAGTGTAAACGGTGAAACAATTATAAAAAGGGATAAGACGAACGTCTACGTGGCGGCGCGTGATTAGAAGAAATTAGACGATGAACAATGTCCAAATGGTGGAGCTCTCTCTGGCCTGGAATCCATCACGCCATTATATCTAGTGGAAGTTACACCGTAAGTAGTTAATATTGTTATCTGAAGTTACTGCAAAAAACAACAGTAGTATTTGGAAATAGTGTTGAAGAATAAAAATGTACATCCAAATTGAACTACTGCAAAAAAACAACAGTAGTATTTGGAAATAGTGTTGAAGAATAAAAATGTACATCCAAATTGAACTACTGCAAAAAACAACAGTAGTATTTGGAAATAGTGTTGAAGAATAAAAATGTACATCCAAATTGAACTACTGGCAAATTGCGGTCCGAAAATTACTCACCCTCAAAAATTTATGTCAAGTAGTAAACGGAGCTAAAAAATTATCCTAGATGCATGGTAAGTATCCCTTGGGAAATGTCGGCTGGGAAGACGTGTGCAAAAATTACCGTCGAGTAGTTAAAAATGGTTATAAAAGAAATACCACCGTAAGCGCAGGGTAATTACAGTCAGGAAGTTACAACCGGAAAGTTGCAAAAGAAAGTTACCGCCTAGTAGTTGGAAAATGAGGTAGAAAATACTGCTGCGAACGTGGGTAAAAAACAAAAAACCCATCGAATAGTAACAGTGGGAAAGTTGCCAAAATGATCGAAGGTAGAAAAGTGTTAACGGTGAAAAGATTATAAAAAGGGATAATATGAATGTCTACGTGTATTCGAACGGTGGAGCTCTCTTTGGCCTGGAATCCAAAGCGCTGGTTTTGCAAATAGCGCCGTGTTTCTACCGCAAAGTCCTAGATTTTTAGGCCAAGCTGGATTTGAACCAACCTAGACATTCTCGATAGAATATATTTCGTTGTGAAATATTAGGAAAAAGTAGACATTTGAAACTAATAAGCAACTGGCTTGTCTGGAAAAAACACATGCAACAACCTCAACTGATATCTATACTTGATCATTGACACGTGTAAGTCGAACGTTGGCAGTTCTCTCGTGGGATGGTGTGATACACAGTCATATACTATATGTTTCTCTAGACCTCTCGCGGAATATTTTTGTTCAGGGACTTGGAAGGAAGCACTAGCTAAACCGTCTCTTGCATTGATGAATAAAACCAGACACATGCCGATGCAACCTTGCTGTGTTGCGTAGGTTGATGTCCAGAATTTAAGGTCCCCTTTTGCTCTTAGTATAAGACTTTTGTTCACTTGGTTCGAAAATAGTACGGATGCTTTTCTGAATACTAGTATGCAGGTTAGGAGACGAATAATTAATTAACACATGGGACAACATGACGCAAGGACAACTGACTCAGTGGGATGAAGCACTTAACAAGAAATATAACAACTGACTGAACCGAAACGAACAACAACCAATCCCGCAAGCTACCACCATGCCTACGTATATTTGCGGCGTCCTTGATATTCACCACATGGCCCAAATAAACTTCTGACTGGTTGCCTGCTAGCACTACTACTGGTTCTATTAATACTATAACCCACCCATGCATAATTTGATGATATCTTCATGAACAAATCACCGGCGGTTCTGCTAATTGTACGCACTGGCTCCTTGTTTTCTTGAAGCTTGCTATTTATCACTACCTGCCTATACCGATCCAATACAGAATGGCGAGCTTTTTGCACAGCCAAGTTTGAGGCTTAATTGATGGATTCTTCCGTGTACGCGCGTGTGCTAGCCAAATCTGGATGACAAGATCGAATGCATACGCGTCTGGTGTTTCGAGATATATTCTGGCTGCAGAGTAGGCAGCTGAAGTAGTCGTTTTCTCACTGCCGAAGCATTACTTTATCAGCTGTAGGCGCGCAGCACTCGATTTAGCATGCATTAGGGTGATGAAGGAAGGACTCGCATCGCGCCGGCCGGTGCCCAACCCTTCCAAATTAGTATTTGCTTCATTTAAGATTTGGTGGCTCCAAGGAAGCTGATCTAGCTGAGTTTTTGACCAACCGAACTAGCTCATCTAGCTGAGTAGACTCCTTCTTTCCGAAACGCCAAATTATGCGGCCCACACAGGGAAATTCAAGATTTTAGGGGTGAAACAATGAACCGAACTAGGATTAGGGAGCAGAGTAGCCATCTCAGAGTAGGCAGAGTAGCCACTAGGAAAAGATCTGGACTGCTGGATTTTGTGCGGCTGGAACACTGCAGCCTGCATGGGATCGCTAGCCCCTACACTAGTCGTGTGCCGGGAATTTGAGTTAGGGTTTTCAGTCATTTTCTAGAGGAGGCAAGGAGATTTTTTTTTTTGCCAAATCTGACCTTTTTACGAAACTAATTCCACGTCTGACTCTTTGGTAAAACTATTTCCAAATCTGATACCTAGAGTCGGTGCAATTTAAATGGCTTCAAAGTTGTGCAAATCGGCGCCAACACATAGCAGCTGGGAGGCAGCCTCCGGAGGTCGGCACCAAGTGATACAGCGCCGAACTCACCTCCGACCCCTTTGGTTTGTCTCCCAGCTTCTCCGCGTTGGCACCGATCTGCACCACTTCAACGCCGTCTTAAATGGCGTCAATATTCAAAAATAGTTTCTTTTGGGGGTCAGATTCGATTGAAGTTTTTTATTTTGATCAGATTTTAGCAAGAAAATTCCAAGATAGAGAAGAACGAGGAGTGCAGTGGGAACTGCGACTCGTTTTTTTAGAGAAATAGGAACTGGGACCCAGTAAGCTCGGCCCACTAATTGACGAGAAGTCCACGTCGCTGATGCGGATTATCTTTTGACAGGAAAAGCACGTGACCACTGACCAGACAAGGAGAAATGTGTTTTTTTCTCATTGTTTATACTGTCGTTATAATATCCACTCCAGCGGTGTCTTCACCTCTTCCCAGCATTCACCACCCCATGAGTGATGCGCCTATGCTTGACACCGAACCCGTGTAGAAGAATTTCTGATTGGGCATAGTGTAAACTCGGACCCTTAACATGTATAAAGGGATTCGAACTAGTGCTATTTAGTTCGCAAATGCATGGGACATAAGAGAAACTAAAAATCTGAACTTGTTATGGTGGCAAAATGCTGACATAGAACGAAAATGATCATACATTAGATCATTGGACCATTGAGTTTTTATAAAAAATATGAACTCCGATCAAAAGATCTACAGCTAAAACCTAACCCTTACAAAATTGGCCTCGGGAATCCCCACCGGAGCCGTAGGGCGCGACACCAACATGGTCGGTCAGAGTCAGAGGAGATGTCGATGATCTCCTACTTAACACGGGCGTCGAGCTCCTTCTCCCCGGCTTGCTACTGCGACTTCACCTCGCGGTAACAAGAGAGCATGAGCTCCATGGCGCCCGCCGGCGTCATCGTCATCGACAAAGTCCGTGGGCGACGACCACTTTGCCCTTCGACATGTCGTCCTCTTCGTGTTGTCGCCGAAGCTCGTAATCATCGTCACTATCCAAGGGTGGGGTAGAAGCACGCCGGATGAGGCACACGAGCTCCCGCCCGCGTGTAGTCGGTAATGTTCTACTAGTGAAGGAAGGCCGAGGACATCACCCCTGTTCATCCACTTCTTCGCGGCGAGAGACGCCACGTGAGCCTTCCGCTCCCCCTCGACGGAGCCGGTGGTGATGACAGTTCCACGCCCGCGCGGGAGCGTATTTGCCCACGCCCAACCGCCCCAACCCCACTATAAGGTGTCCTCGACATCTACGTGTCGCCAATTGGGCCAATTTGTGGCTGGAGGTGGCTTTAGGTCGGTCGAGCGCAGTGGATTTGGTGCCGGCGAGGGCGAGGACTCCTGCCGGATTTTGACCCGTATCCACCCCTCACACGGTACATATAGCGCATGCGTGAGCCGATGTTCGGTGAACCATACTTGTTTTAAAGGCTGGGGCTGAAGTTCGGTTTCTATTCAGGCCCACGTTTTGCGCGCTTTAAGATATAGGGAAAACTGCGGTAAGAAACACTCACTCGGTGAATCGGTGTATCACACACGGAGACCGGGACAGGGGACCTGCCCGACTATTTCAAAAGTAGACAAGTGTTGAAAGAATGAAGATATGGGGACAACGGTAAACTGAAAAAATGGCAGGAATAATACCGGCTAGGGTTTTTTACGGGGTCCGTTAGAGTTGTTCAAACACTGAGGCCTCCCTTGGATCGCTGTCTTTTAGTCCGGTTGTTTTTATTTTATGAAGAGGTTAAGAAGGAGATGTCCGTACAATCCGCCTAGTCCACCGCTTCTTGCTTCTCTGAATCGGTCCATGAAAATTGGGACCATGTACATGCGGGGCTGGCAGTGTGAGGCAGCGACACCTCCTCGTCTGCATCGGCTTCTATTTTCCTGGTCATCTTTCTCTTGGTTCGCCGATGGGTGGGCGGTGCCTTTTTTTTATGTGTGTCATTCTTCTTTCTGGCGCTGACTGTGGCTACAAGGTCGTGGGGTCCATTTGATCATGGGTTATGTGTTGCTTGAGAGAGTCATGCACCTGCGAGTCATGCTTGAGAGAGACATTGCACTGCCGTTGTCACATGGAGAGTAATGTAGCTCATGAAGCAGTTGTAGCATCCAAACAGATTCAGCGACACAATTCGTTCTGATGGGCCGCCTCTTCGATGACCAAGACACAAGATTGCTCCCCAAGAACACACAAAATCCCCATGTAGACTCCCGGGTATCAATTCATATCATGCGATGAGGATCGGTAGAGCTGCAGACCGAAATGAGTTGTCCCCCGCAGATAACGCAATATTCATTTAATGAGCTAAAAAATGGGTGGTCATGGGAGCATGTATAAAGAGACACACTTGTTGTAATTCGTAAGATATGTCGGAACGAGGTGAGTGTCAAGTATGGAGAGCCCTTAATAGGCTACGGTACAAAGACGAATCAGAAAAGGATCTGTCGTCGACTGTAGATAGCTTGGATCGAGTGTCAATTGGGGTGGGTATAGGATTGCAATTGATCATATTAGCATTGTCAAGTAGCTCTAGGGTTTGTTGTGAGAGAAACAATCCCGAGGCATGAGGCTGAACATTGATCCCAAAAAAATGATACAATTCTCCTAGATCGATCATAGAAAATTCAGTGGCAAGGAAAGATATAAAGGACCGAAGAAGAGTGGTGATGTTGGCAGTTAAGATGATTTCATTTAGATAAAGAAGTAAATATGCAATGTGGGTGTGTAGTCAAAAGATAAATAAGAAGTGGAATTGTTGCTGGTTTGACCACCAGACTAAAAGTCTCTCCCTAAAAGGAATTCTCCACCCATTCGTGATGCTTAAATCCTTGGACAAACCATATGGCAGCAAGAGAGTGATCCATCATGGTTTAATTTGTGCTGAAAAATCTATTTCCCCATGACAATGTTGACACCTGCAGGACAATGCACGAACGACCAAGTGTCATTCGGCAACAAGACATTAAGTTCTTCGAGCATTGCATATTGCCAATTGGGATCCTTAAGTGTCTGTCGATAAGAAGAAGGAATGGGCGAAATGGAATTACTCCCTCCGTTTCAAGGCTTAAGGCGTCCTCGTTTTGCGTGTTTTTTCTTTGACCAAGAATTACTCCAAATACGTAAAGAGTTTTGGTATAAAACTAGTATCACTTGAAAGTATTTTTCAATACGAATCCAACGGTACTAATTATGTACAATATACTCAAGATTTTGTTGCTCACTTCTTTTGGTCAAACTTTGCTTTGGAAAGCGCGTGCGCCTTAAGCCTTGAAACGGAGGTAGTAGTTCTAATAGATAAATTAAATAGCTTCCTAAGCATGAGTTACCCTTGCTTGGCGAGCATCTACATCATGTGTGCATTCTCGGGTGGCTGTAGCGGCACCACATGCGGGGGAAGTGGGGGAGTGCCGTGGCACAGACGGAGTGGTGGGAGGCGAATCCAAGTGGGACATATAGGGGTCAGGCGAGGCAGAGGTAGTGGGAGGCAACGCGGTTTCTGGAGCTGGGGAGAATAATTGTGGCCTAGACAAAGAGGGAGATCCTATCAGCGTGGATCTTGATAGTGATGTGAGTGGATTTGGCTTGACTTAGTAGGTTATGGTGAATCAAACCCAATGTGGCCGAGATGTATAATACTGTAGGTTAGGTATGGCGCGTGGTTGGTTATGGCGAGCTCTTCATGAATGGTCTTATTCTAGACTTCTCCCGATCATGACGCAAAATGATTGTACGGTAAAAGTGACTGACCCAGTGACTTGGGAAAAGTGAATTAAGAGCATCTCTACTCGTTGGCCGTTCCAGGCCAAAATCCAGACCAAAATATGTCCGGATGAAACACATTTTCGGCCTGGGAACGGCGAGTTTCCTACTTGTGTTCCAGGCTGAGTTCCCAGGACGTCTTTTTCCGCCCAAATTCGGCTTAAATTCGACCAATTTTTGGCATAGTTTTGCATAATATGAATACAGAGCAATGTTCGGCTAAGTTCGGCGTAAATTTAAACATAGTTTGGTGTAAAATTAAAATAGTTCGGCATACAATAACAATACAACATATTTTGGCCTAGTTCAACCAGTTCATGCTCGACATCTTCGTGTTTCCCCTGTGTATCCATAGGTGCTCAACCAGATCATCCTGCAACTGTTGATGCACTATCGGATCTCCTGACGCATGGCGATGAAGGCAGCCTAGGTTGGAGGCACCTGGTGATCAAGCTCGGAAGATGTCCCTGTCTGTAGTATGGCTCGTTGTGCTCCACCAAACTCACTGGGTCCTTCCTCTCATCCTCAATGATCATGTTGTGCACAATAGTTTATCACTTTTCACATCTGATCTTTCGACCAGGTCATAGCAGGGAACTGGAGAACTGCAAACCTCTGTTGGAGCACACCAAATGCCCGCTCCATGTCCTTCCTACAAGCTTCCTATTCCTTGGCAAATTGAGAATGCTTGGGGAGCATTGGGTTTGAGATAGTCTTCACAAATGTTGGTCATCTTGAATAGATGCCATGTGTAAGAAAGTATCCCTTGTTATAGTGGTGCTCATTGATCTCAAAGTCCACAGGGGGAGCATGACCCTCAATAAGCTTGGAAAAGACATTTGAGAAGTTGGGGACGTTGATGTCATTGTTCGATCCTGCCATGCCAAAGAAGAAGTGCCAGATCCAAAGATCATGTGTAGAAACTTCCTCGAGTATCACAGTGCAACCTCCTTTGTGGCCTTTGTATATTCCCTGCTATGCAAATGGACAGTTCTTCCACTGCCAGTGCATGCAGTCTATGCTTCCAAGCATCCCAGGAAATCCTATACTTTCATTGACTGCCATGATCCGAGCAGTGTCTTCAGCAGTGGGTATTCTCAAGTACTATTTCCCAAACACTGCAATCACTGCCCTGCAGAACCTGTACAAGCAATCGATGGCGGTGGACTCGGCCATGCGGAGATAGTCATCGGCACTATCACCCGGAGCTCCATATGCAAGCAACCTCATCCCTACTGTGCACTTATGCAGTGAGGAAAAACCAACCATGCCGGTGCAATCCTTCTTGCACATGAAATAGGGGTCGAATTCACGGATGGCATGCACGATCTTGAGGAAGAGCTTTCGGCTCATCCTGAAACAACGCCGAAACACGGCCTCTTCGTGGAGCGGCTCGTCTGCGAAGTAGTCAGTGTACAACATGCAGTAGCCTTCTACCCTCTGCCTTGCCTTGCACTTCCGGCGACCTCGCCGAACCTCCATGCTTTGGCTTCGCCGTCTGCAGGTACAACTGGGCGAGGGAAGCGAGGATCTGCATGTGCTCTGCATCTTCGGCGACACCGGCGTTCTCCGCCTCTAGCAACACGGCGAGCATATCCTCTTCGTCGGAGTCCATGGCCGAACCGGCAAAAGGCCGAACACTTGGGGGGCGAGGTGGTTGGAGCTCACAGCGAAGCCGAGCTACGACAAAGTTTGGGCAGCGAAAGATGGACTGGCCGAGGGGAAGGGGGCGGCGACTGCGGCAAGCTTCGTCGGCGATGTCATGGCGGCAGAGGTAGCTGGGGAGCTCTACGCTGCAGTCTAGGCGAGTGGGTGTGGGGAATGGGACTGTTTTGCCGACAGGGTTGACCCACATCCGTTTTCACTTCGTCCGGCGTTCCCAGGGAATTCCCAGGAACCCAGGAATGCCTGGAAAGTCCGGACCAAACTTGACCCAAATTCGGACGAAACCGGGATCCTAGGAACACGACTGGGCCAATTTTCGGCGTCCGGACCAAAATATCACCCTAGGATCGGCGTTCTGGGAACCAGAGTGGAGATGCTCTAACCTATGTAGAGTGTCAAACTAAGTACTTAGCCGTGTCCTTGGTAACAGACAGGTTGAGCAACTAGACTAGAGGCTATCATAATTTCTCCCTCATCCCAATTTTTGAATTATATAAAATTTATGGGTGAACTTAATTGGGCAGGAGCACCTGCTATCAACTAGAGTGTACTATTTATGTAAAGTACGTTGTTAAAAATGATAGGATAAAACTATTGCTTTATGAAAATGAGACAAAACTCGGCCTAGCCAAACAATCATGTAGATGCTAGGTCTGTTAGCCTACTTACCAATACTTTAAAGTATTGACCAAGTTTGTTTGGCTCGAACCTTTACTGTTGTAGGTTATTCCACTACCGAGTGATCATTATAGGTCATAAGTATACCTGGAAACGAGCTGGATCGGTCCATTTTGCCACCGAGCCGAAAAAAGCTCGGGATGGATTTGCCGAACCCGAGCCAGCTCGTCGCCGTCAGTGAGCCGCACACTTGAGCTCGGCCCGAGCTTCTGACTAGCTCGGCGCAACTCGCGATCTTGGCAGGTCCTGTCACTGATGGGTGGGGCTCTTCAACGACAACGATGGTGCAGGCGGCGCGATGGTGCGGGTTGCGTGTGTGTAGGAAGCTGGGCGGCGTGAGAGAAGGGGGTGGCGGAGAGGAGCGTGGTGGCATGGTGGATCCTACAAGAAGCAGCGGTGCGGCCGATCGGCGACATCATCTGGGCGGTGGTGGAGCGACCTGGAAGAAAACAACCTGGACATCTCCTCGAACAAAACCTAGCACTAATAGGCCCAATTTTTCAGAGTGCGTCAATATGGAGGACGGGCTCCATGGAGCCCATTTTTGAATTTTTAAAAATTGACATTTTAAAGTTCTGGAAAAAATATTTAGATGTAGATAACGATGACTTCTAGCTCCATGAAACCCATCCAGTAAAACCATTTTTCGAAATGCGAAAAAACCAATGCAAAATATTCTGTATTTTAGATTGTGCAAAAATGAAAAATTTCCAGATCTAAGACAGTGAACATTGCAGAATTCAAATTCTTCAAAATTGTTAGAATTTGATATTTTTGTGTAGGCTGGGATACAAACTATTTCATGCTGAAAACGGTACTGTAGATCAAGTCATTGTTAACATCAAGAATTTTATTTCAGATTTTTGTGAAACTTTAAAATATCATTTTTCAAAAATAATAATCAAAAAAGGGCTCCATGAAACCCGTTCACTAAAACCATTTTTCGCAATTTTTCATCCCAACTTGCTATCCTTCCGCAGAAATCATCCCAAAAATCAATTCGAAAAAAGGCGAACTAGACAAGCCGGACCGAGCTGAGCCCGATCTAGCCCGAGCTCGCTACGGTCCAGCAGCTGAGACTCGACTCAGTTATGTAGCACCAGCGGGCCAAGCCCAGCTTGCCCCAAGCCATGGAAACTCGGGACGATCCCGGTGGCCCGAGTTTAGTGTCCAGGTATAGTCACGAAACTCTACTCAATATTTGTTTGCATGTGGCAGTTTTAGCTATCCTAGATCCTTACAAGTTTTAATAATTTGCAAATTCTACATCATGTACATTATAATCATAATTCATGGTTATTATTTGATATCTAATAATATTGTGTGTGCTAATGAACTGATCTAAGGATTAGCACTGTACACACGAACTCTATCTTATCAGGTGGGGGCGTTTCATTTGAGGTGCTTGTTTTGAAGATATTATAGTACACATGTTAATAAACTTTTGCTGTGCGCAAAACATGTTACTAGGTCCCATGTGACATGATTTTAGTTTCGAACTTCTATTGAGTCATCATATCTACATTGTGTATTACCTTCTATAGTGTTGAACTTGTGGACCGAATGTAGAGAAAACAAGGGGGTATGGTTTAGTTTGAAGAGTTTGTGTATTCATAAATTGTTAATGTGTTGATCCGAGTGACTAGAAAGTTCATTCTTAACTACCCTAAGTTCCTTAAGTAGTCCTGGTGAAATGGGAAGGTAGGATAATAGATATCGTGCACAAGCAAGCACGTAGGAGCATGTCATGAAGTTAGATTCAAGCACCATGACATTTACATTATTATTACATGATTGCTCTCGTCCATGCAATGTCCCGCTGATCTTCAAATGGCTATGGTTTTTAGCCATTGATAGTTACAACTTAAATCTTACTTGTGAAAAACTGCTACTCCCTCCAATCCATATTAATTGTCATTGTATTTGATGTATCTAGCACTAAAACATGCTTAGATACATCAATTCTGTGACAAGTAATATGGATCAGAGGGATTACTATTTTCTTATTTACTATTTTGGTTCAGCCGCTACATTCACCACTTGCTTTTGATAATATTGATACACATGTGTGTTGGAGAGTGACACCCCAGTTAGTAAAGTCTTATTGGTGTTCTTGTCCTCCATCGTGTTGAACTAGAAATTTAGGTGTAATACTTCCCATCAAAGATTTCAGGGATCTCGTACACTTGTGGATATCAGGTGTCCGCTGAGCAAGGCACCTGAAAAACCATACATAGTTCAGATATGATCATCAATCATAGATGAGCCCTCCTCGGATTCACCCATGAGCATATAGTTATAATCTTGTCACCGCAAATAGGAAGTAGGGTGGTTAATGTGCAATGTAGTTGGATCATGAACTTGTATAAACTTTTATATCTTTTGTGCTACCATTTGTACCCACCGATCAGTGTGACACTATGATTTTTTCCACATAGTAGTAGTTTATTACTCACCCTGTTCCAAATTAATTGACATAGCTTTGTCTAGATAAACATGTATCTACACACATTTTTTCTTTGCCTAGATAAATATGTTTCTACACATATTTTAGCATATAAATACATGCATATCGGGAAAAGTTGTGGCAATTAATTTGGAACGGAGGTTGTACATCATATTGAAATTTATGGTATGTGTAATTTTTATATTTTTATAGGATCAAATATTGTGGGTTCATTTAAAAAAATCATTTGGAATGGATGTGAATAGTCACATGTGGTATTCACCATTCGTCTATACAAAATCATTCTATTGCTATGGTCATCAATGGGTTATCATCTATTTTAATTTTGCCAAAAATTTAGTCAAAGAAAGACCTATTTCTATAGTTAATATGTACAGTTGGTTGGCATTAAAAAATATTTATACGAATATTGAATTTATTACCTATAGCACTCTTGATACTACAAAAGATTTGCACTTCACGAAAATAATTTTTCAGTTATTTATTAGCATTAAATAAATATTTTTACATATATCGCATTTTTATTGTAATAAATGAAATATTTGCTAAAATATTATTTTATTTATCCCCGCATATGATACAACGAATCTATAAATAGTTCTCAATGCCTATAGTGACCTTCATCCTTTAAGATACCAAAGTGTTGAGGCTTACTATACTTGGAAGAGCAATTGCTCTATGCTTATTTTTCCATGTATTTTAAACCGAAGGTATTCGAATACGCCACAGCTTGTATCCAAGAGGTATTCCGATTATGTGTTGTAGTAGCATGTTATACTATTAAGATGTGTTGTATGTTGAAGTAGGGACTAGTTTTTTTTATCTTAAATCATGTTATTCCATGGTTTGATTTTCAAGAAATTAAGGAAAAGGTTGGGATACTCCATTGGTATATAAATAATCCATATCCTAAAGAGTTAATGACCATATATGTTGCTTTTCATCTATATAACCAATCCAAGGTGTGGGGTTAGTAGATCTGATGTTAGGGAAACTACTTTATTGTCTATTAGGTTATCATAGAGTTCACACATACATTACTTTGGGATCTTGGTTCATTATCATCAGATCTAGAAGTTAAGTGATGACCCATAAGTGTAGGGATCGCAACAGTCTTCGCCGGTAGTATTACCCAATTTATTGATTCGACACAAGAGGAGCCAAAGAATACTTACAAGTCTTAACAACTGAGTTGTCAATTCAGATGCACCTGGATATAGTTCTTGCTCACAGAAATTTATCAGTAGTAACGGTTTGGTAGTAGCAATAGCAAAGCAACAACAACAGTGAAACAGGAGCAATAGTAACATTAACAGTAACGGTAACAGTAGGATTCGAGTGCGGTAACAGGAGAAACAGATGGACGGGCATTGCATGGACGATTCTAAACATGTAACTTCAAGATCTAGGGCATTACAAATAAATAATAACAAGAATCCAAGTACTAAAAAATCCTAGGCATGTGCTCCAAATATAGTCAAACATGCTCGCAATGAAAACTTGCACAACATCTTCTATCCATCCAGCCCGGGCAGCAGGGCCTCTAGGGAACTACTGTCAATTAAGGTGCTCCTTTTAATAGAGCACCAGAGCAAAGCATTAACACTCCGTGAACACATGTGATCCTCACACCACAGCAATCCCCTCCGGTTGTCCCAATTATTATCACATTGGGGGCTTTGGATCCGGACAATGATATGTGTACACAACTTGCAGATAAGATCACAAAAAATACTATCATAATAATTCAATAATAAGTTCAGATTTGAGATCATGGAACTCGGGCCCTAGTGACAAGCATTAAATACAACAAGTTGCAATAAAGTCAAATAGAACTAATAGAGATACTAGGCACTATGCCCTAACAGATCTTATTTGATTACATGATAGAACTCATCCAATCCCTACCATACCCAAGCCTACAGCGGGGGATTACTCACTCATAGATGAGGGAAACATCGGTGGTTGATGGAGATGCGTTGGTGATGACGATGGCGATGATCCTCTCCAAATTCCCCGTCCCGGCAGGGTGCTAGAATGGATTTTCTGGATCCGAATCTTGGTTTCTGGTGGCGGCGGCGGAGCGTAACTCTTTCTGGAAAACTATCGACCCCCCCTCGGTTTTTAGGCCGAAAGGCAACTTATAGGCGCAGAGGGAGGCCGAGGGGGTGCCTGGGGTGGCTGCACCCCTCCAGCGCGACAGGTGGCCTGCCTGGGTGTGTGGCCCCTGTGCCTCCTCTCCATCTCGACTTCTGGCTCCGTGGATCTTCTGGTGAAATATAATTTTTGGCATATTTTTCGGAATTTTTCCTGAGATAGTTGATTTTTTTGCACAAAAACAAGACACCAAGGTAATTCTGCTGAAAAGAGCGTCAGTCCGTGTTAGTTGTATTCAAATCACACAAGTTTAGATAAGAAACAATAGCAAAGTGTTCGAGAAAGTAGATACGTTTTGGACGTATCAACTCCTCCCAAGCTTAGCTTATTGCTTGTCCTCAAGCAATTCAGTTGAAAACTGAGTGCGATAAAAGAACTTTCACGAACACTTTGCTTCATATGATGTAAATATTCTCAGCACAGGAGTAGATGCTTAGGCAATTCATAATAAGGAGTATGCAACTAAGGGTGTGTTTGGTTGAGCTGTAGATTTATGAAAATCAGCTGTGAAGAATCTACTGTGAAAAGCTGAAAGTTATTTGGTTAGAACAACTGCCAATTGTGAATTTGGTCGGAAATGTCTGTAATGCCCTATAGGCCCTGGGAACTTATTTGTATGATAATTTGTCGTATAACAACGATTTGTACACTAGCAATCATGCAATGGTCATATTGGAAAGTAATTTTCTTGTATACGAAGGCCATCATCACAAATTTAATACTTCCGCTGATCCATATTAGTTGATTCAAATTTGTCTAGATACAGATGTATCTAGCACTAAAATTTGACTAGATATATTTGTATCTAGATAAATCTAATCAACTAATATGGATTAAAATAGTACAAAATAATCATGCATATTAATTGCACATATTGCATGAACCAATAATTATGTAGGCCGATCAACAAAAGTCTGAAAAAAAAAGAAATAGAAGGTGCATGGGAGGAGGGGACAGTAGGAAGGAGGAAGATATCAAGGAGACATAGAGAGCGTGTGGCAGAGAGTGTGGAGGAGAGCGCATTTTCCTTCTGCCCGTGTGCGAGCGAGTTTCGGGTTTGAGGACAAAGGAAAAGTTGAACCGTGCATTTTCCACTCCCCGATGGCATAACAGGTAATTTTCTTCAATTCTCTTGGACGCAACACGGTGAAATCTGGGGGTCAGCCTGCTTTCGGTTTACACGCTAGGAATCAGCAGCGTTCGGGAATCTGGTGGTCCACCAAAAGGCGTTTGGTTCAGATTACAACTTTGAGAACGTGAATCTGCCCACAAAATCTCAACCAAACACAGCCTAAGTCTACTCAATAGTCATTGCAAGCTATGAAGAGAAACCAACTCAATAATAATAAGTAGCATGAAACATAAACATAAACAACATTGCAATGCTCATAATAAGGTATGATAGAGTGGTATCTCGCTTTACTTTATTTGAAGAGCATAATATAAATGCCAAGGCACCTCTAAAGTTGACATGAAGACTAGAAGTAAAGATATCAGAGATACAAGCATCAAAGTCATGACATAATTAACCAAGTTTTGGAACAAACATAAAAATGACAACTATGCTCTCAAGAAGGTGCTCATAGAATAAGTGGTGACTCAACAAAGTTGTGAAAATGGTTTTGAAAGGTTTAAAAGGCTTCCCAATGCTGAAAGGAAGGTACTCATTACCTTTGAGCTCTCATTTCCCCTATCATAGGCATCTTCATGTGGTTAAGGTGAAAGTGAGGTCCACTCTGAATCATATGCTTGACAGACCATAGACTGGAAATCCCAAGTCCCTTGAGTACGAGGGCCGCTCCGCATGCTACTCAACTTTGGTCACCTGAAAGTTCTTGTTATTGTAAATACATGCATATCATCGAGAACCGTCAACGGGGTACCCCTTGCACATGGTATAGGAGCTTTCCCATAACCAAAATGACAAGGCAAGCAGACAATAAGCATCTCAGCAATCTTTTTATTTACCATATGCATAGCTTTTTATTGAGGATGCTCCATAGATGCTCATTATGGCGATGCTGCAAGTTTCCACCATGATTAAGCATGGCTTAGGCTAGCGGCCCATGCGTTTCTCTAACACAATGTATAGACTCCATGAACTCACAAGCTTCCCTTTTATTTCACATCGTCGACATTTGTAAACAAAAGAGCAAGGTATCAACTGGATGAGATATCCAAAAAATGTTGAAAGCGTTCGACGTGACAACACGGTTCTGCTAACTCCCAGCATATAATTAGCAAGCATATAACTTTCATGGACATGTCACAATGGTTCAGAATTATTAAGCGCAAGGAATAAAGTGTGCCATCAAGTTCGTGAGAGCTTTACTAACTAACTTTCTCAAAACAGACAAACATTTTATTTTGGAAGAAAACACGGCATATATAAAATATGCACTGAAGTATCAAATGATGCTAATAGGTAGGTATGGTGGACACAGCTGGCAATATTGTTTTTGGAAAGGTGGAAGCACAGGTAGAGCACATACTCAGTGCAAGTGAAGGCTAGCAATTGAGAGGGAGCGACAAACGAGAGAGAAATAGCTCTCATAATCATGCTTGCAACAAAACATGACTAATTATGGCATGAAAGTGATACAAGAACTCTGAGGCAAAATAAATCACCGAGGCTTACTGACTATTGATTAGTCATATGCATGCGTGAGCATGTGCCAAGTCGATTCACATGAACAGTCAGAGGAGGATACCACAATATCATACCAAAATATGAATAAAGCAATGAAAGCAAACATTCATATGACATGCTACAAACTATTAGCAAGCTGGAGCTAATCATAGACAAGCAAGAACTACTAAGCATCCATAATGACATACACCTTACAAAAACATGCTAAGCATGCTCACAATGATGAGTATATGTACAAAAATGAAACAAATCGAGTTTGTTACCAGCCGCTTACCACACCTCGAGTTGTCTTAATCTTTATTATTGCTCTTCACTTGTGTGACTTGAATAATAACATTAAACCAAAATCCACTGAGGACGGCTGAACCCTGCAAAGAACTCACAAAACCAAAGAAGAACAACAAATATTTTTGGTGTTTTCGATTTAAAAAACAAGCAAACAAAGAAAAAACAAAGAAAGAAAAATAAAACCAAAAACAAAAACTAAGACGCTCCAAGAACAACACAACTGTGCATGAAACAATAAAAACGAAGTGTCTAGAAAGACCTGAGATTTTTATTGATGAAGAAGGGGATGCCTTGGGCACCCCCAAGCTTTGACGCGTGTACCTCTTGAATATTTCTTAGGGTGACATGTGGTGGCTCCCCCAAGCTTGATCTTTTGTCCATTTTTCATCTCATTATATCATTCTTTCCTTACACCTGAAATTTTTTCTTCACACAATCTTCATTAGCAACATTAGTGTATTCAAAAGATAATAGACCTTTGGGGTTTATTTTTAAAATAGCAAAACTTTCACTAAAGACATAATCTACTGTAGCAATTCCCTCAAAAATCTCAATTTCCCAAAAAGAACCCGAAAAGGAATCAATAAGAAGCAAATGCAAATAATGGCAGAAATCTGTCAAAACAGACCAGCAGGTAGAAACCGATTTTTTAGAAGACCTTCTGTTGCTCAAATAAAAAAGTGTTGAACTAACGAAAGTTATCTAACATACTCGGGGATTTGTTCGTAAATTTTCAGCTCAATCCGACTTACAGATACGCCTCACAAATTTTTATGGTGGAGGACAAAAATCTGTTTCGGGACAGCAACTCCCCAAATCTTACTTCCCTCTCATTAGAGGTCAATCTTGGCACAAAAAGCAAACAAAAAGGATAAGGAGAGGTCATTACTGAATTAATAACTTCCAAGACTCAAGGAAACTCTTGGGTTATCTCCCAACAAGTACTTTTCTTTAACGCCTTTAAATTAGGCACGACGAAGAGCAAGGATTGAAAAGGAGAAAAATAAAAGTGAGCAAGTATAACCAGTGTGAAAACATTGTTTTGTTCATTAAAATACCTTTGTTAACAAGGTTGATCAAGTCTTGTTACCAAAACAATCTTATATAAAACAAAACTTTACATTCCACAAGGTGATTATGTTACCTCATACTTGATAGCAATGGTCCCAATCATAATAGTTTCAAAGTTTTCTCGTGGAATGGGACAATATATTTCTCCAATCTTGATGCTCTCAATATTTTCAATGGAATTCAGACAATAGCTCTTAACAACCTTCTTGGGAAAATAAACAGTATGCTCTTTGTCATCAATATTGAATGTTACTTTTCCTTGATTACAATTAATGACAGCATCTGCAGTATTAAGAAAAGGTCTCCCAAGAATAATAGACATATTATCATCTTTAGGCATTTCAAGCACAAAAAAATCAGTCAGAACCAAGCAATTATAAGCAACTTGAACAGGAACATCCTCATATATATCAACAGGAATAGTAGTTGACTTATCAGCCATTTGCAAAGATATATCGGTTGGTATCAACTTTTCTAGCTGGACTCTCTTATAGAGAGAAAAAGGCATAACACTAACTCCAGCTCCCAAATCACATAAAGCAGTTCTAACATAATTATTCCTAATGGAGCAGGGAATAGTTGGTATATCTGGATCACCAAGTTTCTTTGGAACCTTACCAGTGAAGGAGTAATTAACAAGCAAAGTAGAAATCTCCTCATTAGGAATCTTCCTTTTATTAGAGACAATATCCTTCATATACTTTGAATAAGGAGGCAACTTAATAGCATTAGTCAAAGGAATTTGCAAGAAAGGTTTCATTCACTCACAAAACTTGTTGTAGTGTTCCTCCTCCTTTGACTTGTGTTTCTTACCTGGAAAAGGCATAAGTTTCTACACCCAAGGTTCTCTCTCTTTACCATGTTTATTAGCAATAAAATCTTCCTTTGTGTACCTAGTGTTCTTAGTGTGCTTCTCAGGTTCTTCCTCACCTTCCTCCTTATCAAGAGACTCATTTTATCATTACCACTCCCAGTTTCAGCATCAGAGACATATACACTATTAGGATCTACAACAGGTTCAAGTGGTTCCTCAACTATCTTATGTTTATTTTTCTTCCTCTTACGAGGATTACCACTATCTTCAGCTTGTTGGGAATCCTGCTCTATTCTTTTAGGGTGTCCTTCAGGATATAAAGGATCTTGAGTAGCTATACCACTCCTAGTTCTAATTCCATAAGCATGTTTATCTCCTGAAGCATTAACTAGCATATCCTTTTGCACCTTAGCAAGTTGATCAAGTTGAGTTGAACCATTTGAAAGTGTTTACAAAGCATTTTAATATCATTAGAAGTTCTTTCCACAATATCTTTCAACTCATGGATAGCTCTAGAGTTTTCCAATAAATGAATCTGAACTTGTTTATTAAAATACCCTTGCTTAACAATAAATGTGTCAAGTTCCTCTACATTGATCAGGAGGCTTACCATAAGGAATATCACCTTCATTAAAGTGTCAGAGAGAGTGTACCTCAATAGTATATGAGTGGGGAATTAGCTTACATAATTCTTCTATAGGAGGTAGATTCTTCACATCTTCAGCTCTAATACCTTTCTCCTTTAGACACTTCTTAGCTTCCTTCATCACTTCATCATTTAATGCAATAACTCCCCTCTTCTTTGTTGTTGGTGCTGGAATTGGTTCAGGAACATCTGGTTCAGGAGTAATAGGCTCAGGTGTATTTAGCTTAGTTGAAGTCCAATCATCATAATTCTTGCTTATCTTAACCATTAATTCTTTAGCATCTGTAGGAGTCCTTTTCCTGAAAACACAATCAGCAAAGCTATCTAGGTATGTCCTAGAATCATAAGTTAGTCCATTATAATAAATATCAAGAAGTTCATTCTTAGGTAATGGACATCCAGGATGTGCATGAATTAAGGCACAGAACCTTGTCCATGACTCAGGCAATTTATCTTCTTCTCCCTGTTTAAAATCAAAAAGTCCCTGCAAAGCAGCATGACTAGCACTGGGAGGGAAATATTTCTAGAAGAAAGAAGCAATCAAGCAATCAGGGCTATCAATGGAACCAGGAGGTAATCTATTAAACCAAGCCCTAGCTTCTCCTTTTAGTGAAAAAGGGAAGATCTTAGTAACAAAGTACTTGCGCATCTTAAAATCACCAGAGAACAAAACACTCATAGTAGAAATCTCATTCATATGAGCCACAACACTTTCATTTTCAGTCCCACAGAAAGGTTCTTTCTCAACAATATCTAAATAACATAAATCAAGAGAGAAATCATAATCTTCATCTTTAATATCTATAGGAGAGGTGGCAAACTTAGGATCAATGGACATCTTAGGCATAATAGTACATCTAGCAAGGAGAATCTTAATAGCACTAGTACCATGTGTGTTTCGGCACTCTTAAACAAAATCATTAGTGAACTCAATGTAACCATCATTAATATCATAACTCTCACTAGCCTCAGGTAATCTAACAGGTGTAACAGTGTCTTCACTAGGAGTTTCGGTATTTCCTAGACTAGCCATAATAGCATCTAGAAAAGGACCTAATGAACCACTCACATCAAGCATAGTAGAAGTAATATCATGAGCATCAAAAGTAGTTTTAGATTCTGCAGTAGTAGTAGTGTGTGTAGCATGAGTATGTGGTGGTGGTGTGACAAGCTTACTTATAATAGATGGTGAATCAAGAGCAACGGAGGTGTATAGGACTGTACCTCTTCTTGTAGTGGATGGTAAAATAGGGAACTTTCCATCACGAGACTTCCCCATGATGAAAGGAGTAGCAGTGAACAATAATAGATCCAAGTGAACTTACAAATAAAGCTATGCTCCCCGGCAACGGCGCCATAAAATAGTCTTGATGACCCACAAGTGTAGGGGATCACAACAGTCTTCGCGGGTAGTATTATCCAATTTATTGATTCGACACAAGGGGAGCCAAAGATGAAGGGAATATGCGTGAGAGGCAATAATAAAGTGGTCATTATCGTATTCCTTATTTATAATAAATGTTTATTTTGCATGCTATAATTGTATTAATACGGAAACGTTAATACATATGTGTTTAATAAACAAAAAGGAAGTTCCTAGTTATGCCTCTCTTATAAACTAGCTCGTTGATTAACATGATGATCAAAGTTTCCTGATCATGGACATTGGATGTTGTTAATAACGACGTCACAACATTAGTGTAATGATGTGATGAACATTCATCCGAAGTATAGCATTACGATCAAAGTCATTGAGTTTATATTGCTATAAACAACTTACGAAGTAGTCCTAATCCTTAGACCATGAGATCATGTCAATCACTAACACCGGAAGAGTTTCTTGATAACATCAAACGTCACACCGTAATGTGGTGATTATAAAGATGGGTTGAACTACTAAAGTGTTATGTTGAGGCCCATGGATCGAGAGTGGAATTTGTTCATCCCGATGACGATAGATATGCTCAGGCCCTCTCGGTGATATCACATTGATTAGCTTGCAAGCAAGTGATTTGATCACTAGAATGTTATATCACGGGAACGAGAAAAGAGTACATGTCAGTAACGAGATCAAACTAGGTATGGAGATACCGATGATCGTATCTCGGACATGTAATATATCGCGAAACAAAGGGATTAAGATACTAGTGTAAAAGGTTCCGACGATCACAAGAAAGTCATCGTTGAATGTGTGGGAGTCAGTATGGGTCTCCAGATCCCGCTTCTGATTATTGATCCGAGAGGGGTCTCGATCATGTCCGCATTATTCGCGAACCGTAGGGTGACACACTTAAGAGACACCGAAATCCATTTGGAGCAAAAGTTTCATGCCGAAAGAATAACAAGCGCAGGAATTTATTTCACTAGATACCAAAACGGGTTTTCGGGTGAAATTGCGGAAAGTGTTTCTGCATGTGAAATGAAATACTAGCAAGGGGTTATATGTGAATGTTTGTCATTAAAGTAATTGACAAAATTCTGAATAAATAAAAGGAGTTTTATTTAATGAAAGTTTGCATTAAATTTGGTGGAAATTTGAGTGGGTTTTTGAGTGGAGGGAATTGAAAGGCATTTGAGTGAGTGGAGTGTCCACCCACATGAATGTGGAAGAGGTGGGGGCAGACCCATGGCTGTGCGCATGGCCCCTTGGGTGCCCCCCCTCTCCCTATAAAAGGAGCCCCCCTCCCTCTATCTCACTCACACCTCCTCATGAAGGATCTCTCTCCCCCTCTAGTATTTATTCCCCAGGGTCTCGAACTAGCGAGATACATGTTCCCGGTGGCTTTTCGGAAAGAAAGAGTTGTGCTTCCGCTGCATCGCTGGAGCAAGGAGGCGGAGGTTGCTCGGTGCCTCGAACGTGTGTGCGAGCACGGATGCGCTGCTATTTTGCTTAGGACTTCCTCTCTCGATCTTGAGATCGGCAAGAGATCGTCTATCAACCACGAGTTTGGACTCATTAAGCTTTCGGTCTTCAAGGGTATGTTCTCTACGGGATATACATCCACCGTTGTTTGTATCTAGTAGATAGATCTTGGTACATAGTTGTTCCCATCAGAGAAAATTTTTGTTTTCTATCTTGTGAACCCTACAAAGGGTATCGAGCCGATCTATGCGTAGATACTTTGCACGGGTAGTACACATATGAGTATGTGGTGACGATGACCATTTTATTGCTTCTTTGTTGTACTTTGGATATTGGTGGCATAGTGGGATGAAGTAGCCGACAAACTTTACATGTCCTCGCACATGAGACTGTTCCACGCTTGACATGCAACTAGTTTTGCATAAGTGGCTAGCGGGTGTCAACCTCTCCTACTATAGTCAATATCTAATTTGCAACGAGTTGTCAACAATTTGGTTATCCTCGTTGTGGTTCAGGTTCGTAGGTAAGAACGGTTCTATCTTCGAAAGCCCTAAGCCACGTAAAACTTGCAATGGATAAATTAGAGGCGTCTAGTTTAGATTGTTGCTGGGCTAGTGTTATGATATGGTGATGTTGTAAGTAGAAGTATGAGATGATACTCTCACAACACACATAGCGTGTAAGTTCCATAGACCTTGGCCTTACACATAAAGGTATGACAGAGATCATACCACGGTGCACATGATGGAGATCATATGCGGGAACCATATCATTTCACTAATAAACATGTGATGTTTGATAGCATCTTATATTGCTTGTTTGGCATTTTATTAGCATAATAATATGATCCCTCATTTAAATATCAAGATAAGAATGTGTTCTTCCTTTAGTATGCACCGATTATGTTCTCGTCGCTCCAAGACATCACGTGATGATCGGGTGTTTTTGGATCCACGACCATATTTCGGGTATAAGACAGTTACACACGCGAATACTAAGGTTCTTACTTGGCGAGCCTAGCATGTACAGACATGGCCTCGGAACACGGACCGAAAGGTTAAGCATGAGTCATATAGTAGATATGATGCCCATTTGATGCTCGCCTTTGAAGCTACACCGACTCACATGATGATCGGACTTGGTGTAGTGGATTTGGTTCATGTAATCACCAAAAATACACGAGGGATGTCATTTTTGAGTGGGAGTTAATTTCTAATTTGGATTAGTAGAACTCAATTTATCATAAATTAAATCAAAGTGAATTTGCATAATTTGTTGTAGTCATTGGCATTCGTTCACCACCTTATGCATAGTTGTAATTGAGATAATAGAACTATAGAAGTCTGGATATTTACTTTACGAACTGGTATCGTATTGAGTTGAGTGTCAATCTAAAGTTTTAAAGTACTATTGCAAACTTTCAGCAAACTCTATTTACTCCGTGAAATTTAATAGTTGGTATTAAATCGAGAGTAACAATTCCAGTGTTAGTATCTTAAGTATCATGTTTGCCTCCATGATTCTTGATTGTTTTAATATCAAGTTTATCTAGGAGCTAAAAGAATTGTTTCAGAAACCATCATGTGTGGCAGATATAAAGATATCTGAAACAATGTTTTGGTTGCAATATGATAGAGTATAATATATGTTCTCATATTGGATGAGAATTTACGAAGGTTGGAGATGCTAGACATCCTAATCATCCAAAAGGATTTTGGAAAGTAACGTTATACTCACGATTCATCTTTATAAGCTACAATAGCTTGATCATGAAAGTCGTCATGATAAGGATGAATAGAAGATGTATGTAAAGTGTTTACTACACTAAAAGATTACTAAAGAATGGATTTTGAAAGAACGCCGATCATTTGATGATGGTGATCTACTTCAAATTGAAAGTCCAAAGGTATTATTATTTGAATATACACGCTTTGGACTATGTGTCATGTATATGGCGCCACTTTTGATGTTGATAGATTCTTTTAAAAGGAAAAGGAAATGCTAAAAGAGAATCTATAAAATATATTTGGCAGAAAATAAAAGATTAGAAATATCCAATTTAGGTATATAAATGATATACATGTTATGGTGGCATTCTTTGCTTGTTAAACAATGTGGTTCTTGGGTATTGGATACCGAATTGGTTGGTATGAAATTTCATACGGAACGACGCAATTCATAAACCACAATGGCCTAAATAACTAGCAAGAGAATATGTGATGATGTTCATCGAAAACAAACAAACCGTTGTTTGTATTTCTCGTTGACATCAAAGCTTGACTTCAAGATTTGTTTTAATAATTGTTATTTTAATCAGGTATTATGAGAACAAAGGTTGTTCAAATAATTATCGTATTCCATATAAGATGGATGATTTACAAATCTAGTTGGAGAAATCACATCCATAAAACCTAATGCTAAAATGTCGCAAGACAAATGATTGAAAGATCACTTACGAAGTGACATCGCCGTTTAAATTATATTGGAAAGAAAACATGAAGAATCGCCATATTCATGGATTTTTGGAGTCTTTGATTTGATCAAGTGACGCTTGTGAGACTTTCCTCGGGATAATTAAAACTTCGTTCAAATGCCAAAGAAGAACGAATGACTAAAATATTGGAATTTATACATATCGATGTATGTAGTCCATTATGTGTAGTCGTAAGCGATGGGTTTCAACTTCATATGCTTTCTCCGGAAATTTGAGTGAATGTTCACTTAATGAGAAAGAAGTATGAAATATTTGAAAAACGTTTCAAAGACTTTCAAGATGAAGTGAAAATCATTGTAACAAGAAAATAAATGGTTTATGATTTTATCATAAGAGATTTATTTGAGTTACAAGTGTAACAAGAAAAATAAATGAATTATGATTTTATCATAAAAGGGATTTATTTGAGTTACAAGTTTAGCAAAACACCTAGATTTACATCTCCCGAAACACCATAGGAATATGGAGTGTTTGAGATTTGTAAGGAAACCTTGTTTGACATGGTTGGATCAAAGGTGTTATTTATAAAACTGCCATTATGTTTTAAAAAGATTAAAGCTTTAGAGACTTCCGCATTTACACTGAAAAGAGCTCCATCTTGATCCGTTGAAATGACACACCAGCCGCAGGAGGATGCTCTCACCAGGTTTCTGAAACTAAGGCCAGCTAAGTTCTCCACTGCACTTGAACCTATGATTGCTCTCGACTGGTTGCATTCAGTGAATAAGGATCTGGTGACAGTTGGGTGCACGGATGTTGAGAAGGTGAGATTTGCCGCTCACCTACTAGAGGGACCAGCCGCTTCATGGTGGGACACTTTTCAGATCACCCACCCGCTGGACACTGTGACTTGGGCAATGTTTGAGGAAGGTTTCAGGACCAACCACGTATCTTCAGGAGTTCTGAGCCTGAAGAGGAAGGAATTTCGCAACTTGCGCCAAACCAACCACACCGTGGCTGAATATATTGAGGAGTTAAACAACCTGTCGTGATATGCCCCTGAGGATGTTGACAGCTATGCCAAAAGGAGAGAGAGGTTCCTGGATGGCCTCAGTGATGAGATTTCTATACAGCTGCTAGTGGTTTATTGTCCCACTTTCCAGGAGCTTATGGACAAGGCTAGAATTCTTGAAGGGAAGCACAAGCAAGTGGAACGACGCAAGAGGAAGTACAATGATCACAACTCAGGATCACACCATGAGCGTACCTACCATGACGGTAATGGGAATTTTGGAAATCACAAGCACGGAGGCAATGGACACAGTTCTGGAAGCAACAACGGTCACAACCACCCCCATCAGAAGAAGGATATTATCCAAGTGATATGCTTTAAGTGCAACCAGAAGGGACACTATGCTGATAACTGCCCGGAGAAGAAGAGTGAAGCTGGAGCCAAGACGGATTCACCTCCGGAGGCAACTGTGAATCATGTGAGCATGGGGAAAGCACTCAATAAGCCATGCCGTGTGACTAGTAAGTTCTCGCTAATTTATGCATCACGCTCGTAATGTTTTCAATACTAGTGCATCATGATCATTCATATTGAGGCATTCATGGATAAGAATAGTTACATATGGAGTTACTTAGAGGATCTGTTGAAGAGAACCCACTGGAAAGGATTGATAGCTAGCACAAGATTCCACAATTAAATATTGGATGTTGGAGATGCCAAGCTCAGTTTTCTTAAGGGGGTTATCCTCGACAACGACACCCATAACCTTGCTAGCCATTCCGAATCTCGGGACGAGATTCATCTTAAGGGGGTTAGTCTGTCATATCCCAAGTTTTTAGAAATTGGGACTAGAAAAAAATTTGCATTTGCATTGCATTGGCAAAGCATTTTGCATTCTTGAAAAATGTGAATTGCAAAACCTTATTTATAAACCCTATTTTGAATTACTAAAATGCACCTACAAGAGAATATACTAGGGATTTGTAAATTCACTACTTGCAAACTAGTAAAAGATTACAAATATGATTCTAATATGATCTACAAGATTTTATAAAAATTTGAAGACAAAAATATTTTCATTTGGAGTTATAAAACAAAATATATGAAAGAAATACAAAAACAGAAAGAGAATAAAAAAATAAACCTAGCAGCTAACCAGCGGACCAGCCCACCTAAACCCCACCCTACCCGCCACCACACGCCTCCCACGCACAAGGCTATGCCAAACTCATGGTACTGGCCTACCCAATTGTGCAGCCGCCCAACTCAGCGTGCCCTCGAAATCTTGTGCCGACAGTGGGGCCCGCTGTCGGCCCCAACCTCTAGCGAGAGGCCCCTGCGAGCACGGAGATCTCGATCGATCGATTCCGTCAAAACCGCGCCGAATCCGAGTGGATTTCGCCTTCTCTCGCCATATAAAATTCCTCCCTCTCCTCCTTCCGTTTTTTCGAACAATCTGGAGCCCTAGCCTCCGCGGGAGCGAGCTCCGATCTCGGCCGCCGTCACCGCCATTACCGTCGCCAAGACGTGCTCGATACAAGAGGTTGCCGAGCACCCCGCCGCCTCTTTCTCCCCTTATCCTCTTGCCAGTACTCGACTCCGTCGCCTCACGCCGTTTTCCCCATCGCAGGACCACGGGAGAGGCCGCGATTGCTCGCCGGAGCACTATCTCCACTGCATGTCTCCATCCGCACGCCGACGCCACTTTGGGAAGCAAACCACGACGCCGTTCTCACCAATTAACTCGTCGTCCTCGCCCGGTCCTCGTCCGCCACCTCCCCTCGCCTAGAACTCGTCGGAGCGCCGCCCAAGATCACCACCGAGCCGTTCGTCGCCGCTCGCCGTCGCCCAGGCCAGCCCACATGGAAGGATTCGTTCCGAGCCGCTGGATTCCCCTCCGATGGCCCAGATTAGATCAACTCGACGAACCAGAACGTTCCAGCCAGTTCATCCCGTGTCCCAATCAGCCCGATTACGTGAATTTAAAATTGAATTAAAATTGCAGAAAATTGTATAAACTTGTAAAATTCATAATAAAAGATTGGTAGGTCCAAAAATAGCGTATAATATATCAATAGACTCATAAAATTGAGTAGATTATTAATATCAAGTTGGATCTAACTTTTACAGTACGTGTTTACTGTAATCATGTAATTAGTTTTAATGGTCTTTTAGGTAAATAAATTCATAGTAAAATATCTACTGGTCCAAAAATCACAAATAATATACCTACGGATTCACAATTGTGTGTAGATCATCAATATGTAAATGGTTAAGTCAAATACTTTAAGGTTTTGCAGTAATTAAATAAATGGTTTAATGGCTTATTTAGAGTAATAAATTCATAAGAAAATAAATAATGTTCAGAAAATTACAAATAATATGTCCCTGGAATCACAATCCCGTGGGGATTATATATCTGATTTTAGTTTGATTTTTAGACAACAGGAACTATTTAAATGATTAAAACCCATTAAACACTATTTAAATCATAAGAAAAGATTTGTAACTCTGATTAGGGTGAATCCAAATCCTACTGGTTCGTATTAATACCCTCTATCCGTACACTTAATATCCAAATTTAATTTGATAATGAGAGCAGAAGTTACAACAGATCTGTTAAAACACCAATAATGGCAAGTAATTATTAATAACAAAAACCCCATTGCATTAATCAATCTCTTGCATGCATCATATACTGCAGTAATGTTTAGAGAACTAAATGCAACCATTGTGGCATATTGAATTGTCATGCATGCATTTGTTCATTTGTATATGGTTGTATGGTTCTTTATGTTGTATGCAATTGTTTGATCGATAGATTGCAAGGAGTGCAGAGTGTGTGATTGCTACGAGTGCTTGAACGACTTCAACTACAAACAAGGCAAGTAGATGATACCTTGTTCATGATGTTGTCCTACTATTTTCAATGCATTGTCGTGTATTTTGTAGATGCATGTGTAGGATATTACTATCGCTATGCTATATCCTATTATGTGGTAGGGTTTTCCGGTAGATGAACCACCGTTGGTAGATGTGCTTAGCCATGCTATGATGATCGAGGGCTAGGTTACATCACTGAAGTTGTTTCTAAATGTGTTGGTTTGCGAAAACTAAAAACAACTTAATCAATGAATCTCCTAGGTGTGATGGGATTGATAATTTTTGGTGGTATCATTGCGGAAAGGCACCCAGGTATCAAGAGAAAATGACTGGCTTCTTTATTTTGTAGCTTACGTGTATAACCATGTGCCACTAATGAAATGGGCGGTTGGTTGGACTCAGTAGGTTGTGGTAACTCGAACCCACGTATCCAGATATGTAGACTTTTGGTAGGTTGGACCGATGCGTGTCGGGTTTGGGGAGATACTTCCCGAACGGTCCCTTCTTGGACTTCTCCCTATCATCACTCAAAATGAGAGTGGTTGTACGATCTGGGCTGGCCAAGTCACATGGGTAAAGTGTATTAACCCCTGCAGGGTGTATAAACTAATCGATTAGCCGTGTCCCCGGTTATGGACATCTGAGTTGCTTGATATTGAATTCATGACATGTTTCTCGCTCATTCCAATTTCCTAATTGCTTTAATGTTGATGGGATAACTTAATTGGGATCTTTTTAAAGAAAAACAAAAACTGTTTATGAAAGAAAACAATTTATGAAAGTAGGACAAAGGTGTTTGCAAATGCAAGCTAGCCACAACTCCACTTGCCAGATATGCATGTAGTTGTTAGCTCTATTGTCTCCTTTAATAGCTCTACTTGCCATACATTCCATGTATTGACCCTTCGGGGCTGCTACGTTTCATGTTGCAGGATATTCCGATTCTGAGTGATCGATTTAGGCCACGGTACTCCACTCGGCACTTGTTCACTTGTGGGCAATTTGAAGAATGGAGGATTTACTATATTTATGTTGCTACTTGAATAATTTGAGCTAGCCTTGAGCTAAGATTTTGTTGTAATAATGATACTCTGGATCTTCGTTATTTATGATACACAGATATTTTGCTATGTTATTCATCTTATTCTATTGTGGGCCAATTAACCGATCCAGGGATTGGCATGTCACATAGAAGCTATGGTCTTTTCAGAACCGTAGTGTTACAGCCCACCTCCTGCTTTGCCCTTTCGCCTATATCTTCTCCTCGAAAGCCTAATACAAGGGGAGCGACCACAGAAAGATTCTGCCGCCTTTGCGGGGCGGAAACTACAGAGAGAGAAAGAGCTCTCCAGCATGTATATTTCTGCCGAGGAAATTCCTTCCTAGAGAGGGGAGATCGTCGCCATCAACACCTTCATCAAGCTAGACTTCATCGGGATCATCATCAGCATCCTCACCACCATCTCCACCAGCACCATCATCACCACTCCATCCCACTGTAACAATTGTGTTGAATCTTGCATAGAGATGGTATCTTATTTCTCCTCGAGAAGCTCTTGATATTCACCTAAATGGTTCATAAATGCCTCGACATGAACTTTTGTTGAGCCTTCCATGTTGTTCAAGAACTCTTCCAACCCTACAATCTCAAGTTTCACTTTAATACTAAAAGCATCACCATGAGAGTGTATAAAGGATGTGGATGGTGAGGGAGGAGGAGTTACCAGCAAGGTCTTAGTCATGGGGCATGTGCCATTGATAGTGACCTTGTTCTCATTGGGGGACTCAAGGAGGGAAGTAGTAGGAGCGGGGGTCGTGGATACAGTGGCGATGGAGGCCACCCACACAACTTTGAGCTCTTCATCATCACTAACTTCTTCTCCCGAAACATATTATTCATGAGCTTCCAACATATACTTTAGTTGAGACTTCTTTTTGGGGGAGTTGTAGTTGGATAAGTTATGTAGTTCTTGTGTCGAGATGACTTGTACCTATCATTGCGAATAAGTCTTCCACCACATTTTTCTTTGGGTTCATAGGGACACTTGGCAATGAAATGATTTTTTGCCAAAATTGTAGTAAGATCTCACTCTAGATCCACTTGGCCTTGATCCATTTAGCCTTTAGTTCTTACCTTTGATCCAAAAGTCTCTAGATGCTAGAGTCAAGTGGTCATGGTAGTTGAACATGATGTCTTCTTATGTTCGTTTCTCTTCCTCCAACTCTACTCATTCATCATCAACAAAGCTTGCCTTTGCCTTCAATGCAAAATTTGGTTGTTCCAAGCATTGTGAGCAAACAAGATAATCAAAGCCATTCCTGTTCACAATTCCCAATGAGATGAACTCATTGAGCACATCCATGGAACTCAATGTCAAATAATCTGGTCTCACGAATTGGCATTGCCATGTGTTCCTTGAAAGGCAACATGGCTTGCATGAACTTGCACTTGATCCAATCATCTGCATTATTGGCTCCATGATATATCATTCGGATTACAAGATCTGTGACTGTTATATAGAGATCTTCAATGGATCCACCTTATCTTCCTTCAAAAGAATGCATTTGACTCGGATTCGACTTCTTCAAACTTGGAAGTCTTTATGCAAGCATTGCCTTGAAACAACATTGTGAGATGATCCCAAGCTTCCTTGGAAGTGGAGTATGCACAAATATGCGTCATGTACTCTGATGTCATTGCTGCATGAATGATGTTCAAGGCCAATGCATTGAGTTGTTCATCAATTTCTTATTTAGCTGAAAAGTTGGTTGATTATTGATGATTCTCTATAACTGAGTGCAAGCACTACTAACATAATACTTCATAAAAAATATCAATTAGTGAAATTAAATGCATCTACAAATGGGGTTTTTAAATGGCACCTTTTTTTCAAAATGGGGGAAGATCCCGGCCTCTGCAAAGAGATGTCATATCATGTAAATTATTTTAACAGTTAGATCTAAAATATTTATAAAATAATAAATAATTTAGGTCGTACCCTCGCATTTGTGAGAGCCACCATGCTAGTTAAGAGATAATTATATGTTGATCCACTGCATGCAGTTGCTATACCAACGAAGATTCGTTATGTGAATGCAAAATATAGCAAACTCAATGGGAATGCATGACACATACCGGTAAGAACAGAAGCATTCGAAAGAGCGTGCTATGCATACGCCGGTTTTATACACTATGTTCGTACGATGGCAGTGCGTGGCCTTACAATGGCATGCCATCATTAATATGGCCGGTCAGACGGCATTGTCATATGTAAATCATAAATAAAGTATCGTGTGTACAATAATTTCGCATTCGAAATCAGCGGACAGAAAACAGAGGTCAACGCACGGACAAACATGGTTGAGGTGGCAGATTTCCTGTAAATATGTAGAATAACGGGGCTAGTTTCTTACACCGTTTGGGTTCAAGGAAGAAAAGCTCGTGAAGCACCTCCAAAAGTCGTTTGGATCGGCCAGCCTATTCCATGCGTCGGCTTTGGAAAAGCCAACAGATAACGCGGCCCCTTGGGCTAGATTTATTGGCTTATATTTCAATGAAAAGCCCAGATAAACCCTAACAAAGAGACATAACAGGGCTTGGAAACATAACAGGGCTTGGAGGGTTCGATGGATGTGGCAAAGGTGGAAGACACTGGACAAACCATGGACTCCATCCATTAACATTCCACGCAACAGATGGGCCCTGTGCTACCCGGGTTGTACCACTGGTCCAGTAGACATTTTGTTAAGAAACTGAGGCATAGTATTGTCAAATAATCTGGTTGTTCCAAGCATTGTGAGCAAACAAGATAATCAAAGCCATTCCTGTTCACAATTCCCAATGAGATGAACTCATTTAGCACATCCATGGAACTCAATGTCAAATAATCTGGTCTCACGAATTGACATTGCCATGTGCTCCTTGAAAGGCAACATGGCTTGCATGAACTTGCACTTGATCCAATCATCTGCATTATTGGCTCCATGATCTATCATTCGGATTAGAAGAGCCGTGACTGTTATATAGAGATCTTCGATGGATCCACCTTATCTTCCTTCAAAAGAATGCATTTGACTCGGATTCGACTTCTTCAAACTTGGAAGTCTTTATGCAAGCATTGCCTTGAAACAACATTGTGAGATGATCCCAAGCTTCCTTGGAAGTGGAGTATGCACAAATATGCGTCATGTACTCTGATGTCATTGCTGTATGAATGATGTTCAAGGCCAATGCATTGAGTTGTTCATCAATTTCTTATTTAGCTGGCAAGTTGGTTGATTATTGATGATTCTCTATAACTGAGTGCAAGCACTACTAACATAATACTTCGTAAAAAATCTCAATTAGTGAAATTAAATGCATCTATAAATGGGGTTTTTAAATGACACCTTTTTAAAATGGGAGAAGATCACCCTGGCATCTGCAAAGAGATGTCACATCATGTAAATTATTTTAACAGTTAGATCTGAGATATCTATAAAATAATAAATAATTTAGGTGGTACCCTCGCATTTGTGAGGGCCACCATGCTAATTAATAGATAATTATATGTTGATCCACTGCATGCAGTTGCTATACCAACGAAGATTCGTTATGTGAATGCAAAATATAGCAAACTCAATGGTCATGCATGACACATAGCGGTAAGAACAGAAGCATTCGAAAGAGCGTGCTATGCAGACCCCGGTTTTATACACTATGTTCGTACGATGGCGGTGCGTGGCCTTACAATGGCATGCCATGCCATTACTATGGCCGGTCAGATGGCATTGTCATATGTAAATCATAAATAAAGTATCGTGTGTATAATAATTTCGCATTCGAAATCAGAATGACAGAAAAAAGTATGCGGACAAACATGGTTGAGGTGGCAGATTTCCTGTAAATAGGTAGAATAACGGGGCTAGTTTCTTACACCGTTTGGGTTCAAGGAAGAAAAGCTCGTGAAGCACCTCCAAAAGTCGTTTCGATCGGCCAGCCTATTCCAAAAGTCGTTTTGGAAAAGCCAACAGATAACGCGGCCCCTTGGGCTAGATTTATTGGCTTATATTTCAATGAAAAGCCCAGATAAACCCTAACAAAGAGACCGGAAACATAACAGGGCTTGGAGGGTTCGATGGATGTGGCAAAGGTGGAAGACACTGCACAAACCATGGACTCCATCCATTAACATTCCACGCAACAGATGGGCCCTGTGCTACCCGGGTTGTACCACTGGTCCAGTAGACATTTTGTTAAGAAACTGAGGACAGTATTGTCTAAAAGGTATCTCCCGCATCGTCGCG
The DNA here is from genome assembly GCA_030063025.1 of Avena longiglumis. Taxonomy (NCBI): domain Eukaryota; kingdom Viridiplantae; phylum Streptophyta; class Magnoliopsida; order Poales; family Poaceae; genus Avena; species Avena longiglumis. The sequence continues at coordinate 554,126,343 of CP125975.1, read as the reverse complement.
ACAACATTGGCCCATGCTTTGATCGAACCCCCTGGCTTCTCTGCTCCCACGCACGCACGAGCGAGTCCCAGTTCCCACAGCACTCCTCGTTCTTCTCTGTCTCCTTGCCTCCCCTGGAAAATGCCTAAAAGCCCTAATAACTCAAATTCCCGCGACGGCTCACGACTAGCGATCCCTTGCAGGCTGTAGTGTTCCAGCCGCACAAAATCCAGCAGTCCAGATCTTTCCTTAGTGGCTACTCTGCCTATTCTAAGATGGCTACTCTGCCTACTCCCACCGTCTTAAAATAGATATCAAAAATCTTTCACTCGGTTCATTGTTTAAAAAGAAACTAGTTCGGTTGTTCCCTAATCCTGGGCGTGTAATTTTTTCACCCCTAAAACCTTCAATTTCGCTATGCGGACCGCATAATTTGGCGTTTCGGAAGGAGGGAGTCTACTCAGCTAGATGAGCTAGTTCGGTTGGCAAAAAACTCACCTAGATCAGCTTCCTTGGAGCCACCAAATCTTAAATGAAGCAAATACTAATTTGGAAGGGTTGGGCACCGGCCGGCTGGCGCGATGCGAGTCCTTCATCACCCTAATGCTAAATCGAGTGTGCGCCTTCAGCTGATAAAGTAATGCTTCGGCAGTGAGAAAACGACTATTTCAGCTGCCTACTCTGCAGCCAGAATATATCTCAGAATATATCTTGTCATCCAGATTTGGCTAGCACACGCGTACACGGAAGAATCCATCAATCAAGCCTCAAACTTGGCTGTGCAAAAAGCTCGCCATTCAGTATTGGATTGGTATAGGCAGTGATAAATACTCCCTCCGTTCCAAAATATAAGACGTTTTAGGTTTGTGAAGAAAACGAATCTAGACTTATTTTAGTACGTAGTTCATTCAACTTTGGAATGAATCTACACACTAAAAAAAGTCTAGATTCATTTTCTTCACAAACCTAAAACGTCTTATATTTTGGAACGGAGGGAGTAGCAAGCTTCAAGAAAACAAGGAGCCAGTGCGTACAATTGTCACCTTAGCAGAACCGCCGGTGATTTGTTCTTGGAGATATTAGTATCAAATTATGGGTGGGTTATAGTATTAATAGAACCAGTAGTGCTAGCAGGCAACCAGTCAGAAGTTTATTTGGGCCATGTGGTGAATATCAAGGACGCCGCAAATATTGTGTACCTACATATGATACGCACGGTGGTAGCTTGCGGGATTGGTTGTTGTTCGTTTCGGTTCAGTCTTCTTGTTCAGTGCTTCTTAGTGCTTCATCCCACTGAGTCAGTTGTCCTTGCGTCATATGTTGTCCCATGTGTTAATTGGTCGTCTCCTAACCTGCATATTCAGAAAAGCGCATCCGTGCTATTTTCGAACCAAGTGAACAAAAGTCTTATACTAAGGGCAAAAGGGGACCGTACCTTAAATTCTGGACATCGACCTATGCAACACAGCAAGGTTGCATCGGCATGTGTCTGGTTTTATTCATCAAGAGACGGTTTAGCTACTGCTTCCTTCCAAGTCCCTGAACAAAAATATTTCCCGAGAGGTCTAGAGAAACATGTGTCAATGATCAAGTAATAGATATCAGTTGAGGTTGTTACATCTGTTTTTTCAGACTAGCCAGTTGCTTATTAGTTTCAAATGTCTACTTTTTCCTAATATATCGCAACGAAATATATTCTATTGAGAATGTCTACGTTGGTTCAAATCCAGCTCGGCCTAGTAGGACTTTGCAGTAGAGGCGCTGGTTTTGCAATTAGACGCAAGTAAAAAATCTAGATATAATAGCGCGATGGATTCCAGGCCAGGGGGAGCTCCACCGATCGCATATTGTTTATCGTCTAATTTCTTCTAATCACGCGTCGCCATGTAGGCGTTCGTCTTATTTTTTATAATATTTTTACTTTTTACTCTTTTCTACCCTTTAATCATTTCCGCAACTTCCCGCCTGTTAATATTCAACGGGTTTTTGTTTTTTACCTACGTTCACATCAGTATTTTCTAGCTCATTTTCCAACTACTAGGCAGTAACTTTTTTTTGGGACTTTTCGGTTGAAACTTCCTGACTGTAATTTACCTACGCTTGATGGTATTTCTTCTACAACCATTTTTAACTACTCGATGATAATTTTTGCACACGCCTTCCCAGCTGACATTTCCCGACGATACTTACCATGCATTCAGGATAATTTTTTACCTCCTTTTACTACTTGACGCTAAATTTTTGAGGGTGAGTAATTTTCCGACCGTAATTCGCAAGCAGTAATTCAGTTTTTTTGTACTTTTTTATTCTTCAACACTATTTTCATAATTAGCGGCCTCTTTTGTTTGAAACATACTACCGAAATACTACTGTTGTTTTCTGCAGTAACTTCAGAACACAATATTAACTACTTACAGTGTAACCTCCAACAATACATATAGCTGATTATTCGACGATATTTTGCCATCATAGCGTGACGATATTGTACGGCACACATGCGGAGCACATCGTCTGTCTGTGGACGAGAAAGAGATCAGCCAATGAGTGTGCACGGGTTGCCGGGGAGAGATGGATGGTGAGAGGGGCAGCGAATAAGAGAGAAAAAACAAATTTGTTTTGCATACAAAATTTACTACTACTAGTAGAGTGCGTACAATGTAAAAGCTATAGTACTAGTACCCCATGTCAGAAACCCATCATGGAGTGCTCTGACATCGCATCGCCTTCAACTCCTCCTCGGTGATGCCCTCTTGCTCTTCGGTTTCCCCTCCTTTTCGAGCCATATTCTTCGTTGTAGTACCAGTTCCTCTATATATGTCAAATTAGAACACATATAATTTTTGTCAAAATCAACAAATTCAAAATTTAATCAAGTATATAGAGAAAATTACCAACGTCTTTAATATCTAATGCACACCATATGAAGATATATTTCATAATAGTTCTAACAATACTGATTAGCGATTATAAATATCAACATATTTTTTCTTTGTAGTAGGTCAAATTTTAAAAAATATGACTTTGACCAAAAAATATATGCATCCTATTTTGGGATAGAGGGAGTACTTGCTTTATAGAAAAAACCGTTCTGTCACTTGGAAAATTGAGATTATCTCTTTATCTAGATGCACCTGTCTACCTAATACAGAAAGATTATTATAAACTAAGATGTGAATATGGCCACGACCTTGGCCGTTAGGCTTGAAACATATTAATGCATGGTAGTTCAGTTCTGTGAAGCGGGTTTTCCAAGTGTTTTCAAAACTCATGTTTATCATTTTCATGGCAGGTGGTACACGCAAAATGACACTATATGTAAGTATTTGTTTTTGGGGGATTTTTATTTATTTTGATTTAATATTTTTGTAACAGGGTCAACTTTGTCGGCACGCAAATTATGAGCTAAGAAGTTGAATCTTTCAAAACTTGGTCGTTCTCGTATATTGGTTGGCTAGTGGTGGGTACCTTAAAAGCTCCATTGATGATCGTTGTATCAAGACTGGCTAGGGCAAAAAGTTGGGGACTAGCACCTCTATCCAGGTAATATTGTTTCGACTGTTTTGGTTGAGACATGCATTACCATTTTCTGGTGATATTAGCTGGTGGTCCCAGCTTCTTTATTTAGTAATAGTACTACGGTAGTACACTCTTTATTTTCTCTAGTTTTTTCACAGCTAGATGGATTTTGCCGGCAATGCAAATTCAAGCTAAATAGAAAAAAGTTGACTCATTCAAAACATTGGATGCTATCCTCTAAACATCGACTGCGTGGTGGGTTGCCTTCAAAATTATTTTAAAAAATAAATCTATCATTTACATGTACTTCAAATATGATCTAATTTCCATAGAATTTGGCCATTTAGGTGGACAAAATTAGCTCGAAGGTTTGAAAGATGACAAATCTTGCGAATTGTCCATTAAACATGGTCCACTCTCTCTGAAAATTGGGGAGGCAGTAATTTGATTGGGAATAGCCATGACCTTCGTCATTTGGTCAGAAACAAAAGAATATCCATACATGGTAGGCCATACTGTTATGTAAATTTTTCCAGAAGTTATCAAAAATCAAGTTTACAAATTGTCATGTCAGGTAGTACACATAAGAGGGTATCACGTGGCAAGTCGTTTTTGTATTTTCTATGTTTTTTTTAACCTGGGCCAAATTTGTGGGAATGCAAATACCGAATCTGGGTGCTTTCCAATATATTGACTACCTAGATGTCTTGAAACTTTTTTGCAAAATTATATACCCTACACATGTAGTTCAAGAATCTGACCTAATTTTGGTAAATCGACATAAAAAGTCACTCAAGTGAATGAAGAAATTAGCTAGGGTCTTATCAATTTGGAATTATCCATTAAAGATGGTCCACTTCGTGTGAAAACTGAGGTGGCGGCATTCTAACCATATTCTTCACACTCCCATCATGAAAATAATGTCCATTCCATGGAAAAATTTTAAAATGTTTTTCATATGTCACAAACTCACATCGTTTACCATGGCATGTGAATCACCCATCTACCAAATATTGATAGCTTATCATAAACTGCGATCTGGAGATGGCCATTAATTACTTTGGTCATTATTTGGCTTGAAACCCAAAAATAATCATGCATGGCAAGCCAGATCGAGCCATAAGCTTTTTTAGAATTATCCCGAATGCCATCCATACCAGCCATTGAATTCATATGACCGAACGGTTCCCATTCTTCTTACTTACATCCGAGAAGTGCAAGCCCTCCGATGGAAATAATAAGATAAGACTGTAATATAGGTGAAGATCAAAAAATTATAAATTAGAGCCATGTCTATAAAGTATGGGTATATATTTGGTTCTTAAACTTTATATCATGTACAAATAAACTTATTATCTACCTAATATTACCACTATATAGTGTAGGAAAAACTTTGAACACTGGTCGTTGGATCAAGACTGGCAAATTCGAGCATTGCTAGCCGCTAGATCTTCTTTTCGATTCTGGCATTTATAATATTTTATTGATAGTATTTAGCACAATAAACGCTATGCACAAACCTAAAAAGACACTTCTTAATAATTCTAGAATCTTCTATGGTATTTCTCTAGAGCATGTTGTAAGAATTTTCGAGTACTAGCAGGTAGCTAATAAAGGTTGATTTCTATATGATATAAAGTACGAGCACCAAATATACACTAGATACTTTATGGATGTGGCTCAAAATTATAATTATTACCTATTATCATACCTCTTATTTTTTTTATCTTATCTTACCACTATATAGTATACAAATAACTTTGAACATTGACCGTTGGATCAAGAGTCATAAATCCCAACATGCCACCCGTTGGATATTACTCTTTTCCATATATAGCATCTAGAAGATTCTATTATGATAGTCTTTGGCAATATGTATAAACCTCAAACACACTTCTCCATCATTCTAGAATCTTCTCTGTCATTTCTCTAGACATGTTAACAAAATTTCAAGTACTAGGTAGCTAATAAATGTTGATTTTTATATGATATAAATTAAAAGAACCAAATGTACATCGATACTTTATAGATTTGGCTCAATTTTATAATATGGGACCTTTACCTATTACAATTTTATATAGTGATGATATGTCATACTCCAACTTCTATTATGTGGGTCTCACATGCAAGGCACGTGTAATCGTATATGAAAATTTTGGTACCATGGTCTAGAGAAATGTCGGAGAAGATTCTAGAAAGATGAAGAAGTGTGTTTTGAGGTTTGTGCATAGTGTTCATTGTGTTAAAGATTATCAATAGAATCTTCTAGATGCTAAAATGGAAAAGAAGATCCAATAGTTGACAATGTTGGTATTTGCAAGTCTTGATCCAACGGTCAATATTAAAATTTATGCATACACTATATATATTGCTTGCTTGATTTGTAAGATTCTCATAGGATTGAGTTTTTATGGGGTTTTTCTTACCAAAGTTGTTTGATTCGTAGGAATAGAACTCTTGGTATTATTTCCTATGGAACTTTACTGGTCCGTTTCAAAGGAAAATTTCCATTAGGTTTTGACCTTTTGGAAAAATTCCTATGGCTAGTTCATGATTAAAGGATACTTTTGATTGAAAGCCCAAAATTTATAAATCTTATTTTACCACTTTATATTGTATGAATAACTTTGAACTTTCACTGTTGTATCAAGACTGGCAAATCCCAATATTGCTAACTGTTGGATATTCTATCCACTCCAACGTCTAGAAGATTCTATTGATAGTCTTTATTAGCATAATGAAACCTATGCACAAACCTCAAAACACACTTCTCGATAATTCTAAAATCCTCTTCGTCATTTCTCTAGAGCATGTCAAGTATTAGGTAGCTAATATGTTGGTTTTTACATGATATAAAGTACAAGAACCAAATATATACCCGGTACTTTATGGACGTGGCTCAAAATTATAATCATTTTTGAGCTTCACCTATTATAATTTTATATAAAAAATTGTATGTCATACTTTTATTATCTGATTCTCACGTGCAAGGCACGTGCAACTTAGTACTAGTATAATAATATTTCCGATACCTATGGTTTTCCTACATTGCCATCAAACACCCACTCCCATGGTTTTCATTCCCATAAGATTCAATGAGGCATGCCACACCAATCCTTTCATAAACCTTAGTTTTTCCCAATGTTTGGGAAGGAAGTGAAAAATCTAAACCAGAAAAGTTTGAATTCTACTGATATTTGCCTTCAGGGCTCAAAGTGGTCCATTCCTCTATACAGCAACGTAGCTGTCGAGCATGCCAGAGTCACAGAGCCACCGTACGAAGAGACATGTGCATAGCGCAACGCCTGGCTATGGACGATGGAGAGATCAACCAGCCGGTGTGCGTGGGGTTGCCAAGGAGATATGTATGATGAGAGAGGCAGCGTATGAGAGAGAGAAAAAAATTGTTTTGCGTGCGAAATTTATTACTACTAGTAAAGTGTATATGCTGTAAAAGTTGTAATACTAGTACCTCATCTTAGAAACCCATCATGGAATGCTCCAACATCGCACCGCCTTCAACTCCTCCTCGTCGCTGCCCTCTTGCTCTTTGGTTTCCCCCTCCATTTCAAGATATATTTTTCGTTGTAGTACTACTCCCTCTATATATCCCAAACTAGAACGCAAATTTTTTTTTTGTCAAAGTCAACAAATTCAAAATTTGATAAACTATATAGGGAAAATTACCAATGTCTACAATATCTAATGCATACCATATGATGATATATTTCATAATAGTTCTAACAATACTGATTAGGGATTATAAATATCAACGCATTTTTCTATGTAGTTGGTCAAATTTTAAAAGGTAAGACTTTGACCAAAAGCTATATACAACATATTTTGGGATAGAGAGAGTACTTGCTTTAAAATAAACCTTCCCGACACTTTGAAAATTGAGATTATCTCTTTATCTAGGTGCAACCTATCTATCTAATACGGGAAAATTATCATAAACTATGATGTGGATATGACCACGGCCTTGGTCGTTAGTCTTGAAACATGTTCATGCATCTTAGGTCAATTCTGTGAAGCGGTTTTTCAATAGGTCTTAAAACTCATGTTTATCATTTTTCATGGCAGGTGGTACACACAAAATGACGCTATGGGTAAGTATTTATTATTTTTTTTATTTTTTTTACATAACAGGGTTAAATTTGCCGGTACGCAAATTATGAGCTAAGTAGTTGAATTTTTCAAAACTTGTTCATTCTCGTATATTGGCTGGTCGTTGGATCAAGACTGGCTAGGGGAGGAAGTTGGGGGCTAGCACCCCTATCCAAGTAAGTTGTTTCAGCTATTTTGGTCGAGACATGCATTACTATTTTTTGGTGATATTGGCTGGTGGTCCCGGTTTATTTATTTAATAATAGTACTACGGTAGTACACTCTTTATTTTCTCTAGTTTTTTCACTCCTGGGTGAAATTTGCCTACAATGCAAATTTATGCTAAATAGAAAGAAGTTGACTCGTTTAAAACATTGGATGGTATCATATAAACATTGACTGTGTGGTGGGTTGTCTTCAAAATTATTTAAAAACATAAGCAATCTATCATTTACATGTACTTCAAATATGATCTAATTTTCATAGATTAACATTTGGCCATTTAGGTGGCCAAAATTAGCTCGAAATCTTAAAATCTGACAAAACTTGCAAATTTTTCATTAAACATGGTCCACTCTCTATGAAAATTGGGTCGCCGTGATTTGGTCAGAAATGGCCACGACCTTAGTCATTTGGTCGGAAACCCCAAGAATATCCGTACATGGCAAGCCATACTGTTATGTAATTTTTTTCAGAAGTTGTCAAAAATCAAGTTTTTCATGGCAGGTAGTACACATAAGAGGGCGTCACGTGGTAAGTCGTTTTTGTATTTTCTATGATAGTTTTAACCCAGGTCGAATGCAAAAAACTGAATCTAGGTGCTTTCTGATATTTTGACTATGTGGATTCATATGACTGAACGGTTCCCGTTCCTTCTTACTTACATCCGTGAAATGCAAGCCCTACGATGGAAATAATAAGATAAGACTGTAATATAGGTGAAGATCAAAAAATTATAAATTGGAGCCACGTTTGTGAAGTATGGGTCTATATTTGGTTCTTGAACTTTATATCATGTAGAAACAAACGTTTATTAGCTACCTAATCTTACCACTATATAGTATACAAAAAAATTTGAACATTGTCCGTTGGATCAAGATCGGCAAATCCTAGCATTGCTAGACGCTAGATCTTCTTTTCGATTCTGGCATCAATAATATTCTATTGATAGTATTTAGCATAATAAACGCTATGCACAAACTTTAAAACACACTTCTTAATTATTATAGAATCTTCTTTTGTAATTCTCTAGAACATGTTGCCAGAATTTTTGAGTACTAGCATGTAGCTAATAAAGGTTGATTTCTATATGATATAATGTACGAGCACCAAATATACACCAGATACTTTATGAATGTGGCTCAAAATTATAATTATTTATTTGAGATTTACTATTATCCTACCTATTATCTTTCTTATCTTATCTTACCACTATATAGTGTACTAATAACTTTCAAAATTGACCGTTGGATCAAAAGTCATAAATCCCAACATGCATGCCAATCGTTGGATCCTAACTCTTCTCCGTTACATAGCATCTAGAAGATTCCATTGTGATATTCTTTGGCACTATCCACAAACCTCAAAAACACTTCTTCATCATTGTAGAATCTTCTCCATCATTTCGCTAGACAGGTTACCAAAATTTCAAGTATTAGGTAGCTAATAAATATTGAATTTTACACGATATAAAATTAAAAGAACCAAATATACATCGATACTTTATATATTTTTCTCAATTTTATAATATGCGAGGTATACATATTATATACATAGCTTGCTTGATTTGTAGGATTCTCATATGATTGAGTTTTTATAGGTTTTTCCCTATGAACCTTGTTTTATTTGTAGGAATAGAACCTTTCGTATTATTTCCTATGGAACTTCCCTTGTCCGTTTCAAAGGAAAATTTCCATTGGGTTTGACCTTTTTGGAAAAATCCCTATGGCTAGCTAGTGATTAAAGGCTACTTTTGATTCAAAGTCCAAACTCATATAACAATATTATCTTATCTTACCACCATTGGATCAAGACTAGAAAATCCCAACATTGCAAACCATTGGATCTTCTATCCATTGCAGCGTCTATAAGATTCTAATGATAGTATTTAGCACAATGAACCCTATGCATAAAATTTAAAACACACTTCTCGATAATTCTAAAATCTTCTTCATTATTTCTCTAGAGCATGTCGAATATTAGGTAGCTAATAGGTTGATTTCTACATGATACAAAGTACAAGAACCAAATACACACCCGGTACTTTATGGACGTGGCTCAAAATTATAATTAATTTTTGAGCCTCACATATTATAAGTTTATATAAAAAAATGGTATGTCATGATTCTATTATATAATTCTCACATGCAGGGCACGTGAAACTTAGTACTAGTATAGTAATGTTTCTAATACCTATGGTTTTACTACACTGCCATCAAACACCGACTCGTACCAATTCCCATGGTATTTAATCCTATAAGATTCAATGACACATGCCACATCAATCCTCCATATTTCCTAACCCTTAGTTTTCCCCATGTTTGGGAAGGAAGTAAAAAAATTCCAAACCAGAAAAGTTTGAATTGTACTAATATTTTCCTCCAGGGCCCAAAGTGGTTCCTTCCTCTATACAACAACACAACTGACGAGCATGACAGATTCACAGAGCTGTTGTACCAAGACACACGTTTGTATCATGATGAGTGCATATTTACATCATGTTTTATATTATTATTTTGCACTGTAGTGGTAGGATCTTGGTATTTTACGGCGTTCGCACGCATCTTTTATGTCTATTTTTATCAGGATCAGGACAGATGATGGATACGATGGACAAAATTCTTGGACCAGTTGTATTGGAGCGAAAAGGAGTAAAAACAACGTAAATCTCTAATTTGGGAAATATCAATAACACCAGAAGAAAACCCGAAGCGATCGAAGCATACAGAAGGTTTAACTATCAATTATACGACAGAAATAAATTTTCTGGCCGTATAGTTGGCGTCACCACCGCCTCCTCAAATAGTTTCACCCTGTGCAACTGGATCGGGGAGACGACATACAGAACGACCAGAAATCGTAGAAACTTCACCTCCGGAAGGGATATGGAGGGGGAACTCATCCACCGGAGATCCATCTTCATCCTACACAGATCCGGGAGGCTGTAACACCCTCAGATCGGCCCTATGCAAGTTTTAGCGATTCCCGCCAAACTCGCATAGAAACGATTCAAAGGCGCCCACCAAGCACTTGTGTGCGGGTGGAAAACGAAGTAATACCATTACACAATAGTTCACGATGGAACCCACATAACAGATATATACAACACGACTCCATGAGTCAAGAATACAGATATACAATACAAAGATCCAAATCACCTTTAAAACGATACAGCGTCCGAGTACGGACAAGATGCAAATTGAGCTAAGAGCCCTGAAGAATAACCAATGGCGTCCATAACCCTGCCCAGGCCAAGCCAGGTGGGTAACCCTTCTAACGACGTCGATCTTAAAACCTGCTTAAACAAAAGAGGGTGCCGACAAAGGGCAAAGGAAAAAGAAAGCGGTCAGTACTGAGGACAGTACACGGCGAGACTAGAATTCGGCGGTCCTCGCCTACATAGGTATGGTGGACTGAAGCGGCAGCGCAACATGCACTAAACAACCTATAGAGACTCAAAACAACTGGCGGCTATCAGATAGGGATAAGAAAGACATATTCAGATCCAACCTGAAACTATCATCAAGCATACTCATCCTGGTATTTCCCCCTCGAGACCAAACGAGGAAGTCAACCGAGGAACTCACACAGTTGGTAGTTTTATTCATTCCATTATAGTTGCAGCAATTAATAGTCAGATATAGATAGCATGAGTCATCCTGATATAATAAGCAGTGGGCAGTTTTAGTTAACCATTCCGTTGTAGTTGTAGTACTTACTAGTCAGATACATGTAGCATGAGGCATCCCAAAACCCAGCAGTTGTTGGCACTTTTATTTATCCATTCCATTGTAGTTGCAATACTTACTAGTCAGATACAATGGTAACAGGTGACAACCCAAACCAGCAATTGTTGTCACTTTTATTTAGCCATTCCATTATAGTGAAGCTGATTACTAGTCATTATAAAGTCAAATTTATAGCACTACTTTAGTTATAGTTGTCTATGATCGAGATACTATGCTCCAAGTCGTCCATAACCGTGGACACGGCTTTCAGAAAGTTTTACCCTGCAGGGGGCACAAATAGCAACACACGCACGATCAACCTCGGAAAAAACCAAATGAAAACCCAACGAGGCATCACGACAGAGCAATTGCAAGATTCATATAAATTTTAGGGGGCCACCCCACTAAGCTACCCACGACGAAGTTGGCTGGCTCCGAGACGGACCCAGAGGTTTGTGTCGACGGCTGTAAACGACTGGGAACCCGAAAGTGTGACTGGGCTTGTCGATACCGCATAAACGTATCACAATTCCTAAACAGTACAGGCGCTCCACACGCAATCGTAAATAAACCAATAAAGCATGGCATAAGTATATGATAGTAATAAAGCCCCAAACTAGTTTGTGGCCCCAAGAAATAATATATGACTCAAGCTCTGGCTAGAGGGATTCATGGTCCCACATGCGGATAGTGCGAATATTCAAAGAACAGGTATCAAGTACTCGGGGTCCTACGGGACACAAGTGGATGGTTAAAAACCAAATAACATCTATTGTCCACCCGTGCCTCTGCATTATTTACCTACTTTCAATTTTAGTTGTTAAACTGTAATTAAAGCCATGATCATCTCCAACATAAAGCAAATGGCAGTCTTCCAACAACTGTGGTACTTGACGACACGCAACAGCACTTGAGCAAGTGACTACGACACGCAAGTCTAACTATCTACCAAACAACAAGTAATAGGATGTGTCCAAGGCAATATAAGGCTGCAAGGGATACCACGGGTACGAAAACTAGAGCATCGCAACACAGATAGCAATAGATCAACAGGAGGAAATAAAGACTAGAAATGTAAAATAGGTAGAAAGGGGGAGAATGCTCGCCTGAAAACATTGCCGAAGGTTTATCCGAAGATCGGGTCGACACTCGCATCAAATCATCGTCCTAATCCGTGAAGAAGCAAATCACTAGAAGAAACAACGGATGCACTATTTAATACTACGGCAGAAGATCGGACATGATGCATGTATGATGTATGACATGGCAAAGATGCGATGCGATTAGGCAATATTAAACGGAACCCGGGCCCCGACATTTATTTAGATGGTTCATGTTTTTTAGATACCCCGCATTTTAAATGTTGTATTAAAAAGGCAAAATATAGCACTTGGTTCACTACACAAATTTAAATGGGGTCAATATTAGATTAGATTCGCCCGCATATGGTCTCTATATTTATTTTAGGTGAATCGACATAATGTCCCCAAACCACATGATATGATGCGAGCATGACAATTTATATGCAACAAGATATATCATTTATAAAAATAGGGGCTTAGGGTCACACATTAGAGGGGGCTCGACGATCTTGGTTCGATGTGGTTCGGGGTCGGGGCTTCGGATCCGTGAAGGGGGCCTCGACGTTCCGTGAAGGACTTGAGGTTTCCGGGCAGGATATCTTGGGATAGGGCATCGTCGCCTCCGTGTTCCGGACTTCGGTGGTCGATGGAGAACTTGGGTTACCCGTTTGTGCGGTCCTCGAGTGGCACCGATGATAGACGAACTTGACGAATCATGAAGGTCTTGTCGTCAACGAAGATCTTGTCGACGGGAACAAATACATAGTGGCATACTTGGCAGCAACGACAACATAGAACAGGCAACAGGACACAATACATCAATTCTGCAAGGCCATGTCTCATTCAGACATACATCAAACACCCACCATCATGGCAACTGCTGACCCAAAACAACAGGGACACATCATGGAGGAAACCGAAGCCGATGTGCAAGGACGGCGAGGAAGATGGCGTTGGGTGAGGCGAGGCTCGAACGACGGCGAGCTGGAGAGGCAGTGGAGCCGCGGTGATGCGAGCAAGGGAGGCTTGCAGAGAGGAAGGAGAGGTGGTGTCCGACAGCAAACGTGGGGAGGAGGCCGAGCGGGCGACGGCTTCACGGACGGCAGCGGGCCAGAGCTGCGAGGCAGGGAATCGCGTGGCAGCATCGATTGGAGCCCCAGGGCAAGCGTCCAAGATGGCGGAAGGAGGCCCTGGCGAGGGAGGTGCTCGGAAGATGGCCTCGACAAAGAGCAGGTGGCGAGAAAGGAGGCGGGGCCGCGCTGCAAGGTGTTAGAGAGGAGGGGCCGATAGCGGCCGGTCACGGCCTGGCGGAAGGGGACGAGCGGCGGGCGGCCAGGGCGGCGTGGCACAGAGAAGGACGACGGGGGTTGGTGAGGGGATCGAGTGGAAGAGGAGGCCTCACGTGGGTTGCGGCGTGGTTCAGAAGCGGGGATGGGGTGCAGGTCTGGGTTGACCTGGCCCGGTCGATGAGAGGGAGTGGACAAGGCTCACTACAGGGTGGGGCCAGAGAACAAGCGGGGTTTTTTGGGCTAGCAATGAAGAGGGAAACGGGCGCACTGGCAGGCTGCGTGAGCTCAGTCGGTGAGAGTGTTGGAGGGTGGCGGCGGGTGGACATGGGTGAGGGGAAATAGGGTAGGATCTGGTTAGGGTTAGGATTAGGCTAGGGTTTGGTCTAGTGGGTTGTTGGTGGCCTGTTGGCTGGGCCTTGGGCCTATCCGACTGGGCTGCCTCCCCTACTAACAAAAATAGTTTTATTTATTTTATTTAGTTTTAAATATTCTTTTGGTAAAATAGTTTAGGCAAACAAAAGATCCAGACAAACCGAGGGTTTGATTTGAAATAAAAGACGGGGATATTTATAAAACAAATAGAGGCTTCTAGAGAAATAGTTTTAGGTTAAAAGATGCATGATGTCATGATGATGCATAAAGTAGTAAACAACAGGCGATTTTCTAGTAGTGGATTTTCTGGGGTGCTACAGAGGCTAAGGCATCGATCTAAATCATCAACCGCTGCATCACCACCATCTCCATCTACATCTTGTCTAGATCTTGTTATAATTTCCATACTCTTTGGAGATTTATACAAGAACTAATCATCTATGATAGATTCCATTGTTATTGCCATGATATCGATTGCCTCCATGTTTGAGTAGATCATTAGCTCTTGGGAAGATGGAGAAACCCTAGCATGAGATTGAAATACGATAAAGTTTATTATGATATTCATCGCTGTGACCATGTGTTAGATTGTCTTCATCTTGATGTTGGGAGAAGTCGACCTCTCAATATTTGCCTCTTGTGGGGACTTGATGGAGGGAACTACTTGTTGGTAGACGGAGGTATGGTAGCACTTATAGTGACTATAAAGTTGTTGGCACTCCTTATGTATCAATTTGGGAACCGAGGGAACTCACGGAACACTATCCATGCCATGGGATACGTCTTAAGGATCAAGTCCCTTAATATCGCAGTAATTTAATTGATGTTGATTGTTGTCTACTGTGGTTATGAGGATGATGTGAGTAGCCGTTGCTGCCTATTTGTATAATTAAGGAGTTCCTCCCACACATACATAGTTGAAAATGTTGATGATAATAATCTTTACCTTAAACCTTTATAATGCTAGAGGTGTATTCGCTACTCCCTAAGAACGATTTTTCCCATTTCAGTTTCACATCTCTTTTACATACGCGATACTTACTTTCTGTATTTAGTTTGTTTTAATTTACTTATTTTTCTCTTATACAAAAACCCAAAACCACCTTTTTACACAACACTCGTATTTTATCTTGTTACTTAGAATGTTATTTAGCATTACTATTTCAGTATTTAATTCAAGAGTTATTAGACTTCAAAACTCCCTCCCCGTGTGGGATCGATATCTTTATTTCAAAACTATCTACAGACGATTTGTGCACTTGCATTCGTCATAGCGCAGCGTCTGGCGATGGACGAGGGAGAGATCAGGCAACCGGTGCATGCGCGGTTGCCGAGGAGATATGCATGGTGAGAGAGGCAGCGAATAAGAGAGAAAAAACAAATTTGTTTTGCGTGTAGAGTGTATACGCGGTAAAAGTTGTAATACTAGTACCTCATGTCAGAAACCCATTATGAAATTCTCCGACATCTTGCCGCCTTCAACTCTTCCTTGCTGGTGCCCTCTTGTTCTTTGGTTTCCCTCCTCCATTTTGAGCCATATTCTTTGTTTTAGTACTACTCCCTCTATATATATATATATATATCCCAAACTAGAACGCAAATATTTTTTTTTGTCAAAGTTAACAAATTCAAAATTTGATAAAATATATAGAGAAAATTACCAACGTCTATGATACGTCGTAAACGTATCTATAATTTTTTATGTTCTATGCTTGTTCAGTATCCACTTTTCTATGATTTGTCTACAATTTGAGGTATTTTTATACATTTTCTGGAACTAACCTATTAACAAGTTGCCACAGTGTCAGTTGCATGTTTTCTGCTATTTTTGGTTTCAGAAAAGGTAGTAAAGAAATATTCTTGAAATTGGACGGGACAAAAGCAAAATCCAATATTTCACCGAGGAGAACACAGAGACCAAAGGGCGGCCGGAGGGGAGCCACAAGGTGGCCACACCCCCCCCCCACGCGTGGGCCCAACCTAGGCCGTGCCTAGACAGGGTGTGGGCCCCCTGGCCGCCCTCCTACCTTGCCCCTTTGCCTATAAAGTCACTTCGATGCCAAAACCCTAAGTACCTGATCAGATCTCTGCGAAACAGTTCGTAGCCGTCGCCACCATCGTCCCAGTTGTGGGGGATCAAGCTCTTCGACACACCACGGGAGAGATCATCCTGGAGGCCTTCTTCATCACCATGCCAGCGTTGGGTATGATGCGTGAGTAGTTCCACCTTGGACTATGGGTCCATATAGTAGCTATATGGTTGTTTCTCCTCCTTTGTGATACCATGTTTAGATCTTGTGAGCTCTATTCATGATTAAGATCATCTATTTGTAATCATGCATGTTGTGTTTACAGGGATCCGATGGATATTGAGATTACTATGTCAGATTTATTAATGACTCTATCTTGTTGATTCTATCATGTCTGTGTTGTTTGAGGTCTTGCATGCTCTCCGTTTCTAGTAGCTATCTTGGCCAAGTAGATGCTAGTGACTCCAAGAGGGAGTATTTATGCTCGATAGTGTGTTCATGCCTCTATTGAATCTGGGGAAGTGACAGAAATCTCTAAGGTTGTAGATGTGCTATTGCTACTAGGGAGAAAACAACAATATCTTGTTCATAGAACAATTGTATTGTTTAATTTACACACATTGCTTAAAGCAGTTATCTGTTGCTTGCAACTTAATACTTGAGGGGGTTTGGATGATAAACTGAAGGGGGATTACTAGTCATATATGTATTTGGATGGAGGTCTATGAATATTATTGTAATTACCAATCAAATTTCATAGGATCATGAATGGCTAGTATTGCATTGTTATGCCTTGCTCTGTCCTGTCAATTGCCCCGCTGTAATTTGTTTACCTAGCATGTTATGTTGTTTATCTTAAGGAGAACACTTCTAGTGAACTGTGGACCCCGGTTCAATCTTTACCTTTGATACATCCTCCACTATTACTGTTTACTTTCTGCAAGCTACCATTACCTTCCACACATACGTTCAATCCTTTGTTTTCAGCAAACCGGTGAGATCAACCTTGTTGTTCATTTGGGCAAAGTCTTGAGTTTGTGTTGTGCAGGTGCCAAGTTGTTAGCAACACCTTGGGGTCGTTTCCTTCCTCCTACTGGTTCAATAACCTTGGTTTATTACTGAGGGAAGACTTACTAATGTGCTCATCATACCTTCCTCTTGGGGTTTCCCAACGAAGCTCTACAGTGATCTGAGCCGCATCAAGACATTTTAAAGCGCTGTTCGGGAGTTAAGGGCTTCAGGGGAGTCCTTCACAACCTTTCTCTTTACTTTGTTTTTTGCTTAGTTTCTTTTGCTTTGTTTTTCTTGCTTCTTTTTGTCAAAAAATACAAAAAAAATAGTGTCGTTTGGTTTGATTTTTCTTATAAAAAACACACAAAAAATAGTTCCTACTCTAGTTGTTGATGCTGTTGGCTTGCTCCACCTTTGCAAAAATGAACTTTGCTAAGAACACCAGGTTGTGTTACTTCAATAGCACAAACAACAATGATTTCCTGAGTACACCTATTGCTCCACCTGCTCCTGATGCTACCTGTTATGAAATTAAGCTTGCTTTGTTGAATCTTGTGATGAAAGAGCAATTTTCTGGTGCTAGTTCTGATGATGATGCTGCCCACCTCAATAACTTTGTTGAACTTTGTGAGATGCAAAAGTATAAGGATGTAGATGGAGATATTATTAAGATCAAGTTGTTTCCTTTCTCTTTAAGAGGAAAAGCTAAAGAATGGTTGCTATCCTTGCCTAGAAATAGTATTGATTATTTGATTAAGTGCAAATATGCTTTTATTGGAAAATACTATCCTCCTTCTAAAATTATATCTTTGAGAAGTGAAATAATGAAATTTGAACAACTTGATAATGAACATGTTGTTTAAGCTTGGGAAAGAATGAAATCTTTCGTAAAGAATTGTCCCACTCATGGACTGACTGCTTGGATGATTATCTAGACTTTTTATGCAGGGTTAAACTTCTCTTTAAGAAATATATTGGATTCTGCTGTTGGAGGTACCTTTATGACCATTACCTTGGGTGCTGCAACAAAGATCCTTGATAATATGATGGTCAACTATTCTGAATGGCACACTGAGAGAGTTCCACATGGTAAGAAGGTAAATTCTATTGAAGAAACCTCCTCTTTGAGTGATAAAATTGATGTTATTATGGCTATGCTTGTTAATGGGAAAGCTCATATTGATCCAAATAATGTTCCCTTAACCTCTTTGGTTGCTCAAGAAGAGAAAGTTGATGTGAACTTCATTAGAAATAACAATTTCAACAACAATGCCTATAGGAATAATTTTGGTACAATAATTATAGGCCTTATCCTCCTAATAATGGCAATACTTATGGAAATTCCTACAACAATACTAGAAGTGCTCCCTCTGAACTTGAAGTCATTCTTAAAGACTTTATTAGTAAACAAACCACTTTCAACAAAACTGTGGAGGAAAAGCTTTTGAGAAAAACAATTCATCTTTATCTGAAGCACAATCCTCTTTGATTAATAAAATGGCTGCTAAACCTGAAACCTTGGAAAGTACCTTTGCTGCTACTCATGCCATACAAGTTACTATTGATGAAAATGTTAGATTGTTAGCTAAATTACATGCTAAGTGGGAAACAGAAGCTGAAATTGCTAGAAACAATAGTGTTTGTACTATTACCACCACCAATATGGATGCTACCAAACCAAAAGAAGCCCCCATTCCTCCTACAACTATGCCTAAACCCAATAAGTCTACTACCTGTGATGCTAAGTTTGATTTTGATCTTGATGGTTGCAATATCTCTGAAGTGATTTGATGACCCACAAGTATAGGGGGTGTATCGTAGTATTTTCGATAAATAGGAGTGTCGATCCCAACGAGGAGCAGAAGGTGCTAAACAGTGGTATGGAGCGGGAAATCCCTGTGAATACTTAGCAAATGGATTTTTAGTGGTTTTCTGACAAGGCAACAAAACAAAGAGCAAGTAACAGAAGTAACGAACAAACAGAGCAAGTGGCCCAATCCTTTCTTAGCAAAGGACAAGCCGGTGGAAATACTTATAAGGACCAAACGTTCTCGAGGACACATGGGAATTATGTCAAGTGCTTTCGCTACAAATAACTGAGTACTCTTCTTTGGTGTTTGTAAGTGTTGTGTGGGTGAACCCACGCTAACGTACTTCCCTTCCTAGGACTAATACATACTTGTGATTAAACCCCCTGCAAACATAAAGTAATTAAGATATAAATCTAACCACAGCCTTAAACTCTTAGATCCTACACTCCCTTGTGCAAAGGTGTCCTAACGGGGGTTCAGGTTTCTGTCACTTCGGCAACCCCGCGATTAGTAGCCAAATACACAATGCATCCCCCTAGGCCCATAAATGGTGAAGTTTCATGTAGTCGACGTTCACATGGCACCACTAGAATAATAACACCACAACTTAAATACTAAACCATTGAATAATAACTCAACACAGATTCACTACTAACAACATGACTTCTCCCATGTCCTCAAGAAACACAACGAACTACTCACAAGACATCATATGGATCAAGATCAAAGATTATATGGTAATGGATAACAATCCGAACATAAACAATAATCCAATGGTTCCACTCACAAGCATCAACTACAATAGTAATTAACACCAGGAAAGTTTCCCCTACGAACTATAGCAATATACAACACAATTGTTACAGCGGGATGGAGTGGTGATGATGGTGCTGATGGAGATGATGGTGTGGATGACGATGATGCTGATCCCGATGAAGCCTAGCTTGATGATGGTGTTGATGGCGACGGTCTCCCCTCTTCGGGAAGGAATTGTCCCAGCAGAAATCTGGCTGCCGGAGAGATCTTCCTCTCTCGGTGTTTTCCGCCCCCAGAGGAGGCGGGAATCTATCTGTCGTTGCCCCTATGTATTAGGGTTCCGAAGGTAAGTTATAGGCGAAGGTGGAGAGTCGGGAGCCGGGCAGGTGGGCCACACCTGCCTAGGCGCGGCCTCAGGTGGGACCGCGCCTATGGGGTGTGGGCCCCTTGCGGCCCCCTTCGCTCCTCCTTCTGGCTCGAGTCATCCTCCAGTAAAATAATATGTTTCCATATTATTCTCCTATTTTTCTGATCTTCGCGAAATTGCACCGAAACGCCTTCTTTTACATCAGAATCCAGACTCCGGCAGCTCATCCTCCAAGAATCATCCAACATGCATAAACATATGAAAAGCCATATGTAATACCTCATAATAAGACAAATATCAATGAATAGAGGTAAATTATGATATAGAATGGTGATGCAAATTGGGCGTATCAACTCCCCAAGCTTAGACTTCGCTGTCCCTGGCGAATCGAGCTCGATAAACATGTCCAGGTTTATGGAGTGAAGTGTCGATAAAATAATATGAACAAGAAGCATCACACTTACCATTGCACAACTCATAGAAAGCAACCCACCATTATATAACTTAGCTTGCAACCAAGCACATCAGTCTGATGAGATGCATAAAGATAAATCATAATTGGAATTGGCAAACTTGTTCTTGGTCAAATAACACCGAAAATAGTTTCACAACAAGCTTTTTCTAGAAGTTTCAAACAGGAGCACTCTTTGCTCAAAAGGTTTTTCACAAGTGAAGGCTTTCAAAGTAATACTCAATAGATAAGAGTTTTGTGCAAACAAAGAAAATAAAGAACATGATTGAATAAATCACCATATGAATGCTTGAAACACAACAACTCAAATGCTTACTTAAGATAGAGAGGAAATAGGTTTACTGACTCAACTTGGAAGCGGGAGAAAGGTCCCTTCATAGAGGGAAGCAGGGATTACAAGTCATAAAGAGCTTCCAAAAGATTATGGTACTTACTAGCTTTGAGCCCTCATTGCCCCTATCATAAGCATCTTGAGATGGTTATGGTTAAAGTGAACAAAGATGGAGTATATGCTTGACGAAATATAAGTTGGCAATCTCATGTCCCTTGAATATGAGGGCCACTCCTCATGGATACTCAACTTAGGGCCCAGGAAAGTTCTTGTCACTGTAAGTATTTTCATATCATTGAGAACCACCAACGGGGTACCCCTTGCACATGGCACAAGAGCTTTCCCATAACCAAAATGACAAGGCAAGCAGACAATGAGCATCTCAGCAATCTTTTTATTTACCATAAGCATAGATTTTTATTGAGGATGCTTCATAGATAGCTCACTATGGTGATGCTGCAAGTTTCCACCATGATTAGGCATGGCTTAGGCTAGCGTCCCAGGCGTTTCTCTAACACAGAATACAAACTCCATGGACTTACAAGTTCCCACTTCATTTCACACCGGTAACATCCATAGACAAAAGAGCACGATATCAACGATGTACATAGTACAAGTGCTATGTTGAAAACGTTACCCATGACAACACGGTTATGCTAATCCCAACGTATATATGCAAGCATATACAACTTCGATGTCCACAATGGTTCAAGTTTATTAGGGGCAGGAAATAAGGTGTGCCATCAAGTTCGTGAGATCTTTACTAAATAGTTTTCACATAACAAAATACTTTTTAATTTGAAAGGTAGATGAAGCTTGAGAATTTGCTTGGAATAGCAAAAGTGCTACTAGGTAGATATGGTGGACACAAGTGGCAAAAGTTTGGTTTAAAGGAGTTTGGAAACATGAGAAGTATGCCTTCTCAAAACAGGTTTTTGGCTAGCAAGGCTGGGTAGCAAGCAAGAGAGTTGAAAGAAACAAGCAAACATACAAGTAAAAAAGCCAAACATGCAAGCTTCCTTGAAGACACAAAAGATCTTAAATAAAGAATACTAAACTTATGAGCCAACACGAAAAAAACAAATGATACCAAATACGTGTAAGCTTTTTCTTTCTATTTTTCTTTCAAACCTCAAAAATTGTTTCTACTGACCAGAACTCGGTTTGCCAAAACCAATTTATATCCACTTGATGCCCCCAAAGTGATGCCCATACTGATCAACAAGATCCATCATATAATAGAGATTGCAAACTAAAATAAGAAGTGCAAAAAATAAAAGACGATACTTCTCATTAATATTCAATAAAGGCACTCACACCAAGGGATACATAGATAATCAACTAAAGGAGAGATACTTCCACATGCAAACAAAACTATAATATAACTTCTCTACCACATATATGAATCCACTTAAAAGGTAAAACATGAAAGATAGTGGTGCTGATACCGCGACACTCCCCCAAGCTTGGAACAAGCCAAGGGGATGCCAAACCTGATAGTGAATTACTCCCTTGGTGGTGGTGGAGTTTTCTTGTCATGGGTCATAAAATCTTCCAGCATCTTACGAAGCCTATTATTCTCTTCTTGAAGCATATACACCTTCATCCTCAAAGCATGGTACTTATCGCAAAACTCGTTGGTGGTTCGAAGGGCTTCTGCTACCTCAGGGCAGTATATAAGTTCCGGACTGAAGGCTATGATTCCCTGCATGTGACGAGAAAAAGCATCCGCGGTGTTAATCTCTCCTACAGAAGTAGGTTTCCCTCCCCTTGCTCCTGCGGTGGTTTGATCTTCCAAATTTATCTCCATGGGCTTCTTGCCTTTGTCGTCGGCGGAAACCATGGCGCTCTAAACTTGAGAAGATTTCCTAACAGAAACAGATTGAAACGAAAACACAACGAGAACACGATGCACGAACCTGGGGGGTCCGGGGGGTTATATATTACGAAGTTTCAAGGCATAAGGAAGGTTTTTACATGGAAACAAAGCGGAGACGGAGAGCGAGGAGGGGAAACCCCCCTCAGGCGCGGCCAGGCTGGGGCCCACGCCTGGGGTGGGTTTGTCCACCCGGGCTCCGTTTCCTCTTCAGTTTCGTCTCGTAACTTCCCTTATGTATGAAAAACATAAAAAATATAAAAATATTGGAGTTTCACGAACCTTCTGTTTTCACCACTTTTACCTAGTCAAAGACGAACTCTGCAAATTCCTCTTCTCTTTCTCCTGAAAATTTCCTTCATACAAAACCTTTGCACAAACTCAATGACAACATTAGTGTAAGAAAAAAAAATATCCCTTCGGTACACACTTCAAATGAAAACCCATCAATACAAAAGCTTCTATAAGAGGCAAATGCAAATGACGGCAGAAATCTGCCAAAACAGACCAGCAGGTAAAGATTGATATTTTCGAAGAGCTTCTGTTGGTCAAATCAAAACATGCTGAACTAATGAAAGTTGGGTAACAACCTGGAGAACAAGCTCATAAAAATGCAGCTCAATCCGAAGTACTAAGCTTCCTCACGAATGTTTACACTACAGCACAAAAAACTGTCCCAGAACAACCACTTTTCCCAACTCTTCTACTTCACAAAAGTAGTTGGAATTGACACAAAAAAACCAAAACAAAGAGCATAAGGAGAGGTTATTACTAAGGTACTAACTTCTGAGACTCGACAAAACTCTTGGGTTATCTCGAAACAAGTACTTTTCTTTAATGCCTTTAACTTAGGCTTGAAACTTTCAAAGATGCTCACATAGGATATATATATTTAAAGTGAAAGAGAGCATCAAGAAGCAAATAACTAGCACACTTGAGTCTAACCCACTTCCTATGCATGGGGGTATCATGAGAAAATGAGTTGTTGAAACAAAAAGCCACAAGCATATGAAGATAAAACAAGTGCAACTTCAAAGCTTTCAAAATAAAACGGGAAAACTTAACATCATTGAGATGCATAAAACCATGTTTCCCTCTCTCATAATAACTTTAAGTAGCACTTTGAATAAAGTTTACAATATAGCTATCTCTGGAAATAACTTTATCATCAGAATAAGCATACTAACAGTCATCAAAAAGAGGTCCAAGGTCATAGACTGGATCAATAGAAGCATGTTTTTCCATCCTGAAATCTTTATTAGGCAAGCTATTTTCACAAGGAGCTTTAGCAAATTTGGAAAAGTTAAACTCATAAGAATCTCCATCAAACTTAGTTAAAACTTTTTCCTTATAACAATAAATAATAGCTCCATGAGTATTCAAGAAAGGTCTACCAAAAATGATAGGACAAGTTTTGGTAGCTGCTGAATTAAGCACTAGAAAATCAGCAGGATATTTAATCTTACCGCAGAGAACCTCCACATCTCTTACAATGCCAATGGGGCAAATGGTTTCCTTATTAGCAAGGTGAATAACCACATCAATGTCCTCAATCTCACAAGGACCAATCTCATGCATAATTTCCCTGTAAGTCTCATAAGGAATAGCACTAGAACTAGCACCAATATCACATAAACCATAGTAGCAATGACCACCAATTTTAACACAAAGCACAGGAACACTAGCTTTTCTAGTCTTACTAGGATGAGAAATAATATTAGAAGCGTCTTCACAGAAGACAATATGCTCATCCCCTATATTTATAGTGATAGTGTCTTTCATAATAGCTACCATAGGTTCAACATTTAATTGCTTACCAGGCTCCATAGTTTTCTTTGTACTTTTGTTATTTGCACTAATAATCATAGAATACTCCCTTACCTTAGCTGGAAAAGGCATTTTCTCAACATGAGGTTCAGGCACAATATGATTAGTAGTACAAACTTGAGTACTTCTAACATGAACATGATTACAACATCTTTATAAGGAGCATGGTACTTATTCCACTTCTTCTTTGGAATTTCTATGTAAGAGGCAAAGGACTTAAACTAGTTGGCAATACTTTGGGAATCAAGACCAAAATCATTGCTAATTCCATGGAAGTCATCAGTTCCCATAAAATATTTAATGCATTCATAATCATAGTTTATACCTGACTTTCTTCCCTTTTCATTCTCCCAAGATTCAGTGTTATCTTGAATACGATCTAAGAGATCCAATTTAGCTTCTTCCTTCATACATGTGAATGATCCAACATAAGAAGCATCTAGTAAATCTTTATCATGAAGAGAAAGCCTAGCATAAAAGTTATTGAGAATAATATTGTTAGGGAGTTCATGAATAGGATATTTAAGCATTAGTAACTTCAATCTCCCCCAAGCTTGAGTTGTACTATCTCCATCAATAGGCCAAAAGTTATATATAAGATTTCTATCCTTATGAATTTCACTGGGAGGATAAAATTTAGAGTAAAAGAGAGATGCCATCTCCTCCCATTACATGGATTGTCCATTATTCAACAGCTTATACCATTCTTCAGCTCTCCCTTTCAAGGATATGGAGAGTAACTTCTTCTTCACCTGTTTAGTTGTGATACCTGCACACTTAAACAACCCTCATAATTCATGGATAAAAAGCAAGTGATCACCAGGATGGACAGTTCCATCCCCAAAATAATAATTATCCATAACACAGTCAACAATACTTGTAGGTATCTTAAAAGGATCTATCTCAACAGGAGGTGGTTCGTCTACTACCCTAGCAGTGGTAGTAGTTTTCCCTAACAAAAAACCAAGTGGGTTATCCATATTGGAAACAAAGTAACAAGTAGTAACAAAAGCAATACTCATAGTAGAAGTTTCCCTTACAAGTTCCACTCTTTAATAGCGCTTCACTCCCCGGCAACGGCGCCATAAAATAGTCTTGATGACCCACAAGTATAGGGGTGTATCGTAGTATTTTCGATAAATAGGAGTGTCGATCCCAACGAGGAGAAGAAGGTGCTGAATAGTGGTATGGAGCAGGAAATCCCTGTGAATACTTAGCAAACGGATTTTTAGTGGTTTTCTGACAAGGCAACAAAACAAAGAGCAAGTAACAGAAGTAACGAACAAACGGAGAAAGTGGCCCAATCCTTTCTTAGCAAAGGACAAGCCTGTGGAAATACTTATAAGGACCAAACGTTCTCGAGGACACATGAGAATTCTGTCAAGTGCTTTCGCTACAAATAGCTGAGCACTCTTCTTTGGTGTTTGTAAGTGTTGTGTGGGTGACCTGTGCTAACGTACCGCCCTTCCTAGGACTAATACATACTTGTGATTAAATCCCCTGCAAACATCCGTAACTACAGGAAAGTAATTAAGATATAAATATAACCACAACCTTAAACTCTGAGATCCTACACTCCCTTGTGCAAAGGTGTCCTAACGGGGGTTCAGGTTTCTGTCACTCCGGCAACCCCACGATTAGTAGCCAAATACACAATGCATCCCCCTAGGCCTATAAATGGTGAAGTGTCATGTAATCGATGTTCACATGACACCACTAGAAGAATAGCACCACAACTTAAATACTAAACCATTGAATAATAACTCAACACAGATTCACTACTAACAACATGACTTCTCCCATGTCCTCACGAACACAACGAACTACTCACAAGACATCATATGGATCAAGATCAAAGATGATATGGTAATGGATAACAATCTTAACATAAACAATAATCCAATGGTTCCACTCACAAGCATCAACTACAATAGTAATTAACACCGGGAAAGTTTCCCCTACGAACTATAGCAATACACAACACAATTGTTATAGCGGGATGGAGTGGTGATGATGGTGCTGTCACATCCCAAGATTTTCCAAATCTTGTAATGTGAAAAAAATGAATAAAATAAAACTTTGTTGATTTTCAGGGTGAAAAGAAACTTTTTGAATCCAATTGGAAACCTTCAAACCAATTTGGATCAAATGAATCCTAAAGGGATTTAAAAATATAAACATTTAATAAAGGGAAATAAAAATATTTGGAATTACTATTTTGGATCTTTAAATAAAAGATTTGGTTTTCAAAAGAAAAAGTAAATTTATAAATAAGGATTATTTTATGAACCAAAATAAACCTTGGTCAAGCTTTGGAAATAAAACATTTTGTTTTAATAAAAGTAGTAAAGGTTTATTTAAATAAAATAATAAGGATTTAATATCCAATTTTATTTAAATAAAAGGTTTTACCATTTTAAATAAAACATCAAAACTTATTAAATTATTTAAATAAGTTTTCCAAGTATTCTTAATTTCAAATAAAACCTACCGGTTTGGTTTGAAAATAATTAAAATAGAGTTTTGAAAAAAATAAATTCTATTTTGATTTAATAAACAAGGTCTATTTACTTAATTAATAAAGGACCCTAAAATAAAAATAGTATTTTGTATTTGGGATTTGGGTTATGTTGCTAAACAGAACCAGATTCAATTACAATGTTTGGTGAATGTTTGAATTAATTTGGATGTTTGATTTTCAAAACAGAAAATAGAATCAGAAAAAGGAAAAACAAACAGGAAAGAAAAAAATAGAAACAGGCAGCAGCCCAGCCGGCCAGCCCAACAAGCCCAACAGCGAGCCCACCCCACTCTCTCTCGCGAAGCGATTTCTTACTTCGCAACTCACCTGCTCTGCGACTGACTGGTGGACCTCTTTTCCCTCTCACTCCCTCACTGACGACATGACCCCACCTCTCCTGTTCATCATCTTCCACCAGCGCCGATTACTCCCTGCCGTTGCAGCTAGTAAACGCCGGCGATCAATTCACGCTGTTAACGGCCATTACTCCCCCTACGACCACGCAGTATTAAACGCCTCGCTCTTCTCCTCCTTTCCCCTCAAACACCACAGCACGAGAGCCCCCAGGCCGACGGAATTTCGAGCCACACTCCCACTGCTCCGACGAGCTCCCTTCTCCAATTCCGGCGAACCCAGCCACCGCCTTGCCTCCCCGACCAAGCACACATACTCCCCACTCCCAGGCGCTTCTTCCTGTACCTCCCATTCACTCGCGGGCGCCCCAGAACATCGTCTTCAACAAGCTCTGAGCGCCGCCGCGTCTGTTTTCTTCTCCGGCGAACTTCCCTGGTAAGAATAGACCACCCCGAGCCTTCTCCTTCATGCACGTGTCATCGCCTTGGTCTTGCGCACATAACCATGCCCTCTGTTTGCCTTCTCATGATCTGTAGCGTCGACTCCGACCACGAACAGAGCCGCTTGACGCCGTCCTTAACTCCGGTGAGGAATTCCGACGGATCCTGAGCGCCCCTCGCCACCTCGCAACCACGTTGAGAATCACCACATCACTGCGGTCACGGTGAGCGTTCTCGTTTCCTCTATTGCTTCCTGTAGCCGCCGTAGCGCCACCGCCTGACCGTGCGCCGCCACTAACCACCGCCGGCGCCGCTCGCGTTTGGTCAAGCCAACCAGCACCGTTAGATTTTCAACTGGCGGCCACGATAGATTCGTTTAACGAAAGGGTACGGGCTAGTCTGAGCCACGCGATCTGTTTAGATCCAACGGCTACGATTCTGCGCGTCGAACGGTACCACCGGTCATATCACGCGTGTCACCAGTTTGTTTAAAACAAAAATTTGAAAACAGATTTAGATGCAAACTTGAAACCCATGTAACTTTTGATCCACACGTCCAAAAATTACAAACTTTATATCAATGGAATCAGTGGAACAAGCCCTAGCCAACCATGGATTTTGTTTAGTAAAAAGCCTCTGGTAAAATGTTTGTTTTCGCAGAAACATTTGTATGCTTGTTTAGATTAGAAAAATTATTCAAAAATGCTTTTGAGGTTGAAATCTTGGCAAATTAGTTTGTTGTGAACTTACTGACCCTAGGAACCAACCCATGGATTTAAAAATGTAATTTGTGAAGATTAGGATTGAACACTTGAATTAGTCCATTTCTAGTCATATGGAAATATTGGTTTTGTTATGAAAATGTTTTTGGAGTAAAAACTTTGGGAAAATGATTTGGACCAAACCTATTGACCCTAAACACAAAGTTTTGAGGAACAACAACTTATTTGGTGAACAACTTAAAGTTGTTGCTTTGATAAAAATATTTTCCACCACATAAAAATAATGAAAGGATTTAAAAATGGTTTATAGATAAAATCCTTTTGCAAATGACTTTGCCACCTTGGAAAATGACCACTTTGGACTTTACAAAGATTATAGCCTAGTAGAAACCATCTTTGCAAATAAAACTACCTCTTGCATGCTTGCATGCATAACTTAGATCCCATTGTTTTGTGTGTGTGAATTGTTGATTGATTATTGGTTTGGAATGCTAGTTGATATTGTGTTTGCTTGATTGATTGTAGTGAAGTTAGAAAAGTGTGAGACTAGCAAGATCAAGTAGTGCACCAACATTCCCTACCAAAAGAAAGGCAAGTGACACTATCATCTAAAGTCCTACTATTTTCATTATACTTAGTGGATTTTGAAACATGCATGAAAAGAATTTCTATACTTATGCTATGCTAAATCCTAATAGGATACCCTATACATTCCTTAGTTAAAACCATGTAGTTGTTACATGCTTAGCCATGATATAATTTGAAAAGAGTTACATGTTGAGATTTTATGAAGTTGAGAAAAGGACTTGTGTTTTTATATAATAAAACAAGGACTCAATGAACCACCTGGGTGGACAAGGATACTATGAGTTTTGGAGAAGGTGGCAACAAAAGGAACCATGTCTATGGCAATCTCTTTGTGTTGTGCTCCAAAAGAAAACCACCCAGGAAACTTAGAGATTGAACATGTTTCTCCAATTGTGGCTTTCGTGTGCAACCACATGCTATTTATGGCTCTGGCTTAGTCAACTACATTGGGAAGACCCATGCATTGTCTTCACGTTACTGAAAATGGGGACCAGGAATCCTACATGGGTACTGAAGACAAGCTAGCAATGGTGTATGGGAGGACTCTCTGGAAAGACTTCGTCACATTCTCAATCTGCCGGTACTCCATCTTGGTGAGCACCAATCCAGTGGCCACTGGTG
The DNA here is from genome assembly GCA_030063025.1 of Avena longiglumis. Lineage (NCBI taxonomy): Eukaryota > Viridiplantae > Streptophyta > Magnoliopsida > Poales > Poaceae > Avena > Avena longiglumis. Next base: position 554,096,324 of record CP125975.1, on the reverse strand, counting down.
GCAACAAGATGAGATTGGACATGTGGGTAAAGTGTGCAACTTCTGCAGAAGATAATAAAAATCTAAGTACTTAGCCGTGTCCCCGGTTATGGACAATACTGAGCAACTAAAGCTTGAAGCTATGGGAAATCTCGACATTCTAATTTCTAAAAGAAAAACTTTTAAGTGATAAAAAAGACTTGATGCACTTGGGGGTACCAAGGAGCTCAAGAGATTTGGATAAAAACTTGATGCACTTGGGGGTACCAAGGAGCTCAAGAGATTTGGATAAAAACTTGATGCACTTGGGGGTACCAAGGAGCTCAAGAGATTTTGATAAAACTTGATGCACTTGGGGTTACCAAGGAGCTCAAGAGATTTTTGACAAGGACTTGAATACTTGGGGATACCAAGGAGTTCAAGGGATTTTGATAAAGAGATTTAACAAAAGATCAAAACATTTTGAAAAGATAGGATAAAGTATTGCTTTCTGCAAATGAGCCTTAAAACCCTACTTAGCCAAAAATGCATGAAATGATAGGATCCACTTATATACAGCATAGTAGTGAAACTTGCCAATACAATTCAAATGTATTGAACCTTGTGGCTGTAACTTGTAATGTTGCAGGTTTGATTGATTTTAGTGAAGAATGATTGATTAGGATTACAAAGTCTACAACCAACATGTTTGCCTGTGGCACTTTGAAGATGAAGGACCCCATGACTATAGTTATTCCGCTGCAATGTAATGTAATAGCCAAATGAGCTATGTAAGATGTAATAAAATTATGTTATTCCTGGTTATAAAGTTATATTATGACCTTTGTTTCTTGATATTACATCTTAACTGTGGATGCTAGCTATTGATCCAGGGACTAGCATTGTAAACACAGGGGACTCTACCTTATTTAAAGGTTGGGACCCTTACAGGTGCTGATGGAGATGATGGTGTGGATGATGATGATGCTGATCCCGATGAAGCCTAGCTTGATGATGGTGTTGATGGCGACGGTCTCCCCTCTCCGGGAAGGAATTCCACCGGCAGAAATCTGGCTGCCGAAGAGATCTTTCTCTCTTGATGTTTTCCGCCCCCAGAGGTGGCGGAAATCTATCTGTTTCGCCCCCTGTGTATTAGGGTTCCGAAGGGAAGTTCTAGGCGAAGGGGGAGATTCGGGAGTCAGGCAGGTGGGCCACACCTGCCCTAGGTGTGGCCTCAGGTGGGCCCGCGCCTAGGGGGGTGGCCCCCCTTCCCTCCTCCTTCTGGCTCCAGTCATCCTCCGGTAAAATAATATGTTTCCATATTTTTCTGCTATTTTTCTGATCTTCACGAAATTGCACCAAAACGCCTTCTTTTCCATCGTAGACTCTGCGGCTCATCCTCCAAGAATCATCCAACATGCATAAACATGAAAAGCCATAAGTAATACCTCATAATAAGACAATTATCAATGAATAGAGGTAAATTATGATATAGAATGGTGATGCAAATTGGCGTATCAACTCCCCAAGTTTAGACTTCGCTTGTCCCTGGCGAATCTCGAGCTCATAAACATGTACATAGGTTTATGGAGTGAAGTGTCGATAAAATAATACGAACAAGAAGCATCACACTTACCATTGCACAACTCATAGAAGAAAGCAACTCACCATTATATAACTTAGCTTGCAACCAAGCACAGCAGTCACAAAAGAGATGCATAAAGATTAATCATAATTGGAATTGGCAAACTTGTTCTTGGTCAAAGAACACCTGGCAAACAGTTTCACAACAAGCTTTTCTTGTAGAAGTTTCAAAACAGGAGCACTCTTTGCTCAAAAAGGTTTTTCACAAGTGAAGGCTTTCAAAGTAATACTCAATAGATAAGAGTTTTGTGCAAACAAAGAAGATAAAGAACATGATTGAATAAATTACCATATGAATGCTTGAAACACAACAACTCAAATGCTTGGTTAAGATAGAGTAAATAGGTTTCTTGACTCAACTTGGAAGTGGAAATGTCCTTCATAGAGGGAATAACAAAAGTGTTATTATAAGGAACACCGTTTGTCACAAAAAGGGAAACACTTATGGGAACAAATTGATAAGTTGAATACTATTGCTAGAGACGTGTGCTCTACTTATAATGTTACTTACTGCTTTGATAAATCTTGTTGCTGTAGGAGGTATAAACACTTGCCTTTTCAATGTGAGTATAATGATAATGTTACCATATCTTCTTATGTTAAAGGAAATTATGACTTTTATGATGTGGAATAAATTGAAAAATTTATTGCTTTCAAGGGTGCTTTTGAACTTGCCAGTTTGCTTGAAAATACTGATGATGCACCTTATGAATCTGAGGTTTATGAGATACTCAAATTTTGCTTTGATAATTACAAGGAAGAAAATGGCTATATTCTTGAATATTTTAATAGGTGCTTTCCACAAATGGAAAAGACTAATGCCTTGCAAGAACCTATGGAAGAATAAATTGTTGAAACTAGAAACTCTTTAGATGAAAAAGAGGAGGAGAGTGATGAGCAAAAGGAGGAAGAATGGATTATCTACCCATGGCTACCTTCTAATGAGAGTAACTCTTTATATCTTAAATTATTTGATTGTCGCCCATGCTTACCAAAGGAGGATGAATGTTATGTTCCTGTGGATCCTTTTGAAATATCTACTTTGGGTAAAACCTGTGAAGGTTTTAGTCCCACTATTTTTGAGCTTGATAGAAATTATGTGTTTATAGATTATGAAAAGCCTGCTTTATATGATAGTTATATTTTTGAGTTTATTCATGATGCTACTGAAAGTAAATATGAGAGAGGGAAACATGGTCTTATGTATCTCAACAATATTAAGTTTCCCCTCTTTATGTTGAAAATCTTGAAGTTGCACTTGTTTTGTTTTCCCATTCTTGTTACTATGTGATTCTTTGATTTATTTTCTTACAAGATTCCTATGCATAGGAAGTGGGTTAGACTTAAATGTGCTTTGAATTTTCTTCTTGATGCCCTCTTTGACTTCAATTCATAATTCTTATGAGAGCATCTTCTCAAACTTTCATGCCTAATTTAAAGGCGTTAAAGAAAAATACTTGTTGGGAGATAACCCAAGAGTTTCCTTGAGTGTTGGAAGTTATTACTTCATCAATTACCTCTCCTTATGCTTTTTGTGCCAAGAATGACCTCTAATGAGAGGGAAGGAAGATTTGGGGAGTTGCTGTCCCGAAACAGATTTCAGTCCTCCACCATAAAAATTCGTGAGGAGTCTCTGTAACTCGGATTGAGCTGATATTTTACGATTAAATCCCCCAGTATGTTATCTAACTTTAGTTAGTTGAACACTTTTTTATTTGAGCAACATAAGATTTTCTACAAAATCGGTTTCTGCCTGCTGGTCTGTTTTGACAGATTTCTGCCATTATTTGCATTTGCTTCTTATTGATTCTTTTTGAGTTCTCTTTTGGGGAATTGAGATTTTTTAAGGAGTTACTACAGTATCTTGTGTTTTTATTGAAAGGTTTTTCTGTTCCAAAGCTTTGCCTAAGGTTTAATATATTTTGAATAAACTAATGTTGCTAATGAAGATTGTGTGAAGTTTTGTATGAAGGAAAAATTTTCAAGTGTAGAGAGAGAATGATGCAATAAGATGAAGAATGGAAAAAAGCTAAAGCTTTGGGATGCCACCATGGTTTCACCCCAATAAATATCCAAGAGGTACAAGCATCAAAGCTTGGGGATGCCCAAGGCATCCCCTTATTCATCAATAAAAAGCTCAGGTTTGTCTAGACACTCCACTTTTATTGTTTCATGCACAGTTGTGTTGTTCTTGGATCGTCTAGTTTTCATTTTCTTTGCTTAGTTTGTTTAGTTTGCTTGAGTAGTTTAGACCCCCGCTTTTGCCGTGTTGTTTGGCAAATAAGTTGCTTGGTGTTGGAAAGGAGTAGTAAGTTCTTGCTTGAAGTGGAGGAGCTTGCATTGACTGTGACTTAGACTTTATCATGCCATGTTAGGTGTTGTTTTGACCTTATGCCTAGTATTTATTGATGTATCATGGCTTTCTCCAAGTCATTGGGATTGCTTAGTGTGCCTTGAAGAAATTATGCGTTGTTTTAGCATGCAAAAGCATAGTATTGTGGTATTCTCCTTTAATGCTTTGTTTGGGTTGACTTGGCACATGCTCACACCATGTTATGACTCTCACAAGTCACTATTAGCCTCTATGATCATTTAGTCCTTGACTTGTAGTACCAATCTATGCTTTGATTAGTAATGCTTTGTTGCTCTGCATGATTATGGCCATTATTGCTCTCTTAGTTGGTTGCTCCCAGTCTTTTGCTAGCCTCCACTTGTATGAGTAAGATCTACTCATGCTTCCAACTCCCAAGAAACCAAGTTATTCCAAAGTGTTCACTATAAACTCATATGCATGGTGTGTTACACAATTCCAAGTATATTCTTGTTTTCAACTATCTTCCAACTACTATGTGAAAAATTGGTGATTAAAGCTCTCACGAACTTGATGGCACACTTTATATTCTTTGCCCCTAATAAACTTGAACCATTGTGTCATCTATGTTGTATATGCTTGCACTTACACGTTGGAATTAGCAGAACCATGTTGTCATGGGGAACGTTTTCAACATTGCACTTGTACTCTGTACTTAGTTGATATCATGCTCTTTTGTCTGTGGATGTCACCGGTGTGAAATAAGAGGGGAACTTGTAAGTCCACGGAGTTTTTATTCTGTGTTAGAGAAATGCCTGGGACGCTAGCCTAAGCCATGCCCAATCATGGTGGAAACTTGCAGCATCACCATAGTGAGGTATCTATGAAGCATCCTCAATAAAAAACTATGCATATAGTAAATAAAAAGATTGATGAGAAGCTCATTGTCTGCTTGCCTTGTCATTTTGGTTATGGGAAAACACATGTACCATGTGCAAGGGGTACCCCGTTGGCAGTTCTCAATGATATGCAAATACTTACAATGACAAGGACTTGCCTGGGCCCAAAGTTGATGTAGCATGAAGTGTGGCCCTCACATTCAAGGGACTTGAGATTGCCAACTTATATTTCATCAAGCATATACTCCCTAGTTTGTTCACTTTAACCTTAATCACTTCAAGATGCTTATGATAGGGGCAATGAGGGATGAAAGCTAACAAGTACCATAATCTTTGGAAGCTCTTTTTGAAACTTGAAATCCCTGATTCCTTTACAAAAGGCTTTTCTTCTACCATTACTTGAGTCTCCACCTTCTACCTTTAGGCACCATTAAGAGAGCATAGTTGTCATCTTGTGTGCAGTGTTCCAAAGCTTATTGATTGATGCATATTGTGTTATTACTTGTTCTTGTGCTACTTGTTTCTAGTCACGCTTGTGAACTTTGAAGGTGTCCTATGCATCTATATTGCTACTCTATGAGGGACAAGCTGATTACCACTATGTTATGGTTTCTGTATGTGAAACAAACAAACGTTTTTCAACGCATGTTATTCATGATCTTTGTTTGTATCTTGTCATGTTGCAACAGTAGTTGCTCTGTCCTATTGTTAGAACTCCATTCTTTCATGCACATGTTTAGAGTTCTTTGATCCCATCTTTCAATGCTTGCAAATGGTTAGATCTTTATTGTTAGGGTGCATGTCACCTCAAAAATTATTCTTTTTATCACTTACCTAATCGAGGACGAGCAGGAGTTAAGCTTGGGGATGCTTGATACATCGGAAACGTATCTATAATTTTTGATGTTCCATGCTTGTTAGTATCTACTTTGCTTTGCCTACAGTTTGAGGTGATTTTTACATGTTTTCTGGCACTAACCTATTAACAAGTTGCCGCAGTGCGAGTTGCCTGTTTTCTGCTGTTTTTGGTTTCAGAAAAGCTAGTAAAGAAATATTCTCGGAATTGGATGGGACAAACATCAAAGTCAATAACTTTTTGTGAGGAACAAGAAGTCCAGGGGGGAGACGGAGAGGTGAACCAGAGGGGCCACACCCCTCCTAGGCGCGGCCAGGGGTGGGCCCGCGCCTAGGTAGGGTGTGGGGCCCCTGGCCACCTCCTCGGCCTCCCCCTTTACATATAAGAAGCCCCCGATGCAGAAACCCTAAGAACCCGATCAAATTTCCATGAAACCGTCTGTAGCGCCGCCACCATCGTCCCTAGATCGGGGGGATCTGAAGTTCTTCCCGACACCCTGCCGGAGGGGAGATCATCCCGGAGGCCTTCTCTTCGGTATGATTCGTGAGTAGTTCCACCTTGGACTATGGGTCCATGTAGTAGCTAGATGGTTGTATCTCCTCCTTTGTGCTTTCATGTATAGATCTTGTGAGCTCTGTTCATGATCAAGATCTAATCTATTTGTAATCATGCATGTTGTGTTTGTGGGGATCCGATGGATATTGAGATTATTATGTTGGTTTGATTAATGGTTTTGTCTTTATGATTCTATCATGTCTGTGTTGTTTGTGATCTTGCATGCTCTCCGTTGTTAGTAGCTATCTTGGCCACGTAGTTGCTAGTGACTCCAAGAGGGAGTATTTATGCTCGATAGTGGGTTCATGCCTCTAGTTTCCAAGGGAAGTGACAATAATCTCTTCGGTTGTATATGTGTTTTTGCTACTAGGGAGAAAACAACGGTCTCTTGTTCATGGAACATGTGGACTGTTTACCTTACACACTTTGCTTAAAGCAGTTGTCTGTTGCTTGCAACTTAATACTAGAGGGGGTTCGGATGATGACCTGAAGGTGGACTTCTAGTCATAGATGCAGTTGGATGGAGGTCTATGTATCTTGTTGTATTGCCCAATCGAATCTCATAGGATCTTTCTGACTAGTATTTGCATTGTTATGCCTTGCTCAGTTCATGTAAATTGCCCTGCTGTAATTTGTTTACCCTTCATTCCATGTTGTTTATCTAAGGAGAGCACCTCTAGTGAACTATGGACCCCGGTCCAATCTTTACCATTGATACATCTTCCACTGTTACATGTTTACTTGCTGCAAACCATTACCTTCCACACCATACAGTTAATCCTTTGTTACAACAAACCGGTGAGCTTGACAACCTCACTGATTCGTTGGGACAAAGTCTTGAGTTTGTGTTGTGCAGGTTTCCATGTTGCTTGCAACCCCTTTGATACGTTTCCTTCCTCCTTCTGGTTCGATAACCTCGGTCTCAACTGAGGGACAACTTGATGCTTGCTCTTCACACCCTGCGCTTGTCTTAACCAATGAGGCGTCATCATCCGCATCAGTTACCTTTTGCTCCTCCTTTTAAATCAAGTTTGATGTTAATGCTTCTTCATTTGAAAATACTTGTTTCTTGCTTCTTGTGCCTAACTTAAAGGCGTTAAAGAAAAGTACTTCGTGGGAGATAACCCAATAGTTTTCTTGAGTCTTGAAAGTTATTAGATCTGTAGTAACCTATCCTTATCCTTTTTATTTGATTTTTCTGCCAAGAATAACCTCTAAAGAGAGGGAAGTAAGATTTGGGGAAGTGCTGTCCCAAAACAGATTTTTGTGCTCCACTGTAAACATTCGTGAAAATCTCTATAAGTCAGATTGAGCTATAATTTTCTGTATAAATCCCCCAGGTTGTTAGATAACTTTCGTTAGTTCAACACTTTTTTATCTGAGCAACATAAGGTCTTAGAAAAAATAGGTTTCTACCTGCTGGTCTATTTTGACAGATTTCTGTCATTATTTGCATTTGCCTCTTTATTGATTTATTTTTGGGTTCTCTACGGTAAATTGAACTTTTTGAGGGAATTTCTACAGTAGATTGTGTTTTTGATGAAAGTTTTTCTATTCTAAAACTAAACCCAAAGGTCTATTATCTTTTGGATATACTAATGTTGCTAATGAAGATTGTGTGAAGTTTTGTATGATGGAAAATTTTCAGATGTAAGGGAAAAATGAAGTAATGAGATGAAGAATGGACAAAATCTCAAGCTTAGGTATGCCACGGCCGTGTCACCCAAAGAAATATTCAAGAGGTACAAGCGTCAAAGCTTGGGGATCCCCAAGGCATCCCCTTCTTCATCAATAAAAATCTCAGGTCTTTCTAGACACTTCATTTTTATTGTTTCATGCACTGTTGTTTTGTTCTTGGAGCGTCTTAGTTTTTGTTTTTGATTTTTGTTTGCTTAGTTTTATTGAATAAAGTAGTTGGACCCCTGCTTTCGCTATGTTGTTTTCAAATAAGTTGATTGGTGTTGGAAAGGAGTAGGAAGTTCTTGCTTTAGTAGTACAAAAAGGAGCTTGCTTTGACTATTGCCTAGACTCTATCATGTCATGCTAGATGTTGATTTGACCTTATGCTTATTAGTACTTATTGTTGTAGCATGACTTGTTCCAAACAATTGAGATTGCTTAATGTGCCTTGAAAGAAGCATGCATTGTTTTAGCATACAAAAGCATAGTATTGTGGTATTCTCCTTTGATGCTTTGTTTGATTGACTTGGCACATGCTCACACCATGTTATGACTATGAACCAGTCACCTTAGCCTCTATGATCATTTAGTTTTTGACTTGTGGTACCACTTTATGCTTTGATGAGTAATGTTTTGTCGCTCTGCATGATTATGGCCATTATTGCTCTCTTAGTTGACCACTCCCACTCTTTTTCTAGCCTCCGCTTGTATTGAGTAAACCCTTCTCATGCATCCAACTCCCAAGAAACCAAGTTATTCCAAAGTGTCAACTATAAATTCCTATGCATGGTGTGTTACACCATTCCAAGTATATTCTTGTTTTATCTATAGATGGTGCGCTGCGTTGATGTGGGAGCGATTCGTCGGGAAACCCCAAGAGCAAGGTGTGATGCAGCACAACAACAAGTTTAGCTTCAGTAAGAAAACGAGTTTATCGAACCAGTAGGAGGAAGGAAACGTCTCAAAGGTGTTGCAAGCAACTTGGAAACCTGCACAACACAAACTCAAGACTTTGCCCCAATGAATAGTGAGGTTGTCAATCTCACCAGTTTGTTGTAACAAAGGATTAAATGTATGGTGTGGAAGGTGAAAGTGGTTTGCAGAAAGTAAACAGTAACAATGGAGGGTATCAATGGTAAAGATTGGACCAGGGTCCATAGTTCACTAGAGGTGTTCTCCTTAGATAAACAAACATGGCATGCTGGGTAAACAAACTACAGCAGGGCAATTGACAGGACTGAGCAAGGCATAACAATGCAATACTAGACATCATGATCGTATGAGATTCGATTGGGCAATACAACAAGATATATAGACTGCCATCCGACTGCATCTATGACTAGAAGTCCACCTTTGGGTTATCATCTGAAACCCCTCCAGTATTAAGTTGCAAGCAACAGACAACTGTTTTAAGCAAAGTGTGTAAGGTAAACAATCCACTTGTTCCATGAACAAGAGACCGTTGTTTTCTCCCTAGTGGCAATAGAACATCTACAACCTTAGAGATTTATGTCAGTTCCCTTGATTAAATAGAGGCATGAACCCACTATTGATCATCAATACCCCCTCTTGGAGTCACTAGCAACTACTTGGCAAAGATAGCTACTAACAACGGAGATCATGCAAGATCACAAACAACACATACATGATAGAATCAATAAGACAAAACCATTAATCAGTCTGACATAGTAATATCAATATCCATCGGATCCCCGCAAACACAACATGCATGATTACAAATAGATGAGATCTTGATCAACAACGGAGCTCACAAGATCTAGACATGAAATCACAAAGGAGGAGATACAACCATCTAGATACTACATGGACCCGTAGTCCAAGGTGGAACTACTCACGCTTCATACCGGAGGCTGGCATGATGAAGAAGAAGTCCTCCAGGATGATCTCCCCTCTGGCAGGGTGCCCGGAAGAGCTTCAAATCCCCCGATCTAGGGATGATGGTGGCGGCGGCTACAGACGGTTTCGTGGAATATTGATCGGGTACTTAGCGTTTAGGCATCGGGCACTTCTTATAGGCAAAGAGGCGAGGCATGAGGGCATCCAGGGGGCCCACACCCTGCCCAGGCGCGGCCTAGGGTGGGCCCGCGCCTGGGGCGGGTGCAGCCGCCCTGTGGCTCCCCTCCTCTCCTCTGGACTCCGTGTTCTCCTCGGTGAAATATTGACTTTGGCTTTTGTCCCGTCCAATTCTGAAAACATTTCCTTACTAGCTTTTCTGGAACCAAAAACACCAGAAAACAGGCAACTGGCAATTTGGCAACTTGTTAATAGGTTAGTACCAGAAAACATATAAAAACACCTCAAAGTGTGGACAAAGCAAAGCAAAGCAGATACTAAACAAGCATGGAACATAAAAAATTATAGATACGTTTCCGACGTATCAAGCATCCCCAAGCTTAACTGCTGCTCGTCCTCGAGTAGGTAAGTGATAAAAATAATAATTTTTTAGGTGACATGCACCATCAAAACCAAGATCAAACCATTTGCAAGCATTGAAAGCTGGGAACAAAGAACTCTAAACATGAACATGAAAGATGGAGTTCTAACAGTAAGACAAAGTAACTGTGCATGCAACATGAAAGGCTACAAACAAAGATCATAAATAACATGCATTGAAAAACGTTTATTTATTTCACATATAGAAAACATGGCATAGTGGCAATCAGCTTGTCACTCGTATAGTAGCAAATGGATGCATAGGACACCTTCAAAGTTCATAAGAGTGACTAGATACAAATAGCACAAGAACAAGCAATGTCAACAATATGCATCAATCAGTAAGTTTTGGGACAATGCACATAGAACTAAGAATGGGAACTATGCTCTTGTAACTGGTGCCTAAATGTAGAAGGTGGAGACTCAATATAATAGTGGAAGAAAGGCCATTCATAAAGGGAAGCAGGGATTTAAAGTTTCAAAAAGTGCTTTCAAAAATTTTGGTACTTGTTAGCTTTCAGCCCTCATTGCTCCTATCATAGGCATCTTGAAGTGATTAAGGTTAAAGTTAACAAACTATGGAGTATATGCTTGACAAATTATAAGTTGGCAATCTCATGTCCCTTGAATACGAGGGTCGCTCCTCATGCTACTCAACTTTAGTCACATGTATGGTCTTGTCATAATAAGTACATGTGTATCATAGAGAACCATCAACGGGGTACCCCTTGCACATGGTACAGGAGCTATCCCATAACCAAAATGACAAGGCAAGCAGACAATGAGCATCTCAGCGATCTTTTTATTTTCTATTTTCATAGGTTTTTATTGAGGATTCTTCACAGATTGCTCATTATGATGATGTTGCAAGTTTCCACCATGATTAGGCATGGCTTAGGCTAGCGGCCCAGGCGTTTCTCTAACACAAAATACATAACTCCATGGACTTACACGCTACCTTTTTATTTCACACCGGCGACATCCATAGACAAAAGAGCATGATATCAACTGTGTACAAAGTACAAGTGCAATGCTAAAAGCGTTCCCCGTGACAGCACGATTCTGCTAATTCCAACGTATAAGTGCAAGCATATACATCATAGATGACACAATGGTTCAAGTTTATTAGGGGCAAGGAATAAAAAGTGTGCCATCAAGTTCGTGAGGGCTTTAATCACTAAGTTTTCACACAACAAAATACTTTTTAATTGGAAGATAGCTAAAAACAAGAATATACTTGGAATGGTGTAACACAGCATGCATAGGAATTTATAGTGGACACTTTGGAATAACTTGGTTTCTTGGGAGTTGGAAGCATGAGTAGAGATTACTCATGCAAGTGGAGGCTAGCAAAAGACTGGGAGCAACCAATTAAGAGAGCAATAATGGCCATAATCATGCAGAGCGACAAAACATTACTAATCAAATCATAAAGTGGTACTACAAGTCAAGGACTAAATGATCATAGAGGCTATGATGACTTGTTCATAGTCATAACATGGTGTGAGCATGTGCCAAGTCAACCCAAACAAAGTATAAAAGGAGAATACCACAATACTATGCTTTTGTATGCTAAAACAACGCATGATTATTTCAAGGCACACTAAGAAATCCCAATTGTTTGGAACAAGTCATGCTACAGCAATAATAACTAAGCATAAGGTCAAAACAACACCTAGAATGACATGCTAAAGTCTAAGTCACAGTCAAAGCAAGCTCCTCTTTCACTATTAAAGCAAGAACTTTCTATTCCTTTCCAACACCAATCAACTTATTTGAAACAACACAACGAGAATGGGGGTCCAAACTACTTTATTCAAGCAAACTAAGTAAACCAAACGAAAACTAAGATTCTCCCAGAACAACACAACAGTGCATGAAACAATAAAAACGAAGTGTCTAGAAAGACCTAAGCTTTTTATTGATGAAGAAGGGGATGCCCAAAGGCATACCCAAGCTTTGACGCTTGTACCTCTTGGATATTTCTTGGGGTGACACCAGGGGTGGCATCCCCAAGCTTGATCTTTTGTCCATTCTTCATATCATTACATCATTCTTTCTCTACACCTGAAATTTTTCCTTCATACAAAACTTCACACAATCTTCATTAGCAACATTAGTGTATTCAAAAGATAATAGACCCTTGGGTTTAGCTTTGGAACAGCAAAACTTTCACTAAAAACACAAGCTACTGTAGTAACTCCTGCAAACATCTCAATTTCCCAAAAAGAACCCAAAAAGGAATCAATAAGAAGCAAATGCAAATAATGGTAGAAATCTATCAAAACAGATCAGCAGGTAGAAACCGATTTTTCGAAGACCTTCTGTCGCTCAAATAAAAAAGTGTTGAACTAACGAAAGTTAGTTAACATACTAGGGGATTTATTCGTATATTTTCAGCTCAATCCGACTTACAGAGACTCCTCATGAATTTTTATGGTGGAGCACAGAAATATTTTTCGGGACAGCAACTCCCCAAATCTTACTTCCCTCTCACCAGAGGTCATTCTTGGCACAAAATTCAAAAAAAAAAGGATAAGGAGATGTCATTACTAAAGTAATAACTTCCAAGACTCAAGAAAACTCTTGGGTTATCTCCCAACAAGTAATTTTCTTTAACGCCTTTAAGTTAGGCACGAGAGTTTGAGAAGATGCTCACATGAGAAATATGAATTGAAGTAAAAGAGAGCATCAAGAAGAAAATTTAAAGCACATTTAAGTCTAACCCACTTCCTATGCATAGGAATATTGTAAGAAAATAAATCAAATAAGCACATAGTAACCAGAATCGGTAGATAAAACAAGAGCAACTTCAAAACTTTCAGCATATAGAGAGGTGTTTCAGTACCATGAAAACTTCTACAACCATATTTTACTCTCTCATAATAATTTTCAATAGCATCATGAATAAACTCAACAATATAACTATCATATAAAGCATTCTTTTCATGATCTACAAACACATAATTTTTATCAAGCTCAAAAATAGTGGAATCAAAACCCTCACAGTTTTTACCCAAAGTAGATATTTCAACAGGATCCATAGGAACATAACATTCATCCTCCTTTGGTAAGCATGGGGGAAAATCAAATAATGTAAGGGATAAAGAGTTACTCTCATTAGAAGGTAGGAATGGGTAGATAATCCATTCTTCCGCCTTTTGTTCATCACTCTCCTCCTCTTTTTCATCTAATGAGCTTTCAGTTTCAGCAATTTCTTCTTCCATAGGCTCCTGCAAGGCATTAGTCTCTTCCATTTTTCGAAAGCACCTATTAAAATATTCAAGAATATAGCCATTTTCTTCCTTGTAATTATCAAAGCAAAATTTAAGTATCTCATAAACCTCATATTCATAAGGTGCATCATCAGTATTTTCAAGCAAACTGGCAAGTTCAAATGCACCCTTAAAAGCAATACATTCTTAAATTTGTTCCACATCATAAAAGTCATAATTTCCTTTAACATAAGAAGATATGGTAACATTATCATTATACTCACATTGAAAAGGTAGGTGTTTATACCTCCTACAGCAACAAGATTTATCAAAGCAATAAGTAACATTATAAGTAGAGCACACCTCTCTAGCAATAGTATTCAATTTATCAATTTGTTCCCATAAGTGTTTCCCTTTTTGTGACAAACGGTGCTCCTTATAATAATACTTTTCTTCTTCCGTGAACCCAACTTGCCAATAAGAACTAGTTTCAAAGAAACCATCCATTGATAGAAAGCATGACAAAGCAAGGCAATAACAGACCAGCAACTAGAGCAGGAACTAATTTTTTGTGTTTTTAATAAGAGAAAAAAAGCAAACTAAACTATTTTTTTTAAGTTTTTGGTAAAAAGAGGTAAACAAAACCAAGCAAAAGAGACTAAGCAAACCAAAAACAAATTAAAGAGAAACGTGGTGGAGGACTCCCCTTGTGAAGACGTCCTTAGCCTCCCCGGCAACAGCGCCAGAAAGAGCTTGATGGTGCACTGCGTTGATATGGGAGCGCTTCGTCAGGAAACCCCAAGAGCAAGGTGTGATGCAGCACAGCAACAAGTTTTCCCTCAGTAAGAAACCAGGGTTATAGAACCAGTAGGAGAAAGGAAACGTCTCAAAGGTGTTGCAAGCAACTTGGAAACCTGCACAACACAAACTCAAGACTTTGCCCCAACGAACAGTGAGGTTGCCAATCTCATCGGTTTGTTGTACCAAAGGATTAACTGTATGGTGTCGAAGGTGAAAGTGGTTTGCAGAAAGTAAACATTAACAGTGGAGGATGTATAAATGGTAAAGATTGGACCGGGGTCCATAGTTCACTAGAGGTGTTCTCCTTAGATAAAGAAACATGGCATGTTGGGTAAACAAATTACAGCAGGGAAATTGACAGGACTGAGAAAAGCATAACAATGCAATACTAGACATCATGATCCTATGAGATTCGATTGGGCAATACAAAAATATACATAGACCACCATCCAACTGCATCTATGACTACAAGTCCACCTTTGGGTTATCATCCTAAACCCCTCTAGTATTAAGTTGCAAGCAATAGACAACTGCCTTAAGCAAAGTGTGTAAGGTAAACAATCCACTTGTTCCATGAACAAGAGACCGTTGTTTTCTCCCTAGTGGCAATAGCACATCTACAACCTTTGAGATTTTTGTCACTTCCCTTGATTAAATAGAGGCATGAACCCACTATCGAGCATAAATACCACCTCTTGGAGTCACTAGCAACTACTTGGCCAAGATAGCTACTAACAACGGAGAGCATGCAAGATCACAAACAACACAGACATGATAAAATCAATAATACAAAAGCATTAATCAATCTGACATAGTAATCTCAATATCCATCGGATCCCCGCAAACACAACATGCATGATTACAAATAGATGAGATCTTGATCATGAACGGATCTCACAAGATCTAGACATGAAAGCACAAAGGAGGAGATACAACCATCTAGCTACTACATGGACCCATAGTCCAAGGTGGAACTACTCACGATTCATACCGGAGGCTGGCATGATGAAGAAGAAGACCTCCGGGATGATCTCCCCTCTGGCAGGGTGCTGGGAAGAGCTTCAGATCCCCCCGATCTAGGGACGATGGTGGCGGCGGTTACAGACGGTTTCGTGGAATATTTATCGGGTACTTAGGGTTTAGGAATAAAGGGCTTCTTATAGGCGAAGAGGCAAGGCAGGAGGGCGGCCAGGGGGCCACACCCTGCCTAGGCGTGGCCTAGGGTGGGCCCACGCCTAGGGGGTGTAGCCGCCCTGTGGATCCCCTCCGTCTCTCCTCTGTACTCCGTGTTCTCCTCGATGAAATATTGACTTTGGCTTTTGTCCCGTCCAATTCCGAGAATATTTCCTTACTAGCTTTTCTGGAACCAAAAACAGCAGAAAACAGGCAACTGGCACTGTGGCAACTTGTTAATAGGTTAGTACCAGAAAACATATAAAAACACCTCAAAGTGTGGACAAAGCAAAGCAAAGTAGATACTAAACAAGAATGGAACATCAATAATTATAGATACGTTTCCGACGTATCATCTATCTTCCAAATTAAACTTGTTATGTGAAAGTTAGTGATTAAAGCTCTCACAAACTTGATGGCACACTTTATTTTGCCCTCCCCTAATAAACTTGAACCATTGTGTCATCTATGTTGTATATGCTTGCACTTATAAGTTGGGAATTAGGAGAACCATGCTGTCATGGGGAACGCTTTCAACATTGCACCTGTACATGTTACCCAATTGATATCATGATCTTTTGTTTGCGGATGTCATCGGTGTGAAATAAAAGGGGATCTTGTAAGTCCATGGAGTTATGTATGTGTGTTAGAGAAACGCCTGGGCCGCTAGCCTAAGCCATGCCTAATCATGGAGGAAACTTGCAGCATCACCATAGTGAGCAATCTATGAAGCATTCTTCTTATAAAAAAGAGAGATAGAAAAAAGATATTTAGAAAAAGAAAAAAGAGACGAGAAAAGAGGAAAGAGAGAAAAATCACCAGTTTCCCATGGTAAATAAGAAGATTGCTGAGATGCTCATTGTCTGCTTGCCTTCTTATTTTGATATGGAACAGCTCCTGTATCATAGGGCAAGGGGTACCCCTTTGGCGGTTCTCTATGATACAAATGTACTTACTATGACAAGAACTTACCGGTGATTAAAGTTGAGTAGCATGAGGATCGGCCCTCGTACTCAAGGGACATGAGATTGCCAACTTATACTTTGTCAAGCATATACTCCATATTTTGTTCAGTTTAACCTTAATCACTTCAAGATGCTTATGATAGCGACATGGAGAGCTAAAAACTAAGAAGTACCATAATTTTTGGAAGCTCTTTATGAAACTTGAAATTTCCGCTTCCCTGTGAAGGGCCTTTCTTCCACTTTTATATTGAGTCTCCACCTTCTATCCTTATGCACCAATTAAGAGAGCATATTTGTAATTCTTAGTTATATGTGCATTGTCCCAAAACTTATTGATTGATTCATAATTTTGATATTGCTTGCTCTTGAATTATATGTATCTAGTCACCCTTATGAACTTTGAAGGTGTCCTATGCATTTATGTTTTGCTACTCCATGATGGACAAGCTGAATGCCACTATGCTATGTTTTCTGTATGTGAACAAACAAACTTCTTTCAATGCATTTTTATTCATGAATCTTTGTTTGTATCCTTTCATGTTGCAGCATAGTTACTATGTCTTATTGTTAGAACTTCATCTTCCATGCTCATGTTTAGAGTACTTTGATCCCAACTTTCAATGCTTGCAAATGGTTTGATCTTGATTGTGATGGTGCATGTAACCTCAAAAATCATTCTTTTTAATCACTTACCTACTCGAGGACAAGCAGGAGTTAAGCTTGGGGATGCTTGATACATCGTAAACATATTTATAATTTTTGTTGTTCCATACTTGTTTAGTATCCACTTTGCTATGCGTTGTCTACACTTTGAGGTATTTTTATACATTTTCTGGGACTAACCTATTAACAAGTTGCCATAGTGCCAGTTGCCTGTTTTCTGTTGTTTTTGGTTTTAGAAAAGCTAGTAAATAAATATTCTCGGAATTGGACGGGACAAAAGCCAAAGTCAATATTTCACCGAGGAGAACATAGAGACCAAAGGGCGACCGGAGGGGAGCCAAAGGGTGGCCACCCCCCCACGCGCAGGCCCACCCTAGGTCGTGCCTGGGTAGGGTGTGGGCCCCAGGCCGCTCTCCTGCCTCGCCCCTTCGCCTATAAAGTCACCCCGATGCCAAAACCCGAAGTACCCGATCAGATCTCCACGAAACAGTCCATAGCCGCCGCCACCATCGTCCCTAGATCAGGGGGTCTGAAGCTTTTCTTGGCACCCTGCAGGAGGGGAGAGATCATCCCGGAGGCCTTCTTCATCACCATGCCAGCCTCCGGTATGATGCATGAGTAGTTCCACCTTGGACTATGGGTCCATACAGTAGCTAGATGGTTGTTTCTCCTCCTTTGTGCTACCATGTTTAGATCTTGTGATCTTCATTCATGATCAAGATCATCTATTTATAATCATGCATGTTGTGTTTGCAGGGATCCGATGGATATTGAGATTACTATGTCAGATTGATTAATGATTCTATCTTGTTGATTCTATCCATTTCTAGTAGTTATCTTGGCCAAGTAGATGCTAGTGACTCCAAGGGGGAGTATTTATGCTCGATAGTGGGTTCATGCCTCTATTGAATCTGGTGAAGTGACATAAATCTCTAAGGTTGTAGATGTGTTGTTGATACTAGGGAGAAAACAAAAATCTCTTGTTCATGGAACAATTGTATTGTTTACTTTGCACACATTGCTTAAAGTAGTTATTCGTTGCTTGCAACTTAATACTGGAGGGGGTTCGGATGATAACCTCAAGGTGGATTACTATTCATAGATGCAGTTGGATGGTGGTCTATGTATATTGTTGTAATGCCCAATCAAATCTCATAGGATCATGAATGTCTAGTATTGTATTGTTATGCCTTGCTATGTACTATCAATTGCCCCGCCGTAATTTGTTTACCCATCATGTTATATTGTTTATCTTAAGGAGAACACCTCTAGTGAAATGTGGACCCCGGTCCAATCTTTACCATTGATACATCCTCCATTATTACTGTTTACTTTCTGCAAGCTACCATTACCTTCCACACCATACGTTTAATCTTTGTTTTCAGCAAACCGGTGAGTTTGACAACCTCACTGTTTGTTGGGGAAAGTTCTTGAGTTTGTGTTGTGCAGGTTCCAAGTTGTTAGCAACACCTTGGGGTCGTTTCCTTCCTCCTACTGGTTCGATAATCTTGGTTTCTTACTGAGGAAATACTTACTGATATGCTCATCATACCTTCCTCTTGGGGTTTTCCAACAAAGCTCTCTGATGATCCGAGCATCGATCTACAATATCTAATGCACACCAAATGAAGATATATTTCATAATAGTTCTAACAATGCTTATTATGGATTATAAATATCAACACATTTTTCTATGTAGTTGGTCAAATTTTAAAAAGTATGACTTTGACCAAAAGCTATATGCATCCTATTTTGGGATAGAGACAGTACTTGCTTTAAAAAACTTTCCCGTCACTTGGAAAATTGAGATTATCTCTTTATCTAGGTGCACCTATCTACCTAATATGGGAAAATTATCATAAACAATGATGTGGATATGGTCACGGCCTTGGTTGTTAGGCTTGAAACATGTTCATGCATGTTAAGTCAATTATGTGAAGCGGGTTTTTCAAAAGTTTTCAAAACTCATGTTTATCATTTTTCATGGCAGGTGGTACACACAAAATGATGCTATGGATAAGTCTTTTTTTATTTACTATTTTCATAACAGGGTCAACTTTTTTGACACGCAAATTATAAGCTAAGAAGTTGAATCTTTCAAAACTTGGTCATTCTCGTATATTGGCTGCCTGGTGGTGGGTACCTTGAAAGTCTCCATTAATGATTGTTTTATCAAGACTGGCTAGGGGAGGAAGTTGGGGGCTAGCACCCCTATCCAGGTAATGTTGTTTTAGCTATTTTGGTCGAGACATGCATTACCATTTTTTGGTGATATTGGCTGATGGTCCCAGCTTCTTTATTCAGTAATAATACTATGGCAGTACACTCTTTATTTTCTCTAGTTAGCTCTAAAGGATAAATTAAATAACTTCCCAGGTATGATATACCCCTGTTTGGCGAGCATCTAGATCATGTGTGCATTATCGGGTGGTCGCACCTTACGCATGTGCGGTAAGTGGATGTGAAACCCTGGCGCATGGCTGAATTGGATTGATAAGAAACCCATACCAACAAGTTGCAAATTCTTTTCCTGAAGCCGGCCCATCTGAAAAGAACTCTGAGGTTAAGCGTGCTTGCCTGGAGCAATTTGAGGATGGGTGACCGACCGAGAAGTGGGTACCAGGTGCGCACGAGTGAGGACAAAGTGCGCAGAAAAGACTAGTGTTGTTATGTGGCGTTAGTTTAGATATCCTATTGAGCTGCCAGGAGTGACAGCCGCTGGTCCGGAGAGGTCGGGGTATTACAAGTGGTATCAGAGCCGATACTCGAGGTTACATGGGCGTGTGCGGGTCAGTGGCGGACATGTGTAGCATAGCGCGTGTAGCCCGGAGTGGAAACGACATGGCAATGTGCTGGCACTGGACGCACAGAACTGTGCCAAGAGGGGACGTTCCTCGCTTGTGGTTGATCGACGAGGACGTCGATCTTCTAAGGGTGGTTATATGTGAGACCCTGGCGCATGGCTCAACAGGATTGATAGGAAACCCATACCAACAAGTTGCAACTTTTTTCCAGAAGTCCATCTGAAAAGAATTCTGAGGTTAAGCGTGCTTGGTCTGGAGAAATTTGAGGATGGGTGACCGACCGGGAAGTGGGTACCAGGTGCTCACGAGTGAGGACAAAATGCACAGAAAAGACTAGTGTTCATATGTGGGGTTAGTCTAGATATCCTATTGAGCTGCCAGGAGTGACAGCCGCCGGTCCGGAGAGGCCGGGGTATTACAAGGTGACATGGCGCTGACGGAGTGGTGGGAGGCGAATCCTGGCGTGAGACATATGGGCTAGGAGAGGCATAGCCAGTGGACGACGACACCGTTTTTGGAGCTGGGGAGAATAATTGTGGCCCGGACAAAGAGGGTGATCCTGTCGGCATGGATCCCGAGATTGATGTGAGTGTATGTTGGCTTGACTTAGTAGGTTATATTTATGGTGACTCGAACCTAGTATGGCTAGAGATATAGAATGGTGTAGGTTTGGTATGGCGCGTGGATGGTTATGTCAAGCTCTTCCCGGATGGTCTTATCATGGACTTCTCCCGACCATGGCGCAAAATGAGTGTATTGGTAACCTATGTAGAGTGTCAAACTAAGTTCTTAGTCGTGTCCCCACTTACGGACAATTTGTGGAACTAGACTACAGGCTATGATAATTTCTCTATCATCCCAATTTCTGAATTACAAACAAATTGTGGGTGAACTTAATTGGGCAGGAGCACCTGCTATCAACTATAGTGTCCTATTTATGTATTGAAAAAAAATACTTTGTTAAAAATGATAGGATAAAAATATTGCTTTATGTAAATGACCCAAAACTCTGCCTAGCCAAATAATCATGTAGATGCTTGGTCTATTATAATCACCTTTAGCCTACTTACCAATACATTTAAATTATTGACCAAGTTTTTTTGGCTGCAACCTTTAGTGTTGCAGGTTATTCCATTTTTGAGTGATTGTTATAGGTCATGAGACTCCACTCAATATTTGTTTTCCTGTGGCACTTATGAAGGATGGATACCTACCTTGTTTTATTGTTTTGTGTTGTTAGTTAAATAATTTAAGCTATCTTAGATCCATTAAAGTTTTAATAATTTGCAAATTCTAAATCATGTACATTATAATCATGATGCACGGTTATTCTTTGATATCTATCGATATTATGTGTGCTAGTGAACCGATCTAGAGATTACACTATACACGGAAACTCAATCTTATTAGGTGGGGGCGATTCATTTGAGGTGCTTGTTTTGAAGATATTCTGGTACATATTTTAATATAGTTTTACTATGCGCAAAGCATGTTACTAGGTCTCGGCGACATGATTTTAGTTTCTAACTTCTATTGACTCATCATATGTAAGAGTTTGGGATTTATCTACATAGTGTATTACCTGCTATAGTGTTGAACATGCGGATCGAATGATGACAGGTAGGGAAAACAAGGGGGTATGATTTAGTTTGAAGAATGTGTGTGTTCATGAATTGTTAGTGTGTTGATCTGAGTGACTAGAAAAGTTCATTCGTAAAACTAACCTAAGTTCCATAAGTAGCCCTGGTGAAATGGGAGAGTAGGATAATAGATGTCGCGCAAGTTCTGTCATGCAACTAGGTCCAAGCACCATGACATTTATATTATTATTACATGATTTCTCTCATCCATACAATGTCCCGCTGATCACCTAATGGCTATGGTTTTTAGCCATTGAGAATTACAATTTAAATCTTTCTGGTAAAACAATGCTACTATTTTCTTATATACTGCTTTGGTTCAGCCACCACATTCATCACTTGATTTTGATAATATTGATACACGTGAGTTGGAGAGTGAAACCCTAGCTAGTAAAGTCTTATTGGTATTCTTGTGCTCCATCGTGTCGAAATATAAATTTGGGTGAAATACTTTCCATCGAAGATTTCAGGGAACTCCTACACTTGTGGGTATCAGGTGCCCACCGAGCAAGGCACCTAAAAAACCATACACAGTTCAGATATGATCATTCATCATAGATGAGCTCGAGACCTCCTCGGGTTCACCCTCGAGCATATAGTGATAATATTTTCACCAAAAATAGGAAGTAGGGTGGTTACTGTGCGTTATATGGTTGGATCCTGAACTTTTTTTTTGACTATCTACTGTGAGGCAAAAGCCCCACAACCTCCCACTTTATTCAAAACAAAAATAGTATTTACAAAAATAAAAATAAAAATATGTGCATCTGATCATCCTTTCTAAGGATGAAGAAGGACTAAACAGACTAAAGGAAACAAAAGAAGACCTACTGCAAGGTAGCCACCCAAGCAAGCAGCTGATCTTTATGCACTTTTTTCATTCTGTGGCTTTGCATTGTCATATCAAACACAAACAGCTTCTTCCATGCAGCAAAAGTGGGTCTGGTGTTCTCAAAAAATTTAGCATTCCTCACTTTCCATATATTCCAACATGCAATGAACATCACCTTAGCAAAGAAAGGCTGGTTAAAAGATTTCCTGGCACTCAAGGCAATTTGGAAACTGTCATTACGAGTACCACATTCCACCTGAAGATAGCTCCAAATCCAAGAACTGTAATTACAGTTAAAAAAGAGGTGATCCCTATCCTCATGATGATTCCCAGGACAAAGAACACAAACAAAAGTGTCAGTAACATTCCAGTGCCTCCTATGGATCAGATCCTTGGTGTTTAAACGGTCACTGAGAAGAAGCCATGCAAACACTTTAATCTTCATGATACATTTGCTCTGCCAAATCCACTTGTATAAAGGGCAGACAGAAAAACCCTCATAACAGTCTGGTAAAACTTAGCAGCTGTGTAGTTCCCCCAGTAGCATTGCCAAGAAACCACACCATTATCATCCAAGTTAACTTGATCCAGCCAGGAGGAAATCATGAGAAATTCATCATAAGCCTGCCCTGACATAGGGAGATGAAACTCAATAGATCTATCTTGAAGAACCACCATCTCTCTAAACGAGATCTTATCATCTTTAGCATAAGAGAAAAGTCTTGTGATCTGTCTCTCAAAGGATTTCTGGAATCACCAATCTCCCAAGCATCAGACCAAAATAACACAGAATCACCATAATGTACCATAGGAAGAGCAACATTTCTATATGTGTCCATCAGGGAAACAATATCCCTCCACCAATAAGAGCCACATGCCTTAGAAGCATGGGGAACCTCATTTTCATAATAGGACTCCCAAACCAATTTCACCCAAGGAATGTGTATCTCCTTGTTATAAAATTTTATGCAGAAATTTGATAAGAAGAGCATCATTCTTGTGCTGAAAATCCACAATACCCAGCCCTCCTTTCATATTTGTCTTACAGATCATATCCCATGCTTCCAGAGACTGTTTTGGGGTATCAGTGTTGTCTCTCCACAAACATTGTCTGATATAAATGGTGCACAGAAGGTGCAAAGGAATGGAAGAGAGAGCAGATACAATAAGTTGCAAACGTTCCCCATATGATAAAAAACTTGAGGTAGCAGTTAGTCATCTCTCAAGTCTGTGAACCATAGGGGAAAGGTCCTGAATAGAGGGTCTAGTGGTACCAACCGAAAGCCCAAGATAAGTGAAGGGGAGGGAACCCATTCTGCAACCAAACTCAGTGGCCAAATCTGTCAGGACTGAATCATCAACATTGATCCCATACATAGATGATTTATGATAGTTGATATGCAACCTAGTTGAGACAGAGAAGACAGAGAGCACTTGTTTGAGGCCCAAAATTTAATCCAGATCAGCAGGCATAATAAGAAGGGTGTCATCTGCATATTGGATAATGGGAAAATCAGAATCACCAGTGGTGATGGGGGGGGGGGGGTGGATTTTACCCTCTTTCAACAAATTGTTCACAACAGACTACATCAAGTCTCCACCAAAACATATAAAATAGGGGAGAGGGGATCGTGAACTTGTATAAACCTTTATATCATTTGTTCTACCATTTGTACCCACCGATCAACAAATCTACTAACAGGAAAATTGCATGACACTATGATTCTTTTCCACCTAGAAATAGTTTATTACTTCCCCATTTCAAATAAATTGACATAGCTTTGTCTAGATAAACATGTATCTAGACACATTTCAGCTTTTTCTAGATAAATACGTATCTAGACGCATTTTAGCGTGTAGATACATGTATATCTAGACAAAGTTGTGGCAATTAATTTGGAAAAAAGGTTGTACATCACATTGAATTTTATGGTAGGTGTTATTTTTGTATTTTTATAGGATCAAATCTTGTGGGTTCATTTAAAAAAATTATATGGATTAGTGACATGTGGTATTAACCATTCATCTATACAAAATTATTCTATTGATATGGTCATCAATGGGTTATCATCTATTTTAATTTTTCCAATGTTAAAAAAATTAATGAACGAAAGATCTATTTCAATAGTCAATAAGTTATGTACAGTTGGCTGGAATTAAAAAAAATATTTATGCCAATATTGAATTTATTACCTTTTGCACTCTTGATACTACAAAAGATTTGCACTTCATTAAAAATAAATGTTCAATTATTTATTAGCATTAAATAAATACTTTTACATATATCACATTCTTAATTGTAATAAATGAAATATTTCCTAAAATATTAATTTATTATCCTCGCACATGATACAACGAATCTATAAATAGTTCTCAATGCCTATAGTGACCGTCATCCTTTGACATACCAAAATGTTGAGACTTACTATGCTTGGAAGAGCAATTGCTCTATGCTTATTGTTCCATGCATTTCAAACTGAAGGTATTCGACTACACCACACCATCAATCAGGTATTCCAATTATGTGTTGTACTGGCATATTATACTATTATGATGTGTTGTGTGTTGAAGTTGGGACTAGTTATTTAGTTATTATCTTAATTCATGTTATTCTGTGGTTTGATTTTCAAGAAATTAAGATGAAAGTCGGCATACTCCATTGAACTGGTCTGTAAATAATTCAAACCCTAAAGAGTTAATGACCATATATGTTGCTTGGCATCCATATAACCAATCCAAGGTGTGGGTTTAGTAGATCTCATGTTAGGGAAAATACTTAATTGTCTCTTAGGTCATCAAATAGTTCACATACATTACATTGGGATCTTGGTCCATTAGCATCAGATCTAGCAGTTACGCACCAACAAAGATACTACCAAGACTTTCCGCAACGTACATATCTGGATAATGACACATGCTACTACCTTATTTATGTTTGATTAGTGTAGACTAGTTATAATAAGTTGTTACCCTCCAAGGTTAGTATGATGGTCTTCATGGATGAGGTGGACTAGTGGCTTATTTTATTTTCACCATTTGTTGGCATTTTTCATATATTTATTTTTCATTTTGACTTCATGTATTGCAAATTATGCAACATGGTGGTTCATGATAACCATGACATGACAATGGATCAATAGTTTACAATGTGGTATATTATTCAGTATAACCATAGAGAACAAAAAAATATTTGGGAAGCGCTACATACATCACTTGAGTACATTGATTTTATAATCTTCTAATTGCAACAGATCAAGTACTCTTGAAGTGATTAATGTGCTTATTACTGTCATTTTGACATTTTTAGGAATAAAATTAACACCATTTTCTTTCAATTCTATCTTTTACATTGGATGCATCGTATGACTTTGTTCCCTCTTGACATGTATTTACCATTTTAGTTGAAGCACAATGACTCACGAGCACTCGATTCAGTGGATGGTCCAACCAAACAAAATATGATAAGTTTGAATTCAAACTTAATCATGGTCACATCTTCCAGACAAGATTCTAGTTCATATGATGAACCATGTGTGAGTTATATTTTCTGATATTTACTTACCTGTTTACCCATGGTTATCTAGTAGACAACTTTGAGGTATAATGAATATAGTAGTACTTAAAATCTACAAGAAGTATCATGACATGATGCTTTCAAAAAAATATAAACCTCTTTTCTAAATATTATGTTGCTGACAAGTATACAATACTCAGTAATAATAATGTGTAAGATATTGTGACGATTGTATACAAATACTGAGTGTTCACCATTTTAAAGTATGACACTAAATTTACTTCGAGATCTTAGAGCGAGTGATTTTCAAAAACAATGGAATATATATGTTATACCAACCACACAAGGTTTTAGTCTTGACATGTTGTTGGCATAGGGAGTAAATTTTTATCCTAATGGTTCCTGGATTGTGTAATAGGTCGAAGAAACTATTTAGACTTCAAAAAATATTCCATAATTTTACTCTTTGTGTGTTTGTTGACATACTACCATATTAGGACCAAACAACATGAAATCCGTGAACTAATTATTTTACAAGTCAACGTTGCTTTATAGAAAATGTTACGGTTGTCTTGAGTTTTCAAACTGTTTTGTGTTTAAGATTTCTATATTTATAGAATGTTATTATTACTTGTTTTGTTCATCCATTTTCTTAGTTGTCATACTGCCTATTTGTTTGCTTTCATTGTGTAGTTCGCAGTGCATCAAACAACACCCGGAGGTCCTGGCAACAACTATTATGGCTTCCATGCCACCATGGATGTGTATGGACACGAGCTAAAACCTGGCCAAGGGAGTTCGACGGGAATTTGGGTTAATCATAATGGAAATGGCGTTACATCAGTCTTAAATGCCATTAGTGTTGGTTGGCATGTATGCATCATTTTTGCCATTTAATTCAAACATAACTTTTCAATTCAGACAAATGTTTGAGTACTACTCATTTTATAAATGCATGAGAATATAATAATAGGACACAAACGTTCGGTTCTAAATTGGGAAAACATGGAAAACATCATAAAACTTGGTTACAATGTTCATAAAGAAATAGCTTCAAAGTGATTTATGTGCTAAACTTGTGCCCCTAATAACTACGGAATGTTGTAGAGGTCTTCTAGCATTTTGTGTTTTCATAAAAACTAAGGATCATATGTGGATCATCAATGGAACTTTATGAACTAATATGCCTTAATTATCAAAAATAGATTACACAATACCACTTCAATTTTCTGGATTATGTTGTCTAATTGGATCTATTATTAACCTTCGCATGTGAGGCATTGTATCTCATTTGTGCCCTTTGCCTTATAGATTTATCCAGACCACTATGGCGACTCACATCCACACTTCTATACTCACTGGACGGTAATGTGTTTATGAATGCTCTAAATTATTTTATCTTAACAAGGAAATTATATAGATAAGGTTTCTAAAACATGAATGAACATATATGCAACAGAGAGATGGATACAAGGAAACAGGTTGCATAAACATGGACTGCCCTGGTTTTGTACGGGCGAATGGCGCCGTCATAGCTCCTGGCGCGGTTATACATCCAGTTTCTGATGTCCCCGAAGGACATATTCAAAACATCACACTCAAAGTTCTTAAGGTACTAGTAGCATTTTTATTAACATTATTTTACCCGTTAAGTCACACTACATGGATCCAAATGGTGTAGCATTTCTCTATAATCTGGAAATCAAAATATGTTAGTCCTCACTTATGGTCATGTTTCTTATTCTTTACAACAAGTTCTTAAATTATTTACCTAACACAATCGTAATTAACCAATAATAGGACAAGACAAGCGGAGACTGGTGGGTGTATTATGGTTTTAACACCATCCCCACGGGGGTGGGATACTTCCCAAATTCATTGTTCACCTACTTAGCAGAAAAGGCAAACCAAGTTGCTTTTGGTGCCTATGTGATTAATGATAAGACACTTCCAACTCCTCCGATGGGAAGTGGTGCCCTTCCAAATGGTGGACAGGGACGTGCTGCATCTTTCACAAACCTTCGGTTCATTGATCAAGATGGGAACAGCAGCCCCATCACGGCAGACCTACCCGAATTAGTTACAGAGGAAAAGTGCCACTCTATTACACCTATTGATAATGCTGAATGCTTTTATGGTGGGCCTGGAGGTTGCGTAAAATAAGATGTAATGATTTTTGTTTGAGCTTGGTCTCTCCAGACAGGTTATATCAATAAATCATATGGATGACACACACTATGCAGAGAACTATATCCATTAGTGCTACATTATGCTATCATCTATCTCCATATGTAACAAGGAAGAGAATCATGTTCGGATTACAAAATGTTAATGTCAGGGTGGTTTAATGTTGTTTCTCGGATATGTATAGCCGAAATATTGGACGACACAACCATTTCACATACTGCATCTTTTCATGCATCATTGTTTAATGCCAACAAGTTCTATCAAAGGAGATAAATGCTTAGATTTATCCATCTGAGAAAAAAGAAACGACCAACGCGCGACCAGAAAGCAGCAAACATACTACTTTCGTCCGGAGCTGAGTTGACCAATCAGCATAAACCATCTAGGGTTAAAAATATTGTAAAAATGCGGGCACTCACATGCTTTCATCCGGAGAGAGTTTTACCGAACATCTCATTTAGCTTGAACTTGATCCGTTTCAAAATATAGATGTTATAATTTTTGTAAAATAAGTATATCTAGACATCTTTTAATGTGTAGGTTCGTATAAAATGTTTTAGCTTTTGTGAAATGAGTGTATTTAAACATCTTTTAATGTATAGTTTAAAATAAATATATTTAGACATCTTTTAATATATAGGTTTCAGATACACTTACTCTTATAAAAGATAAAACATCTTATATTTTAGAATGGATATCTTTAGCCATATTGAACCGCTTCGCAAGTTGGCCAAGACAAGTTGAGCTCTTTGTTCCTGAGTCATGCCTGCTAGTCTTGAGTGGAGAGCTCGAAACCAGGAACGGAGCTGGAGTAATTGGTCCGCCTCATTTTCCGCCTTCATCTTCTCCCCCTCTATCTTATTTCCTTGAGTGTCTTCTGGGGACGAGGCGGGCCAGATTTGGTAGCTCCAAGCTTAAGGCAACTTTTCCCAAAAGCTAGGTAGCGGTAAATAAGACTATCGGGTCGAGGGATAACGTCAGGGACATGCGCTCCCCCTGCCCGCCCGCGGGGATTCAAATTTTGAACCCGCCGGCCGGCGCGTCGGCGGCGGCGGCGGCCGCCATGTCGTGTGCTTCCCCGCGCCTGCCCCCCGCCTCCGCTTAGCGAGCCACGACGCCTCTGTTCACTGGGTGCCGCCCGGTTGGTCGCCGGCCGTCATCCTCCGTTCGGCGGAGGAGCGCCTCATGCTTCTCAATGCTGCGAGGGTCGTCGTCGATGCGCGCGACCGCCAGCACAGCGAGTTTGTGTGACAGGGGGCCTCTCTCTCTTTCCCTGCACGCGCGGTGAGGATTGGTGCCCACGTCTCCCCTCCGGCGACAACCGCGGCTCCCGCTAGACCCCCCGTGAGGCCATCCTCTCTCCCGCTCCGGCCGTTGCCGCTGGAGTAAGTGGCCAAGCTTGCGGACCTGCAGGGAGTGCCTTGGGGGTACGTGGAGGAGGAGGACCCGCCGTCGGTCGCGCCGAAGCCGAAAACGGTGACGCTGTTCGGTGTGCGGGCCCCCGACAAGGCTTCGAACCAGGAGCAAGGGGTCCCAACAGCCAGATGCACCTCCCGCCTTCTTCGGTCCTCCCTCGATGATTTTTCCCCATAGCGCGGGCTGCCCCACGGCGGCCTCGCCGACGGGGAGGGGTCCCGTCGCGGTTGACCAGGGCGGCGCCCCAGCAGGGTCAGGGAGGGGTGGGGAGGGGCCCTAGACGGGTCGGGTTGGACGGGCCCAGGATGGAGTTGACCTACCGGGCCGCTCGCGGGCCTCGGCCCACTGGTATCTGATACGTCGGAAACGTATCTATAATTTTTGATGTTCCATGCTTGTTTAGTATCTTCTTTGCTTTGTATACACTTTGAGGTGGTTTTATATGTTTTCTGGTACTAACCTATTAACAAGATGTCACAGTGTCAGTTTCCTGTTTTATTCTTTTTTGGTTCCAGAAAGACATAAAATTAATATTCTCGGAATTGAACGGGATAAAAGCCAAAGTAAATATTTTACCGTGGGGAAAACGGAGCCAGAATACGAGACGGATGTGAGCCACCAGGAGGCCACACCCCCTGGCCGCGCGGCTAACCCTAGCCCGCGCCTAGAGGGGGTGCGGCCGCCCTGGCTGCCCCCCCCCCCGCCTCGCCTCTTCGCCTATAAAGACCCCCGATACAGAAACCCTAAGTATCCGATCAATATTCCACGAAACCGTCTGTAGCCGCCGCCACCATCGCCCTAGATCGGGGGGATTTGAAGCTCTTCCCGGCATCCCGCCGAAGGGGAAATCATCCCACGGGCCTTCTTCTTCATCATGCCAGCCTCTAGTATGAAGTGTGAGTAGTTCCACCTTGGACCACGAGTCCATGTAGTATCTAGATGGTTGTATGTCCTCCTTTGTGCTACCATGTTTAGATCTTATGAGCTCCGTTCATGATCAAGATCATCTATTTGTAATCATGCATGTTGTGTTTGCAGGGATCCGATGGATATTGAGATTACTAGATTGATTAATGGTTTTGTCTTATTGATTCTATCATGACTGTGTTGTTTGTGATCTTGCATGCTCTCCGTTTCTAGTAGCTATCTTGGTCAAGTAGATGCTAGTCACTCCAAGAGAGGGTATTTATGCTAGATAGTGGGCTCATGCCTCTATTTAATCTAAGGGAAGTGACAGAAATCTCTAAGGTTGTAGATGTGTTGTTGCCACTAGGGAGAAAAGAACGCTCTCTTGTTCATGGAACAAGTGGATTGTTTACCTTACACACTTTGCTTAAAGCAGTTATCTGTTGCTTGGAACTTAATACTGAAGGGGGTTTGGATGATAACCTGAAGGTGAATTACTAGTCATAGATGCAGTTGGATGGCGGTCTTTGTATCTTGTTGTATTGCCCAATCGAATCTCATAGGTTCATGAATGTCTACTATTGCATTGTTATGTCTTGCTCAGTCATGTTAATTTCCCTGTTGTAATTTGTTTACCCAGCATGCCATGTTTGTTTATCTTAAGGAGAATACCTCTAGTGAAGATGGACCCCGGTCCAATCGTTACCATTGATACATGTTCCACTGTTACTATTTACTTTCTGCAAACCACCATTATATTCCACACCATACAATTAATCCTTTATTTTCAGCAAACCGGTGAGATTGACAACCTCACTGTTCGTTGGGGCAAAGTCTTGAGTTTGTGTTGTGCAGGTTTCCAAGTTGCTAGCAACACCTTTGAGTCGTTTCCCTTCATCCTACTGGTTCGATAACCTTTGTTTCTTACTGAGTGAAAACTTGCTGCTGTGCTCATCATACCTTCCTCTTGGGGTCTCCCAACAAAGTGTTCACGCACTCATCAAGGCTTTTTCTGGCGCCGTTGGCGGGGAGGCTAAGGACGTCTTCACAAGGGGAGTTCTTCACAACCTTTCTCTTTACTTTGTTTTTGTTTTGCTTAGTTTATTTTGATTGGTTTTGTTTGCTTTCTCTTATCAAAAACACAAAAAATTAATTCCGGTTCTAGTTGCTGTTGTTGGCTTGCTTCACTTTTGCCAAAATGAACTCTGCTGAGAACACCAAGTTGTGTGACTTCACTAGCACAAACAACAATGATTTCCTAAGTACTCATATTGCTCCACCTGCTCCTGATGCCACCTTTTATGAAATTAAGCCTGTTTTGTTGAATCTTGTGATGAGAGAGCAATTTTCTGGTGCTAGTTCTGATGATGATGCTGCCCACCTCAATAACTTTGTTGAACTTTGTGAGATGCAAAATGAAGGGTTCGTAGCATAGAAAACAATTTTTTTCCTACGATGGGAACAAAGTACCAAGATCTATATACTAGATAGAAGCAACGGGTGTATATACATCCATAGAATACATACCCTAGAAGACCGTATAGCGTTAACGAGGTTGTACTCATGGATGATGTAGTCGAACGCTTGCTGATCTCAAGATCGTGATGAAGTCCATCTGGTCCAGCCGATCCAGCACCATCACGTCCAGCACCACAAAGCAGTGGTGTATCCGTGATCGCACACACGTCCGGGTACCCCGACAACCTCCGCGCCCTCACTCCATCGAAGCAGCAGAAGCAACAAATCCTTCCAGAAAAAGCCACCAGGAACATGTATCTCGCTGATCCGAGACCATGGGGAAATTCTAAAGGGGGGAGAGAGATCCTTCGCGAGGAGGTGTGATGTGAGAGGAGGAGAGGGGGGCACCCCAAGGGGCATGGCGCCCAACCATGGTGGCTGGCCCGACCTCTTCCACATTCATGTGGGTGGAGCTCCCACTCAAAATGAAAAGCCTCCACTCCCATAAAAATGCCTCCACTTAAAAATCCACTCACATGCATTAAATTTCCACCAAATTTAATGCAATCTCTCATTTAAATAAAACTCTTTTATTTATTTATTCATAATTTTTTTAATTACTCTAATTAACAAACATTCACATAAAACACCCTATAACATTTCAATTTGACATGCAGAACCA
This sequence comes from Avena longiglumis, assembly GCA_030063025.1. Lineage (NCBI taxonomy): Eukaryota > Viridiplantae > Streptophyta > Magnoliopsida > Poales > Poaceae > Avena > Avena longiglumis. Next base: position 554,063,711 of record CP125975.1, on the reverse strand, counting down.
GTTTCAGCAATTTCAACTGAAACAGTTCTGGTGTCTAGTGAAATAAATTCATGCGCTTTCCTTTTTCTTTCTCTGGCATATGATTTGCTCCGAATGGTGCCGGTATCCCTTAAGTGTGTCACCCTACGGTTCGTGAATAATGCAGACATGATCGAGACCCCTCTCTGATCAATAATCGGCAGTGGGACTTGGAGATCCGTACTGACTCCCACATATTCAACGATGACTTATGTGATCATGTGAACCTTATACGCATGTAACTCAATCCCTTTGTCTCATGATATATTACATGTCCGAGATTTGATCATCGGTATCTCCATACCTTGTTTGATCTCGTTACCGACATGTACTCTTTTATCGTTCTCGTGATATAACATTTTAGTGATCAAATCACTTGCTTGTAAGCTAACTAATGTGATATCACCGAGAGGGCCTAGAGTATATCTATCTGTCATCGAGATGGACAAATTCCTCTCTTGATCCATGAGCCTCAACATAACACCTTCGTAGCACTGAACCCATCTTTATAGTCACCCTGTTACGGTGTGACGTTTGATGTTATCAAGATACTCTTCTGGTGTTAGTGATTGACATGATCTCATGGTCTAAGGACTAAGATTACTTCGTATGATGTTATAGCAATATAAACACAAAGACCTTGATCGTAATGCTATACTTCGGATGAATGTTCATCACACCATTCCAATAATGTTGTGACCTCGTTATTAACAACATCCAATGTCCATGATCAGGAAACCTTTGATCATCTTGTTAATCAACGAGCTATTTATAAGAGAGGCATAACTAGGACTTTCTATTTGTTTATTAAGCACACATGTATTAACATTTCCGTATTAATACAATTATAGCATGAAAAATAAACATTTATCATAAATAAGGAATACGATAATAACCACTTTATTATTGCCTCTCGGGCATATTCCCTTCACAAAAATATAAGGATGTAGATGGAGATATTATTAAGCTTAAGTTGTTTCCTTTATCCTTGAGAGGAAAAGATAAAGAATGGTTGCTATCCTTGCCTAAAAATAGTATTGATTCTTGGATTAAGTGCAAAGATGCTTTTATTGGAAAATACTATCCTCCTGCTAAGATTATATCTATGAGAAGTGAAATAATGAAATTTAAACAACTTTATAATGAACGTATTGCTCAAGCTTGGGAAAGAATGAAATCTTTGGTTAAGAATTGTCCCACTGATGGACTTACTGCTTGGATGATTATCCAGACTTTTTATGCAGGTTTGAACTTCTCTTCAAGAAACATGTTGGATTCAGCTGCTGGAGATACCTTTATGACCATCACCTTGGGTGCTGCAACAAAAATCCTTGATAATTTGATGGTTAATTATTCTGAATGGCACACTGAGAGAGCTCCACTTGGTAAGAATGTAAATTCTGTTGAAGAAACCTCCTCTTTGAGTGATAAGATAGATGTTATCATGGCCATGCTTGTTAATGGGAAAGCTCATATAGATCCTAATAATGTTCCTTTGGCCTCTTTAGTTTCTCAAGAAGAGCAAGTTGATGTGAACTTCATTAGAAACAACAACTTCAACAACAATGCCTATAGGAATAATTTTGGTAGTTGCAACAATTATATGCCTTATCCTCCTAATAATGCCTATAGCACGACTTCAAGTTAGACTATTAGCCCAACTATATGATAAGTGGGAAAGAGAAGCTGAAATTGCTAGAAACAATAGTGTGTGCACTATCACCACCACCAATATGGATGCCACTAAACCATAAGAAGTCCGTATTCCTCCTACCACAATGCCTAAACCCAATGAGCCTACTACTAGTGATGCTAAGTTTGATTTTGATCTTGATGGTTACAATATTACTGAAGTGATTATGTTCCTACAAAAGTTTGCTAGAAGTACTGATGCTAGTGATATGAATGTGGCTTTCACCAAACACATTACTAATGCTCTTATTAAACTTAAGGAAGAGAAGTTGAAACACAAAGCCTCTATTCCAAGGAAAGTAGAAGATAGTTGGGAACCCATTATTAATATGAAAGTGAATGACTTTGATCTCAAATCTTCATGTGACCTTGGTTCTAGTGTCTCTATTATGCCTAGAAAGATTTACGAAATGCTTGCTTTGCCACCTTTGGAAGATTGTTATTTGGATGTCCCACTTAATGACAATGCTAAAAAGAAACTCATGGGGAGTGTTAATGATGTTCTTATTATGGTTAACAATGCTTATGTCCCTGTTGATTTCTATGTTTTGGATGTTGAATACAATGCTTCTTGTCCTATTACTTTGGGAAGACCTTTTCTTAGAATAGTTGGTGCCATCATTGATATGAAAGAAGGCACCATTAAATATCAATTTCCATTCAAGAAAGGTATTGAACACTTCCCTATGAGGAGAGATAAGTTGTATTTTTATCCTCCTTTGAAAACAAGGTATGATGTTAATGCTTCTTCATTTGAAAATACTTGATTCTTGCTTCTTGTACCTAACTTAAAGGCGTTAAACAAAAGTACTTATTGGGAGATAACCCAAAAGTTTTCTTAAGTCTTGGAAGAAATTACTTCAGTAATGACCTCTCATTATTCTTTTTATTTTCTTTTTTTTCCAAGAATAACCTCTAATGAGAGGGAAATAAGATTTGGGGAGTTGCTGTCCCGAAACAGATTTTTGTGCTCCATCGTAAACATTCTTGAGGAATCTCTGTCAGTCGGATTAAGCTGATATTTTTTGAATAATCCCCCAGTATGTTAGATAAATTTCGTTAGTTCAACACTTTTTGATTAGAGCAACATAAGGTCTTCAAAAAAATCGGTTTCTACCTGCTGGTCTGTTTTGACAGATTTCTGTCATTATTTGCATTTGCTTCTTATTGATTCCTTTTTGGGTTGTTTTTGGGAAATTGAGCTTTTTAGTGAATTTTTACAGTAGCTTGTGTTTTTAGTGAAATTTTTTCTGTTCTAAATCTAAACCCAAAGGTCTATTATCTTTTGAATACACTAATGTTGCTAATGAAGATTGTGTGAAGTTTTGTATGAAGGAAAATTTTCAGGTGTAGAGAAAAAATGATGTAATGAGATGAAGAATGGACAAAAGCTCAAGCTTGGGGATGCCACCCGTGTCACCCCAAGAAATATTCAAGAGTTACAAGCGTCAAAGCTTGGGGATGCCCAAGGCATCCCCTTCTTCATCAATAAAAAGCTCATGTCTTTCTAGACACTTCGTTTTTATTGTTTCATGCACTGTTGTGTTGTTCTTGGAGCGTCTTAGTTTTCATTTTAGTTTGCTTAGTTTGCTTGAATAAAGTAGTTTGGAACCCCGATCTCGCTGTGTTGTTTCAAATAAGTTGATTGGTATTGGAGAGGAATAGAAAATTCTTGCTTGAATAGTACAAGAGGAGCTTGCTTTGACTGTGACATAGACTTTAGCATGTCATGCTAGGTGTTGTTTTGACCTTATGCTTAGTGACTATTGCTATAGCATGACTTGTTCCAAACAATTGGGATTTCTTAATGTGCCTTGAAGGAATCATGTGTTTTTTTAGCATACAAAACCACAGTATTGTGGTATTCTCCTTTGATGTTTTGTTTGGGTTGACTTGGCACATGCTCACACCATGTTATGACTATAACAAGTCACCATAGCACGATCATTTAGTCCTTGACTTGTAGTACCACTTTATGCTTTGATTAGTATTTTTTTGTCGCTCTGCATGATTATGGCCATTATTGCTCTCTTAGTTGGTCGCTCCTAGTCTTTTGCTAGCCTCCAATTGTATGAGTAAGCTCTACTCATGCATCCAACTCCCAAGAAACCAAGTTATTCCAAATTGTCCACTATAAATTCCTATGCATGGTGTGTTACACCATTCCAAGCATATTCTTGTTTTCATCTATCTTCCAATTAAAAAGTATTTTGTTATGAGAAACTTAGTGATTAAAGCTCTCACAAACTTGATGGAACACTTTATTTTTATTGCCCCTAATAAGCTTGAACTATTGTGTCATCTATGTTGTATATGCTTGCACTTATACATTGGAATTAGCAGAACCGCGCTGTCATGGGAAACGCTTTCAACATTGCACTTGTACTTTGTACACAGTTGATATCATGCTCTTTTGTCTATGGATGTCATCGGTGTGAAATAAAAGGGGATCTTGTAAGTCCATGGATTTATGTATGTGTGTTAGAGAATAATCATGGTGGAAACTTGCAGCATCACCATAATGACATCTATGAAGCTTTCTTCTTATAAAAAAGGAGACATTGAAAAGAGGAAAGAGAGAAAAAAGCACCATTTTCCCATGGTAAATGTGGCATCCCGCAAAACCACTACTAGAAAATCGCGTTGAATTTGCGCATTGCATCGTCATCATCATGCATTGTTTGCCTAAAACTATTTTCGCAAGCCCGTTTTGTTTTCTAAGACGCCCCATCTTTATTCAAACGCAAAGCCCGGTTCTCCGGAGTAGTTATTTTTGGCCGCTATCGGTTACATACGGCCCGTTTAAAAACAAATAAAAAGTTTAATTATATTCTGAGGGCGATCGAGCGGGCGATAGACCAACGACTACCCCAGAATTAAATCGGTCCACCCCTGAAATCCTACAGCTACCTAAAACTCTACCCAGTCCAACCCTCCACCTCACTCCCACCTATCCTAGGCCGCCACGTCGCCCCTCCCCATTTCCCCAACCAACCCCAAGCTGACACATCAGCCTACCCCTCTCCCCTCTCTCTCTCCTCTCTCCTCTCTCAAAGCCACACACCGCGCTGGACCCCACCTCGCAGCCCACGCCTCCCCGGCCACCTCACCTCGCACTGCTCCTGGCCCCACGCAGGACCCGCCTCCCACTCACCGCCCCGGGCCCCACCCAGCTCCCCACCTCTCCTTCCCCGAGACCCTTGCCACATGACCTCACCGCCTCTCCAGCTCGCCCGGCGCCGCCTCGCCTCCTCTCGCCCGCCACTTACCTCCCCTCGCTCGCCTCACCGGCCTCGACCTCGCTGCCCGCAAGCGCCTTCGCCAGCTTCAGCTCGCTGGCTGGTGCATTCTCGCCTCAGGCTGCGCTCGCTCAGCGCGCGCTAAATGCTCCACCGCCATGCTCCCTGCCGCGCCTGCTGGCTCCAGGCGCTTTCGCCCACCTCCGGCTCTGAAGCTCGCCGCCGAGGTCGCCCGCGTCTCGCCATGCCCTCCACGGCGCCTTCCCCGGCAAGCTTCCGCCACTGCCGCCTCGCTGCGGCCACCGCCTCCCCGAGGACGCCGCGCAGCCTGCCCATCGCCCGGCCGCCGGCCGACTCGGCGCCCGAGACTCACAGAGACTTTGCTGCGCCGCCCGGCGCGTTAGCCGGAGCCCAAGCGTCTGCGGCCTCCCGTCCGAAGCTTCGCCCGGAAGCGCGCCCAGTTCGCCGCTCCGCCTCTGCGCTCAGCGCATCCACCACCTCGTCGCTCTGCCTCGTTTCCTCGGCCGCAGTTCGGCAAGACGTCGGCGACCCGGTGCTGGCGCCCAACCTCGTCGGCCTCTTCCTTGCAGTCTTTATCGGCGTCGTCCTCGTCTGCGAAGCCGTGACGAAGTTCGCTGCCAAGGTAGTGAGGCCGGCGCGAACAAGCTTCGCCACGGACCCTGGAGCCCGAACCACAAGTGACCCTCGGATCCGATGATCGAACAACGCCATCTCGAAACGCCAAGCGCTTCTTCCCGGTCCCGGAGCCCAAGCCTCGACATCCCGTAACCGGTGACGCGCCAAGACACCCGTCGAACCCCGAAGGTCGAACCCCGAGGACCGGACGCGACAAGGTCTACCTCACGGACACCGAGAACTTCCCCCATGAGCAAAGTTCGCCGACACGATCGACAACAAGTACCCTTCGAGGACGCCGAGATCTACAATTGAACCGAGGAACGCCGAGCATCGCTTCGAACGCCATGACCATCGGCGAGCCGACAAGATCCTCGCAACGGCAAGACCGACCTCGTGGAACCCGGCGACGCCGGTAGCAAGATCTACATCACGGACGCACCACGGACCGAAGATGCCCGAACGCCAAGATCGCCTCAAGGATCCAAGGACCCCAGTATCGAGCCGAGTTCGCCAACGACGGAAGACGGAGCGCTAAGACCGTGCCGGATCCGGAGTCTGAACCGATACCGCCAAGGCCACCGCGAAGACGCCGAGTACTTCATCCGACACCGAGACCGTGCGCCAAGTGCTTCATCCCGAACAACAAGATCGACCCCAGTAATCCAAGAACGCTTCCGTCGAGACCGTTCCGTCGAACCCTGGACCCCGAGACCGACCCCGAACCCCGGAACCCCAAGTCCGTCGAGACCCCTCAAAGTGTGAACCTTTTCCTCGATACCCTATTTTTAAAATGATATCAACTTGTTGCATTAAATCATTCATCTTGCATGCATAATCATGTGGTTTGGGGGCCTTATGCCGATTCACCTAATAATTAAATATGGGGCCCATATGCGGGCAAATCTAGTCTCATATCGGCCTCATTTGAACTTGTGTAGCGAACCGGTATCTTATCTTGCCTTGATAAAACAACATTTAAATTGCGGGGTAGGTAAATAACTGGAATCCTCTAATTAATTGTCGGGACCCCGGTTCCGCTTAATATGACCTAATTGCATCGCACTTTTGCCATGCCATCCATCATGCACGCATCATGCCGATCTTCTGCCGTTGTATTAAATAGTGCATCCGGTGTCCCTTCTAGTGTTCTGCTTCTTCGCGGATAAGGCCGTTGAGTTGATGTGAGCTTCGCCCCGATCTTCGGATGAACCCCTTCGGCAATGTTTTCAGGCGAGCATCTCCCCCTTGCTACCTATCTTACTTTTCTAGTATTTATTCCCTCCTGTTGATCTTTGCTATCTGTGTTGCGATGCTCTAGCTTCGTACCCGTGATATCCCCTGCAGCCATATATAGCCTGGGTCACATCCTATTACCTGTTGTTTGGTAGATAGTGGGATCCGCGTGTCGTAGTCGCTTGCTCAAGTGTTTTGCTTGTCGTCAAGTACCACCATTGTTGGAGGTTTGCCGCATGTTGACGTTGGAGATGATCATGGCTTTAATTATTGTATCACTTTAATTCCTGTTTAACAACTAAAATTGAATTAAGCAGAGGCATCGGTGGGTGATAGGTAATGTTGGTTTTCCGAACGCCCACTTGTGTCCCGTAGGACCCGAGTTCTTGACACCTGTTCCGAGATCGAGCGCTAACCACGGGGGAGATATGGGCCCCCATTGATAATTACCGATTTCAAAGTATTGTCTGGGGCCACAACTAGTTTGAGGTGTTTTACTATTCTGTACTTATGCCATGCTACTTATGTATTTACGTTTGTGCGAGGAGCACACTTTATCTTGTTAGGATCGGGACACGATTCGCGGTGCCGATCCCGTTTGGGGGCATCTCGTGCACGTACCGCCCACCCAAACCCGAGTCCGTCTCGAGACCGGCCGACTGCTTGGTGTGTCGACTCGTGGGTGGCCCCATGTACTTGCTTTGTGTCGGAACGTCGTGACTTAGGCCCGCCGACATACCGATGGGTGTATGTTAACGATCGCAAAAGGGTCAAGTGCCTGTGGATACTTTGGTGCACTCCTGCAGGGTTAAATCTTTTCGAGAAGCCGTGTCCGCGGTTATGGACGACTTGGAGCACAGTGCTTGATCATAGACAACTATAACTAAAGTTCATTGTTTTAAATTGACTTGTTTCCGATATGATTAGTAATCAGCTTCACTACAACGGAATGGCTAAGTAAAAGTACCAACAACTGCTGGGTTTTGGGTTTATCTCATGCTAAATGTATTTGACTAGTAAGTGATGCCACTATAACGGAATGATTCACTAAAAGTGCCCACTACTTATTTTTATCAGGATGATTATCTAAACCTGACTAGTAAAGTGCTGCAACTATAACTAAATAAGTAAAACTGCCAACGGTGTGAGTTCCTCGGTTAACTTCCTCGTTTGGTCTCGAGGGGGAAACACCAGGATGGGTTTGTTTGATGATAGTATCAGGTTGGATCCGGTTAGGTCATTCTTATCCCTCTCTGATAGCCGCCAGTTGTATCGAGTCTCTATAGGTTGTTTAGTGCATCTTTGCTGCCACGATCCACCATACCTATGTAGGCGAGGACCGCGAATTCTAGCCTCGCTGCATCGGCCTCAGATCGACGCTCCTTCTTTTCCTTTGCCCTTTGTCACCTTTGTTAAGCAAGTTTTGAGATCGACGTCGTTAGCGGTTACCCTTCCGCTTTGGCCCGCAGGGTTATGGACGCCATTGGTTATTCTTCAGGGCTCTTAGCCCCATTTGCATCTTGTCCGTAGCTGGACGCTCTATCGTTTCAAGGTGATTTGGATCTTTGGACATTATATCTGTATTCTTGACTCTTTGAGTCGCTGTTGTATATATCTGTTCTGTGGGTCCCATCGAGGACTATTGTGTAATGTTATTACTTCATTTTCCACCCGCACGAAAGTGCCTGGTGGGCACCTTTGAATCGTTTCTATGCGGGTTTGGCGAGTTTCGCTAAAACTTGCATAGGGCCGATTCTGAGGGTGTTACAGTAAATAAGAAGATTGCTGAGATTCTCATTGTATGCTTGCCTTGTCATTTTGATTATGGGATAGCTCATGTATCATGTGCAAGGGGTACCCCGTTGATGGTTCTCTATGATACACATGTACTTACTATGACAAGAAATTACAAGTCACTTAAGTTGAGCAGCATGAGGAGCGGCCCTCGTATTCAACGGACATGAGATTAACAACTTATACTTTATCAAGCATATAATCCATAGTTTGTTCATTTTAACCTTAATCACTTCAAGATTCTTATGATAGGGGCAATGCAAGCTGAAAGCTAACAAGTACCATAATTTTTGGAAGCTTTTTTTGAAACTTGAATCCCTGCTTCCTTTATGAAGGGCCTTTCTTACACTATTATATTGAGTCTCCATCTTCTATCCTTAGGCACCAGTTAAGAGAGCATAGTTGCCATTCTTAGTTCTATGTGCATTGTCCTAAAACTTATTGATTGATGCATATTGTTGATATTACTTGTTCTTGTGCTATTTGTATCTAGTCACTCTTATGAACTTTGAAGGTGTCCTATGCATCTATTTGCTACTACATGAGGGACAAGCTGAATGCCACTATGCTATGTTTTCTATTTGTGAAACAAACAAACGTTTTTCAATGCTTGTTATTCATGATCTTTGTTTGTAACCTTTCATGTTACATGCATAGTTACTTTGTCTTACTGTTAGAACTCCATCCTTCATGCTCATGTTTAGAGTTCTTTGATCTCAGCTTTCAATGCTTGCAAATGGTTTGATCTTGATTTTGATGGTGCATGTCACCTCAAAAAAATTATTCTCTTTATCACTTACCTACTCAAGGACGAGCAGGAGTTAATCTTGGGGATGCTTGATACGCCGGAAACGTATCTATAATTTTTTATGTTCCATGCTTGTTTAGTATCTACTTTTATTTCCTTTGTCTACACTTTGAGGTGTTTTTATATGTTTTCTGGTACTAACCTATTAACAATATGCCACAGTGCCAGTTGCCTATTTTGTTCTGTTTTTTTTTCCAGAAAGGCAGAAAATCAATATTCTCGGAATTGGACGGGACAAAAGCCAAAGTCAATATTTTACTGTGGGGAACACGGAGCTAGAATACAAGACGGAGGGGATCCACCAGGGGGCCACACCACCTGGCCGCGTGGCTAACCCTAGCGCCTTTAGCCACGACCGCCTGCCTCGCATCTTTTCCTATAAAGACCCCCTGATACAGAAACCCTAAGTACCCGATTAATATTCCACGAAATCGTCTATAGCCTCCGCAACCATCGTCCCTAGATCGGGGGATCTGAAGCTCTTCTCTGTTGGAGATATACCCAAGAGGCAATAATAAAGTGGTTATTATCGTATCTTCACACTTATGATAAATGTTTACATACCATGCTATAATTGTATTAACCGGAAACATTAATACTTGTGTGATTTGTAAACTAAAATAAGAGTCCCTAGTAAAGCCTCCTGTTAAACTAGCTTGTTGGTTAATATATGATCATGGTTTCACGATCATGAACACGTAGATGTTATTAACAAGGATCATATCATTAGGAGAATGATGTGATGGACATACTCCTATAGATAAGCGTAGCATAAAGATCAAGTCATTTCAATAGTTCAATTGCTATATGCTTTACGATACATAGTAACCTAATTCCTTCGACCATGAGATCATGCATATCACCTTTTCGGATGGATGCTTTGATGTCATCAAACACCACACCGTAACAGGTGGCTATAAAGGTGGCATTGAGTGTTCGAAAGTATTGGTTGAAACACATGGATCAAGAGGGATTTGTCCATCCATATGACGGATAGATATACTCTGGGCCTCTCGGTGAAATGTCATCCAATTAGCTTGCAAGCATGTGGTGGCTCTGAGGGATCACATATCACGGAACGAGAAAAGAGTACTTATCGAACGAGGTTGAACTAGGTATGCAGAGATACCGCGATCATAACCTCGGATAAGTAAACTATCGTGAGACAAAGGGAAATTGGTATCGTATGTAAGTGGTTCATTCGATCGCAAAGTAATCGTAGAAATACGTGGGAGCCATATGAATTTCAGATTCCTCTATTGGTTATTGTTGAGAAGTGTCTCGATCATGTCCGCATAATTCACGAACCGTAGGGAGACACACTTAAGGATTCGACGTTGTTTGAGTAGTTATGGTATTATGAGAAAGAGACCGAATGTTGTTCGAGTCTCGGATGGGATCCGGGATATCACGAGGTGATCCGGAATGGTCAGGAGAATAAGATTCATATAAGGAAAGTCCGTTTGAGTTCGGGAATGATTCGTGATTTCATCGGAATGTTCTAGAAGGTTCGGAATGTCCGGCACTCCGGGGAAGGGTACATGAATGTGTCATTACATATTGGAATGATTGCATCATGTACTAAGTGTTCTTGCTGTTCCAAATAAAGGATTAAATTGAATCCTAAACAGAAAAGTCAAATGGCCGGTTTGAAAGTCAAACGGCTAAACAGAAACTGTGGGAAACAAGCAAGAGGAGGCAACCGACTTGGGGAGGAGTCCTCCTCTCCAAGCCGGCCACCACAAGGCCAATTGGGGGAGGACTCCTCCCTTGGCCGCCCCTCCCATCTATAAAAGGAGGGGCAGGGCCTCCTCCTCTAGACACACAAGTTCCTATCCTCTAATCTAAATCCTAGCCCTAGACTCCGATTTAGAGCCGCTTTGGTTTAGAGCTTCTAATTGCACTAGACTTCGGATTAGTTCCTTCTAATTGGTGTGTCTAAACCCTAGACCACTAATAGCTCTCTCTCATACTCCACCATACTCGCTCCGGCTTCAGGCGAAGCCCTGCGGGATCTCCCCTCTACTTCCGGTACCACGCCGTTGTGCTGCCGGAATCGCGAGGAGAGTGCTACAACCTCCATTTTCTTTGGAACAAGGAGAGGAAGGTCTTCGTCGAGCAGAATGTGTGACCGATTGCAGGAGCGCCACCGAACGCCTGGAAGGATCGTCTCACGCGATCTTGAGATCGGAAGAAATCGACTACATCATCCACGAGAATCTGCTCGTTAACCGCTTTGGAATCTTGAGGGTGTTATTCCATCGACTCGTTGCTACAATCTAGTAGATAGATCTTGGCTTGTTTGTTTGTATGCGATAGAAATTTTTGTTTTCCATGCTACGAACCCCTATAGTGGTATCGAGCCGTGTCTATATGTAGATCTGTTGCCGAGTAGAACACAATGGTCATTGTGGGCGTTGATGCTTTTATTGTCGTTTGCTTCTTGTGTACTTTGATTCTTGCGTTATGTTGGGATGAAGCGGCCCGGGCTAACCTTACATGACATCGTTCATGAGACTTGCTCCACGCTTGACATGCAACTTGTATTGCATAAGTGGCTTTATGGTGCTGTTTCTCCTAGCATAGTTAAGATCCAATTTACAACGGGTGATTGACAATACTAGTATCAATGTTGTGGTTCTTGTTCGTAAGTTAGAACGACACTTATCGAAAGCCCCAAACCACGTAAAATATGCAAAGAAAGTCGAGGCGTCTAACTTTGTTTTGCAGGGTGTCTGATGATGTGATATGGCCATGATTGTGATTATATATGATGTATGCAATGTTCCTTATTGTAAGTTGGCAACGGCAGGAGCCATATGGTTGTCTTTAAATTCATTAAGACCCGTGTCTATTCAAAGTAGTTGTAATAGTTGAAGCTGGTGGGCGACAACCATGGAGCCGTCATTGACCTTGATGCAATGTCGGTGATGATGGAGATCATGTGCATGCTTGAAGATGGAGTTCGAAGCACAAAGAAGAAAGGCCATATCATATCACTTATTATGAATTGCATGTGATGTTAATCCTTTATGCATCTTGTATTGCTTAGTAGGACGGTAGCATTATAAGATGATCCTCATGCACATGAATTTCAAGTCATAAAGTGTTCACCCTTAGTTAGTACCGTTGCTAAAGCTTGTTGTTTCGAAGCACCACGTGATGATCGGGTGTGTTAGATTCTACAAGTGTATACAACGTGAGCAAGCCAGATTTGCTCGTATGAAACTAAGGTTTGATCTTGACGAGCCTAGCATGTACAGACATGGCCTCAGGAACACGGATTACCGAAAGGTAGAGCATGAGTCATATAGTATATATGATGAACATGTTGATTGTTCGCCATTGAAGCTATATCAACTCTCGTGATGATCGGTTTTGATGTGGTGGATTTGGTTCGTGCGATCACTAAAACAATGTGAGGGATATTGTTTTGAGTGGGAGTTCACCTAGATTAATTTAATTATTAATTAGAACTCAATTTATCATAAACTAAATCAAAGTGAATTTGCATAGTTGTTGTAGTCATTGGCATCCGTTTACCACCTTGCGCTTAGTTATAATTGAGATGATAGAACTATAGAATTCTAGTTAGTTACTTTCTGATGGTATCGTATTGTTTTGAAGTGTTAATCTAAAGTTTAAAAGTCCTATTGCAAACTTTCAGTAAGTTCCGGTTACTCAATGAAGTTTAATAATTAGTATTAAATCAAGAGTAACAATTCCAAGTGTTAGTATATAAGTATCATGTTTGTCTCCATGATTCTTGATATTCAAAGGATTCTCTTAATATCAAGGTTATCTAGGATCTGAAAGAGTTGTTTCAGAAACCATGATGTGTGGAAGATATTGTGATATCTGAAACGAAGTTTTGGTTGCAACATGATAGAGTATAATATGACAAAGTTCATGTTCTCATATTTTGATGAGAATTTGCAAAGGGTTGTAGACACTTGTTGTCCTAATCCTCCAAAAGGTTTTGGATAGCAACATTATACTCGTGATTCATCGTTATAAGCTAAAGGTAGTTTGATCATGGACGATTCCATGATAAGGATGAATATTTGATGTAGGTAAAATGTTTACTACACCAAGAGATTACTAAATAAAGGAATTTGAAAGAACACCAAACATTTGATGATGGTGATCTACTTCAAAGTGCAAGTCCAAAGACATTGGTATTTAACTATACATGTTTTGGACTATGTGTCATATGTATGACTCCACTATTGATGTTGATAGATTCTTTCAAACAGAGAAGGAAATATTGAAAGAAAATCTCATAAGTATATGGCAGAAAGGAAAAGACTAGAATTGTTCAGCTTAAGTATATAGATGATATACATGTTATGGCTATATTCTTTGCTTATTAAACAATGTGGTTCTCAAGTATTTGATCTTGAATTTGTTGGTGTGAATAGTCATAAACAACACAATTCATGAACTACAATGGCCTAAGTAAATAGAAAAAGAATATGTGATGATGTTCATCGAGAACAAATAAAGGGTTATTGTGTTGCTCATTAAACATCAAAGCTTGCCTTCAAAGATTTGTTTTATCAGGTATTATGAGAACAAAAGGGTTGTTCAAATAATTGCGTAATCTATAAAAGATGGATGATTCACAAATCTCGTTGGAGAAATCACATCCATAAAACTTGTGCTAAAAATGTCGAAAGACAAATTGATTGAAAGATCACTTAGGAAGTGACATCGTGCTTAAATTATATTGGAAAGAAAACATGAAGAAACTCCATGTGGATGGAATTTTAGAGTCTTTTGATTTTGATCAAATGACGCTTGTGAAACTTTCCTAGAGATAATTAAAACTTTGTTCATAGGCCAAAAAGGAACGAATGACTAGCTTATTGGAACTTGTACATATTGTTGTACGAAGTCCATTATATGTAGTCAAGAGCGATGGATTTCAACTTCATATGCTTTCTCCGAAAATTTGAGTGAATATATGAATATTTACTTAATATGGATGAAGTATGAAACATTTGAAAAGTTCAAAGACTTTCAAGATGAAGTGCAAAATCATTGTAACAAGAATATAAACAGTTTATGATAAAGATCATAAAGGAAGATATTTGAGTTACAAAGTTTAGCATAATACCTAAGATTTATGGAATCGTTCCGTGGATTTGCATTTCCCGAAACACCATAAGAGTATGGAGCATTCGAGATATGTAATTAAACCTTGTTTAACATGGTAAGATCAAAGGTATAATTCATAAAACTGCCATTATATTTTAAAGATTAAAAGCTTTAGTGATTACCGTTTTTCCACTGAAAAGAGCTGCATCATAATCCGTTGAAATGACACCATATGTTATGGTTTGGGATAAAACCCAAGTTGTCCTTTCTTAAACATTGGTATGCTATGCATAAGAAAGATGTTTGCAACCAAAGTCGGATGAACCTGTCTTTGTTAAGTATTTCTCCATAACACCGGAGACAAAAGTGTTTGTCACTTAGAACGTCAAGTTTCTTTTAGAAGGAATTTTCGTGAAAAGTTAAGTGGGAGGACAATAGAACTTTGATAAGGTTAAAAAGAACCTTAGCTATATGTGCAAAGTTGCGCAGCGCCGAAAAGTGTTCCGGAAGTAGCAACAATGCTCATGTCTCACGTACCTAAAAGGTTGTGGTCACGGAGATCCAAGTTCCTATTGAAACAAGTAGGTCGGATGAACAATCGAATACCAAGATTTGAGAGTTAAATCATTATTTGACAATAATGATCCGACTACATGCAAAGAAGCGATGATGAGCCCTGACTCCGTCAAATGGCTTGAAGCCATAAAATCCGTGATAGTTCCATACACGAGAAATCAAGTTTTGAACTTGAAGGACCCTCGAGAAAGGTGTAATACCTTACAGTTGTGTTTGGATCTATAAAAGAAATAGACATGGATGTTGCACATCTATGAAATAGTCGACATGTTCGGAAAGAGTTCACAACAATGTTCAAAGGTTGACTATGATAAGATTTGATCTTTCATAGCGATATTTAGTCTAGACGGATTAATGTAGCAACCACTACATATAATTTTGTTATATGGTAGTTGAATAAACAAAACAAGTTCTTCTAATAGAATTGTTACCTAGGACGTGTGCATGACACGGTCCATAGGGTTTTGTTAATTCAAAGGATGCTAAATGCATATGCAAACTTCAATGGTTGAAGTAAGCATCGCGGAGTTGGAATCTTCACAATGATGAAATTGTTAAAAGAGTTTAAATTCATCAGAGACAATGAAGATGCTTGCGTTTGCAAGAAATTAAGTGGGAGCGCTAAGACATGTTTTTAATACATTATGTGGAAGACATATTGTTGATTGGAAATAATGTATCTTTTATTAACACATATTAAGAATTTCATCCCGATGAAAGACTTAGGCAAAACCCAAATATTTGGCATCAATAGACGTTAATATGGTTGTGCCAGAAGTACATAGACGAGATATTGAATGAGTTCAATATAGAAACTACAAGAAAAGGTTCTTGTCGCACATAAAGGATTGAAAGAGTTCAATGTTGATGATATATTCAAGTGTATTGACATTTGGTAAAGTGAAACAAATAATCAAGTATAGATTGATACTTGATGTATGAAATCACAAAGTATTTATATCAATCATCTTGTGATATGTACAAATCCAGATATGTCCTATGCTCTAAATGTTGTGAGCATATACGAATGATTTGTAAGATGATCATTGGACAATAGTAAGGATATTCTTATGATCTTTTGGAAGAACTAAGAGTATATTATTTGTAGAAGTGACAAATAGATGGTTAGTTCATTGTAAAAGTACTACATTGATACTAGCTTTGTCACAAAGTACAAATTAAGTTTATCTCAATCTAAACTAAGGGTGGCACAATATAATGGAAAGTGAGTTCCATAATGGATTTGGATGAGTTCCAAGGTTAAGACATTGTGTGAATCTCGCAACAAAAGGCTAAGTATATGACGCTATTATAGCGACAAAGAGGGCATTTGTGTCAAGTAGTTTGTTATCAAACTAGGTGTAGTTCACAGAGGGATAATACTATGAAGATATATTGTGCGACAATATTATCAACATGTTTTAACCCCGAAGAACTAAAGGTCACACCAAAGGACCAAATTTGTACGAAGCCATCTCATTAGAGAATGAGTGATGCGTAGAGACGCAAAGACATGCAATTACACACGGACCTGGAAGTGTCAGATCCGGAGATCAGTTGACCACTATCAATCGTGTACATACAACACCGGAAAGCCATAGGTGTTATATACACAAAGGTTTGAAACTAGATTATTGACTCTAGTGCAAGTGGGAGACTGTTGGAGATATGCCCAAGAGGCAATAATAAAGTGGTTATTATCATATCTTCACACTTATGATAAATGTTTACATACCATGCTATAATTGTATTAACCGGAAACATTAATACTTGTGTGATTTGTAAACTAAAATAAGAGTCCCTAGTAAAGCCTCTTGTTAAACTAGCTTGTTGGTTAATATATGATCATGGTTTCTGATCATGAACACAGATGTTATTAACAACAGGATCATATCATTAGGAGAATGATGTGATGGACATACTCCTATAGATAAGCGTAGCATAAAGATCAAGTCATTTCAATAGTTCAATTGCTATATGCTTTACGATACATAGTAACCTAATTCCTTCGACCATGAGATCATGCATATCACCTTTTAGGATGGATGCTTTGATGTCATCAAACACCACCGTAACAGGGTGGCTATAAAGGTGGCATTGAGTGTTCGAAAGTATTGGTTGAAACACATGGATCAAGAGTGGGATTTGTCCATCCATATGACGGATAGATATACTGTGGTCCCTCTCGGTGAAATGTCATCCAATTAGCTTGCAAGCATGTGACTGGCTCACAAGGGATCACATATCAGGAGCGAGAAAAGAGTACTTATCGATGTGAGGTTGAACTAGGTATGCGAGATCCGAAGCGATCATAACCTCGGATAAGTAAACTATCGTGAGACAAAGGGAAATTGGTATCGTATGTAAGTGGTTCATTCGATCATAAAGTAATCGTAGAAATACGTGGGAGCCATATGAATTTCAGATTCCTCTATTGGTTATTGTTCGGAGAAGTGTCTCGATCATGTCGCATAATTCACGAACCGTAGGAGACACACTTAAGGATTCGACGTTGTTTGAGTAGTTATGGTATTATGAGAAAGAGACGAATGTTTTTGAGTCTCGGATGGGATCCGGGATATCACGAGGTGATCCGGAATGGTCCGGAGAATAAGATTCATATAAGGAAAGTCCGTTTGAGTTGGGAATGATTAGGTGATTTCATCGAATGTTCTAGAAGGTTCGGAATGTCCGGCACTCGGGAAGTGGTACATGAATGTGTCATTACATATTGGAATGATTGCATCATGTACTAAGTGTTCTTGCTGTTCCAAATAAAGGATTAAATTGAATCCTAAAACAGAAAAGTCAAATGGCCAGTTTGAAAGTCAAACGGCTAAAACAGGAAACTGTGGGAAACAAGCAAGAGGAGGCAAAACCGACTTGGGGGAGGAGTCCCTCCTCTCTAAGCCGGCGCGCCACCCAAGGCCGACTTGGGGAGGGACTCCCTCCCCTTGGCCGCCCCTCCCACCTATAAAAGGAGGGGTAGGGCCTCCTCCTCTAGACACACAAGTTCCTATCCTCTAAACTAAATCCTAGCCCTAGACTCCGGTTTAGAGCCGCTTTGGTTTAGAGCTTCTAATTGCACTAGCCTTCGGATTAGAGCCTTCTAATTGGTGGGTCTAAACCCTAGACCACTAATAGCTCTCTCTCATACTCCACCATACTCGCTCCGGCTTAAGGCGAAGCCCTGCGAGATCTCCCCTCTACTTCCGGTACCACGCCGTTGTGCTGCCGGAATCGCGAGGAGAGTGCTACAACCTCCATTTTCTTTGGAACAAGGGAGAGGAAGGTCTTCGTCAGTGCAGCGTGTGACCGACTGCGGGCGATGCGAGCAGCGCCCGGAAGGATCGTCTACGCGATCTTGAGATCGGAAAGAGTACGACTACATCATCCACGAGAATCTGCTCTCGTTAACCGCTTTAGAATCTTCGAGGGTAAGTTATTCCATCGACTCGTTGCTACAATCTAGTAGATAGATCTTGGCTTGTTTGTTTGTATGCGATAGAAATTTTTTGTTTTCCATGCTATGAACCCCTACATTCTCGGCACCCTGTCGAAGGGGAGATCATCCCGGGGGCCTTCTTCTTCATCATGCCAGCCTTCGGTATGAAGTGTGAGTAGTTCCACCTTGGACTATGTGGCATCCCGCAAAACCACTACTAGAAAATCGCGTTGAATTTGTGCATTGAATCGTCATCATCATGAATTGTTTGCTAAAACTATGTTTGCAAAACCCGTCTTTGTTTTCTAAACGCCCCATCTTATTCAAACACCGGAAACTGGGTCCCCGGAATATTTTGTTTTGTCCGCTGCCGGTTTGCAAACGGCCCAATTACATTAAATAAAAATTATAATTATTTTGGGTGGGGTCGAACGGTCGAACCGACCGAACGACCGCCCAGAAAACTAAATCGGTCCAACCTGCCTACCCCATCTAATCCTAAACCCACCTAAAATCTACCCTCTCACCCTCCACCTCACCCCCCACCATTGAGGCGCCACATCACCTCGCCTCCTCTACCAATCCAGGCCGCCACGTACAGCCCCACTCCTCACCCAGCCACACACGCCTACAACACGCACACGACGCGTCCCCACCCGCCAGGCTGCCACGCGGGACCCACCTGCAGACCCCCGCCAGCCCACGCGCCTCCTTCCTCCTCCCGCGCCGCTCCCCCTACCACCACCCGCCGCTGTGCCCCCTCCATCGCCCGAGCTCCGAGCTGAAGCTTTCTAGCCGCGCCCTCAGCCTCTCTCGCTCCCGCCCCTCTTCCGCAGCACCCGCGCATCCCGTCCCCGCCGCCCGGCTGAGACCGCTGCCGCTGCGGACCCGCTCCGCGTCGCCGCCTGCCCGTCGCTGCAGCTTCACTCTTGCCCCGGACCCGCCAGCCTCGCCGTCGCCGTCTTGCGCCGCCCGCGATCAAGCTCCGCCGCGGCCTCGCCCTCCGCGCCCAGCGACCTCGCTGCGCCTCCTCGACGCCCTACGGTCCGCTCGCAGCCTTTTCAAGAACCGGGCCGACGCCTCGCCAACTGTCTCCGCAGCCCCGGCCTCGAGCACAGCTGCACCCGTGCCTTGGCGACATTCCGCTGATACCGGGGTACCAGTTGGGTGTCGGGCGAGAAGACCGACAAGATCTTCCGTCGAAAAGTTAACCGAGGCCGCGACACGGAACATGGAGGACACCGTCAAGGAAACCCAAGACCCCGTCCACGGACTCCGATGGCCATGGCCGGCCGAACCTCGCAGACGCCAAGCTCTCCTTCATGGAACGCCAGAACACAGGAAGAACCCCGAAGGCCGAACACCGGAGTGACTAGTACTTCCCCGGACGCCAAGTGCTTCTTCCCTCGCCAAGACCGCCTCGATGGCGAGGCCCGACAAAGACCTAGCACGGCAAGACCGACTCATGAACCCGGCAAGACCTTCGCGATGACGAGAACGGCATCGACCGGAAGAAGCCGATCCGACACCGACCAAGTTCGCTCCCGGACGCCGAGAACCCCGATCGACAAGTGCTCGTCCCGAACCCCAGATCTACGACCCCCGAACCCCCGATCCGTCGAACCCTGGACTCTGAGACCAACCCCGAACCCCGGAAACCCCAAGATCGTCGAGAACCCTAATGTGTGAACCCCTTCCCGCAAACCCTATTTTATAACATCATAACAACTTGTTGCATGTTTAATTGTCATCTCGCTTGCATCTTATCATGTGGGTTGGGGGCCGTATGCCGATTCACCTAATAATTAAATATGGGGCCCATATGCGGGCAGATCTAGTCTCATATTGGCCTCATTTAAACTTGTGTAGCGAACCGGTGAGATATTCTGTCTTGCTAAAACAACATTTAAATTGCGGGGGTTCTAAACAACTTGAACCGTTTATTAATTGCCGGGACCCCGGTTCCGCTTAACCTTGACCTAATTGCATCGCACCTTTGCCATGTCATCCATCATACATGCATCATGCCGATCTTCTGCCGTTGTATTAAATATTGCAACCGGTGTTCCTTCTAGTGATTTGCTTCTTCGCGGATAAGGCCGTTGAGTTGATGTGAGTCGCCGATCTTGGTGGAACCTTCGACAATGTTTTCAAAGAGCATCTCCCCTTTCTACCTATCTTACTTTTATAGTATTTATTCCTCCTGTTGATCTATCGCTATACGTTGCGATGCTTTAGATTCCGTACCGTGATATCCCTTGCAGCCTTATATTGCCTTGGACACATCCTATTACCGTTGTTTGGTAGATAGTTGGACTTGCGTCGTAGTTGCTTGCTCAAGTTGATGTGTGTCACCATATGCCACAATTGCTGATGTATTGCCGCATGTTGATGTTGGAGATGATTCTAGTTTTACTTATTGTCACTTTAATTTCTGTTTAACAACTAAAATTGAATAAGCGAGGCATCGGTGGGTGATAGACAATATTTGGTTTCCGAACGCCACTTGTGTCCCGTAAGACCCCGAGTACTTGATACTGCCTTGATTTTTGGCGCTATCCACATCCGGAGGTATATGGGACCCCTGAGCGAGCTTGATTCATTCTTATTTCATGGGGCCACAAACTAGTTTGAGGTTTTATTTACGATCTGTACTTATGCCATGTTTTATTGCTTTATTTACGATTGTGCGAGGTTGCTGCATCGCTTTAGGAGGCGAGTGATTACGCGGTATCGACACCCCGAGTTTCGGGTTCCCGATCGCTTCTACCATTGGCTAACCTTGAGGCCGTCTCGAGCTAGCTTACTGCTATGGTTCTACTCAAAGGGTGGCCCCTGAAATATTTCTGAATCTGTGATTGTTCACCGTGAAAGCCTCGTTGGGTTTTGATTTGGTTTTTCCGAGGTTGATCGAGCGTGTGTTGCTATTGGTGCACCCCGGCCGGGTAAAACTTTCTGAAAGCCGTGTCCGCGGATATGGACGACTTGGAGCACAGTATCTTGATCATAGACAAGCATAACTAAAGTTTATTGTTATAAATTTGACTTATAATGACTAGTAATCAGCTCCACTACAACGGAATGGCTAATTAATACTGCCCACAATTGCTTGTTTGGTTGTCGCTTGCGACAATTGTACCTGACTAGTAAGAATTGCAACTACAACAAAATGGCTGAATAAAAGTACCAACAACTGCTGGGTTTCGGGTTTATCTCATGCTATCTGTATCTGATTAGTAATTGTTGCAACTACAACGGAATGATTAAATAAAAGTGGCCACTGCTTACTTTATCAGGACGATTATCTATACCTGACTAGTAATTGCTGCAACGATAACTGAATAAATAAAACTGCCAACGGTGTGAGTTCCTCGGTTGACTTCCTCGTTTGGTCTCGAGGGGGAAACACCAGGATGGGTTTGTTTGGTGTTAGCTTCAGGTTGGATCCGGATAGGTCATTCTCACCCCTCTCTGATAACCGCCAGTTGTATCGAGTCTCTATAGGTTGTTTAGTGCATCTTGCCGCCGCCGCTTGATCCACCATACCTATGTAGGCGAGGACCGCCAATTCTAGCCTCGCCGTGTCTTGGCCTCGATCGACGCCCTTCTTTTTCCTTTGCCCTTTGTCGGCACCCCTTTGTTTAAGCAGGTTTTGAGATCGACGTCGTTAGCGGGGTTACCCTTCCGCTTGGCCTCGGGGGTTATGGACGCCATTGGTTATTCTTCGGGCTCTTAGCCCCATTTGCTTCTTGTCCGTAGTGGCGCTCTACCGCTTTCAAGGTGATTTGGATCTTGTATGTTATATCGTATTCTTGACTCTTTGAGTGTTGTTATATATATATCTTACGTGGGTCCCATCGAGGACCTGTGTAATGTTATTACTGCTTTTCCACCCGCACGAAAGTGCTGGTGGCACCTTTGAATCGTTTCTATGTGGGTTTGGCGAATTTTGCTCAAACTTGCATAGGTCCGATTCGAGGGTGTTACAGAGTGGTATCGAGCTCAGCGGTTGCGATACCCCACAAGTCCAACTGAGGATAACCTAGCTAACGGCGAAATAGAGTGTCAAAACTATTTTTGCAAAATCGGTTGGATAGATCTGATTAGGTGCGATTTACTTCTTACCCTCTGCTATTCTCCTCTTATCCCGACGTGTTTTGAATCCGCTCTCTTCTCTTTCTTGAGTCCAGATATCTCGTGGTTGGGTTTCCGTCGTACCTTGTGGTTTCGCTTTCTCCTTTTGGTAACGGAGGTGCTACGATCATCAATGCAACTTGTCTGTACCCTTCCTCCAATCTTTTGTTCTTGAGCTCCTCATCCATATGTGTTCCTTGCGGATATCGGTCGTTGAAAACATATGAGAAGGACGAGCTTTGGTAAAGTTGGGGTTAACCTTGAGCATGTGTTGTTCATGCCAATGAAACCATCATGAACCTAATCATTGTGTCATTCATACGATTCCTGCTGGCATCATCCCTTTGTTCCGGATACCACCTATGAAGATCTTCAGTCTAAATCTCGAGGGTTGAGTTACCTGATTCCCCTACCCATGTGGAGAGTTGATAGTTTGGGCCGGGATGGATTGATCACCCTACCCGACTCTTACTGTTCGCTCTGCACACCGAACTGGTGGATCCATGTAACTTTTCCCTCTTCTAACGGAAGTTAGGGGTGGCTTTATTTGTGATACCTCTACCTTCGACCTTTTGTTTCCGGAGTGCTCTCTCGACGATCAGGAACAACGACCCTTTGTTGGTGGTGTCGCCGTTTTCCAGATGAAGAAGGAACCCTCGTTAGTGGTGTCGCGAGGATCTACACGAAGCGAGAGGATCAGCATCACGACCTTCCTTCCGAACCATGAGGCGGATCTCGAGGGAGATCCCTTGTTAGTGGTGTCGAATTGTGGCATCCCGCAAAACCACTACTAGAAAATCGCGTGAATTTGTGCATTGAATCGTCATCATCATGAATTGTTTGCTAAAACTATGTTTGCAAAACCCGTCTTTGTTTCTAAACGCCCATCTTATTCAAACAGAAATGGGTCCCGGAATATTTTGTTTTGTCCGCTGCGGTTTGCAAACGCCCAATTACATTAAATAAAAATTATAATTATTTTGGTGTGGGCAGTCGAAGTCCGTCCGAAACGACCGCCCCAGAAAACTAAATCGGTCCAACCTGCCTACCCCATCTAATCCTAAACCCACCTAAAAATCTACCCTCTCTCACCCTCCACCTCACCCCCACCATTCAGAGGCCGCCACATCACCTCGCCCCTCCCCTCTACCAATCCCAGGCCGCCACGTGGCCAGCCCCCACTCCTCACCCAGCCACACACGCCTACAACACGCACACACGACGCGCGCGTCCCCCCCACCTGCCGCGTGCCTGCCCACGCGGGACCCACCTGCAGACCCCCGCCAGCCCACGCGCCTCCTCCTCCGCGCCCCTTACCACCACCACGCGGTGCCGTCCCCCTCCGCTGCTCCCGATCGCCCTAGCCGCTTCTTGCCGCCCTCGCCAGCCTCTCTCGCTCCCGTCCCTCTTCGCAGACGCGCATCCCCCGCCGCCCGCTGAGACCACCGCCGCCGCGCGGACCTCCGCCCGCGTCGCCGCCTGCTGGCCTCCCGTCGCTGCAGCTACCTGCGCCAGCTGACCCGCCAGGCTCGCCCGTCGCCGTGCAAGGCTGGCCGCCATGCGCTCAAGGCTCGGCCGCGGCCTCGCCCTCCGCGACCTGCCTGCGCCTCCCTCGACGCCCTCCGGTCCGCTCCTTCCTTCAACAACCGCCGACGCCGCCGCCAACCGTCCGACGAGCCGGCCCTCGAGCACAGCCTGCACCCGTGCCTTAAGCGGCGACATTCCGCTGATACAAGGGTACCAGTTGGGTGTACGGGCGCGAGAAGACCGACAAGATCTTCCGTCGAAAAGTTAACCGAGGCCGCGACACGGAACATGGAGGACACCGTCAAGGAAACCCAAGACCCCGTCCACGGACTCCGATGGCCATGGCCGGCCGAACCTCGCAGACGCCAAGCTCTCCTTCATGGAACGCGAACACGTGATTTAACCGAAGGCGAACACCGAGTGACTAGTACTTCCGGACGCCAAGTGCTTCTTCCTCGCCAAGACCGCCTCGATGGCGCAGCCGACAAGACCCTCGCAGCAAGACCGACCTCGCGGAACCGGCGTGAAGACCTTCGCGATGAGCGAACGGCATCGACCCGGAAGAAGCCGATGCGCCCCGACACCGACCCAAGTTCTGCTCCCCGGACGTCGAGAACCCCCGATGCGACAAGTGCTCGTCCCGAACCCCAGATCTACGACCCCCGAACCCCCGATCCGTCGAACCCTGGACTCTGAGACCAACCCCGAACCCCGGAAACCCCAAGATCGTCGAGAACCCTAATGTGTGAACCCCTTCCCGCAAACCCTATTTTATAACATCATAACAACTTGTTGCATGTTTAATTGTCATCTCGCTTGCATCTTATCATGTGGGTTGGGGGCCGTATGCCGATTCACCTAATAATTAAATATGGGGCCCATATGCGGGCAGATCTAGTCTCATATTGGCCTCATTTAAACTTGTGTAGCGAACCGGTGAGATATTCTGTCTTGCTAAAACAACATTTAAATTGCGGGGGTTCTAAACAACTTGAACCGTTATTAATTGGACCCGGTTCCGCTTAACCTTGACCTAATTGCATCGCACCTTTGCCATGTCATCCATCATACATGCATCATGCCGATCTTCTGCCGTTGTATTAAATATTGCAACCGGTGTTCCTTCTAGTGATTTGCTTCTTCGCGGATAAGGCCGTTGAGTTGATGTGAGCTTCGCCCCGATCTTCGGTGGAACCTTCGACAATGTTTTCAGGCGAGCATCTCCCCCTTTCTACCTATCTTACTTTTATAGTATTTATTCCCTCCTGTTGATCTCTCGCTATACGTGTCGCGATGCTTTAGTTTCCGTACCTGTGATATACCGTGCAGCCCTATATTGCCTTGGACACACCCTATTACCTGTTGTTTGGTAGATAGTTGGACTTGCGCGCCGAAGTTGCTTGCTCAAGTGTTGATGTGTGTCGCCACATGCCACAGTTGCTGATGTATTGCCGCATGTTGATGTTGGAGATGATTCTAGTTTTACTTATTGTCACTTTAAATTCTGTTTAACAACTAAAATTGAATAAGCAGAGGCATCGGTGGGTGATAGATAATATTTGGTTTCGAGCAGCCCACTTGTGTCCGTAAGACCGAGTACTTGATACTGTTCCTTGATTTTGCGCGCTATCCACATCCGGGAGGTATATGGGACCCCCGAGCGAGCTTGATTCATTCTTATTTCATGGGGCCACAAACTAGTTTGAGGTTTTATTTACGATCTGTACTTATGCCATGTTTCTTGCTTTATTTACGATTGTGAGGTACGCACACGCATGTCTTGTTAGGAGGCGGAGTGATTCTGCAGTATCGACACCCGAGTTTCGGGTTCCCGCTTACCGCCATGACCATTGGCGCTAACCTTGAGCCCGTCTCAAGCTAGCTTACTGCTATGTTCTACTCAAAGGGTGGCCCCTGAAATATTTCGAATCTGTGATTGTTCAAATGTGAAAGCCTCGTTGGGTTTTGATTTGGTTTCCGAGGTTGATCGGCGTGTGTTGCTATTGGTGCACCCCGGGTAAAACTTTCAAAGCCGTGTCCGCGGATATGGACGACTTGGAGCACAGTATCTTGATCATAGACAAGCATAACTAAAGTTTATTGTTATAAATTTGACTTATAATGACTAGTAATCAGCTCCACTACAACGGAATGGCTAATTAATACTGCCCACAATTGCTTGTTTGGTTGTCGCTTGCGACAATACAATTGACTAGTAAGAATTGCAACTACAACAAAATGGCTGAATAAAAGTACCAACAACTATTTGGGTTTCGGGTTTATCTCATGCTATCGTATTCGATTAGTAATTGTTGCAACTACAAGAATGATTAAATAAAAGTGGCCATGCTTACTTTATCGGGACGATTATCTATACGACTAGTAATTGCTGCAACGATAATGAATAAATAAAGCGCCAGCGGTGTGAGTTCCTCGGTTGACTTCCTCGTTTGGTCTCGAGGGGAAACACGGATGGGTTTGTTTGGTGTTAGCTTCGGTTGGATCCGGATAGGTCATTCTCACCCCTCTCGATAACCGCCATTGTATCGAGTCTCTATAGGTTGTTTAGTGCATTGCCGCCGCTTGATCCACCATACCTATGTAGGCGAGGACGCCGAATTCTAGCCTCGCTGTCTTGGCCTCGATCGACGCTCCTTCTTTTCCTTTGCCCTTTGTCGGCACTTTTGTTTAAGCAGGTTTTGAGATCGGCGTCGTTAGTGGTTACCCTTCCGGCTTGGCCTGGGCAGGGTTATGGACGCCATTGGTTATTCTTCAGGGCTCTTAGCCCCATTTGCTTCTTGTCCGTAGTCGGACGTTCTACCGTTTCAAGGTGATTTGGATCTTGTATGTTATATCTGTATTCTTGACTCTTTGAGTCATTATATATATCTGCTCATGTGGGTCCCATCGAGGACTGTTGTGTAATGTTATTACTTCGTTTTCCACCCGCACGAAAGTGCCTGGTGGGCACCTTTGAATCGTTTCTATGTGGGTTTGGCGAATTTTGCTCAAACTTGCATAGGTGCGATTCTGAGGGTGTTACAGACTACGGGTCCATGTAGTAGCTAGATAGTTGTATCTCCTCCTTTGTGCTACCATGTTTATATCTTGTGAGCTCCGTTCATGATCAAGATCATCTATTTATAATCATGCATGTTGTGTTTGCGGGGATCCGATGGATATTGAGATTACTATGTCAGATTGATTAATGGTTTTGTCTTATTGATTCTATCATGTTTGTGTTGGAATTATGCCCTAGAGGCAATAATAAAGATGTTATTATTATAATTCTTGTTCATGATAAAGTTTATATTCCATGCTAGAATTGTATTAAGCGGAAACTTTAATACTTGTGTGGTTTGTGAAAAACACCGTGTCCCTAGTACGCCTCTATGGACTAGCTCATTGATCAATGATGGTTAAGGTTTCCTAACCATAGACATGAGTTGTCAATTGATAATGAGATCATATCATTGGGAGAATGATATGGTGGATAGACCCAAACAAAGCAGAGCAATTAGATCGTGTCATCGTGTTCGTCTTTGCGAAGCTTTTCCTATGTCAAATATTGTATTCCTTAGACCATGAGATAATGCAACTCCTGTATCGGAAGAAAGCTTTGAGGTCATCAAACGTCATCCTATGAGAGGGTGATCATAAAGGTGTCTCTCGGTGATCGGAAAGTATCATTGGGTTGTATGTATCGAGATGGAATTTGTCCCTCCCAAGTCGGAGAGATATACTGGCCCACTCGGTGTCGATATCAACACTGCTTGCAAGCATGTGGTTAAGGAGTTAATCACAAAGTGATATCGGATTACGGAACAATTAAAGTACTTGCTGTGAACGAGATTGAACTAGGTATGACGATACCGACGATCGAATCCCGAGCAAGTAAAATATCGCGAGACGAAGGGAATATATATATGGGATTGATTGAATCCTGGCATCGTGGTTCATCCGATATGATCATCGATGAATGTGTGGGAGTCAATATGGGTGCCCAGACCCCGCTGTTGATTATTGATAGAAGATCATGTCTGCATATTCTCGAACCCGCAGGGTCACACACTTAACGTGTCTTGACGCTAGGATAGATTGGATAATTGGTTTATGAATTTTTGTTTGGAGTCTCGGATGGGATCCGGGATATCACGAGAGGTTCCGGAATGGTCCGGAGAATAAGATTCATATAAGGCAGTGCAGTTTTTGGAGTTCGGAATTGTTCCGGGTTAATCGGTATTGTACCGGAAGCTTCTAGAACCTTCCGGAAGGGGACCAACGTGGCCCCACCTTCCGGGAGGGGGCATGGGCCTATGAGGGAGTGTCCTGGCCGCATTGGGCCAGGGGCACAAGGCCCCATAGGGCCTAGCCGATCCTAGATAAGTTTAAACTCGTTTAAACTAGAGATAGGATTTCTAGATAAGGGAGAGTTTAAATCGTTTAAACTAGAGATAGGATTTCTAGATAAGGGAGAGTTTAAATTGTTTAAACTAGAGATAGGCTTGGAGGAGGGGCAAGGGCTGGCCGCCCCCCTCTATATATAGAGTGGTGGTGCGCCCCCTCTCCCCACACACACACCTTCCTCCAAGCCCTAGCAGCCTTGCTACCTTCCTCTCCCCCTCCCGACTGTTTGTAGGCGAAGCCCTGCTGCAAAAATTCTCCACCATATACACCACGCCGTCGTGTTGTAGATCCAATCTATCTCTCCATCATACTTGCTGGTCCGAGGAAGGAGGAGACGTCGGGGTGCTGCACGTGTGCATCTCACGGAGGCACCGCCACTTGTGGTGCTAGATCGGATCGGATCGCGAGGAGGAGAAGCGAGTACGACTACATCACCCACGTTCCGACGAACGTTCCGCTGTGCGAATATTCAAGGGTATGAAGATCTAATCCAATCTCTCTCGTTGTTTGCATCTCCTAGATTAGATCTTGGCTTTCCTCTGCTCGCTCGAGAAAATTTTGATTTACTATGCCGCGAAACCCTTCAGTGCTATCGAGCTAGATCTATGCGTAGATGTGTTTCACGAGTAACGCAACATGGTTGTTGCGTTGATGTTATCTGTTGCAAGCCTCTTGTTTGTGTTCTTCTTATGATGCGGATAGTGAGATTGAAGCGGTCGGGCCAACCTTACGCGACGTCGTCATGAGACCGGCTCCGCACTTGACGTGTGGCTTGTACCACACATGCGGCTGGTGGATGTCAGTTTCTCTCACTATAGTTGTCATGGGATTAACACCGGAGTTTGGCAACCATAATATCACCGTTGTGGATTTCCGTAGTAAGAATCGTTCTTAGCATTTACTCCCATAAGCCACGTAAAACATGCAACAACAAAGTAGAGGCGTCTAACTTGTTTTTGCAGGGAGTGTTTTCTGTGATATGGTATGGCCCAAGATGTGATGTGTATATTGTATGCGATGATCATGTTTAACGACTTGCATGTCGATGAGTACACAACCGGCAGGAGCCATATGGTTGTCTTTATAATTGTGTATGACCTGCGAGTCAACTTCTTATACGCCATGTAATAGCTTTACTTTATCGCTAAATAGTTAGCAATAGTTGTAGTTGCTATTCGTGGTGGAGGCAATCATGGTGGAGTGATGGAGATCATGCCGGAACGCACAAGATGGAGATCATTGCGCGAAGATTGGCTATACCATGTCACATAAAGTTATATGCATGTGATGTTTATCCCTTTTATGTATCTTATTATGCTTAGATCGCGACGGTAGCATTATAAGATGATTCCTCACTTAAAGATCAAGATAAAACGTGTTCTCCCCAAGTATGCACCGCTACGAAAGTTCGTGTCCAAGCATCACGTGATGATCGGGTGCTATAGACTCTACGCTCACATACAACGGGTGCAAGCCAGTTTTGCACACGCGAAAATACTTGGGTCTAACTTGACGAGCCTAGCATGTATGACATGGCCTCGAACACAAGAACCGAAAGGTTAAGCATGAGTCATATGAATGATATGATCGACACTTCGTTGTCCACCATTGAAACCACATCTCTTCTCGTGATGATCGGATTAGGTGTGGTGAATTTGGATCGAGTTCACTAAACAACTTGAGGGATGTTGAATTTAGTGGGAGTTCATCTAGTAATTTGATTAAGTTGAACTATTTATCATGAACATAGTCTAAATTGTACTTGCAAATCAGTAGATCCAATGGCCAAGTCCAACTTCAACTTCAACGTTTTTTTGAGAAAGAAAAGCTTAGAAACAATGGTTCTAACTTCACCAACTGGTTCCGCAATCTAAGAATCATTACGTCATGGACAAAAGGACTATGTCCTTGAGAAAGCGTTAGGTAACCCTCACGCAATCAAGGCCGATGAGAAAGCTGTCTATCGTCGGCAAAGATGATTATGGTGTGATTAAGAGCACCATGTTGTTTGCTATGGAACCGAGCTTCAAAATCGTTTTGAAACCTATCCGGGCCCTTTGAGATTCTCGAGCTGAAAACCATGTTTGAGACTCAAGCCCGCTCGAGAGATATGAGATCTACGAGAAGTTCTTTAACGCAAGATGGAGGAAGGGAGTTCCGTTAGTGAGCACGCCATAAAGATGTCGGGCTACACTCAACGCTTGAGCACTTGGAATGCCGCGATTCGGAGGAGCTCAAGATTGATGGTTCTGCAATCACTCCCTCCCAGCTACAAAAGTTTTGTAGTGACTCATAATCGATTGGTTCCATCGATCACGATCAAGCTCTTAAGGCGCGGAAGTGGACATCAAGAAGGATAATCATGTGTTGATGGTCAACAAGCCCTCCTTTAAGAAAGGTAAGGAGAAAAGTAGCCCTTCAAGAAGGGCGCGGCAAGCGCAATGCCTCGCCGAGAAGAAGCTGGTGCGGTCCTAAGCCGACCTTCGAGTGCTTCTATTACAAGGACAGGGTCCTTGGAAGCGCAATCGTCCAAGTACTTAGCGGACAAGAAGGTGGCACCATCAAAGGTATATTTGATATACATGTTATTGATGTTTTCCTTACTAGCCCTCGTAGTGCCCGGGTATTTGATACGGTTCGGTTGCTAATATTTGTAACTCAAACAGAGCTACGGAATGAGCGGCTTGCGAGGATAAGGTGACGATCTGGCGTTGGCAGCGGATCAAGAGTTGATGTGATGGCCGTCGACGCTCTCCTTAGTTTTACCTTCGGATTAGTTTTAAACCTTAATAAGTGTTATTATGTGCCTGCGTTGAGCATGAACATTATTTCTGGATCATGTTTATTGCAAGACGGTTATTCATTTAAATCGGAGAATAATGGTTGTTCTATTTATATGAGTAACATCTTTTATGGTCATGCACCTCTTGTGAATGGTTTATTTCTTCTAAATCTCGAAAGGAATGAAACACACATCCATAACATTGAGGCTAAGAGATGCAAAGTAGATAGTGATAATACTACTTATTTGTGGCACTGTCGTCTAGGTCATATTGGTGTAAAGCGCATGAAGAAACTCCATTCTGATGGACTTTTGGAGTCTCTTGATTTTGAATAATTTGACACATGCGAACCATGCCTCATGGGCAAGATGATCAAAACCCCGTTCTCCGGTATGATGGAGCGAGCAACGGACTTGTTGGAAATCACACATACCTATGTATGCGGACCGATGAGTGTTTCGACGCGCGGTGGATATCGCTATTTCCTCACTTTTACCGATGACTTAAGTAGATATGGGTATATCTATTTAATGAAACATAAATCTGAAACATTTGAAAAGTTCAAGGAATTTCAGAATGAAGTGGAGAACCATCGTAACAGAAAGATTAAGTTTCTACGATCCGATCGTGGGGGCGAATATTTGAGTTATGATTTTCTCACGCATCTTAAAGCAAGTGGAATCGTTTCACAACTCACGCCACCCGGAACACCACAGCGCAATGGTGTGTCTCGAGCCGGAATCGAACCCTATTAGATATGGTCCGATCAATGATGTCTCTTCTGATTTGCCGTTATCATTTTGGGGTTATGCATTAGAAACCGCTGCATTCACTTTAAATAGGGCTCCATCTAAACCGTTGAGACGACACCGTATGAACTGTGGTTTGGTGCTAAACCTAAGTTGTCGTTTCTTAAAGTTTGGGGATGCGACTTACGTCAAGAAGTTGATGCGGACAAGCTCGAACCCAAAGCGGAGAAATGCGTCTTCATAGGATACCCTAAGGAAACCATTGGGTATACCTTCTATCACGAACCGAAGGCAAAGTGTTTGTCAAAGAACGGTTCCTTTCTTGAGAAGGAGTTTCTCTCGAAAGAAGTGAGTGGGAGGAAAGTAGAGCTAGACGAGGTTATTGAACCTTCTCTTGAATTGGAGAGTAGCACACCTGAAATTGTTCCAAGGTCGCTGCACCAACAATAGAGGAAGCTAATGACAAAGATCATGAAGCTTCGGACGATGTCGCATCGAACGTCGCAGTCGACAAGGTCGCGTGCCCTCCCGAGTGGTGCGGCAACCCTCTTGACTGTCTTGTTGGTAGAAGACGGTGAACCCACGAACTATGAGGAAGCGATGATGAGCCCAGACTCGAGAAATGGTGAAGCCATGAACCAATTGGGATCCATGAGCGAAAACCAAGTATGGACTTTGGTGGATCCTCCTAGCGACCGAAAGGCCGTTGAGTGCAAATGGATATTCAAGAAGAAAACGGACGCGGATGGTAATGTTACCGTCTATAAAGCACGGCTTGTCGCAAAAGGTTTTCGACAAGTTCAAGGTGTTGACTACGATGAGACTTTCTCTCCCGTAGCGATTTTTAAGTCCATTCGGATTTTATTAGCAATTGCTGTGTTTCATGATTATGAAATATGGCAGATGGATGTCAAGACTGCTTTCCTCAATGGGAATATTGATGAAGAGTTGTATATGATGCAACCCGAAGGTTTTGTCGATCCTAAGGATGCTAGTAAAGTATGCAAACTTGACGCTCCATTTATGGACTGAAGCAAGCATCTCGGAGTTGGAACCTTCGCTTTGATCAAGTGATCAAGAGCTTTGGATTTGTTCCAAATTGCTACTAAGCTTGTATCTACAAGAAAGTGAGTGGGAGCTCGGTGACGTTTCGCATGTATGTGGATGACATATTGATTATCGAAATGACATCAACATGCTTAACGATGTGAAGAGTTATTTGAAAAGTGTTTTTCAATGAAAGACCTAGGTGAAGCTGCTTATATTGGGCATCAAGATCTATAGAGATAGACAAAGACGCTGATAGCTTTAAGCCGTAGTACATACCTAGACAAAGTTCGAAAAGGTTCGAATGGATAAGGCAAAGAAAGGTTCAAGCCTATGTTGTCGTGTAAGATATTGAGCAAGGCTCGGTCCGACTACGGTAAATGATAGGAAGCTATGAGCAAAGTGCCTTATGCCTCGCCATAGGTTCCATCATGTATGCCATGTTGTGTACTAGACCGGATGTGTCCAATGCTCTTAGTTTGACGAGCAGATATCAAAGTGATCCAGAGTGGAACATCGACAGCCGTGAAGAACATCCTAAAGTACCTAAATAGAACTAAAGAAATGTTCTTAGTCTATGGGGGTGATGAACGACTTGTCGAAAAGGTTACGTCGATGCTAGTTTCGACAATCGACAAGGATGATTCTAAATCTCGCATGTGATACGTTTATATTTTGAATGGAGGAGCTGGAGTGGAGAAGCCGCAAGCAAAGCGTGATCGCGGATCTACGAGAAGCGGAATACATGGCTGCTCAAGCGTCAAGTGAAGGAGTTTGGATCAAACTTCATCACCGAGCTTGGCGTGGTTCCAAGTGCATTTGACCCATCGGAGATATTGTGTGACAACACCGCGCCATAGCACTCGCTAAGGAACCAAGATATCATCCAAAGACCAAGCATATCAACCGCAAGTTTCATATAATCCGAGATTATATAGCAGATGGAGATCTGAAGATTAGCAAAGTACATACGGATCTGAATGTCGCAGATCCATTGACTAAACCTCTTCCACGTGTAAAACATGATCAACACCTCAGTGCCATGGGTGTGAGATTGTTGCCAAATGTAAACTAGATTATTGACTCTAGTGCAAGTGGGAGACTGTTGGAATTATGCCCTAGAGGCAATAATAAAGATGTTATTATTATAATTCTTGTTCATGATAAAGTTTATATTCCATGCTAGAATTGTATTAGAGGAAACTTTAATACTTGTGTGGTTTGTGAACAACACCGTGTCCCTAATGCGCCTCTATGGACTAGCTCATTGATCAATGATGGTTAAGGTTTCTAACCATAGACATGAGTTGTCAATTGATAATGAGATCATATCATTGGGAGAATGATATGGTGGATAGACCCAAACAAAGCGAGCAATTAGATCGTGTCATCGTGTTCGTCTTTGCGAAGCTTTTGCTATGTCAAATATTGTATTCCTTAGACCATGAGATAATGCAACTCCACGGTATCGGAAGAAAGCTTTGAGGTCATCAAACGTCATCCTATGAGAGGGTGATCATAAAGGTGTCTCTCGGTGATCGGAAAGTATCATTGGGTTGTATGTATCGAGATGGAATTTGTCCCTCCCAAGTCGGAGAGATATACGGTCCCACTCGGTAATCGATATCAATACCGCTTGCAAGCATGTGGGTAAGGAGTTAATCACAAAGTGATATCGGATTACGGAACGAGTAAAGTACTGGCGGTGAACGATATTGAACTAGGTAGGACGTTACCGACGATCGAGTCTCGTGCAAGTAAAATATCGCGAGACGAAGGGAATATATATATGGGATTGATTGAATCTCGGCATCGTGGTTCATCCGATATGATCATCGATGAATGTGTGGAGTCAATATGGGTGCCTGCACCCGCTGATTATTGATAGAAGATCATGTCTGCATATTCTCAAACCCGCAGGGTCACACACTTAACGTGTCTTGACGCTAGGATAGATTGGATAATTGGTTTATGAATTTTTGTTTGGAGTCTCGGATGGGATCCGGGATATCACGAGAGGTTCCGGAATGGTCCGGAGAATAAGATTCATATAAGGCAGTGCAGTTTTTGGAGTTCGGAATTGTTCTGGGTTAATCGGTATTGTACCAGAAGCTTCTAGAACCTTCCGGAAGGGTACCAACGTGGCCCCACCTTCCGGGAGGGGGCATGGGCCTATGAGGGAGTGTCCTGGCCGCATTGGGCCAGGGGCACAAGGCCCCATAGGGCCCAGCCGATCCTAGATAAGTTTAAACTCGTTTAAAATAGAGATAGGATTTCTAGATAAGGGAGAGTTTAAATCGTTTAAACTAGAGATAAGATTTCTAGATAAGGGTGAGTTTAAATCGTTTAAACTAGAGATAGTCTTGGAGGAGGGGCAAGGGCTGGCCGCCCCCCCTCTATATATAGAGGGGTGGTGCGCCCCCTCCCCACACACACCTTCCTCCAAGCCCTAGAAGCCTTGCTACCTTCCTCTCTCCCTCCCGACTGTTTGTAGGCGAAGCCCTGCAGCAGAAATTCTCCACCATATACACCACGCCGTCGTGTTGTAGATCCAATCTATCTCTCCACCATACTCGCTGGTACGAGGAAGGAGGAGACGTCGAGGTGCTGCACGTGTGCATCTCACAGAGGCACCGCCACTTGTGGTGCTAGATCGGATCGGATCGCGAGGAGGAGAAGCGAGTACGACTACATCACCCACGCCCGACGAACGCCCGCTATGCGAATCTTCAAGGGTATGAAGATATAATCCAATCTCTCTTGTTGTTTGCATCTCCTAGATTAGATCTTGGCTTTCCCTCTGTTCGCTCCGTAGAAAATTTTGATTTACTATGCCGCGAAACCCTTCAGTTTGTGTTCTTTGTGATCTTGCATGCTCTCTGTTTCTAGTATCTATCTTGGCCAATTAGATGCTAGTGACTCCAATAGGGGGTATTAATGCTAGATAGTGGGTTCATGCCACTATTTAATCCAAGGTAAGTGACAATAACCTCTTCGGTTGTAGATGTGCTATTGCTACGAGGGAGAAAACAACGGTCTCTTGTTCATGGAACATGTGGACTGTTTACCTTACACACTTTGCTTAAAGCAGTTGTCCGTTGCTTGCAACTTAATGCTGGAGGGGGTTCGGATGATAACCTGAAGGTGGATTACTAGTCATAGATGCAGTTGGATGGCGGTCTTTGTATCTTGTTGTATTGCCCAATCGAATCTCATAGGATCATGAATGTCTAGTATTGCATTGTTATGCCTTGCTCAGTGCTGTCAATTGCCTTGTTGTAATTTGTTTACCCAACATGCCATGTTTGTTTATCTTAAGGAGAACACCTCTAGTGAACTATGGACCCCAGTCCAATCTTTACCATTGATACATATTCCACTTTTACCGTTTACTTTCTGCAAACCACCATTACCTTCCTCACCATACAGTTAATCCTTTGTTTTCAGCAAACCGTTGCGATTGACAACCTCACTATTCATTGGGGCAAAGTCTTGAGTTTGTGTTGTGCAAGTTTACAAGTTGCTAGCAACACCTTTGAGTCTTTTCCTTCCTCCTACTGGTTCGATAACCTCGGTTTCTTATAGAGGGAAAACTTGCTGTTGTGCTCATCATACCTTCCGCTTGGGGTCTCCCAACGAAGTGTTCACGCACTCATTAGTATCCTGGCTCGGTCGTCCCTGCTTAGGCCTGGTCCACCAGCTAGCCCCCGCCCAGGCGACCCCGTCCCCTCGCGGCAGTTCTGGCCCAATGGGTCGCGGGCTGCCTAGCAGCAGGTGGGGAAAACCCTAGCCCCAGGCTTAGGGTGTTATTGTTCCTCTTCCGCCGCCTCCCTGCCTCCCCATTCCCCGTCGCCTCCCGCTCTGCCATCTGCTCCCGCCTTGTGGTCAGATCGATATGCCCGATGCCCCGCGCCCGCAGCCTCGCGTGCTCGCGCCTCTCCCCACGCCATGGGCGGCCCCGCCGGGCCCGCTCTCCTACCGATGCGTGCGTCCGATGTTGACGTGGGAGCTTCTTCTTTGTTCCTCGGCAACGGCACCAGAAAACTTGTTGATGGTGCCTGATATGGAGCACTTCGTTGGAAACCCCAAGAGCAAGGTGTGATGGAGCACATCAGCAAGTTTCCCTCAGTAGAGACCGAGGTTATCGAACTAGAAGGAGGAAGGAAACGGCTCAAAGGTGTTGCAAGCAACGTGGAGACCTGCACAACACGAACTCAAGACTTTGTCCCAACAAATCAGTGAGGTTGTCAAGCTCACCGGTTTGCTGGAACAAAGTATTAAAAGTATGGTGTGGAAGGTAATGGTTTGCAGCAAGTAAACAAGTAACAGTGGAAGATGTATCAACGGTAAAGATTGGACCAGGGTCCACAGTTCACTAGAGGTGCTCTCCTTAGATAAACAACATGGCATGAAGGGTAAACAAATTTCAGCAGGGCAATTGACAGGAACTGAGCAAGGCATAACAATGCAATTACTAGCCAGAAATATCCTATGATATTCGATTGGGAAATACAACAAGATACATAGACCGCCATCCAACTGCATCTATGACTACAAGTCCACCTTCAGGTTATCATCCGAACCCCCTCCAGTATTAAGTTGTGTAACATCCCAAGATTAGCACCTAGAATTATAGAGAACGCAGATGTGTGCATTTAATTCATGCATCAGAAAATCCATGGATTTTTCACGCAAAACTAAAGAAGCTATAGAGGGATCGAGATCTCTCTTGTTCTGATGGAAACATCAGGACAGGTGCGATGGATTTCAACATGACCTCTATTGTACTTTTGTATTTTAGGGGAATACAATTCAAATTTGAATATTTAATTGATAGATTTGAATATTAAAAGAATTTGAAATAGAATAAGAATTGGAAATTAAATTATAATAAAAGATAAGTGGTGAATTCTTATTTATGAATAAGATACAGTATTCACAATTATTCGAATTGAAATTTAAAACACAAAGAGATAAGTGTTTCTCTTGCCTTAGAGAAATTGGGTTTAGTTCATCATAGATGGGTGTTAGGAATTTGGACATGACCTTTGTTGATTTTATAATTTTGGGGGAAAGAATTTGCATTCAAGACTTCAAATATGAGATCATACAATTCAAATATAACTTGGATTTAAATTTCAATCTTAAACTATTATAGGATATTTCATAATCATAATACAAAATGGTATAAGTAAATATAATCTTTATTACATAAATAAGAATTTAAGAAATTACAAGTTACAAATAATAAAGGTCAATTACAATTAGAGAATATACTAATATAATGTTTAAGAGGAAAAGGTTAATCTTCATTACTTTAATACAAATATTACATGGTTCTTACAAGTAAATAAAATTACAAATGAATAAAGGAAAAAATTCCTAAATCTACTCCTGATCCTTTATCTGTATCTTTCCATGATTCCTGATCCCTGTAAAACAACACAAAGGATAACAAAAAACAAAAGAAAGGAAAACAAGTAATAAAGGGGGTTAGTTTGGTTTAGTTTCGCCTTAATAAAGGAAATGCAATTGATAGTCATCATTGAGCTAGAAAGGAATAAGGGGCAAGTTTCACCAAATAGAGCATCTGTTCTTATCAGATGTGTAGCCTCGGTCCTACATCACTGGCAGTAAGAGGGGCAAGTTTCACCAGAGGAGATAGAAAGGAAGAAGTAAAACCACTGCAATTACTTGTGCTGGTCTACAACAGAGCAAGCTAGTAGGCAAGCAGCATACACATAACTGCATGTGTGTGTGTTGTCAGCACAAGGAAGCTTCAAAGATAGATAAGAGTGAACCAGCCGTAACTACCACACCATTCTCATCACCCCAGTGACACCACATTCGATCATTTCCACCACATGTAGTCAAGAACACTGCTCTTGGCAAACCACCAGGGATTCTCCTGCCTCTCACCCAAATAACCCCACAAATTAGATCCACCATATCATCACATCCCTAACTCTGGTTGCTCAGTGGAGCCATCCAAGACCTAGGACAAGGAGTAGAAGCAGGCAGTCAGTAGCAGAGAAGTTATAGGAACTCAAGTAGATCCATAAAACTGGATTCATAAGACTGGATTTCTAAGACTGGACTCAAGGAGCAAGGAGGAGAAGGATTTCTAAGACTGGATTCATAAAAGCCTCCATTAGTAGCAAAACTAGGTCAACAACCACATCTTTGTAGCAGGTAAAAACTCTACCATCATATAAGCATCTGTATTATCTTCTGGCATAAGCATCTTGTTAAAACAAGGGAATAATCCACATCAAATCCACTCCTCTACCCTTCAACTAGATGATCATCTAGGAGGATTGGAGGAAGAGGTTCTCTCAGATCTACATAGAGATGCTATTTATGTTCATCATAGAGTAATAAAAAGCCCAATAATAGAATCTGTTCTACTTTACATCAAGGCCTCGGCATGTGTGCATCATTGGTAAGAGGGGTCTTGGCATCATATTTTTCTTAGTGCAAATAATCAAGATTTGATGAATAACACTAGAACAAAAGGAGAGAACTATACAACAACAAATTATTCATTTAGAGGCTATATAGTTAACCCAATTGTCCAAATCAATTGCCACAAGATCATTACTGTTATTGTCCTGCAATACAGGAAGCACATACATAATCTAACATGTGTTCATAGCCTCAACCTTTACATCACTGGCCAGGGATAGATCTAACCATCAGTAACACTCATAGTAGCAGATCATGCAAGCAAGATCTACCACTATCCACACCCAACATGGAGGCACCACAGTGGCAGTCTCAGTCAGAGAAACTACTAAGAGAAGTTATCACATCAACTAACCATCTAGTTGTTTAGCTAGAGTAGATTTATCATTTTCCTAGCAGGATCTCTAGGAATCAAGGTTGTACATTTTTACACTATCAGATTTGACATAGAACAAATCATTTTCCTAGGAATTATTTCTAGGAATCATTCTAGTAGAATTTCAATGATCACATTAGAGCAAAGTTTGGCTGGGGTACAATACCAATTCAGCTAGTCCAAAGATTCTAGAATTGCCATATTACCATATTTGTGAACATTTCTTAGCCAACCCTCTAGGATTCATTTCTAATTCAACTGTCATAACATCAGTATTTGGGACAAGTAATTCATGGTACCATACATACCACCAAGAAAGTTAATTCACCACCATAGAACTTACTTAGATAATAGTGTCTGCTATTTAACTAGGCATAGCCAACATCAAGGGTACAGATCTAGGAAACATCTGCAAGTGATTTAACAGTGCCAACATCACACCAGAATAAAAACATTAAATCATAGATTGTCATATTGGCAACCTGTATCACATACAATCCAATATCAATCATAAATTGTATCAAGATAATCTATTCCATTTTTATCTCTCTCTATAAGTACAAGACAAATAGCAATCAGGGCCAACAACACCTCACTATCATATTTGACAGTCACAGACATTCAGAGAACATCATATTTAGCAGATTATTAACTGTCAGAAAGAAGAGCAACAAGCTAGGACCACTAGGGTGTAATAGATACCATAAGCAGATTAACACCCAGTAGAAGACCGTTGTTAGGATGAACCAGAAGAAATTAACCGAACATCACTGTAAAGGGTGTGAACCCTAGGTTCAGAGATGAAACCTAGACAGTGGGTAATCACATAAAGCACACTTGACATAGCAAGGTAGATAGAGCATGGACAGGAGCATATAAGAGAGAAACACCAACCTTTGGCGAGTCACATCTCGCCGAAGAGGAAGCAGAAGTAGTATCGATGGAAAAGACAACACAAAACACCACGGGGAAGGCTTCACCATACACCACCACCTAGCCCAGCATCAATCTCACCACCAGGGAGGCACAGGGAGCAGCCCTGAGGGCCGCAGCATCCTACACCAGCCTAGGATATGAACTACAGTGAGCGGCGGCGCCGGAATCGACAGCTTCTTTACCATGGCAGGGCTAGGGTTTCCGATGAGTGCGCATCAGGGTGTGCACAAGCCAAATTCACGGAGGAAGAGAAAGGGTAAGAGGTGGCGGCGGCCAGCAGGCAGCGATGGTGGAGGCAGTGGTGGCGGGAGTGCGGCGGGCATGACATCACACGCAGGCGGGGGATGAGAGGATGAGGTCGTGTGTGTGTTGGGTGAGGGAGAGAGAGTGGGTCGGGGGTCAATATGACCTCAAGCCCAGTTTAGTTGGGCCGAGTCGGCCCATGTGCC
Source organism: Avena longiglumis (assembly GCA_030063025.1). Lineage (NCBI taxonomy): Eukaryota > Viridiplantae > Streptophyta > Magnoliopsida > Poales > Poaceae > Avena > Avena longiglumis. The sequence continues at coordinate 554,022,294 of CP125975.1, read as the reverse complement.
CAACTCAAATAGGCCAGATTTTAATAAAATAGAAAATAAAAGAAGAAAATAAAAATTACCAAAATGCCTTTTGACAATTAAAGCTCTAAATAATTATAAACAAATCATAGAAATACATCTAAAATACTTAAATCATCATAAAAAAGATCTACCTAATAAAAAATAGTAATATAACTTTATTTGTTTAAAATAAATATAAAACAAATAAATATTAACACCATTAATTCCTAAGTAAAATTTCATAAAATAAGGAAAAATCCTAAAAATGAATAAAAAATCATTTTTGTGTATGAAAATAAATACACTATTTTATAAAAAATACTAGCCTATTTTTTTTATAAATAAAATATGAAGTAAATATTCAAAGACATTTAATCCTTGATGGAATTTTATAAACATAAGAATAATACTTAAAAATAAATAAAAAAGCATTCTTAAAGTCTTGAAAAAAATACATTACACTAGAAAATTATTAAATATAATATTAGAAAGGTTTTTAATATTACAAAGTAATAAATCCTTGTCTAATATCTATTTTGAAAATTCTTTAAAAACATTTCTTAAATAAGAAATAATTATATTTCTTTAGAAATATCAAAATCTTAAAATCTAATTACTAAAGTTCTAAACCATAACTAAGATTTATAATAAAACTTAAACATAAATCATTAACTTTATAATACTCTTTTAAATCCTAAACCAAAATTCAAAACCACAACCTTTAAGATAATTTTATATATTATTCACTTATATGAAGAGAGAATGGTCTTAACATCTAAATAATAATTAACATGATTTTAAATCTAACACATTAATAATAACATACAAATTATACTTTCATTTAATAATTGCATATTATTTTCATGATATCAAAACAAATTTAATCCAATCATCCACTTAAATATGAAGTGAATAATTCCACACCTTAGTTATACCTATCATAAATTTAAAACTTTGGAATAATTAAAAACATATCACACCTTAAGTTTACTTACCCTTTTAAAGTTAACTTTAGTCTCAAAGCTTATAAATATCATTTCTAGTAAACTACTTAGTTTTCTTATAGTTAACTTTGATCTATTTCAATTAAGACATAAAGCATCTCAAGTCCAGACTATTAAAGCAAGAATAAACAACATCAATCACACTGTATCAATCATATTCTAAAAGCTATCAGGGTTGTTTAAACCTTAGGAAGGAAACCTTTTCTTCAAATGTTATTCTTTTTGCCACTTCAAACAATAATCTCATAATAAATTCTTCAACTCTTAACAACTAAAACCAAGGACTTTTAACTTAGTCACCAAATGACAATTAAACATAATCACATTACTTTATACTTTACATGTATATTTAGAATTATTATCACTTAAGTTCCTTATAAATGTCATTACTTATAAAGTAAAATTTGAAGATAAATCAACTCTTAAAAGAATCACCTAAATTCACTTCACTCAAAGCATTGGGAATTCACTTTGGGAGTTTTACAAAAAGCATATCATTACTTATGCATAAATGGATCTTGCTTCTTTAAACATTAGTCCTTACCGGACCAATGATGTTGCTTTCAGATCTTGGATCTTATATTGTCTCAAAGACCGTGAGTGCATAATCTTGCAATCACAAAAGGCAAGTTCACACTTTCTCATGTCCTTTGATTATTTTCTATAAAGTATTTTACAAATCCAGTGTTGTCATCACCTGTATTAGAAAAAGGTCAGAAAACACTATTTTCATAATAATATGATTATAGGTTATTTACCATGAGGTAATAACCTACTATGAAAGTTTCGTTGGTAAAGGAACATATTATCTAGGACTTAACAACCAATGTCGCCAGTGATTCTTGCACCGTATATTACGCGTTAACCATGAGATTTGGAATGAGACGGAGAAGTCAGCTGGATCGGCTCTCTCTCGCATGCATCGGACACTGTTCTGGGCATTTGTAAGTTGCAGATCATGGGTATAGCCGTTTTATACGGGGAAAGGTCCATCGTGGATCTGGGCTTACAAAATACAGATTTCTGGTGTTAATGGTTGTTGTGTGTATCCAACTAAGGTATAGTTGTTTTTATAACGGGGGTCTACCTTGAGTGTGGACATACAACAATTGCGCTGTATGCGGGGTCGCGGAGAAGGATAGTGATTGGCTTGGATCTTACGTTGGGCCTCAAACCAAGTAAGTTTGAACGGGGACATACTCCCGGTTGTGCAACAAAGCTTAAGATCTCTCATTGGTAAAGTGACGCACCTCTGTAGAGTGTAAGAACTGTAACTTGTTACTCCCTGTTCCGGGAAGGAGATGCGAACGCTGCGGGAAAGGAACTCCATGAAAGTTCTGGTAAACCCGTGAAGGATGACGGACATAGATTTTCAGAATAAAAGCAACCTTTGAAGAAATCTTTACGAAAACCTGCATTGCCTACGACCTATGGTTTGTGGCTGTAGATATAGTGCATCAAAATACTCCTTTTATAGTGAACTTGCTGAGTACGCTCGTACTCAACGTATCTTCTTAACCCTTGCTAGATTCTGAAGCCATTAAGACGACGTCTACATCAAGATATGCTCCAGGAATCATCATCAAAAGTTAAATCTCTTCAATGAAGTCAAGAAAGTTATCATATACACCAACTCAAGTGAAGATGAAGTTATTGATTAGATAGGAATATAATATCTAGCCATAGAACCTATTTCTGTAGTGTATTGCGATAGCAGCAATGCCAGACCATTAGTTAAGATAATAGTCTTAATAGTATGATAGTTTTTGAGTTATTTATTTCTGATTCTTCTTTGTAAGAAGTTTCTTTCTCTCTCTTTAATCTAGAGTGTTCTCTGGATCTTGTGTAAAGAGTTGAGTTATAACCTATAGTTATGTCTTGGACCTGCTGTGTTTCTGTTGTACCACTCTGAGGGATGTAATACAAGTGAACGGTGTTTCATTGGTGTTATGTCAATGACTATAGTGTACTACATCATGCAGTGGTATCTTTGGGTCACATGCTTGGTATCATAGCCTATGCTTTGACCTTAGGATTG